>JBBDGP010000205.1:9020000-9755000 GCA_037952835.1 Lithobates septentrionalis
GGGATCTTCTTCCATCACACTAACTGTTCTGACTCCAACAGTGTGTTTTGGTTCCTGAATTTTTCCCTTCTTCCTTTCTAGGATAGCTTCCTCCTCCCGTACAATCCGAATTAGATCTGGGTACTTCAATATGCCTCCATCTTGACGAGTTCTTAACTGGAGAGTGATGGGATCCAAAGGCTGGGCACCTCTTAAAACTTGTTTGGCTCGAACTTCATCCACCTTACTAGGATCTAATCCCTTCTTTAACAATATTTGGTGAATGACCTTATCTAACCGTCTCATATATTCTGACAGCTTCTTTCCTGTTTCTTGATAGGTGTGTTCTAATTGATAAATTAGGTCAGAAACCTTCTCGGTACATCCGAACACATGTTGCAGGATATCTAAGTAGTCTTAGGCTACACAGTTTTGTTTCCTAAGCTTCAGATTTCGAATAGCCTCGGAAGCAGGCCCTCTCAGACTTTCAGTAACCCGCTGTTTTTTTTGCATTTCAGGGATGTCCCACTCATCCAACACTTGCGTGGCCTGTTCCAACCACTCTTCAAAGGTGTCTTCTCCTTTGGGTACAGGCCGTTGGCCCGAGAAAATGCCCAGTTTTCGGTACTCAGTTGCTGAATATGTTGGGTTCCCTTTTTGACATTGGGACACCAAATTTCCCAGGGCTGTGAAGAGTTCTGGCTCAATTGCAGCCGGTGCTGACGGTGATGGAACCTTGACTTCTGCTGAACTCATCTGGGGAAAGGTGGCAAGATTCTCCCTTTCTTCCCTTGGGTGAGTCAGGTAAAATTTGGTCTTGTCAACGAGTTCAACACTTGCACCCTTGAAATTTTCTGGAACTCCTTCCCTCCACTCCAATAATTGTGTAAAAGTGTGAAATGTCTCATGATTGGGTCTTACTGCGACTCTTTGGCTCTTTGTTCTGGGGATAGTGTTTTTACCACCCGATTAATGTGTTCTTTCTCCCAGATATCTCCCCAGAGTTCCATGGCCATGCTTGCTTCTGAGCAGGTGCCTTCCGCCTCACACCACTGTTCCATTCTATGGTTCTTAAGGGGGTGCTTGATTTCAGAGTGACATTATCCCGGAGGAGCCCCCACATGTAGCAATAACTCTCGGTGGAGCTGCTGGTTTAAAGCGGGCCTGTCCTCTTGTCTCTTTACCCCTCTTAAATGATTCAATCCCCTTGACACAACTGTAGTGCAGTGTTGTAATGATATGAGTATTGACTTTAACCCACAATATACACTTATGTTTATATTTACCTCTACCTGGGTGTCTGTAGCTCAACCTGCAGCAGAAATAACAACACTGCACACAAACTTCAGTAATAACCAAAATAACTTCTTTCTTTGAGTAAATAGTATATTTATATAAAAGGTTATTACAATAACTACACTATCACACCAAAGTAGTGCCACAGTTTAGTAAACAGTTATAACAGTCTGAGTAACATACACAAATATACTTAAGTATATGTATATATCTATATTTATACCAGGGAGCTCCCCCTGCTCTAAACTGTAAAGTCACTATCCTCTGTAACTAAGTGCTGGGCCCTGCAGTAAAAGAGATAGTCTTGATGTCTTCAGTCTTCGCTAGCTTATGAATTTGTAATTGTAATCCACAAAAAGGTGTTCCTCTTGGGTGTTGCACAGTGTATGGTAATACACTAAAGCAGTTATAATCCAGAAGACTGGTTAAGTGTTCTTATACGAAGGAGATAAACATCTAATATCAATTCTTGAATACTGAAGTCTATGCAGATGTAATGTTCTCCAACTTAACTTGTTCTGTGGGACCATCAGTCATCCCTTTGGGAGGGTCACGTGGTGTGGCGCGGTGCGTCCGGGTGGGAGGAGCCGGGTGCCGTCGCTTCCCGGGTGCGGCCGAACCCGGAAGCTCTGTATTTCACTGCTTGCTGTGTATTTCAATGTAAGTTGCTACAATTTTACAATAAACGTTTGTTGGAAATACTACACTATGGAGGCTATTCTTCTCTTCCCAACTATTATCCTGGGACCATTGTGAGCGGTGTCATTTTTGTGCAAGAGAACCAGCTCCACGGATATCCTCTCGGGAAGTGGGATCGCCTAAGGAGATCCATCCTTTCCACATAAGTACCATCTATTGTGTGCATTACCGCTTGACTCGGCCCACTGGGGGCTGCCACTGCAGGTGAGAGGCTGGGGGAAACATTCGTTTTTGCACTAAAATTGAAGTGGAAGAATCAATCACAAGTCACTTTTTTCATCTGCACTGTCCAATAGACTTTTCTTTTTTGCGGACACTAAGGATTTTATTGCACGAAATAGCGCATGTGTGGACATTTATTGCACAATTATTTTTGTCACTTTTATGTTATTCATTGCCTATATGTGAATGTGGGGCTTGTACTCGCATCGTTTGTCTCATATATGCAATTTTGAATATTGTTGCACAATATGTCACTGTATATTTCAACCTTATTTATTGAAATAGGAGTTACAGTTTGCTAGAAGCACTTTATGTACGTTCACCAAGCACAAGGAATTTGATGTTGTATATATACATTTTTGGTCATTTGTGGAACTCTAGGCCTAGTTTTGTACCATATATATATCTTCAGTTGCACGGATGCTATTTTACACATAGTGTCACTTTTATTATTGCAACAGTTATTGCATCTTGCATGAAGCACTTTTATTTTATTTTATTTTATGGAATTTGGTTGTTTACTAGCACAAGGAATCATAGGCGTGCGCAGCCTATTGCATTAGGGTGTGCACCCCAAAGCTCAAATACACATGCACGTGTATGTATGTATGTATGTGTATATGTATATTACACACACACACACACACACACTCTTATGGCAGAGCCGATGCAGTGAAAGAGAGGTATGGTAGCACTTTATTAATGGCAGAACTGGTCAGAGAGAGATATTTCCCATAATGCTAATGATAATGCTACTGCGCTTAGGGTGATTAGGGTGTGCCCAGGCACACCTGGCACACCCCCTGCGCACGCCTATGCAAGGAATATATTACAACCATTGGTTGTTATAGGGTAGTGTCAGCATACAGGCACATTGCACTTTAAATAAGAAGTTTATTCATTAATTTATAAATATCGTAGTATTTTGTGGCCCTGTTTTCTTAGTTGGAATTGATTATAGGGTTTTTATTTTTTATGCACATTGCACTTGCAATAGGAAGTCACATCTATTTATTCATATACGTTTGCAGCATTTTGTGATTTTTTTCCCACTTGAAAATTGATAAAGTAGGATTGATTAGCGCCACATATTCATTTTAATTTGGTTATATTTATACCAGGGAGCTCCCCCTGCTCTAAACTGTAAAGTCACTATCCTCTGTAACTAAGTGCAGGGCCCTGCAGTAAAAGTGATAGTCTTGATGTCTTCAGTCTTCGCTATGTAATGTTCTCCAACTTAACTTGTTCCGTGGGACCATCAGTCCCAGCGACACTCTGTAACAGTTCTAAGTGTGTGTAGTATTTAAACAAACTTCTGGGTGTTAACCCTCTCACCACACAGGATCCGGGCAGATGGATGCCTCTGTTTCAACAGTTCTCAGTCCATACGGAACCACCGCCACGCCGTCACACTACTCGGTTACCTCCTCCACGGGTCTCCGGAACAATCACTTCTGCTCCTCCAGCACACTGTGATACGATGACAGGATCCCTGCTGCTGCTCCGCTTCCTCACAAAGTAGGCCACGACCCTGTGGGACACACACACCCACAGAGCTCTGCAGGCAGCCCACGCATCCCAGGAACAAGAGAGCTAAGATGGCTGCTCCCAGCCCTTTTATATCCTCCCACAATGCAGTTCAGTTCTTCTCTTGTCCAGGAGCATTGTGGGTAGGTCATAGTTAATGTTCAGAAGTAAACAATCAATCACTTCCATGTCACTTCTCTTAAGCATTAAACATAAAAATGTTGTACCTTTTCAATTGTCCACAAGATGGCACTATAACAACTTATGTCCTGTATAACACACATATGGCTAAAAACAAAAGTTATCAGCGCTACAGAGTATTTCCTTATTTCACGATTACTGCATTATAAACAATGATGCAACCATTTGTAACAATGAGTCTTATCAACAAGGGAAAAAATGTTTTCAATGCAATTGCAAGTGTCTAAAGCAGGGGTCCTCAAACTACGGCCCGCGGGCCACATGCGGCCCGCCGAGGACATTTATCCGGCCCAATCCACCCAGGGCCGGATTCCCGACAATCCAGGCTCGGGCCGGGGCCAGGTCGGCTCGGCTTCGGCAGGGAGCATATCCACTCCGCTCCGCTCTGCTCAAGCCGCCTCCCCCACACCAGTAATGGAGGGCTCCGTGTGCCGCGCTGCATGCTGGGAAGTGTAGTTCCCAGCACAGTCCCGCACGGAGAGTGAGACAGGAGGCGCGAAGAGTGACAGAGAGAGCAGAGGCTTCAAGCAACAGCCTACGAACAAGTGAGGACCCCACTGTCCCCCCTCTGTCCACCCCACTGTCCCCCCTCTGTCCACCCCACTGTCCCCCCTCTGTCCACCCCACTGTCCCCCCTCTGTCCACCCCCCTGTCCCCCCTCTGTCCACCCCCTGTCCACCCCTGTGTCCCCCTGTCCACCCCACTGTCCCCCTGTCCACCCCACTGTCCCCCTGTCCACCCCACTGTCCCCCTGTCCACCTCTCTGTCCCCCTGTCCACCCCCCTGTACCCCTGTCCACCCCCCTGTCCACCCCCCTGTCCCCCTGTCCACCCCCCTGTCCCCCTGTCCACCCCCCTGTCCCCCTGTCCACCCCTCTGTCCCCCTGCCCACCCCACTGCCCCCCCCCACTGTCCCACTGTCCCCCTGTCCACCCCACTGTCCCCCTGTCCACCCCACTGTCCCCCTGTCCACCCCACTGTCCACCCCACTGTCCCCCTGTCCACCCCTCTGTTCCCCTGCCCACCCCTCTGTCCCCCTGTCCACCCCTCTGTCCCCCTGCCCACCCCACTGTCCCCCCCACTGTCCCACTGTCCCCCCCACTGTCCCACTGTCCCGTCCCCCCCACTGTCCCCCTGTCCACCCCACTGTCCCCCCCACTGTCCCCCTGTCCACCCCACTGTCCCCCTGTCCACCCCACTGTCCCCCTGTCCACCCCACTGTCCCCCTGTCCACCCCTCTGTCCCCCTGTCCACCCCTCTGTCCCCCTGTCCACCCCTCTGTCCCCCTGTCCACCCCCCTGTCCACCCCACTGTCCACCCCACTGTCCCCCCTCTGTCCACCCCACTGTCCCCCTGTCCACCCCTCTGTTCCCCTGTCCCCCTGTCCACCCCACTGTCCCCCCCACTGTCCCCCTGTCCACCCCACTGTCCCCCCCACTGTCCCCCTGTCCACCCCACTGTCCCCCCCACTGTCCCCCTGTCCCCCCCACTGTCCCCCTGTCCACCCCACTGTCCCCCTGTCCACCCCTCTGTCCCCCTGTCCACCCCTCTGTCCCCCTGTCCCCCTGTCCACCCCTCTGTCCCCATGTCCACCCCTCTGTCCCCCTGTCCACCCCTCTGTCCCCCTGTCCACCCCACTGTCCCCCCCACTGTCCCACTGTCCCCCTGTCCACCCCACTGTCCCCCCCCACTGTCCCACTGTCCCCCCCCCACTGTCCCCCTGTCCACCCCACTGTCCCCCCCACTGTCCACCCCACTGTCCCCCTGTCCACCCCACTGTCCCCCTGTCCACCCCTCTGTCCCCCTGTCCACCCCTCTGTCCATCCCACTGTCCCCCTGTCCATCCCACTGTCCCCCTGTCCATCCCACTGTCCCCCTGTCCATCCCACTGTCCCCCCTCTGTCCACTCCACTGTCCCCCCTCTGTCCACCCCACTGTCCCCCCTCTGTCCACCCCACTGTCCCCCCTCTGTCCACCCCACTGTCCCCCCTCTGTCCACCCCTCTGTCCCTCTGTCCACCCCTCTGTCCCCCTGTCCACCCCACTGTCCCCCTGTCCACCCCACTGTCCCCCTGTCCACCCCACTGTCCCCCTGTCCACCCCACTGTCACCCTGTCCACCCCACTGTCCCCCTGTCCACCCCTCTGTCCCCCTGTCCACCCCTCTGTCCCCCTGTCCACCCCTCTGTCCCCCTGTCCACCCCTCTGTCCCCCTGTCCACCCCACTGTCCATCCCACTGTCCCCCTGTCCACCCCTCTGTCCCCCTGTCCACCCCACTGTCCCCCTGTCCACCCCACTGTCCCCCTGTCCACCCCACTGTCCCCCTGTCCACCCCACTGTCCACCCCTCTGTCCCCCTGTCCACCCCTCTGTCCCCCTGTCCACCCCACTGTCCCCCTGTCCACCCCACTGTCCCCCTGTCCACCCCTCTGTCCCCCTGTCCACCCCTCTGTCCCCCTGTCCACCCCTCTGTCCATCCCACTGTCCCCCTGTCCATCCCACTGTCCCCCTGTCCACCCCACTGTCCCCCCTCTGTCCACCCCACTGTCCCCCCTCTGTCCACCCCACTGTCCCCCTGTCCACCCCACTGTCCCCCTGTCCACCCCTCTGTCCCCCTGTCCACCCCACTGTCCCCCTGTCCCCCCTCTGTCCACCACACTGTCCCCCCTCTGTCCACCCCACTGTCCCCCTGTCCACCCCACTGTCCCCCTGTCCACCCCACTGTCCCCCTGTCCACCCCTCTGTCCCCCTGTCCACCCCTCTGTCCCCCTGTCCACCCCACTGTCCCCCTGTCCACCCCACTGTCCCCCTGTCCACCCCTCTGTCCCCCTGTCCACCCCTCTGTCCATCCCTCTGTCCCCCTGTCCATTTCCTATATATATTATTTATTATTCATTCTTTTATTCTTTTGCACTACAAAAAAGATGTGTGCATAGGAATTAGTTCATATTTTTTTTAAACTATAGTGCGGCCCCCCAACAGTCTGAGGGACCGTGAACTGGCCCCCTGTCTAAAAAGTTTGAGGACCCCTGGTCTAAAGGGTCTAAACCTGCATGTTTTGATATAAAAGTAATTACAACTGAGAATCTAAACTGTTACGAAACATAGGAAAATAAGAGGGATGGTAGCATTTCTCAATGCCACACAACAACATCAGCATCACTATGTTTAGAGACTCAGCTTTTTTTTTCTCTGCCTGCATTGTGTATAGTTAACACATTTTATTCACATCTGAAAAAATATATAATGTAATTGTCCATTTCTTCTTGACTCACTATTATTTTATATCTAGTGAAGTCATTTGAGGTAAAAAAGAGACGCAAAGAGAACAAAGGAAGTAAATCCAAGCCATCAGATTTTAAGTGCACACAAAACAACACTATTTTTTCCTGCATCTAATTGAAGTGTGATTTTGATACCACATTGCCATCTAGTGGCCAAAGCTCTATTAGCAAATATGAAATGTCATCAGATTTTGCACGGCTACAGCAGCAGTTTTGATATTTTTTTCCACTGACCACGATATCTTTCACAAATGTTTGTCTAATAATAATTACTTTAAAATATAACATGCATTTTTTATTAAATTATTTTCAAACTGTTACCTGATTTGTTCATCATTTTCAGTATGCTGCTAGTGATTATTTTTATTATTTTATATGCAGCAGATATGAATATGGCAGCTTAGGCGGAGGGAGTTTAGGGTGAGCACAGACATTTTTGTATTTGCTTTCTGAAGTATTTTTATTAACCTAGAGTCATAAATGACTTCAGTTCCACCTGCCTCTGCTGACACTAGCTAAAAAAGCAGTAGTCCACCTCCAAATATACACCTGGCTGCTGCTTAATTTTTATTTCCAACTTCACACCATGCGAGAGGGATGTATGAGTCATACAAATAGTTTTTCTGCTTTGGCAGCTAATCATTTTTTTTGTCTCATACAGAACTCCACAGTGATAGGAAGAGATGTTATACCAAATAAAAGGATAAATACAAAAGGAAAACAAGGTTTGTAGTAGTGTCTGCAATGTAAAATCACAGTGCAGTGAAATATCAGAGAATACTGTATCACATAGAGTGTGAGTTATAATTATACACCTTTCTCTAGAATGGGTTCTATGCATGTTTTGATAGGCTTAAAGGAATTGTGATTGCCAGATGACATGAAAAAGGGAGTTCCACAGCAGGGGAGCAGCTGGAGCGAAGTCCAGAAGTTTGAATGTTGAGCGCTTTGTTTTATTTTATTGCTTGTATATCGAATTACTAAAATATAGTTTTACAAAGTCCTGATGATGCAACTGGTGAAAAAGACTGCAACAAAATGCCGCAACTAGCTGACTGTACTGATTGTGGACCACATCCCTGATACATAGAGTAGAAACAGGTTCCTCAAATTGGGACTTTAGACGGACCACAAACAGTATTATAGTAAAAATGTACAAATTTATTAAACATTGATAACAATCAACAACCTCAGAGTGGAAATAAAAGCAACAAACACATATAATTGGGAGCAGAAATGGAAACAGCTGAAAAAGAAAGCCCAAAACCTGTCAGATAAACAGAACCTCCAACGCGTTTTGAAAAAACAAAATGCAGATCTTCTTCAGGGACAAGGGACTTATGAGTTCTAAATCTGTAGCTTATATCTATGATAACAAAATGCATATCATCATAAGTATATATGGATGCAACAATATACAGCATCTAACATTTCAGATATGAACAGAACAGTATACATACATATTATAGCAAAAACAGTATAATCATAGTTTAGCATACTGACCCCAAGTGTTAAAGCTCCACCCATACAGAGAGAGACCATAACTCAATAATGAAAAGAGAGATATGTCCGTCAGAGCCGCGCACAGGCATCAGACCAGGAAGATAGCGACAGTCAGTGATCCACATAGGACAAGGTAGTCCCACTGCAAAGATTGTAGTATATCTATATAGGTAAATAGATATAGCCACCAATTAGTTCAGATACAGTATACTGAACTATTCAATTAGTTCAGATACAGTATACTGAACTATTGGCACAGAATAGCGTTTATAAAATAAATGAACAGGAACTACATATCAAGCATCCAAAACATCATACCTACATTCACAGTGACTCTAAAGAGGATGTATAGTAGATATTCCCCATACACATGGATCAGGTCGGTGTGCAATGGAATCTGTGTCTTGGATGCAAGCCTCCGAACCATCACAGGCTGTGAGCTAGTACATGGATCTACCTGATGACTGGAGAAGCCCTATTGATCTAAACGTAGCCACAGAAAAAGACTGTTAGCTATACAGAATATAGCTTGTGGCGCCATTAGACTTGCGGTACAATGACCCTCAAGTTAAATAAATTAGAATAGCAAGCCCCAGCATCAAAACTGCATGATAAGCTTACCTTATACCTAAGATGGAATGGTGTGGCTGTTTGTGTCTGCCAAGCAGACACAATTTTACTTTTTATTTTACTTTTTATTTTTTTATTTTTACACTGTTCTTTTAACCACTTGAGCCCCGGACCATTATGCTGCCTAAGGACCAGAGGTCTTTTTCCAAGTTGGCACTGTGTCGCTTTAACTGCTAATTGCACGGTCATGCAATGCTGTACCCAAACGAAATTTGCGTCCTTTTCTTCCCACAAATAGAGCTTTCTTTTGATGGTATTTGATCACCTCTGCGGTTTTTATTTTTTGCGCTATAAATGGAAAAAGACCGAAAATTTTGAAAAAAAACGATATTTTCTAATTTTTGTTATAAAAAAAATCCAATAAACTCAATTTTAGTCATACATTTAGACCAAAATGTATTCGGCCACATGTCTTTGGTAAAAAAAATGTCAATAAGCGTATATTTATTGGTTTGCGCAAAAGTTATAGCGTCTACAAACTAGGGTACATTTTCTGTAATTTACACAGCTTTTAGTTTATGACTGCCTATGTCATTTCTTGAGGTGCTAAAATGGCAGGGCAGTACAAAACCCCCCCAAATGACCCCATTTTGGAAAGTAGACACCCCAAGGAAATTGCTGAGAGGCATGTTGAACCCATTGAATATTTATTTTTTTTGTCCCAAGTGATTAAATAATGACAAAAAAAAAAAAATATTTACAAAAAGTTGTCACTAAATGATATATTGCTCACACAGGCCATGGGCCTATGTGGAATTGCACCCCAAAATACATTCTGCTGCTTCTCCTGAGTATGGGGATACCACATGTGTGGGACTTTTTGGGAGCCTAGCCGCGTACCGGGCCCCGAAAACCAATCACCGCCTTCAGGATTTCTAAGGGTGTAAATTTATGATTTCACTCTTCACTGCCTATCACAGTTTTGGAGGCCATGGAATGCCCAGGTGGCACAAAACCCCCCCCCCCAAATGACCCCATTTTGGAAAGTAGACACCCCAAGCTATTTGCTGAGAGGCATATTGAGTCCATGGAATATTTTATATTTTGACACAAGTTGCGGGAAAGTGACACATTTTTTTTTTTTTTTTGCACAAAGTTGTCACTAAATGATATATTGCTCACACAGGCCATGGGCATATGTGGAATTGCACCCCAAAATACATTTAGCTACTTCTCTTGAGTACGGGGATACCACATGTGTGGGACTTTTTGGGAACCTAGCCCTGCACGGGACCCCGAAAACCAATCACCGCCTTCAGGATTTCTAAGGGTGAAAATTTTTGATTTCACTCTTCACTGCCTATCACAGTTTCGGAGGCCATGGAATGCCCAGGTGGCACAAAACCACCCCAAATGACCCCATTTTGGAAAGTAGACACCCCAAGCTATTTGCTGAGAGGCATGGTGAGTATTTTGCAGCTCTCATTTGTTTTTGAAAATGAAGAAAGACAAGAAAAAACTTTTTTTTTTTTCTTTTTTCAATTTTCAAAACTTTGTGACAAAAAGTGAGGTCTGCAAAATACTCACTATACCTCTCAGCAAATAGCTTTGGGTGTCTACTTTCCAAAATGGGGTCATTTGGGGGGGGTTTGTGCCACCTGGGCATTCCATGGCCTCCGAAACTGTGATAGGCAGTCAAGAGAGAAATCAAAAATTCACGCCCTTAGAAAGCCTGAAGGCGGTGCTTGGTTTTCGGGGTTCCGTACGCGGCTAGGCTCCCAAAAAGTCTCACACATGTGGTATCCCCGTACTCAGGAGAAGCAGCAGAATGTATTTTGGGGTGTAATTTCACATATTCCCATGGCATGTTTGAGCAATATATCATTTAGTGACAATTTTGTGCAAAAAAAAAAAAATTTGTCTCTTTCCCGCAACTTGTGTCGCAATATAAAATATTCCATGGACTCGACATGCCTCTCAGCAAATAGCTTGGGGTGTCTACTTTCCAAAATGGGGTCATTTGGGGGGGGTTTGAACTGTCCTGGCATTTTATGCACAACATTTAGAAGCTTATGTCACACATCACCCACTCTTCTAACCACTTGAAGACAAAGCCCTTTCTGACACTTATTGTTTACATGAAAAAGTTATTTTTTTTTTTGCAAGAAAATTACTTTGAACCCCCAAACATTATATATTTTTTTAAATCAAATGCCCTACAGATTAAAATGGTGGGTGTTTCATTTTTTTTTTCACACAGTATTTGCGCAGCGATTTTTCAAACGCATTTTTTGGGGAAAAAACACACTTTTTTAAATTTTAATGCACTAAAACACACTATATTGCCCAAATGTTTGATGAAATAAAAAAGATGATCTTAGGCCGAGTACATGGATACCAAGCATGACATGCTTTACAATTGCGCACAAACGTGCAGTGGCAACAAAATGAATACATTTTTAAAAGCCTTTAAAAGCCTTTACAGGTTACCACTTTAGATTTACAGAGGAGGTCTACTGCAAAAATTACTGCCCTCGATCTAACCTTCGCGGTGATACCTCACATGCATGGTGCAATTGCTGTTTACGTTTGACGACAGACCGCCGCTTAGCACGAGAGCAGGGGGCGACAGGGGTGCTTTTTTTTTTTTTTTTTTTCTTTATTATTTTTTTGCTTTTTTATCTTATTTTTAAACTGTTCCTTTCATTTTTTTTTTTTTTAACATTTTTATTGTTATCTCGGGGAATGTAAATATCCCCTATGATAGCAATAGGTAGTGACAGGTACTCTTTTTTGAAAAAATTGGGGTCTATTAGACCCTAGATCTCTCCTCTGCCCTCAAAGCATCTGGCCACACCAAGATCGGTGTGATAAAATGCTTCCCCAATTTCCCAATGGCGCTATTTACATCCGGCGAAATCTAAGTCATAAAATGCTCGTAGCTTCCGGTTTTTTAGGCCATAGAGATGTTTGGAGCCACTCTGGTCTCTGATCAGCTCTATGGTCAGCTGGCTGAATCACCGGCTGCATTTTCAGGTTCCCTGTTGAGACAGGAGAGCCAGAGAAAAACACGGAATACGGTGGGGGGGGATTCCCTCCCACGGCTTGTAAAAGCAGTCTAGAGGCTAATTAGCCGCTAGGATTGCTTTTACATGAAAGCCGACCGCTGGCTGAAAAGAATGATACCAAGATGATACCTAAACCTGCAGGCATCATTCTGGTATAACCACTCAAAGTTGTGAATGGCGTACCTGAAGACAAAAAAATGGTTAACAATAAAGCACAGTAAACGGTAAAGTATAAAAAATTGCATACCTGAAAAGCAAACATGATAAAACATAATAACAATAAAACATTGCAGAATAGAATACAGTAAAAAAGAGCAGAACAATAGAGAGAATAGAGAGAGAGAGAACAATAAAACGACAACTATTTTTTTTAATTTTATATATATATATTTTTTTTTTTTTACACTTTTTTTATAACTAACTTTTATAACTGTAACCGATTCCAGGTTCGGGTCTCTCAAAATGCGATGGCATCTTGGGAGACCCTGTGAAAGTGTGCCTAGTCTGTGGAATGCTGTATCCTATGCTAATACTCAACTAGTGCATAGTAGCGTTCAAAACCTTCACCAATGCAAAGACCAGGATTGTCAGGACAGGAGGGACAATAATAGCGGGTGTCATGCCTATATCCGCGCTTGCTGCAGACACGACATCTTTTTTGGGGGGGTTCGCTGGGTAGGGGTACTCGGGAGGACATAAAGAAAATGCCTCTCATGCAGCCGACTGCATTTGGTTGGGGATGTGAATGGGGGAAGTACGGGTGCTGCAGAAGCGGTGGGTTCCCAATTAGGATTGGCGAATGCAGCAGGAAGGGCACTATGGGCACGACGGGCCTGTGTTTGTCTTTTTGGTGGCAGCGGGACACTACTTGTGCTTGCCACCTCACCAGCTTGAACTGCATTTATGGGACTCGCCACGTCACCAAGTGTTACTGCAGTGCTGGTTTGACTACGACCGGGGTGTACTAGGCCGCTGGTACTTGCCAGTTCACCAAAACGCTACAAAAAAAACTGTTAGCGATCGCAGGGATCAGGCCTGACTCTGCAAACGCTGCAGTTATGCGTTTAGTGTTTTGTAAGTGACAGTGATCGATCGATACTGCACTTGGGTGGGCTGGGCTGGGCCAGGCGGAGGGGCAAAACGCAGGTGCTAGCAGGTATCTGTGCTGATCCCGCTAACACTGCGTTTTTGGGAACCCTAAACTGCTGGGGACGCTAGTATAGATCTGATCGGATCAGATATTGATCCGTTCAGATACTATACCACTAAGGGAGGTGTATGCTGCATGCGTGGATGTTAGCGCTACTGGCGCTAACCTGACGCTGCCTGGGGCTGGTGCTTGCCAGTTCACCAAAATACTACCAAAAAAACTGTTAGCGATCACAGGGATCAGGCCTGACTCTGCGAACGCTGCAGTTATGCATTTAGTGTTTTGTAAGTGTCAGTGATCGATCGATACTGCACTTGGGTGGGCCGGGCTTGGCCGGGCGGAGGGGCAAAACGCAGGTGCTAGCAGGTATCTGGGCTGATTCCGCTAACACTGCGTTTTTGGGAACCCTAAACTGCTGGGGACGCTAGTATAGATCTGATCGGATCAGATATTGATCCGTTCAGATACTATACCACTAAGGGAGGCGTATGCTGCGTGCGTGGGTGTTAGCGCTACTGGCGCTAACCTGACGCTGCCTGGGGCTGGTGCTTGCCAGTTCACCAAAATACTACCAAAAAAACTGTTAGCGATCGCAGGGATCAGGCCTGACTCTGCGGGGGGGGAATCGGGGTGTTTTGTGTGCCTGGCATGTTCTACTGTGTGTGTGTAGTGTTGTGCACTCACATACCTGTCTTCTCTCCTCGGGCCGGAACGGAAATTACCGAGCCGAGGAGAGATGACATCATTTCCTTTGCTGCTGTTTAGCATGCAGCAGCAAAGGAATGATTCGATTGGCCGGCGGCGATCGTGAGGAGGGGGCCACGAACGGATGGTCTCCCCCTCACCTCTGATCGCCGCTGGACAAAAGACGACCGCCTCGGGCACCGGGGGGGGTCCGATCGGACCCCCCACCCGCGGAAGGCAAATCACGTACATGTACGTGATTTTGCCTGTCCGTGCCACCTTGCCGACGTACATCGGCGTGAGGCGGTCGTCAAGTGGTTAAAAAAAAAAATTTGTCACTTTTATTCCTGTTAATGTAAACATCCCTTGTAAAAGAAAAAAAGCATGGCAGGACCTCTTAAATGTAAGATCTAGGGTCAAAAAGACCTCAGATCTCAGATTTTTAAATTAAAATGCAATAAAAAAAATGTCATTTGAAAAAATTATTTTAAAAAAATGTCCCTTTAAGAGCTATGGGCGAAAGTGACATTTTGACGTTTCTTCCACCCTGCAATGGTATGGAGCTGGGTGTGGGCCACACGCGGAGCAGGATCCAATCGCTTTCTGCGGCTCTGGTAACTTGCGGAGGGCACCGGAGAGCGGGGGGCCCTCTCCCACCAGGGGGCCCACTGCCACCACCGATAAAAGTGATCTTGCTGCGAATCCGCCATAAAGACCACTTTTATCTGAAAGCTAACCGCCCGCTCTTGAAGAGGATACCGGGGTTATGGTAACTAGCTGCTGCCATAACAACGATATTCCTCTTCAAACAGTCGACTTATAACAGTGGGGGGTTGGCAAGTGGCTAAGGTATAACAAAAGGCAAAAAACATTTCTTTATTTATACGAAGGTCAGGTTAAAATAACCCAGCGGTTTTGTCACCTGTGTTCAACTGGAGAGTTTTCCCTTCAATCTGAATTCCATAGCCACCACAGAAATCCCAGGAAGCCACCAGGATCAATATGTAGTACGGCCCCCTAGAGGACTGCTTAGAAATACCTGCTCATCTCCACGGCCATGACCTGGTGAACTTTCCAACCCACCTGGCACTCTGGGTTCAGAGATCTTTGTATCACTGTGCGGCAATAATCAAACAACTCAATATAGAATTCAACTCAATGTAAAAGGGGAAGTTGTCACAAGAGGAGGCAATAACTCTGCTGAGTTCTAGGCAACAGCGCCAACTCAGCAAAACAATTCCTCTGAAAGGCACAAGACAATATGTTAACAATGACAATACTATATACATATATGTACACTTTCTTTAGATGTGATGTTACCCTCTAGTGGATGTTTTAGTTAACTGCATATACTGCCACACTAGACGATGGAACCTGGCCAGCCTACATGCTATCCTAGGAAGGGAGAGCAGGTCTAGAGAAGAGTAATAAAGGGGCCTTTCTATAAGTAATGGCAATAAAAGCTCGTTAACTGTAATCCATTTGGGTGTGGTGGGAACAGTAGATTCCTTGTAGTGAAGAAAGCTAAAGGTGTCTGAGCACAGTGTTCAAGCAAGGATCCCTGGGATATGTAGTCCTGGCACACAATCGTGCAAAGCAATTATCTGACAGGGGAACTATTAGTCCCACAATCCTTTTATGTGGCTCACAGATATGATGTCACTGGATACATTGATCATTAAAGGGACAGGCAATACCTTAAAATGCTAGAAGGTACGCTGCTTTATGTTTGTAGTCCATATTGCTACATCCTCCCCCCACTTGAAAGTCTTTGGTCCCTAAAGACAGATCACAACCTGGAATCAATTTGCTGCATTGTGGGAGCTAAACAATTAATCTAATAGACTAGAAGTTGCAACAGCTAATAACTGACTTAGTGAAGAGTCCTCTGATAACAAATTATATACATCAACAGGAGAAGAAGTCATATTAAGTTTATGACAGGCCAATAATAAATTAGTGGCCCACTCAGTAGTGTCAGGGGGTGGAGGAGGCAAGTACTTGACTGGGACGTTGAGTAGTGAGTTCATCTGAATTTTCTTCAAGAGTGTCGTACATTAATCTCTTTGGGGGACATATCTTTTGTCTCAATAGATAATGTGTGTCTTCCACTGACTCAGGTCCCTGATCTGTTTCCCAAAAACTGCATCCAGCTTCCGGTTCAGGTTCTATTTCGGTCTCCAGCTCTACCTCAGTCTCTGGTTCTACTTCAGGCTCTGGTTCTACTTCAGGCTCTAACCCCGGCTCAGGGATTGTCTCTCTCCCCGTTGTATTAATAGGATGGAAGAGATTATCAGCCCTATCAGACACTTCACTGGGTTCCAGCTTGACCTCCTAATTTTCCTTAAGTGTGTAGGGGGCTACCACCTCAGTGTCAGACAAGTGGGGGCCTGTCCCTGGACAGCCTTCTTCTTCAGCATCAGGAATAGTGGAATTATCTTCCAAGGAGGGAACCCACAGTCAATCCAAACGTAAATCCTCATCATCACTTTCCTCTTCCGGAAGTGCAGGTGGATAGGTTTTCCTGACCCTAGGCCTCAACGTTGGGGACTGATATGTCACTGGGCAAGGAGCTGAGGGTACTCAAAAAGCCTCTGAAATGGGCAGCAAATGGTTTCGATGCCAAGTCTTGAGGGGGCCAGTTTTCCCTTCTGGCCGAATCAGATACACAGGGATGTTGTAATATGATGGCCAATTTATGTAGGATATTATATTATATATATGTACACATACAGTACAATATTGACATATTGACCAGGCCAAAATTAAGTTGATAATTGTTAAGTTGTCCAAGCCAACTTAATTTTAACATATCAAAGAGTCAGGGGATAACCCTCTGATAGGGTAATCTTATGGAAGTCTACCTAGGTATGTGAGGAATGGCCTGTTAATCTAATTGAACATTTCAAAGGGTGCATTGTTTACATACTTAAGGATAATAAAGGACCATAGAAGCAGTATTTATTAATGGTAATTAGACTTGAGGGGGTATTCATGGAAATGGTGGCTTGTTTACCTGGTAAACACTAATGTGAAGTTATTGCCAGTAGTTTCAAGTAGAGTCTTTTCACCTTGATTAACAATAAGATCAGAAAGTATTGTGGGTTGACCTAGCAGACCCCCGCCCCCCCCCCCCCCCCCCCAGTGTCAGACTAGTATTTCAGGGGAACAATTCAAGCTGGCAGTCAGCCTTTTCATTCTCCATGAAGAAGAGGGCCACAGGTCTAGATGTAGTCTAGGACAAATGGCACTCTGAAGGCTACTGTTCATTGTCATATTTACTCTGTTGGATTTTGTCATCAGTTGCAAGGATTTTGTGAACTTTGTTCTTCTGTGTTGAAAGTCAATAAAGTGCATCTCTCTGGACGAATCGGCTTTCTGCTGGAAATGATTTGCATCATACAAATAATTAAATAAAATAAAAATAAATCACCAAAACCAGAGGGAGGAGCCGGATGTGGGCGAGGTCGTGCTGCCGTTGCTGAGCCCGGGATGCTCGGCATTCCTCCAGCCATGATGAACGCCAGGGTTCGCTCACGGCCCGCACGCTAGCCCTCTGCCATCCCCCCCAGGCGTGCCGCTCCTGGTCCCCGCTGTCCCTCCACTTTGCATCTCTGTTCCGGGTATCGGCCGCGGGGTATGGAGGCGGGGGAAAGGGGGCCCGAGCCCGCAGCTGTAAGCGGTCGCTTCAGTTGGGAGCTCTGTCGGGTACGCCGAGCCTCTGTTAGACTATCAGACTATCGAATTTCTGGGTTAATTCAACTAAGTCGGAAATTTTGGAAATAGTGGAAGATAAAGAAGGGGAAAAGGCATACCAAAAGAGTGTTCCATTTAAATGGGGGATAAACTAGCTTAATTACCTAGGTGTTAAAATCACTACAGCGAAAGAGTCACTGTTCCAAGCAAATTTTATGTTACTCCTCAATGAGATCAGGACCGACTTGAATAGATTCCCGCGGAACCAACTCTCATGGGGAGGCAGAATAAATCTATTTAAAATGTCAATCCTTCCAAAAATTATATATAAAATTCAAATGCTCCCAATCTTAATCCTGCATAGCTACTTTAATAAATTGCACACTTTGTTTCTAAAATTCATATGGAGGGGGGAAAAAACACGAATAAAGTTTGCACAATTAGTTAATGATAAGAGGAAGGGGGGGTGGGGGGCACCTGATATTAACAAATATTATGTAGCTATAGTTTTATCACGTATCTTAGATTGGGTAAAAAACAATAAAGAAAAACAATGGGTAAAAATAGAGAGTATAATGAGTGGAGTGGAGTTGGGTAAGAATGTGTGGATACCACCACATTATAGACAAATGAGCACGAAAACTTTGGATATCACCAAACACGCACTAACTATGTGGAATAAATTGCACGATAGGGAGCAATGGGGATATAATTCACCGTTAATCCCGCTTAAGGACACAAACTACTTTTTGCCTAGGAGGGAAGATCTGTTCGGGAGGTGGATATTGAAGGACGAGGTCCAATTAAAAGATATCATGAGTCAGAGTAAGATGTGTACTTATCAGGAGTTAAAAGCTAAAGACAATTGGTTTACTATGGATATATGGAAGTACAGGCAGTTGAAGCATTTTGTTGACTCCCTCCCGCAGCCAATAAGGTCGATGAAAGACCTACGCCCCCTGGAAAAAGTGTTTCTGGAGAAAAAAGGGAGGGGAGGTGTGTCTAGAATTTATAGAATATTGATTCAACTGGGAGAGGTGGAGTGCCCGACATTTCTTAAGAAGTGGGAGGAGGAATTGGGTAATAAGATCAGTGAAAGGGAGGTTGGGCTGGTTCTGGAAAGGGTGAACACTACCTCGGTGAACTTTAGGTTAACTGAGATGAACTTTGGAATCCTGGCGAGAACGTATATCACCCCGGACAGAGCATATAAAATACAGAAAGAATAATCGCAATTATGTTGGAGAGGTTGCGGGGACATAGGGACAACGGCGCATATATGGTGGCTGTGTCCGGAAATTAAAACATTTTGAGGGGAGATAAGGAGAATTATAACCGAGATCACCAGTATGAGGGTCCCGGATGACCCTTGGGTATGTCTACATCATGGAAGTAATATGCCCACGAAGAGGTACCTGAAATCTCTGCTACTGCACCTCCTCAATGCCGCTAAAAGTCTTATTCCTAGACACTGGTTGGATAGAAGGAGACCCACACTGCGGGAGTGGTTCAATAAAATAAATGAAATACACTGCCTGGAATATTTGAGATACAGTGACGGGTTAGGTATGGAAACGTATGAAGAGACGTGGAGGGACTGGGTAAAATATAAGTCCTCACTTCAGGCGGCAGAGGTGTGGGAAACTTAGCCGGATAACTCACCCAACATAAACTTCAATATAAACTTTGACTAGATGACTCACACTCAAATAGTGTAAAAGAGAAGGAGGAGGATGGTGATAGGTATAGGTCATGACTCCAGTGGGACGAGTTGGGGGGTAGGGTTGGGGGGGTTGGTTAGGGTAATTGGGTGTAGTGAGGGGGTGTGGGTTTCTAGGGGTAATTAATTAATTGGGGATATTTGTATTGCTTGTTTCTATTATTATTTTTTCAATAATTGGATAAAGAAAGATTACGCCACAATGATGTAAATTTGTTAAGGGACGAGATTGAACTGTAAGTTGAAACAATATCTCCCATATAAACACTTTGCTGAAGTGGCAAAAAAATAAATAAATAAATAAATAAATAAATAAATAAAATAAAAATGTAGCGCATAGTGAATAAGTGTGTAATCAAAGACAAAGAAATTCCTTGCTTGTACTTCAATCAGAAAAAGTCACATCAGCTGGATGAGGTGATCATAGAAAAGATGGTGTGTAAAAAACTCTTACCAGATCCCATGGATTCCCGTGTCAGCGACAGGGAATCGAATGAGCAGTCTGCCGCCAAGGGTGTGGAAAGGGACGTCCTGTCGCTCAAATCCTCCAAGCTGGACTCTGCATGGATCTACGGAGGCCACCGGATAGGTCCTCACAGCAGGCAACCAAGATGCGGATCAGATAGGCAAAGACATCGCTTGTGGAGCTGAAGCAAACACTTGACCTCATTCGAAGAGTATGTGGAAAGAAAAAATGTGCAGATAAAAAAGGGGTGTTTTTTATTTCTAAAAAAACTTTTAACAATAAAAACGTGATCACAATGAAATAAAAGAAGTGGGCAACATGTAGAATGGTGAATGAGCCCGGCAGACTGCTCATGCGATTCCCTGTCGCTGACACGGGAATCCACGGGATCTGGTAAGAGTTTTTTACACACCATATTTTCCATGATCGCCTCATCCAGCTGATGTGTCCCCTCTTTGTGAAGTCAAACTTCTGCCAACTACTTGAACTCCATCATCCTCTGGAGCACATCCACATTTTTGTACAGTGGGACACTACATCCTTCACATATATAATTCACATTGACTTTATGTTCATCACAGGCCATTTGGCTGATGTTTTATTAGTACTTTTTCTGATTGAAGTACAAGCAAGGAATTTCTTTGTCTTTGATTACACACTTATTCACTATGCGCTACATTTTTATTTTATTTAATTTTTCATTGTTTTTGTCAGACTGTATGTAGCTGCTTCCCTTGTTTCCACTAGTTAGCGCAGTGTTTCCCTCGCACTTTTCATACTAATAATTGAATTAATTATCATCACTACACTACTACATCACTACATTAGTGCCGTGACTCGGAACCGGGTCACAGCATCAATGTAGTGATGTAGTAGTGTAGTGATGATAATTAATTAAATTATTAGTATGATGCAAATCATTTCCAGCAGCAACCCAATTCTTTCAGAGAGATGCACTTTATTGACTTCCAACAGAGAAGAACAAAGGTTAAAAGAATCTACTTGCAATTACTGGCAATAACCTCCCATTAGTGTTTACCAGGTAGCAAGCCACCATTTCCATGAATACTCCCTCAAGTCTAAATACCATCAATAAATACTTATTCTATGGTCTTTTATCATCCTTAAGTATGTAAAAAATTTACCCTTTGAAATGTTCAATTAGATTAACAGGCCATTCCTCACATACCTAGGTAGACTTGCAAAAGATATGTTAAAATTAAGTTGGCTTGGACAACTCAACAATTATCAACTGAATTCTGGCCTGGTCAATATGTCAGTATTGTACTGTATGTGTACATATATATAATAATATAATATCCTACATAAATCGGCCAACATATTACAAGGGAGTCCAGGAAGTCGTTTGCAAACAATGTAGGGTTGGGAACTCCATCTATCAGCCAGCTTATGTTTTCCTTGACACCCCTAGATTATGCAACAGCACTCGATCCCCTGGTTGTAGATCCTGGACCCTCACTTTAAGATCAACGTTCTTCCTTTTCCTTTGTTCTCTAATGGTGGAGGCTTCCTTGGCCTTCTCATAAGCCACCTTTAAGTTCTTCCGAAGTCTGTCCCCTATAGGAGGCTTGAGAGGTGTAATCTATTGATGTTCCTAATGCTAAATCTATGGTTAAGCGAGCCTCACTCCCGAACATCAATCTTTAGGGGGAATACCCGGTCAAATCATTTGAGGTACTATTGTAGGCATGAACTATTGCTGCAATATGGTCTCCCCAATGCTCTTTCTTCTCTAATGAGAGGGTTCCCAGCATGTTCAGCAGAGTGCGGTTGTGAATCCCCTTGGGGGTGTTAAGGAGTCGTTCTGGATTTCTTTATGTTTAAGAGTTCACACAGTCTGCAGGCCAGTTTTCTCTCAAAGTCTCGACCTTGATCTGAGTGTAGGCGCTGAGGCATCCCATAACAGTCTAAGAACTTCTCCACTAATGTCTTGGCCATAGTACCAGCTTGTTGATCCCTGGTGGGGAAAGCCTGGGCATATCGGGTGAAATGATCTGTCACAACCAGGACATTACTCCTTCCCCTCAGATCAGATTCCAGGCACAAGAAATCAATGCACACCAACTCCATTGGCCCTTGGCTTTGTAGATGGTCCATTGGGGCTGCCTTTCCGGGTCGAGTTTTTCTCTGGATACACCGGACACAAGAGCAGCAGTAGCTTTCCACCTCCGTTCTCATGGATGGCCAGTAAAATCAATCCCTGACCAGTTTGAAAGTTCTATCTGGGCCTAAGTGATCATGATCATCATGGAGAGCGGTTAGCACAGATAAACAATGTTTCTCAGGAAGGAACAGCTGATTCACACCTTCTGCCTCTTCAGAGGGACCTCTCCGACATATGATCCCCTCTTCCAGCTTCATTCATTCCCATTCTTTATGGATCACCTTGGCTCCGTCAATGGGGCTATTCATCAATATTTGAAGGTCTTTAGTTGACAGCGACTTCCTTATTAGATTCCCTAGTGGATCTTCCCGTTGATCCCTCCTCATGTCCTCCTTAGTCAATTGAGGCAGTTCTTCGCTGCGTACTTGAGTCAAATTGCAGTAGTGCTTTGGTACTCCCGCAGGGGCGACTCCTGCTGCTTCAGCCCCTATGGCTCTCTTGTGTTTATACTCCACTCCCTGATACGCAAATTAACCCAACTCTTCTGACCATTCTGGGTGAAGAGAGGTCTTCAGAAAAGAGCGTCAGCGTCTCTATTTCCCACTCCCGGTCGATATTTCAAACTGAATTGGAACTCGGACAGATCGGCTAACCATCGATGCCCAGTGGCGTCCAGTTTGGCAGTGGATAGCAAATAAGTCAGGGGGTTGTTATCAGTCTTCACTACAAAGGTGGCTCCGTACAGATAGTCCCGTAGTTTATCCACTACTGCCCACTTTAGGGCCAAGAACTCCAACTTTTGCACAGGATAGTTCTTCTTGGGGGGGGGGGGGGTGAGGCTGCGACTCACATAGGCCACTGAATGAAGTCTCCCCTCTGACTCCTGGCACAACACTCCCCCAATACTATCTCTACTGGCATCCACATGTAATTTGTATGGCTTCAAGGGATCAGCGTAGGCCAGCACCGGGCTTCAACCAGGCTGACCTTTAACCACTCAAAGGACCTCTTCAATGTCCATTGTTCCTGGATAGATTCCCGAGGCTTCCTGGCTCCCCCTTTCTGGGTTTTCTGCTGTTCCCCTTCCATTTGCTTCTGTAAAATGTCATTCACATGGCTGAGCAATCTGTGGGAAGTTCTTCACAAATCGTCTGTAATAGGAGCAAAAGCCCAAGAACGACCTCATTTCGGTGAAAGTAGTTGGACGAGGCCAAGAAGTGACTGCCGCCATCTTTTGAGTCAGTGGCTATCGCTTCGGCAGATACTACGTGTCCTAGGTATGTGACTGAAGTCTGGTAGAATTGGCACTTCTCTAACGACAGCTTCAACCCCTCATCATGTAGTCACTGGAAAACCTTTTCCAATCGGGTCTCATGCTCTTCCAATGTTCGGCCAAACACGATGATGTCATCTAGGTAGACTAATATTCATGTGTATGTGAGTCAATCTGCGCTTACCCAACCGTTCAAATACATACCTAAATAAAAAGGTGAAAAAAGTGTATGTATCATCCCACACTTATAAACATAAAAACATGCTGCTATCTCTAAAAAAATTAAATACTTCGTTTTAACATAGATCCTAAACATACAAGGGATTCGCAAATTATGTGAACACAATATATAAAAAATATACCAAAAATATGTAGATATGTGCAAAATAATTAATAACTATGTGCAATAAAGGAATAAATCACTGCAACATTACTGCAACATTATTAGTGAATGAAATAAATCACTGCAACATTATAAGCAAACCTTGATAAACATCCAGGCATGGCCTGGCCATCGGGACTACCGGGAGTTTCCAGGTGGGCCTATGGCTCAGTGGGCCAGTCAGGTGCGGTCCTGGAGCCGCTCCTCACTGACAGTGAGTGATCGCAATTTCACTCCTGTCAGGAGGAGCTGCTTCCGTCACTTGCTGGAGAGAGCATTAGGCGTTATGCTCCCTCCAGCCTGCAGGGGGAGATGGACAGCCGGCAGACTTTCCTTCCTCTCTCCCCTTAGCACTTGTTATCACATGACTGGAGAGAGGAACGAGAAGCTGCCTTCAAAACGGTGAGTACATGTGGGAGAGGGAGGACTCTCTGATGTTAAAGGGACTGCTGGTGGGGACTCTGATGTGAAGGGGACTTCTGATGGGGACTCTCTAATGTAAGGGGACTGCTGGTGGGGACTCTCTGATGTAAGGGGACTGCTGGTGGGGACTCTCTGATGTAAAGGGACTGCTGGTGGGGACCCTCTGATGCAAGGGGGGCGCTCTTGGGGACATTCAAAATTAAAGTGGGCCGGTCTTGATATAGTCCAGGGCCAAATTTTTGTCCCAGTCCAGCCCTGTAAACATCCCATGTGAATACTAGTAAAATAGTGAAAACAAATGTTCAAAAAATAATTGTATCAAAACATAACGTCCAAACTGCAACAAAGTGACGAAGTGAAAAATGAAAAAATAGCACTTGTATGAAAAAAAGGGGATGCCGCTTTTCACTCTAAAAACAACTTGATTGGATACTTCAATTACTTCAGTTCTAAAGAGGAGATAAGCATAAAAATAGCCAGATGGCCGCTTACCAAATAGGTTGGACCCCAAATTATAGGGGTCAAGATCGCCTTGTGTCAGCTATACACTAGATGATTTCCAGCCGATCTGATGGTCATTTATTAGCTCTCCCACGATAGAGACACCAAGAGGGGATAATCATACAGCATACTCCGGCATATAGTACCTTGGACAAATGTATGGGTGTGAGGGGGTTTTCACACTCCCTGCATTTGCCAACCCTTCTTCCAGACTATCACAATGCCCTTATTTTTTTCCTTTTTATTCTATTTTTAGATGAATTATTACGGTCTTGCTCCTGGCGAGTGACTTAAAGGTCCCGAAACGCGTAGAGCTAACAACTACCGTTACCACCACTCATTCATGAATTCACCACGGCCGTTCCCTTCCACCAAGTATTATTTCTTCTTTTCCCTATGTGATGCTTTAATGCATCCTCTTACTGGTTTCAGTATTATTTACACTGCAATTAATCACGCCCTTATGTGACCCGTGCAACTGTAAAATACTGCCTTACATTTTCTATTAGAGTCAAAATGCTTGTTTTTAATATTATTTTTCCTACTTACCTTACCTTAACTAAATTTTCATTGACGCTTTAATGCGCAAGCTACTTTTATGAGTATTCCTACAATACAATTAATCATGTTATTACGTGACCTGTGTATCTGTAAAATACTGTCTTATAATCTGGTTGGATAATGTATTTATATGTGATGACTTATCTTGAAACATTGAAATACTATATGTAATGAACTTTCAATCTATGTTCTAAAAAATTTACTCAATTAATAAACCATTCCTTAATTCATTTCTTTATTGCCTCCGTGTGCTTCACTCAAAGTCCCGCCCATACAACATTTTTCTGCTATAATAAATGGGATGGAGGATGGGATCTATATGGCCCCCCATTCTCACACAAAGTCCCACCTTTTCCACTCCTTTGTTCAACCTATAGGGATGGAAGCACACGGCGGCACTAACAATATATATTTTGAACATTTGCTATGGTTGCTCCATAGCCGCTCTGAGTATTCTCCCATCCATTTCCTATTTTCCCTGTGCAGTGGGAGTGTCCCATTGCACATATCATGTGTACTACCAACTTTATAGCTACACTTTTCTGATAATCCCTCTCAATTTACATTTTTAAGTTATGTTGTTTTCTGTTTTCATGGTGACTGCGCACAGGGGTCACCGGCTGCTGCATCTCTCTTCCTGTGCCACCTTTGTCATATCCTGGAGCTGTGACGAGCACTGTGGGCTTCCCCTCCGCCCCCTTTCACATTGGGTGGGCGGGGTTTCCCCCACTGCTCGTCAGCGTCATGCCACACATGTCAGCTGTATGGCGCCTCCCAGATGCCTATAAATCAGCTGGCGGCTTTACCATCTCAGCTGCGGGGTTATTTGGTTGGCGCCCTGGGCTGGCTGCGTCGGGTTTAGCAGCCAGACACCCGGTGTGTCCCCCGTTCCCCGCTCTGTCATTGTATGACGTTGGGGGCTGGTCTAGGACGGCTCTCCCTGCTGGGGCTTCCCCCCTAATTGTGATCTGCACCTGTGTTCCTGACACTCCTCTCCTCACGACACCACCTTCCTTTTGGCTCTCTTGTCCAACCGAACCTGCACCAGGTAAAACTTATTTCACTTCTATGTTCTATTTTCGTCCCCCCTGTCTCTCACTCTTTCTTCCCCCTCCTTCTTTCTTCTCTTTGCTCTTCTTCCCCCTTTATACTCTCTCTCTCTGCTCCCCTCCAGCACCTTACCTTTTCACTTCACTCTGCATCTCACCCTTTCATTCTTGGCTTTACATCACTTCAGCACTTTTCACCTACCACACACCCCCCTTCATTCCCCATGCACCACTTTCATAAGCCCCTCTCCAATCAGCTAGTCCCTCTATGGGACCTTCCCCCCTTTCTTTCTCTCCCCCCCTCACCCACACTCCTTCCTCACTTCTCCACTTTTACCAATTAGGGATGCTGCCGCTGTTGGTTTTGTGCTGCCTGGACAGGTCCCCTCAGCTCCGGGATTGGCATTCCTGGCCGGGTTTATTTGCGCGGCTGTGTTTTCCCCTCTGCGTAGTTGCACGCATGTAAGTACCTTGGACAAATGTATGGGTGTGAGGGGGTTTTCACACTCCCTACATTTTCCAACCCTTCTTCCAGACTATCACAACGCCCTTATTTTTTTCCTTTTTTTTCTATTTTTTAGATGAATTATTACGGTCTTGCTCCTGACGAGTGACTTAAAGGTCCCGAAACGCGTAGAGCTAACAACTACCGTTACCACCACTCATTCATGAATTCACCACGACCGTCCCCTTCCACCAAGTATTATTTCTTCTTTTCCCTATGTGATGCTTTAATGCATCCTTTTACTGGTTTCAGTATTATTTACACTGCAATTAATCACGCCCTTATGTGACCCGTGCAACTGTAAAATACTGCCTTACATTTTCTATTATAGTCAAAATGCTTGTTTTTAATATTATTTTTCCTACTTACCTTACCTAACTACATTTTCATTGACGCTTTAATGCGCAAGCTACTTTTATGAGTATTCCTACAATACAACTAATCATGTTATTACGTGACCTGTGTATCTGTAAAATACTGTCTTAGAATCCGGTTGGATAATGTATTTATATGTGATGACTTATCTTGAAACATTGAAATACTATATGTAATGAACTTTCAATCTATGTTCTAAAAAATTGACTCAATTAATAAACCATTCCTTAATTCATTTCTTTATTGCATCCGTGTGCTTCACTCAAAGTCCCGCCCATACAACATTTTTCTGAAAAAATAGCACTTGTATGAAAAAAAGGGGATGCCGCTTTTCACTCTAAAAACAACTTGATTGGATACTTCAATTACTTCAGTTCTGAAGAGGAGATAAGCATAAAAATAGCCAAATGGCCTCTTACCAAATAGGTTGGACCCCAAATTATAGGGGTCAAGATCGCCTTGTGTCAGCTATACACTAGATGATTTCTAGCCGATCTACTCGGGAATGGTCATTTATCAGCTCTCCCACGATAGAGACACCAAGAGGGGATAATCATACAGCATACTCCGGCATCCACAGCGATCACCTGTAAGGTTTCCAACTTCATTCCTTAATGGGGATAGCGGCTCTCTTCGTTAGTTAATGGCAAGGGGAGTTTTTTCTGTATACAACACTTGCCTTTTGTAATGTTACGTCACCCACTCCCCTTTGATTGTTTCCTCATATACCACTTCCTCCCAGTCTGAATATAGATGTCAGATATTCCAACCACTCACAAGCACAAAACAAGACGATACTTGTTTAGTTGCTGAACATGGACTCTTATAACCAAAATACAAGTCTTATATACAGTAGAAGAGAAGGTCCCCCCTCCTGCTCATATTACTCTAACAATACACCTGTAACCAGAAACAGAATTAACATGAGCTAATTAACTAATCCCTTAAAGCAGCGGATGTGACTCCGTGCCCTCCTGAGCATTGTTATGATTAATCAGGATTTTAGTACAGGTCAGACTTGTTGTCACTGAGCTTCACACATTAATATAAACACAGGACACCTTCTCACAATAGCAGGAGCTAATTAAAATTAACAATACAAACAGTGATCTCCCCCCTCCTCATCCTAGTAGGCAACAAACTATAGTAGGAGTAAACTGTCCGACTCCTACCCAGTTTTAGAGGCCAATGTGATCAGCTCTCTCAACTAACATGTTGAGTTCAGAATCAAACAATCCAAAAGTAGCCTTTACATATATCCTGGGAGATATTGTGGATAAAGATTACTGTCCTATTTTAAGTAATCCAAGATATATTTTCTCAGTCACTATTTCTAATATGGCATATACAGGGTTCCCAGAATCTGTGTGTCTTGGGGGACATGGACCTGAATCTAAAGTAACACCATCTCAAGGGTCCCCAGGCATACAGCTCACAAAGAGCACCGTTCCCCCAAATGCCAGGGCCCATAATCGATAGGCAAGAGGCCAGCATTCAGTCCCCTCCAAAAGCCTCTGTCCCGGGTGAGTCTGTCACACCTTTTTTCTCCAAATAGGAACTCATCCGAGGGTTATTTAAAATAGTATGTTTGGAAAGAAAGATAAAAAACTTCATGCTGCAGTAGATCGAGATAATTTATTTTAAACAAAGATTTTTTCTCTCGCACAGCACAGAAATGTAAAAAGCAGCACACAGCATTTGAGCTCTCAGGCTAACCAGCTGGTGTGTAGTGACGTCACGGGGTTCTCTCCAACCGACGCGTTTCCCTGTAAAAAGCATCGACATTCCCAGTCGATGCTTTTTACAGGGAAACGCACATAATTTGCGCATCTCTTGTATGTTTAGAGACTAAAATTCATATCACCCACCGTATATAGATAGGCATTTTGCTTGTTATAGATATCTGTCAGTCTTGTATTCCTGATATTGTAATAGTTTTGTATGTACAGCTTCTTTGTATAGTAATAGCGCATTTACACACTGCAGAGGTCTCAGCTTCCTTGCTTATATCACAAAGTAACCTTGCTAGATAGAAGCAAGCAAAACAATCAGTCGCTGGAAAGTGGCAGGTTAGGTTAATCCCTGTGGCATTCGATCAAACTCGAAGAACACCAGTAGGCTAAGCTCTTCTCTCTGTCCTCTGGGTGCATAGGAATCTGATAGTATCCACTCTTTAGATCCAAAACACTGAACCATTTGGCCCCTGATAAACATTGTAAGGCTTCTTCTACGTGAGGACTCATGTATTTATCTGGGACAGTCCTTATATTCAAAATTTGATAATCAATACACATCCGGAAGGATCCGTTCTTCTTCCTTACTGCCACAATCAGGAAAGCATAAGGGCTTCTGGACTCCTTAATGACCCCTGACTTCTTTAGTTCAGCCAGTTGCTCTCGAAGATCCTCCAAGTTGCACAAGGGGACTCGACTTGCCCTCTATCAAAATGGCTTATCTTCAGTCAGTCGAATTCTATGTTGAGCGCTCTTAGCACAGCCCACATCGAAGTCATTCTTGGAGAACATTTTCTCCCTTCAAGCTATCTGGGCTTTAATCCTTTCCTCCCAAGCAGGGGGGGAGACTTGGGCAGTGGACAGCGGTGCCTCCTCCACCTCCCTCTTGGGCTACCTCGTTCTTTGCTACTGCAATGGCAGCACTCACTTTCCTGATCTCCATGCAAGGCTTTAGGCTGATCGGATGGCTAGTGACATTCCGCACACTGACAGGAATTCACCCTCCACTTCTTAGCAAGGCCCGAGTGGGTACAATCTCTGGAACCAGTCCTATCCCAACCTCTTCTTCTGTGGGATCAGCTTCTACCACCACGTATGAACCCGGCTGGTCCCAAGACAACTTGACTGTGGCTTTAAGACAGGCCCTTTCTCCAGGTTGCAGCACTCTCTCTTGGGTGTCCAGTCGCCACAATCTTCCCATTCCTTCCGCAGGTGCCTTCTTTTCTTGCAACACCCTCTGGAATGATTGTCTCAACTGAGGATGAATTTTCCCAACAGGTGCATCCTCTAAGGCTAAGGGAGTGAGTGACCTTCTCACTAGGATGGTGTTAGTGCCTATCAGTAGGGAATTTCGTCCAGCTCCAGGCGGTTGGGGCATACGACAGCCAATGTGTCAAAGGTTTCTGGTCTTCCTGCTAGAGAAGAGTCAAAGATTATTTTAATGGGTATGTAACCATCATAAGGGTACTTCTGGGTCCCGATCCCAAAAATTTCTAGCTTGTCAAGTTTGCACAAAGGAAAATGCTTCAAGTACTTGTGGTAAAAGTCGTGATATAGTAGTGTCACTTGGGCTCCAGTATCCAGCAGTGCTTGTGTATAGATGCCCTCTACCTGTACTGATACTATGGGGGAAGGCACCACTAAGTTCTTGGGTAGGTTTCCTACAGGCGACTCTATAATTTGTGCCCTAACCGGCCTCATTGGAGGCGGTGGGTTTGGTTTAACTACTCGTTTAGCAAAGTGTGCATTGATTTCCTGTCCCCGTCTTCCATTCTCTAAAGGGGTTTTAATTTTGTAGCGTGCTTAGGCACCAGAGGGTTGGAGAGGACTGGGGGTTTGCGTCCCCCTTTCTCCTTGGCTCTCTTCTGGTCTCTTCTCTTGTCCTTGGAGCGCAGTTTTTCCTTGGGCCTCTCAACTAGCTCCTTCACTGAGGTCCCTTGAAGTTTCCCGCCAGCTTTGGAAAGAGCAATTTCTGTAAAGCTCTTAGGACTTTGTTGAGGAGTTAAGGGCTGACGCTGGATTTGTGGCACTTCGCTCGGAAATGTCCGACCTCTCCCCATCCGTAACATCTCCTCTCTCGCTCTGGGTACAGTTTCTGTTCACTTGCACAAGTCCCTTGCTCCTGAACTTTTGCTTGGGTCTCCATAACTCGCATCAGAGCATGATACATTTGAGTTTGAACCTGAGCCACCTGGGCCATCAGTTCTGTTGGCCCGAGTTCTGCGACTGGTTTATGGATATCAGGAAGGGCCGGTCTATTAGGTTCAGACTCAGTCCCACTATCTTCATCGGAGAACTCCATCTCTGCATGGACAGCATGGGCCACCACTTTCTCTTTGTTCCCAGTAGCAGAATTCAAGTCTCTTGATCGTTGACTCTTCTCTTCCAACAGAGCCTCTTCCTCTTGACCTCCCTTATCAACTCAGGATAGGTGGGTACCACATGAGTTTTTTTCAGCAATAATTTCAACACAATAGGATGACTGGGCCAGGCCCCGTGCAGAACCCGATGCAGATGGGTCTGGTCAACATCTTTAGGGTCAAAGCCTTTCTTGAGGATGATTTGATGTAGTATCCTTTCTACTCAGGAGATGTATTCAGACAGGCTCTCTCCCCTCTGCTGGTGAGTGTAGTTGAATTTATACAGCAGATTAGCAGAAGTTTTAACTCTTCCTGAAAACAGCACACAAGGCATGAATGTAGTCTATGGCAACACAAGTTCTCTTGCCCATCCTCAGGTTACGGATTACATCAGCGACTGGGCCTTGAAGGCTCTCACTAAGCCTTCTTCAGAATGGTGCTTCTGTCGGTTGGGGTCCTATGACTTCTACCCCAAGCAACTGCAGCCGTGGAGGTGGCTTCCCACACAGATTGCAGCTCCGATTTAGGTTGGCTAGGGCCAGCTGCAGATAGCATCCCGGGCGAGCCCCCAAATGTAGCACGCCCCCCTAGAGGACTGCTTAGAATTACCCGCTCATTTGCACGGCCATGACCTGGTGAACTTTCCAACCCACCTGGCACTCTGGGTTCAGACATCTTTGTATCACTGTGCAGCAATAATTAAACAACTTAATGTATTTAGGTTATATGAATACTTTATTTGAACCGATAAAGGGGAAGTGGTCACAAGAAGAGGCAATAAATCTGCTGAGTTCTAGGCAACAGCGTCAAATCAGCAAAACAATTCCTCCGAAAGGCACAAGACAATATGTTAACAATGACAATACTATATACATATATGTACACTTCCTTTAGATGTAATGTTAACCTCTAGTGGATGTTTCAGTTAACTGCATATACTGCCACACTATAGACAATGGAACCTGGCCAGCCTACACGCTATCCTAGGAAGGGAGAGCGGGTCTAGAGAAGAGTAATATAAGGGCCTTTCTAAGTAATGGCAATAAAATCTACGCTACAGATCTGATGTTCTTCACCGGCTAGTCGGAGCTCGTTAACTGTAATCTGTTTGGATGTGGTGGGAACAGTAGATTCCTTGTAGTGAAGAAAGCTAAAGGTGTCTGAGCACAGTGTTCAACTAATGCAGTAAAGTGTTCTTGGAGTAAAGATGTCTGTGCAAAGGGTCTCAATGTAACGGTGGCAAAGAATGGATAGGGGTTGAGCAATTTACCCTCTCATCAATGACCAGACCATCCCGATGTCCTCTGAACAGGAACTAGTGTAGCTACACTCGTGCAGCAGATCCGCTGTCTCGATCTCCGGACGTGAAGCTTGCCACACACATCGACAGGCAGGCAACTGGAGTGGTGCTGGAAAGGATGTCCGACAGCGAACACCAGAGATAGGCCCCTCAGGCCACGGGTTGGAAGTAAGACTCTGCGTGGCAGGCCGTGACCTCTCTCTCCCTGTTGCACAGAGAGGTCTGTCTTGCATCAGGCCCAGGACGGAGAGACCCCCGCGCGGGCTTCTGCTGCTTTTTTAGCTACTCCCAGCAATCTTCGGATGGCAGCAAGGATCCCTGGGAGATGTAGTCCTGGCACACAATCGTGCAAAGCAATTATCTGATGGGAAACTATTCTTTCCACAATCCTTTTATATATTGATCACTAAAGGGACAGGCAAAACCTTGAAATGCTAGAAGGTACGGTGCTTTATGTTTGTAGTCCATATTGCTACAAATAGAATAGAGGTCCCCTCTATTTCTGTTCTCGATTTGATCATGCTTTTGGTGATAATTGTAAACAGGTCAAATAGAGGGTAAATCTCCCCAGCTGGATGAAAACACACAACCTACCTCAGCTGCCACATGAGAAAGAGAAAGCATAGTGTGAAGATATGAAATATATGAGCCATATCTTGCTATGTATCCAGAGTTCCTCTTCAACATGAATTTGTATTTCTGATATTTCTTATTGTTTTTCTCTAAGATGTTTCTGAATTCTTTTGGTATTGCAACACATGTGGCTGACCAGTTGACATTAAATGTTCTGCCAATGACCTGACACAATTCTCGGAAAATATGTGATATGGAAAGATGTTGACATAAAAAGTCCCTGTTTAAAAGTCAAATTAACTTCTTCCAAATAATTATTCTTCCTTTCTGTCAAAATAACTTGACATTTAAAAATAGTCAGGTCAAGATGACCCAAAAAGCTGGCCAAAAGCTGTGTTGAAATACTTGATGAAATGCGTACTTGTGATGTGTAACTTTGGGCTTTTGCCCGACATAGATTGTAATATTATGAGTTTCTATAAAAGTCTGTATCACTCTGCAACCTGTATCACTATCAATGCAGATGTGATCCGCTGTATGTACAGTGCATATTCTGAAGTAAACATACATGAGACGAATGCAGCTCTAATGGCGTTGATGTCCTTTATTTCAAGGTTCAACTTAACAATAGCTTTTGCAGATTTAATCAGATGTGGGGATTTGGGTACTTTCAGATTGCCCTGAAGAAGAGCCCTGATACAGCTTTGTCCTACCATGTGCCAGTTAAATCTATATGTCAGTCTGAGCAACATCTGTGAAATCTGTCACTTAGTATTCAATAAATTCAGTATGCAGTGTGTCAAAATCAGATGGCAGAACAATTTATGGAAAATGTTTTGCAAGTTCAATAAAGTCCCTAAAATTAGCAGTAGACCTGATTGTAGGTTTAAGTAAAGCCGACAGCTATATGATTCTGTTTCCAACGGGCATCCCTTTTAATAGCAGATACTGCTCTTGTGTAAAATGTTGTTTCTTGGACCATGAACTGTTGAACACCTGACAAATGATCTACTGTAGATAGAGGTTCCCTTGCTTGGTAGCCAATGAAAATGCTATCTGTGGATTTAAAGTTTTCACTATAATTGTGGTCAAATGCAATCAGTGGATCATTTTCAAGGGAAACCAACAGGTTTGGCGTGATAAAGTAGCCCATAAGACTTTTAAGCAGTAGGTAGTATTTGAAGTACAAGTCTCATAACAGAAGAATTGCTTTGGAACATTTTATTGAATTGGTGAAATTTGGCAGACGTGTTTGAAGAAATAGAAGGTAGCACGTAGTTATAGGATCCTGTAGCAAGAGATAACAAGCCGTTTTTATCATCACTTGACTGAAAAAACCTTAACAGGGCATCATATTAATTGAGAATGCGGTTGACACACTCGAGCATTGAAAGCCACTATTAGAACAAAGCTGTAAAATCTTTAAACAATCTGCTGCATCAAATTCCTGAAATCCATGATACAACTGTGAACGTTTGCAGCTATGTGCAAAGTGGTTATGCATGTCTCTGCAAAGTTTTTTAGTTATGGCTTTACAGGCGTCTGCAGCACACAAGGCAGCAATATGGCAGGCACAATGAATATGAAAGATGAAAGGCTGTTCTGCTTTGAAGTGGGATAGTATAGAGTTTCTTGGACCAACCATTACACTTGCACCATCACTACACAGTGCCATAACATTTTTCAGGAGGATACCATCTTACAGAAAACATTATTTAATCTGCTCAAAAATAGCATCAGTAGTAGCTTCAATGAGATCAACAAGGCAGCAGAACTGGTACTGTGTTTTACCAGCATTTTTATCAAAATAAATGGCCACCGTGGCTAATTTTTTTGGTTGTTAATATGTCTGTAGTTTCATCAATCAGTAGGGATGAGCCGAACACCCCCCTGTTCGGTTCGCACGAGAACATGCGAACAGGAAAAAAGTTTGTTCAAACACGCGAACGCCGTTAAAGTCTATGGGACACGAACATGAATAATCAAAAGTGCTAATTTTAAAGGCTTATATGCAAGTTATTGTCATAAAAAGTGTTTGGGGACCTGGGTCCTGCCCCAGGGGACATGGATCGATGCAAAAAAAAGTTTTAAAAACGGCCATTTTTTCAGGAGCAGTGATTTTAATAATGCTTAAAGTCAAACAATAAAAGTGTAATATCCCTTTAAATTTCGTAGCTGGGGGGTGTCTATAGTATGCCTGTAAAGGGGCGCATGTTTCCCGTGTTTAGAACAGTCTGACAGCAAAATGACATTTCGAAGGAAAAAAGACATTTAAAACTACTCGTGGCTATTGCATTGCCGGTCCGACAATACACATAGAAGTTCATTGATAAAAACGGCATGGGAATTCCCCACAGGGGAACCCCGAACCAAAATTTAAAAAAAAAATGACGTGGGGGTCCCCCTAACTTCCATACTAGGCCCTTCAGGTCTGGTATGGATATTAAGGGGAACCCCGGCCAAAATTTTACAAAAAAATGACGTGGGGGTCCCCCTAAATTCCATACCAGACCCTTCAGGTCTGGTACGGATTTTAAGAAGAACCCAGCGCCAAAAAAATTTAAAAAAACGGCGTGGGGTCCCCCCAAAAATCCATATCAGACCCTTATCCGAGCACGCAACCTGGCAGGCCGCAGGAAAAGAGGGGGGATGAGAGAGCAGCCCCCCCTCCTGAACCATACCAGGCCACATGCCCTCAACATTGGGAGGGTGCTTTGGGGTAGCCACCCAAAACACCTTGTCCCCATGTTGATGAGGACAAGAGCCTCTTCCCCACAACCCTGGCTGGTGGTTGTGGGGGTCTGCGGGCGGGGGGCTTATCGGAATCTGGAAGCCCCCTTTAACAAGGGGACCCCCAGATCCCGCCCCCCCTGTGTGAAATGAGAAGGGGGTACAAAAGTACCCCTACCATTTCACTAAAAAACTGTCAAAAATGTTAAAAATGACAAGAGACAGTTTTTGACAATCCCTTTATTTAAATGCTTCTTCTTTCTTCTATCTTCCTTCATCTTCTTCTTCTTCTGGTTCTTCTGGCTCTTCTGGTTCTTCCTCCGGCGTTCTCGTCCGGCATCTCCTCCGCGGCGTCTTCTATCTTCTTCTCCTCGGGCCGCTCCGCACCCATGAAGAAGAAGATGAAGAGAAGAGCGGGAGCCTCCCTACATGCCATGGGTGCGGAGGGGCCCGAGGAGAAGAAGATAGAAGACGCCGCGGAGGAGATGCTGGACGAGACCGCCGGAGGAAGAACTTTTGTACCTCCTTACCATTTCACACAGGGGGGGGCCGGGATCTGGGGGTCCCCTTGTTAAAGGGGGCTTCCAGATTCTGATAAGCCCCCGCCCGCAGACCCCCACAACCACCGGCCAGGGTTGTGGGGAAGAGGCTCTTGTCCTCATCAACATGGGGACAAGGTGTTTTGGGGGGCTACCCCAAAGCACCCTCCCAATGTTGAGGGCGTGTGGCCTGGTACGGTTTAGGAGGGGGGGGCACTCTCTCATCCCCCCTCTTTTCCTGCGGCCTGCCAGGTTGCGTGCTCGGATAAGGGTCTGGTATGGATTTTTGGGGGGACCCCACGCCGTTTTATTTTTTGGCGCGGGGTTCCCCTTAAAATCCATACCAGACCTGAAGGGTCTGGAATGGAATTTAGGGGGACCCCCACATCATTTTTTTTTAAATTTTGGCAGGGGTTCCCCTTAATATCCATACCAGACCTGAAGGGCCTGGTATGGAATTTTAGGGGACCCCCACGTCATTTTTTTTTTAAATTTTGGTTCGGGGTTCCCCTGTGGGGAATTCCCATGCCGCTTTTATCAATGAACTTCTATGTGTATTGTCAGACCGGCAATGCAATAGCCGTGAGTAGTTTTAAATGGGTTTTTTCCTTTGAAATGTAATTTTGCTGTCAGACTGTTCTAAACACGGGAAACATGTTACAGGCATGCTATAGACACCCCCCAGCTACGAAATTTAAAGGGATATTACACTTTTATTGTTTGACTTTAAGCATTATTAAAATCACTGCTCCTGAAAAAACAGCCGTTTTTAAAACTTTTTTTTGCAATGATACATGTCCCCTGGGGCAGGACCCAGGTCCCCAAACACTTTTTATGACAATAACTTGCATATAAGCCTTTAAAATTAGCACTTTTGATTTCTAGCATAGACTTTTAAAGGGTATTCCGCGGCATTCAAATTTTCTGCGAACACCCCAAATTGTTCACTGTTCGGCAAACTTGCGAACAGCCAATGTTCGAGTCGAACATGAGTTCGACTCAAACTGGAAGCTCATCCCTATCAATCAGTACTGAAAAGTGACAACAGGGAAGTTTTTGGCACACCTCGTTATTGCACTTGCTTTGTTTTAGCAAATGTAACCATTACAGAGTTGGTTTGCCAACTGCAGCAAAAGACTTGTGTTTTTCTTGTCAAAAGAAGTTTATTGAGTATACAATATTATAAAGATACATAAAGTAAGTTTACAAGGATCTATAAAGTAAGCTCATTGTTTTACAGTAGGGTTTATATAGGTAAATATCATGAAATTTCAAATATTAAACATTGGGTTCACGTAAACCTAAATTAAAGATATATATCATTTCCTTAGTTACTTTTGTAGGTATTTAAATGATTTATACCTACTATACATATTGTTTACAGGTAGAGTGTATATAGGTCAAATAAATTCTGATAATGAGCTTTAATCGTAAGGTGGAGAAAAGGAAAGAGAAAGAAGAAAAAGGGTAGAAAGGCAGAGGTATGGTCCACAAGGTTGTCCCGCTCGTCAGTTTATTATTCTTTTTAGTTCTCTTTGAAGCCTTAGAATGGGTGTCTCTGTAAGTCATTTAATCTGTTACCATGGCAACAGGACAGAGTCATTGAAATTTGACAGGAACTGTTGTTTTATCCAAGGATGCCAAAGTTTTTCAAATTTTGGAATTTGATTTTGATCGATGGCTACCATCTTAGCATGGGACATTGTATTATTCATTCTGTGAATTGTTTCTGCTAGTACCAATGTAGGAGATTTCCATGCCTTGGCCACTGTTTATTTTGCACCCGTTATTAGTTGGATCATAAGTTTGAATTGAGAGAGTGTTAACCATTCCGCTTTTAGAAAGTAAAGTTATATATGGATCTGGTTGTATTATTTTTTTTAAATATTTTAGATGCAATCACGAAGACTTCTTTCCAGAAGGTTTGGATTACTGGGCACGTCCACCATATGTGTAAATGTGTGCCTATTTCTGGGCATCCTCGAAAACAAAGAGCTGAGGTATTAGGTGAATATTTTGCCACTCTAGCGGGTACAAGGTACCAGCGAGTTAGGACTTTATAATTTGTCTCCAGTGCTAAGATGTTGGGTGAAGATGACTTAGATGTGAGCCATATGTTAGACCAGTCCGTGTCTTCTAAAGTTCGTCCCAGGTCCTCCTCCCACCTCTGAACGTAAGAGGGTCTATTAAGATTTACTACTCCATATAATTGATTATAAAGTGATGAAATTGTACCTTTAGCAAATGGATCTTTTGTACAGATTGATTCAAAAATGGATAATTGGGATAATGGTGTATCCCCCTTTAGGAATGGTGTATAGAATTTTTTGATTTGGAGATATCTAAATATCTCAGAGTTTGGTAGATCATATTTTTCTCTAAGCGATGGGAATGAAAGGAATGATTTAGATGCTATGAAGTCATTTAGTGTCTGAATGCCTGATGTTGTCCAAGCTTTAAAAGAATTTGGATAGATCCATGCCGGATAAAAGGCCGGATTTCTGATAAAAGAAAGGAGAGGATTGTGTGGAGATTGTAACTGATATTTGGTTTTTAGTTTATCCCAGAGAGATAAGAAGTGTTTAGTTATGGGATTATGAATTTTAAAGCGGTCTTTAGGATCAAGCCATAACAAGTTTGATATTAATAGAGGGTCATTTTCTGAAGCCTCTATAAATACCCATAATGGGATTTCCTGTTTTGCATGGTATTTGGACAGACTGGCCAAATGTGCTGATCTGTAGTAGTTAGTAAAATTAGGGTATCCCAGGCCTCCTTTATTTTTGGGAAGATGTAGTGTGTGTATAGGTATACGTGGTTTAGAAGAGCCCCATATAAACGAAGTTGCTCTTTTTTGTACTATTCTCAAAAAATAGGAAGGAATTGGAATAGGGAGGACTCTGAATAGATAAAGCAATTTGGGTAGAATAGTCACTTTGATTGCATTAATCTTCCCTATCCAGGATAAAGGAAGTTGCGACCATTGTTTTATTAGATTTGTGATCTGTCTTAATACAGGAGGATAATTGGTTGAGAATAAGTCAGAATGAGATGCTGTTAAATGAATTCCAAGATATGGGATTGATTTTTCTGCCCATGTGAAAGGGAGTGCAGCCCTAGCCGGGATCAATTCCATGTTTGTGAGCGAAATATTAAGCACTAGGCATTTCTTAGGATTAATCATAAGGCCGGATAGGGCTGCAAATCCATCAAGAGCTGGTATTAAGTTAGGACCAGAGACCTGTGGTGATGATAGAAAAAGTAATATATCGTCTGCAAATATACATAATTTGTGTGTAATACCTCCTACTTCAATGCCAGTTATAGTTTGGTTTGTTCTGATGTATTGGGCCATGGGTTCGAGTATAAGGGCAAATAATAAGGGAGATAATGGGCAACCCTATCGGGTACCTCTTTCGATATTAAAGGCATCAGATTTGTATCCAGCATATTTTATATAGGCTTTGGGTTTATTATATAATGCTTTGATCCATGTTAAAAAGTGGGGTCCAAAACCCCATTTTTGTAATGAATATTGCATATATTGCCAGGATACTGTGTCAAATGCCCTCTTAATATCGAGAGATAGAAAACATAAAGGGATTTTCCGTTTTTTAGCAATATGTGCCAATAACACTGCCCTGCGTATATTATCGCCTGCCTGTCTATTTGGCATGAAGCCTACTTGATCTCTATGTATTAATTTTCCTATAATGCTATTGAGGCGTTTTGCTATTATTTTTGCTAATAATTTAATATCAAGGTTTAACAGAGAGATAGGCCGATAATTCAAACAGGAAGTATCATCAGAAAGGGGTTTTGGGATCATACAAACAATTGCCATTAGTGTTTCTTGCCGAAAAGAATGTCCTTCTAGAAGTTTGTTAAAAGTTTCAGTGAGAATGGGAGAGAGTATTTCTGAGAATGTTTTATAGTATAAAGCCGAGTAGCCGTCTGGGCCTGGTCTTTTGTTAAGTTTTAGGTCTTTTATGGCGTTAGCAACTTCATCTATAGTTATAGGCTCATCCAAACTGCTTTTTTGATTCTGAGACAACTCAGGTAAGGTTATTTTTGAGAAGAAGGATTCAGCCTCTGTAGGATTAAATTCATTGTTTGTCTTGTATAAAGTTGCGAGATGTGAGTGAAATTTATGGACTATTTTAACTGGATTACAAGTATAAACATTTTTTGATAATTTCAAATGTATTGGTTTGAAAGATTTGTTAGTTGAATTTAATGCCCGAGCCAAATATGTAACTGGTTTGTTTGTATTCATGTAGAAATTGTGTTTGGAGCGTTTGAGGGATTTATCAACTGACTCAGTGAGAAATAGATCGTATTTCAATCTAGATTTTTCCAGATGAGATTTTGTACTCTGAGATGGATTATCTTGGAATGATATGTAGGCTGCATTAAAATTGAGTTCTAGTTTTTTTGCTAGATTTTTGCGTTCCCGTTTAAATAGTGCCATTTGTCTTTGTATTGTACCACGCAAGACAGGCTTATGAGCTTCCCACAGTGTTATTGGGGAAATGTCTGTTGTATTATTAATTGATATGTATTCCTTTAAAGCTTGTTCAATGGCCATCTGATGTAGTGGGTGTTTGAGCATTATGTCCGGTAAGTACCACGTTGGGTCATGCGCTTTTGGTATGGCTGAGGCTATAGTAGTGTATACTGCATTATGGTCAGACCACGGAATCGGAATTATATCTGATGCAATAATTTCTGGTATCATTCCTATTGTTAGAAAAATATGATCTATTCTGGTGAAGGTTTGATGAGGGTGCGAGAAATAAGTGAATTTCTTTTTCATTGGGTTACTTTCTCTCCACGAATCTACCAGATTGTATTTGGAAAGAAGTTGAGAAAAAGGTAATCTAGAGGTTATTTTGGATGGTGTAAAAGGTGATTTATCTAGAAATGGGAGGAGGATCTGGTTCGAATCCCCGCACATTATCACTGTTCCTATTTTGTGTGTATTAATCACTTGTAATATATGTGAGAGGAATGGTGTAGGTTGTTTGTTAGGAGCGTAGTAGGAAATCACCGTGATTGCTGTATCCATTATATAACCCATGAGTATCAGGTATCTGCCTTCTGGATCTTTAATTTCTGATGATAAGGTGAATGGTGTGGATCGGTGAAATGCAATTAGAGTATCCCTTTGTTTGGTACAGGCAGAAGCCGTGTAAATTTGTTGATAAAAAGGAGAAATATATTTTGGAGTAGAATCTTTGGTGAAGTGTGTTTCTTGGAGGCATACTATGTGAGCCTTCTTGTTATGGAAAGTACGGAAGGCTTTGGTCCTTTTTTGAGGGACATTTATTCCCTGAACATTCAGGGAAAGTATATTCAGTGGTGCCATGGCAACAGATCAAATAGTTTTGACTTACTTTTTGTTATGCAGAGCTGACTGCGCAGATCAACCTGTGTGGACTGAAGAGATGAAAAGATAGAAAAGAAACCAGTGAATTCTGGAGTAAAGAGTAAACAAAAAACATATGAGATTAGATGATACATTGTATAAATTATTTTTTGCAAGTAATCACAATTTACCCGTGAAAGAGAATAAATATCTCTCTCAGGGGAATAAGTGCCTTCGTCACACTCCCACATAATATGGTTGGGAGAATGAGGAGGGCTAATGGGGGTACACGGATCTTCCGCTTACAGGAGAGAAGTGCTATGTCAAAAGACATCAAAATGATGATTCATTAATTGGAGTGCAGAATATGGTTTTTGTTCAAATTATTTATTCCAGGGTGGTTGTATATGGTTAGTCTTGCCCTAGGCTAAATAATTCAGTTAGAAAGGTACTGTTAATAACTTTGGTATTGATGAAGATAGTTTGAATTATTTTGGGATTTTAACCCTTTTAAAGTAAACAATTACATATTTTATTCATATGTAACTGTTTAGTTATGTTAACTCATAAAATTGAGGTTGTATTGCTTCAGATTAGAATAAACAAAAACATAGTTCTAGGAACTAGTTAGGTAATAATATATTTGTTTTAAGAAAAGAAAGAAAAAGCTTCCATTACTTCTGGATTATTGAACATATTTGTCCTAAAAAGTAATAAATCTATTGTTATTACCTGAAAATATATAACTGAACAAGAATTTCCTTATTTCATTTATATATTCTAAGGCTATATGAATCAGAAGTAATAAGAAATATAACTGGAATGTAACATGATCCCACACAGTGTGTGACTATCAGAATGCAGTTACATTCAGTTATAAATACAGTTTTTTTTATAGAGAACCATCTCTTAGTATAATAAATGAAGAGATATCAGGAATTAGGATGTCAGTCCATTGAATCTTCTTGGTCCATGGATAATGTGGCATAACGGCCTCTTTTGTGAGAATGATGATTCCCATTTTGTTCTGAAATTTTCTGGGTGCTGCCTGAAGGTGAAGATGATGCCATTCTTCTGCGTGTGGGAGAGTTGCTGCTTGTGGGTTCTGTCAGATTTAATTTTAAAAGGGTTTGTTGTAGTTCATCTGCTGATCTGCTTCTGTAAATTGTACCTTGGTAGTTAAATCTGACTGAAAAGGGGAAGCCCCATTGATACATAATGTTGTGGCGTTGCAGTTCCATTAGTTGGGGTTTCATGGATTGTCTTTTAGTAATAGTAAGTTGGGATAGGTCAGCAAAAATTTGATAATTGTGTCCTTGAAAATTAAGTTACTTTTTTTCTCTTGCAGCAATTAGTATTTGTTCTTTCGTTCTGTAAAAATGAAATTTTGTGATTATATCACGTGGGGGTCCATCTTTCTTTTTGGCTGTGAGGGCTCTGTGTACTCTGTCCAGTTCTAAACGTTCAATAGGGATATCTGGCTTTAGTTCTTGTAATAGAGCAGTAATAGTAGATTGCAGGTCTGTCACAGTTTCAGGTATTCCCCTTATGCGCAAGTTTGAACGTCTGGCTCTATTTTCGTAATCTTCGAGCTTAGTTTGAAGTATTAAATTCTCTTCTTTTAATTGTTCCAATTCTGTTATATTTTCTTGGGTTGTAATTTCAATTTCATCCATTCTTATTTCTAGGGCTGCGGTGCGGTTTCCCAGCTCTCTTATTTCTTTGGTTAGGCTTTTTGTTATTTGGTCTGAGGTTTGTTTTAAAGCCTTATGAAGCATCTTTTCAAATTGTAATAATATTACTGGGGATGCTGAGGAGGCTTGTGGAGAAGTTTGTGAGAGGATTTGTTCTGTATCTGACTCAAATGGAGAGTCTTGCTGTGACATTTTCTGTATGTGAGAGCGCCCTGATGCTGTATATTGTGAGGTGACTGGAGCTGCTTTAGTTGCAGTGAGTGCCTGTGAGCTCTTTGTGAGGTGATTTTTATTTCTGCCACGGCTTCCTCCCAGTACCATATTTCCTGCCCAAACTTTCACAGTTTGTTCCCTGGGGCAAAAAGGTTCAAATGGATACCTTTTGAGCCTGCAGGCTCCGCTTTGTCCTTCTCTTCTCTCCTCAGCGGTGCGGAGCTCTAACAATCCATGGCTGCTCTGCTAGACTCCCAAGACTTGTGTTTTTAACTTACAGCATGACTATGGACATCATGAACACCACAATGTGCTATGCTGAACACATTTTTGCACCACAGACACTTTGCATTTTGTTTTGAATCATCATCTGCTGATAACCAGTATTTGAGCTGCAGATCTGTTAGCTATGAGCCTGAGAAGGAGCAATGCCTCAGTTTCTTGCATTTTTTGCCAGGAGCTTGAGGCGTTGCCTCTTCTATACGTTCCATTTGTAAAATGCAACTGCACTGCAAGCACTGAAACTTAAAGCACACACCCTGAACTGTTGTGTTACCAACAGCAGCTGTTAAACGTGTCAAACTTTAAATTGGAATCAAAGAGCCCTTTAAAATACTGTCACAATTCTCTGGGAAAACTACACCAGCCCAGACTGAGCCCTCTTAAATTTCAGTAACTGACTGTATAAACTAACCTACTACTGCCTTGTGTGCTGCAGATGCCTGTATGTCTGATGAAAGTCAGGAAAGCTATAGTTATTAAAACTGATCTTTTGGATTTACAGCTGGTTTCATAATACACTATAAACTGTGACCTCTGGGACAGTCCCCAGACTCCCAGTCCCCACCCAAGATCCCACACATATAAACAAATAAAGACATTCACAAAACACTGGTTTACAAAAATGACATATTTACCAGAGAAAAAAAGGATCCAGACAGAGGCAGTGCCAGTGGCTGGTCAATGGCAGTGGTGTGATTGTCAGTTCAGGAGAATCTAATAGTACAAAGAGGGAGAAGGAGAAAACCAAACATGAGACTATAGCAGATCATTTCCTGAGAAAGCACACTGCAACAAATTGTATATTTGCTTACTGTATGATATAGCTGTATGCAGCTAAAGGAAATGCCTCAGGACAGGAGTTGCAGAAGGCAGGCAGGCGGTACTTGTGCTTGTAATGAAGGCAGACAGCGGACCTTGTTTGTTGCAGTTCACTTGATGTAAGGAGGATTGATGGCAGTAGGCAAGACAAGGCGTTGGTGGCAGTGGTAGAACAGTCTGAGGCTGGTCAAAACAACGTGACTGGGAGTCCAAGGAGAAGAGAACCAACCTATGACACAAAGAGGTAGAGAAGGAGAACACCAAACATGAATTGAGACTCATTGGAGCAGATAATTTCCTGACAAAGCACACCGCTGCAAACTGTGTATTTGCTCACCGTTATATGAAGCCAAAGGGAGTGCTTCAGGACTCAGGAGGAGTTGCAGCAGGCAGTGTTTGTGCTTCTAGGTAGACAGTGACCCTTGTGTTTGGGGGCACCCGGCAAGGTAAGGCATTGGCGGTGGAATAGGCTGAGGCTGCTTAAAGCGGCATGTTAAGTGTAGCACCCTCTTAGTTAGATGCCAATATACAGTATCTCACAAAAGTGAGTACACCCCTCACATTTTTGTAAATATTTTATTATATCTTTTCATGTGACAACACTGAAGAAATGACACTTTGTTACAATGTAAAGTAGTGAGTGTACAGCTTGCATAACAATTTAAATTTGCTGTCCCCCCAAAATAACTCAACACACAGCCATTAATGTCTAAACCGCTGGCAACAAAAGTGAGTACACCCCTAAGTGAAAATGTCAAAATTGGGCCCAAAGTGTCAATATTTTGTGTGGCCACCATTATTTTACAGCACTGCCTTAACCCCCTTGGGCATAGAGTTCACTAGAGCTTTACAGGTTGCCACTGGAGTCCTCTTCCACTCCTCCATGATGACATCACAGAGCTGGTGGATGTTAGAGACCTTGCGATACTCCACCTTCTGTTTGAGGATTCCCCACAGATGCTCAATAGGGTTTAGATCTGGAGACATGACTGACTAGTCCAACACCTTTACCCTCAGCTTCTTTAGCAAGGCAGTGGTAGTCTTGAAGGTGTGTTTGGGGTCGTTATCATGTTGGAATACTGCCCTGCAGCCCAGTCTCCGAAGGGAGGGGATCATGCTCTGCTTCACTATGTCACAGTACATGTTGGCATTCATGGTTCCCTCAATGAACTGTAGCTCCCCAGTTCCGACAGCACTCATGCAGCTCCAGACCATGACACTCCCACCATCGTGCTTGACTGTAGGCAAGACACACTTGTCTTTATACTCCTTACCTGGTTGCCGCCACACACGCTTGACATCATCTGAACCAAATAAGTTTATCATGGTCTCATCAGACCACAGGATGTGGTTCCAGTAATCCATGTCCTTAGTCTGCTTGTCTTCAGCAAAATGTTTGCAGGCTTTCTTGTTCATCATCTTTAGAAGAGGCTTCCTTCTGGAACGACAGTCATGCAGACCAATTTGATGCAGTGTGCGGTGTATGGTCTGAGCACTGACAGGCTGACCACCCACCCCTTCAACCTCTGCAGCAATGCTGGCAGCACTCATACGTCTATTTCCCAAAGACAACCTCTGGATATGACGCCGAGCACATGTACTCAACTTCTTTGGTCGACCATGGTGAGGCCTGTTCTGAGTGGAACCTGTCCTGTTAAACCACTGAATGGTCTTGGCCACAGTGCTGCAGCTCAGTTTCAGGGCCTTGGCAATCTTCTTATAGCCTAGACCATCTTTATGTAGAGCAACAATTCTTTTTTTTCAGATCCTCAGAGAGTCTTTTGCAATAATGTGCCATGTTGAAGTTCCAGGGGGCAGTATGAGAGAGTGAGAGAGATAACACCAAAATTAACACACCTGCTCCCCATTCACACCTGAGACCTTGTAACACTAACGGGTCACATGACGCCGGGGAGGGAAAATGGCTAATTGGGCCCAATTTGGACATTTTCAAATGGGGGTGTACTCACTTTTGTTGCCAGCGGTTTAAACATTAATGACTGTGTGTTGAGTTATTTTAAGGGGAAAGCAAATTTACACTGTTATACAAGCTGTACACTCACTACTTTACATTGTAGCAACATGTAATTTCTTCAGTGTTGTCACATGAAAAGATATAATAAAATATTTACAAAAATGTGAGGGGTGTACTCACTTTTGTGAGATACTGTAGGTAGGTCAACTTTGTTATTTTTGGGCTCTGCTGCAGCCAGTGGAGCTGATTTAAATATTTTGGTCTAGACTGGGCTCTGCAGCTGCAGGCTTGCCTGTCTCCCCCTGTCTTTCCAGAAATCACTGGAAAGTATCTTATCAGGAGGCTTATAGTGTAGTGTCAGCTGAACTAGAAAAAGGGACATCCAGATAGCCCGTGACACAGTGAGTAGGCCTTGGAGAAATCCTGGGAGAGAGACTGTTGCCATTGTGCCCCTTTTTGTTAGAGGAACTGTTTAAGGCCTACTAGCCAGGATTGTTTCCATGATGGGAACCCCTTGTGCTGAATTGTTTGCTATTTCCTTTGTAGAACAGTTTGCTAGATAGTGTCCTCCTTCAAGTTTGTTAGTTCTGAGTATCACAAGGCTTTTCCCAACCCCTAACCAAGTTCTACAAAAACAAAATAAAAACAAAAAAAAAAAGACACTATCTGCCTGCTCATTGTGTGAAGGACTAAGTGGAACTTTTGTGCACCTGGCTGAAAATACCCTGTGTGCACCAAATTGGAATCAGAACCTGGGTTGAACAGTTGGACCAGTACAGAGTCTGCGCTAAACCAGGGAGAGGAGAACCAACCTACGGCACAAAGAGGGAGAAGGAGAACACCAAACATGAGACTCACTAGAGAAGATAATTTCTTGACAAAGCACACCGCAGCAAATTGTGTATTTGCTTACCATGATATGAAGCCAAGTGAATGCTTCTCAGGAGGAGCTGATGCAGGCAGGCAGTACTTCTGCTTGAAGGCTGACAACTGACCATGTGCTTGATGCAGTTCACTTGATCCAAGGAGGGCAGCAGGCAAAGGAGTTGGAGGCAGTGGTGGCATAAGCCGGTTAAAGCAGGCATAATTGGAAGTCCAGGGAGATCCATCATAACAGCACAAAGAGGGAGGGAGAAGGAGAAAAACCAAATATGATAGTATAGATGTCGCTGTTGGTGCTATTCCACTGCAGTCATTGTTTGCTCCCAAAGATTGCTCCATTCCATTGCTTTCATTATTGCCCCCAGTAGACTGCTCCATTCAATATATGGATTCATAATTGCCCCAGAGAGAGAAGACCGCTCCATCCATCCAATGACCATTATATTAATTAATTATTGCCCCAGTAGTATGTTGGCCATTTGCAATTTTGCATAAATATGGAATAATATAAATAATATATTTTGCACTCACAGACACTTGTAGTTTGCACTTTCACACAATGATTTTATTATTTGCAAATTGCAATAATACATACCGACTTCTGTGGGCAATGGTGCTGGGTATCTGAGCAATGGGCACAGGTGGTCTGGTCACTGTTGGCTTTTTGCAAATTTGCAGAAAATTCACTGTTTTGCACACACAACACTAGTTTGCACTTGCACACAATTATCTTACAAAATTAGCAAATTGCTAATATAATGGCCATTGGTGGCAGGTACTGGGCACAGGGAGTGTGGTCACTGTTGGCCATGTGCAATTTTGCTTTACAATTCACTGTTTTGCACTCTCAGAAGTAGTTTGCACTTGCACACAATGATCTCACAAAATTTGCAAATTGCTAATATAATACATACCAACTTGTGTGGGCTGAGTCTGGGCATTGATGTGGCAACTGGGAACATGTGGTATGGTCACTGCGTGGCTGTGGTAGGCACTGGGCCTGGGCTGGGGCCTGGGGCTGGGTGGAAGTGGCACTGACAGGCAGAACTAGGCCTAGAGCAGAGGACAGACAGTCACAGAGAGAAGCAGGTGGTGGTGGGTGAGCAGAGACAGCAAAGCAGGGCAACGTGCCAAGCATCGAGCGAGCAGAGCGGCCGAGAACCAATCCTTCCTCCTGGAGTCCTGCAATGCAAATCGCGGTTGGCAGGAAATGGCACATGGTTTTATGCACACCAAGCGCTGTGCAACATGACGTCACAAAAATGCCCACTGCCAATTCGCGGACCGGATTTAAGCCTGCAATGAGCATGCGCACTGAAGACAGGCAAATGTCAATCAGCCGGCTTTGGCACTGCACATGCACAGTGCACTAATGGCTAAATTTTGAATCCTTTACAGGCAGCCACCGTCCGTAACAGACATTTATGGACAGGTTGTAAATAGCCCTAAATTTACAAATTGTCCATAAATTTATGGACTGTTGGCAACCCTGCTGTGTGTTTGTGTGTGTGCTCACATGTCGCTACAAATTCCTATATCCCTGTATGTGCATTCACTGAAAAACACATCTAACACTTCAGGCTAATTGCACATGGGCATAATAATTTACTGATGTTTATACTCAGGTCCTTGTTGACAGAAAGATCCTGAATAAAATGATTGGTAAAGACTTTGAGTAAACACACATATAGGCACGTAAGCCTATAGATGAGTAAAATTCTTCTTCATTGCCAGTGTTGTAATATACTCCTTTATACTCAGGTAAACATGTTTACAGGCGAGTAAACTCACGTATGCAAGTACATTCCTGAACTCAATTGTAAAATGTTCTATTTTTGTTTTACGGCTCTGTGCTCATCACTGTATTGCTGATCTTTATTCAGCTGTGTGCATTGTTCCATAGACAACATGGCATCTAATTTCAAATCACTAAACAAAGTGGCGTTTTTTTACTCCTGTGTGCAAGAGGCCTTATTGTGTGGCCACTTGGCTTCTTCAGAGGCCTTAGATTAAACAGTTTTTTCTCTCAATACTACAGAAAAACAAAATACTAAATATGGCACAATAGGCAAGAGGCATAAGTGTGGCAATAAAATAACAAAGTCCTTAAAAGTCCATAAGAAGTTAATCCCAATGTACATAAGCTGCAGCACCTCATAGACTGATTAATATCTATGTAGCGCTGACAACTTTTGTTTTTAGTCATCTGTGTGTTATAAAAGAATATAAGTTGATCTAGTGCCATCTAGTGGACAATTTAAAAGGTACAACACTTTTATGTTTCATGATTAAGAGAAGTGACATGGAAGTGATTGATTGTTTACTTCTGAACATTAACTATGACCTACCCACAATGCTCCTGGATAAGAGAAGAACTGAACTGCATTGTGGGAGGATATAAAAGGGCTGGGAGGGGCCATCTTAACTCTCTTGTTCCTGGGACACGTGGCCTGCCAGCAGGACTCTGTGGGTGTGTGTGTCCCACAGGGTTGCGGCCTACCTTGTGAAGGAGCGGAGCAGCGGTAAGGATCCTGCCATCGTATCACAGTGTGCTGAAGCAGCAGAAGTGATTGTTCCGGAGACCCGTGGGGGAGGTAACCGAGGACTCCTGGTCATTAGTAAACGGAACAGTGTGACGGCATGGTGGTGGCTCCATACGGACTGAGAACTGCTGAAACGGAGACATCCATCTGCCCGGATAACATGTGGTGAGAGGGTTAACACCCGGAACTTTGTTTTAATACTACACACACTTAGGATGGTTACAGAGTATTGCTGGGACTGATAGTCCCATGGAATAAGTTAAGTTGGAGAACATTACATTTGCATAGATTTCAGTATTCAAGAACTGATATTAGATGTTTGTTTTCTTCGTATAAGAACACTTAATCAATCTTCTGTATTATAATTGTCTTAGTGTATAACCTTACACTGCGCAACACCCAAGAAGAACCCTCTGTGGATTACAATTACAAATTTGTAGCTAGCGAAGATTGAAGACATCAAGACTATCTCTTTTATTGCAGGGCCCTGCATCTAGGTACAAAGGGTAGTGACTTTACAATTTTGAACATGGGGAGCTCCCTGGTATAGATATATATCTAGGTATATTTGTGTTTGTTACCAAGATCGTCATAACTGTCTACTATACTGTTGCACTACGTTGGTGTGATAGTGTAGTCACTGTAATAAATTCTTTATATAAATATATCATTTATCCAAACAAAGAAGTTATTTTGGTTATTACAGAAGTTTGTGTGCAGTGTTGTTATTTCTCCTGCAGGTGGAGCTACAAGCACCCAGGTAGAGGTAAATATAAATATAAGTGTATATTGTGGGTTAAAGTTGGTACTAATATCATTACAACACTGCACTACAGCTGTGTCAAGGGGATTGAACAACTTAAGAGGGGTGAAGAAAATAGAGGACAGGCCCAATAATAAACCAGCAGCTCCACCGTGAGTTATTGCTATATGTGGGGGCTCGTCCGGGATAACAGTCACTCTGAAGTCAAGCACCCCCTTAAGAACCATAGAATGGATCCCCCCACTGTGACACAGTGGTGTAAGGCAGAAGGCAAAAGGCACCCGCTCAGAAGCGAGTGTGGCCATAGAAATCTGGGGAGATATCTGGGAGAAAGAACACATTAGCCGAGTGGTAAAAACTCTATCCCCAGAACAAAGAGCCAAAGTGGTCGCAGTAAGACCCAATCATGAGACATTCCATACTTATGCATTATTGGAGTGGAGGAAGGGAGTTCCAGAAAATTTCAAGGGTACAAGTGTTGAACTCGCTGACAAGACCAAATTTTACCCACCCAAGGGAAGAAGGGGAGAATCTTGCCACCTTCCCCCAGATGAGTTCAGCAGAAATCAAGGTTCCACCAGTCAGCACCGGCTGCAATTGAGCCAGAACTTTTTACAGCCCTGGGAAATTTGGTGTCCCAATGTCAAAAAGGGAACCCAACATATTCAAGGACTGGGTACCAAAAAATTGGGCATTTTCTCGGGCCAACGGCCTGTACCCAAAGGAGAAGACATCTTTGAAGAGTGGTTGGAACAGGCCATGCAAGTGTTGGATGAGTGGGACATCCCTGAAACGCAAAAGAAACAGCGGATTACTGAAAGTCTGAAAGGGCCTGCTTCCGAGGCTATTCGAAATCTGAAGCTTAGCAAACAAAACTGTGTAGCACAAGACTACTTAGATATCCTGCAAGATGTGTTCGGACGTACCGAGAAGGTTTCTGACCTAATTTATCAATTAGAACACACCTATCAAGAAACAGGAGAGAAGCTGTCAGAATATATGAGACGGTTAGATAAGGTCATTCACCAAATATTGTTAAAGAAGGGATTAGATCCTAGTAAGGTGGATGAAGTTCGAGCCAAACAAGTTTTAAGAGGTGCCCAGACTTTGGATCCCATCACTCTCCAGTTAAGAACTCGTCAAGATGGAGGCATATTGAAGTACACAGATCTAATTCGGACTGTACTGGAGGAAGAAGCTATCCTAGAAAGGAAGAAGGAAAAAGTTCAAGAACCAAAACACACTGCTGGAGTCAGGACAGTTAGTGTGATGGAAGAGGATCCTCAGATTGCGCTCCTTAAGACTCAGGTGGCCCAGTTAATGGAGATGATTGCTTTGCTGACCGCAAGATCCTCTGATCCACCCAATGGAGGAACTAAAGAAAATAAAAAAGTATCAGACTTCACATTCAGAAGGGAATCTGGACTTTGTTTCAACTGTGGAGGAGCTGGACATGTTGGGAGAGTGTGCCCAAGCCCAAGGGCAGCTGTACAACGTCAAAAGCCGGCGGAAAACTTCAAAGGGCCCCAGTGAAGGAGTCAACTAGGTGCCCTGTAACAGTCTTCAACTCCAACGAAACCCAGGTTCACAAAGTTTTGAGAGTAAGAGGAGGAATGAAGCTGAGTGAGCGTCCATGGAAACGAGGAGTCAAGATGCGCGCTAACAAGCAAAAGAAGGCGAACACTCATGGTGAATTTCCCCTCAACCTAGTGGGACCCTCTCCGGTCATCCCCATAAAGGTAGAAGGAATATACACCAAAGCCCTGCTGGATACCGGAGCCCAAGTGACCTTATTATATAAAGATTTCTACATGAAGCATCTCAAGCATCTCCCTCTGCAAAAGTTGGAAGAATTGGAGATATGGGGCCTAGGCACCCAGAACTTCCCTTATGAGGGGTATATCCCTATCAAACTTACCTTTGACCCGAGTGTGGCTGGAAAGGCGGTTGTGTGTCCTCGGCCCCCTGGGGCTAATAAAAGTTGCCTTATGATCGGAACAAATACTGATCTGGTCAGAAGACTCCTGACACCGCTTGTATAGAAGGAAAGTGCCCCGGCCATGAAGGTACATCCCATGCTAACCCAAGTGTACAAGAATATAGTACACTTATGGGGCGTACACACGGTCGGACTTTTCAGCTACAAAAGTCCGACAGCCTGTCCGACAGACTTCCGGCGGACTTTCGGCAGACTTGCGGCAGACTTTCTAACGAACGGACTTGCCTACACACGACCACACAAAAGTTCGCCAGCCTAGTACATGGTGACGTACACCAAGTCCGGCGAGACTATAAAACGGAAGTTCAGCCCGTACGACACCCTTTGGGCTCCTTCTGCTAATCTCGTGTTTATCTCGTGTTAGTAGAAGTTTGGTGAGAGGCGATTCGCGCTTGTGAGACTCGTATTTTTCAGTTCGTTTTAACTGTTGTTCAGTCTGTGCTTGTGAGGTTTGTATCTGCTCTTCAGTGCGTTTGGTCAGTTGGCATTGAGAAATCTTTGTTTTATTGTCCGCTCGTTCCTGATTTTCAGGTCGCTCTTCACAGGCCTTGCTGTTCTTCAGTGCGTTCTGTTTAGTGCGTTCTGACCAGCCGACCATTTTGAAACCATGTTACCTGTACGTACTCGTCGTCGAGCTCGTGCATTGTATGTGTTTGGTGCTGTAGTTTATTCTTCAGACCAAGACCAGTCCATGAACAGGGCGAGGAGGAGTTCATGGACCAAGAATTGGTTGCTCCAGCGTGACCAGTTCTGTCACATGCCATTGCTCCGTGAGATCCGTGAGAATAATCCTGAGGATTTCAGGAACTTTCTCCGGATGATGGACCCCGTTTTTGACCGTTTGTTGGCTTTGCTGACCCCCTATATCAGCAGGCAGGATACCTGCATGAGGCAAGCCATCACTCCGGAGCAGAGGCTAGTTGCCACATTGCGGTACTTGGCGACAGGGAGAAGCCTGCGGGACCTCAAGTTCTCGACAGGCATCTCCCCCCAGGCTCTGGGGATCATTATCCCAGAGACCTGTTCTGCCATCATCCAGGTCCTGCAGAAGGACTATATTAAGGTAAGATATTTTTCTTTTATTAGCATCACATGTTCTTTTATGTAATCTTTGATAATGTAATGTATTTCTTGCCTCAAACACTACTTACCATCATTGCAATATATTGTGAATGTCCCCTTTTTATCCTCACACATGCAGGATTTTTTTCCTGTTCTTTTTTGTCATGCATGTATATTTTCCTTCAATAACCTCCCCAGCATGCAATGATGGGCACATATCCACCTAGTCTACTCATTTTGAATGTATTTTGTTTGAGTGTATTTAGTGTGCTTATAATTAGCAATTAGCTTGATTTCCCAACCCCCTCCCCCCCACCTAAACTCAATCCAAATAGTGTGCTTATAATTAGCAATTAGCTTGATTTCCCAACCCCCTCCCCCCCACCTAAACTCAATCCAAATAGTGTGCTTATAATTAGCAATTAGCTTGATTTCCCAACCCCCTCCCCCCCACCTAAACTCAATCCAAATAGTGTGCTTATAATTAGCAATTAGCTTGATTTCCCAACCCCCTCCCCCCCACCTAAAACTCAATCCAAATAGTGTGCTTATAATTAGCAATTAGCTTGATTTCCCAACCCCCCCCCCCCACCCTCGTAAAAATTTGCTAGAATGTTCTGTGGTGTTGATTTGTATAAAGCAAATATATGTTGCACTTTGCAAAATGCATGTGCACTCTACAAGTGCATTTGTTCCAGTGCTTTAGTAAATGAGCAGAAGCTCTGCTGATTTCCATCATCAAATCATATGCAAGCCACAAAGTGTTTTCATTAATTGCCCTTGCATGTGATTGTGTACTCCTTGCAACATGACTGCCTTTTTACCTTACCTCATTTACTGTAAGCTGGGTAGCAACTGCACTTGCAGAGTGCGACAACTGCAGTCTTGTAGCCTTTTTAGTCCCTAAATCCCTGCGTGTCCTAAAAGTAATCTTTTTTAGGGATTTCACAACCCCCTAAAATGTAATCAATGTTCCATCAGAGGGGGTGAGCAATCTGATAAGTGTGCCTTTCCATATTAGTTCTTCCCGAAGATTTAAATTTTTTAATGTTATACTGATGCTGGGGAATAATGTTTTTAATTGTATAATTTTCTTGCAATGTTATCTTCAAAATTACTGATTTTGGTTTTCTTGTTTGATTCCCCAGTTTCCTTCAACGCCACAGGAATGGCAGACTGTGGCATCCCATTTTGCCACCCGTTGGGACTTTCCCAATTGTGGAGGGGCTATAGATGGGAAACATGTCCACATCGTGCCACCACCCCATTCGGGGTCATACTATTTTAATTATAAGGGGTTCCACAGTATTGTTTTAATGGCGGTGGTGTTGGCACACTATGAATTTTTATATGTGGACGTGGGGAAGAATGGCCGGATGTCGGATGGAGGAGTATTTGCCCAGACGGAGTTCTGCCAGCGTCTCCAGAGTGGTGGCCTGGGATTGCCACCTGATGCAGATAACGTGGAAGGACTCCCCTTTGTCTTCATTGCCGATGAAGCCTTCGCTCTGAGCAAGCACCTCATGAGGCCATTCCCCCAAAGAACCCTCACCCCGGAGAGGAGGGTTTTTAATTTCCGGCTGGCCAGAGCTAGAAGAGTGGTTGAAAATGCGTTTGGGATTCTGGCCAGCCGGTTCCGCCTGTTTCAAACCTCCATTAATTTGGCGGAATACAAACTTAATTTTATCATTTTATCGTGCTGCATCCTGCACAACTTTTTACACCAACATTCTCCAAATTATATGGTAACAGTTGGGCCTGAGGCCGGACTTATCGATGACAACCTTACGGGCCTGGATACTGTCCGTACTGGCTTGGCCCCCCAAAGTGCCCGTCAAGTTAGACAGCAATATGTTAATTATTTTATGGGTAGGGGGGCCATTGCAATGGGCCAGGATATCTAAATATTTTAAATAAAAAAAATCTTGATGAAATCTTGAATTATATTTATTGCTTGCCTTTCTTTTGGGCTTTCTCCTAGGTTATGGTCGAGCAATTGTAGTGCCAACTGTATTTTCCTTTTAAATGTCTAAATAAGCTCCATTGCCACTGTAAACAACTTTTTTAAAATTATAACCAAACTGATACTGAGCATTGAAATAACAAACCACACATTTATTTAATTCCTAAGCAGATGTTTTTATTAATCGTTGTTATGCATTCAGTTATGCATTTAGTATAAAATGTTCCTAGCCAAAAATATAATGATATCTTAATAATTTAGAAAAATATAATTATAGTTAAATATTTTTACATAATAAAAAATACAATTTTTTGGGCATTTTGATTTTAGCAAACAGGCTTTTTTTTATTTATTTTTTTTGTTTTTTAAAATCTTTTTTTTATTTTTTTTGGTTTTTTAAAATCCTTTTTTTTTTTTTTTGGTTTTTTAAAATCCTTTTTTTTTTTTTTGTTTGTTTTTTAAAATCCTTTTTATTTTTTTTGGCTTTTTAAGGTATTTTCTCTAAACAGCCCTCCTTTTTTAAATGATGTTAAACAGCCATATAATTTCACCAAAAATAATAAAGAGAAGGCCCAGAATGGGGTCAGCAAACCAGGAAATGAAGGACATGATCGATGTTTTGGGGTTTCAAAAAGGGCATTTAGATTCGACGCAAAACATCAATCATGTCCTTCATTTCCTGCTGCATACGATCCAGCCGATTACGCATTTCATCGATCTCCCCATTCCAGGCCATTATTTGACCAATTAGCCGTTGGGCACTGTCTGAGGTGAAATAGTCACTTCTTGTACCTAAAGTGGAATGAAACAAAAAAATGTGTTTAGAAATATGCACACATACATAGTTTACCTTACCATAAAGCTGGTGTCTCAGACACTGACCCGGTGGGGTGCCCATGTCGCATAATTCCTGAACATCCTCGGGGGTGGCGCTGTTGCTTGACTCAAGCACAACCAGATCACCTAAAATAGAGTTGAAAAATTACATAAAAGAAAAGGCAGCCATGCATAGATTACCGTAAGCTGGTGTGTCAGACACTCACCTGGTGGGGTGCCCATGTCGCCCACCTCTCCTTCCTCCACATCCTCAGTGGGGCTTGGGCTGATTTCCCAAGTATGTTCTTTTGCTTGGGGTGGACTGTGTTCTTGTTGGCTGAGTAATTTTTCCCCTATGTGAACCAAAAAATTAATATACTTAGCACACAGATATTTTAGTACATAGTATTTTTCAAACATTTGTAGTGAAGTGGTGTACAAATGTTCTGTTTGTGTAGAGTTCCTATTTTACCTAAATATTTAAATTTCTAAAGACATATCGGATAGATAGATATCTAGATATCAATATCTATAAATATAGTTAAGAATCTTTTGATCTCTCTCTCTCTATATCTCTAACAAAATATAAATATCAAACAAAATGTAACGAAAAAAAAATATATAACTTAAAATATTCCAAACTAATTTTTTACATTTCCATATCTATCTATATCTATCTATATCTATATATCTACATATCTCCATCTACCTATATCTATCTATATATATATATATATATATATATATATCTATATCTATATCTATATCTATATCTATATCTATATATATATATATATATATATATATATATATATATATATATATATATATATATATATATATATATATATATATATATATATATATATACATATAGATATATAGATAGATATATACATACACACATATATATATATTTATATATATATAGATATATAGATATATATATATTCATACATACATATTACATATATATATAGATATATAGATATATAGATAGATATATCTATATAGAGATATATCTATAGATATGTAACGAGGTTTATTAAAAGATCGTTTGAAACGATGAGCAAAAAAATCGTATAGGAATGAAAAGCACATGGAGCAGTATACAAGGTAATAAACACAAGAGAAAAACACGACAAGTACTTACTTTTTTTCAGCACTTTACGGATCCATCTGTACTGATCCGGCTCCCTGAGTTTGAGGTCAGACCATCTTTTTCTAATTTGATCCTTGGAGCGCTGTACCCCAAAATAAGCCTGTAAAGTGTCCACCACCTTCGCCATTATTTTGGCCTTGCGCAAATTTGGCCGGGCGTACGGCCCATTCTTCCCATCATAGTCCTTTTTTTTAAGAATGGCCACCATTTCTACCATCTCTTCAAAGGACATATTGGAGGCCTTAAATCTAGGCCTCACAGATCTTGACGTTCCGGCCTCCGGGCTTTCTTCGCTACCTGAGGTAGTACACACCTGATGTGTCTCCGCCATTATTCACCCCACTACGCGCCGTAAATAAAAATGGGCGGAGAACATGAGTTCAAATCGAACGTCAGGGGCGGGCGACGCAGGCGGAGTTTCACACATGCGTAGTGTATAAAGAGGGGCCTTGTGCACGTGTCGTACGTACGTTCTGTGCGTCGAATTAGGGGGCGGAGAACATGAGTTAAAATCGAACGTCAGGGGCGGGCGACGCAGGCGGAGTTTCACACATGCGTAGTGTATAAAGAGGGGCCTTGTGCACGTGTCGTACGTACGTTCTGTGCGTAGGTGATAGTGGACCGGGACGTTACTAAACGAAGGTAATTTTAAAATTATATTTTTTTATGGTCATGACTTTGTAGCAAGTGGCCTATATGGCTTGACAGATTGATGAGGCCTACATAGGGAGAAGATGATGAGGGTTTAGCAGAAACCTAATAAGTGTTTTTTGTCTTGTGACTTTATCTTTTCCAGATATAATGAATCCCCTATTTAAGGATCCAGAGTTCCTTACAGCTTTAATTTCTAAATATCGAGAGATGAGGAATTTGTGGGAGGTGAAACACCCTCAGTATTATGCAAAGCATGTGAGGAAGTCAACGCTGGAGAGACTTCTGTCCTTTGTCCAGGCGACCATCCCGGAAGCAACAATGGAGACATTGCTCCGGAAAATTGGGGTCTTGAGGAATATGTATAAGAGGGAGCATAAGAAGATCCAGGAATCAATGAGATCAGGAGCATCAGCAGATGATGTTTATGTACCCAGGCTGTGGTACTACAATCAACCGCGCATTCATTTAAGGCTCGCCAGTTCCTTAATGTCTTGCAGGACAATTTTATGGGTCAGATGGTAGACGCACCAACTAGAAATAAAACATTACTGGATCTACTGATTACCAACAATACAGACCTGATCACAGATGTGGAAATGCGGGGCAACTTAGGTAACAGTGATCACAGGTCAATTAGTTTCAGTATAAATCACACAAATAGGAAACATAAAGGGAATACAAAGACACTGAATTTCAAAAGAGCCAACTTCCCTAAACTACAAACCTTGCTAAAAGGCATAAACTGGGATAAAATATTAGAAACAAAGAATACGGAGGAGAGATGGGTTTGCTTTAAGAGCATATTAAATAAGGGCATTAGCCAATGTATCCCATTGGGTAATAAATTTAAAAGAGCGAACAAAAGTCCTGGATGGCTTAACTCCAATGTAAAAATGCATATAAAAGCAAAGGAGAAGGCCTTCAAAAATTACAAGGTTGAGGGATCATCCCCAGCATTCAGACTTTATAAAGAATGCAACAGGATATGTAAAGGTGCAATTAGGACAGCTAAGATAGAACATGAAAGACACATAGCGGAGGAGAGCAAAAAAAATCCCAAGAAATTCTTTAAGTATGTAAACAGTAAAAAAGGGAGGACAGACCATATTGGCCCCATAAAGAATGAGGAAGGACATCTGGTTACAAAGGATGGGGAGATGGCGAAGGTATTGAATTTATTCTTCTCCTCAGTCTTCACGAGTGAATCGGGGGGCTTCAGTAACCAAAACTGCAGTGTTTATCCTCATGACACAACACAGGAAGCACCTCCATGGTTAACAGAGGACGGAATTAAAATTAGACTTGAGAAACTTAACATTAATAAATCACCGGGACCAGATGGCTTGCATCCGAGGGTACTTAGGGAACTCAGTCAAGTGATTGCCAGACCGTTGTTCCTAATTTTTACAGATAGTCTACTGACTGGAATGGTACCAGCTGATTGGAGAAAAGCCAATGTAGCACCTATATTTAAAAAGGGCCCAAAATACATCCCTGGGAATTACAGACCAGTTAGCCTAACATCGATAGTATGTAAACTCTTGGAGGGGATGATAAGGGACTATATACAGGATTTTAGTAATACGAACGATATCATTAGCAGTAATCAGCATGGATTCATGAAGAATCGTTCTTGCCAAACCAATCTATTAACCTTCTATGAGGAGGTGAGTTGCCATCTAGATAAAGGAAGGCCTGTAGACGTGGTGTATCTGGATTTTGCAAAAGCATTTGACACAGTTCCCCATAAACGTTTACTGTACAAAATAAGGTCCGTTGGCATGGACCATAGGGTGAGTACATGGATTGAAAACTGGCTACAAGGGCGAGTTCAGAGGGTGGTGATAAATGGGGAGTACTCAGAATGGTCAGGGGTGGGTAGTGGGGTTCCCCAAGGTTCTGTGCTGGGACCAATCCTATTTAATTTGTTCATAAACGATCTGGAGGATGGGATAAACAGTTCAATCTCTGTATTTGCAGACGATACTAAGCTAAGCAGGGCAATAACTTCTCCGCAGGACGTGGAAACCTTGCAAAAAGACCTGAACAAATTAATGGGGTGGGCGACTACATGGCAAATGAGGTTCAATGTAGAAAAATGTAAAATAATGCATTTGGGTGGCAAAAATATGAATGCAATCTATACACTGGGGGGAGAACCTCTGGGGGAATCTAGGATGGAAAAGGACCTGGGGGTCCTAGTAGACGATAGGCTCAGCAATGGCAGGCAATGCCAAGCTGCTGCTAACAAAGCAAACAGAATATTGGCATGCATTAAAAGGGGGATCAACTCCAGAGATAAAACGATAATTCTCCCGCTCTACAAGACTCTGGTCCGGCTGCACCTAGAGTATGCGGTCCAGTTCTGGGCACCAGTCCTCAGGAAGGATGTACTGGAAATGGAGCGAGTACAAAGAAGGGCAACAAAGCTAATAAAGGGTCTGGAGGATATTAGTTATGAGGAAAGGTTGCGAGCACTGAACTTATTCTCTCTGGAGAAGAGACGCTTGAGAGGGGATATGATTTCAATTTACAAATACCGGACTGGTGACCCCTGAATAGGGATAAAACTTTTTCGCAGAAGAGAGTTTACCAGGACTCGTGGCCACTCATTAAAATTAGAAGAAAAGAGGTTTAACCTTAAACTACGTAGAGGGTTCTTTACTGTAAGAGCGGCAAGGATGTGGAATTCCCTTCCACAGGCGGTGGTCTCAGCGGGGAGCATTGATAGCTTCAAAAAACTATTAGATAAGCACCTGAATGACCACAACATACAGGGATATACAATGCAATACTGACACATAATCACACACATAGGTTGGACTTGATGACTTGTGTCTTTTTTCAACCTCACCTACTACTATGTAACTATGTAACTCCGTTTTCTTGATGACCAGACTGAAGCCAGGGCATCACTTTCAACCCTTCCCTCCACCCTTCCCTCCACCCTTCCCTCCACCCCAGCAGAGGCTGATGAGGAGCAAGCTGGGTCTTCCATCCTGGATGAACCGGATATGACCATCTGGAGTCAGGTAAATTAGTTTAAACAATATTTACTGTACTAATATTAATGAGGTTAACTGGATGTTATAATTGTCTCAAAGATTTTTGCCCTCAAAATTGTGTATACATATCCATTGACAGGAGTGGCTAAATATGTTTGGCACCTGCTAGAAAAAATTAGGGTGTCTGATTAGACTCTTTTATTAAAGAGATGTATTCACATTGAATTTGCTAGTCATGAGAAGCAAATTGTGTGTCATTGATGAACCCCAAAAAAAAAAACTAAAACTATGTCCTTTTTTTATACACAGGATGAGTCCATCCAGGAGGAATGTGTGGAAAGTGGCAGGCAGGAGGAGACCGGGCCCATGGACAGCCTGGAGGAGGCCGGATTCACCATCATCCTGGAGGAGGCTGGGCCCAGTGTCAGGCAGGAGGTGGCTGGTCCCAGTGAGGTGGCTGGGCCAAGTGAGGTGGCTGGTCCCAGTGAGGTGGCTGGGCCCAGTAGGAGCATGACCCAATCCCAAGTGCCTCCCCTCCGCCTTCCCAGGAAGGGGACGGTCACACAGGAGGCATCCCTGCGCCTCATGCAAGAGGCCACCCATTTTTTGAGGAGCCCCCCCCCGAAGCGGAAGAGTCCTATGGCTGCTACTTAGCCAGCAGGCTTCTTCAAATGCATTGGGACCAGCGCCTCATTTGCGAGCGCCTATTTGGGGAAACTATCCAGAAGGGGCTGCAGGGCACGCTAACCCGAAACACCCAACTACATGAGGCAGCCCCCCCTCCTCCTCCTCCTGCCACAACTGAAACACCACAGCCACAGCCTCCAAAGAAGGCTACAGGGAAGGCTGCAGGGAAGGCTGCAGGGCAGCGTGGAGGAAAGGCTGCAGGGAAGAGAAGAAAGTGATGACCTGGGTTCAGTCTGGTCTGACAGAAGACGCAGGCTGTTGTAGGACCACAGTCTGGGGACATCTATATCATCTGCTGGTGCTGTTGATCTCTGGGATTCTTGGACCAGATTGTGCTCCCTCTTATATGGACTCCTCAAGATCCCAATTTTCTTGTACACCGACTTTTTCCAGCGTTGACTTCCTCTTTATTTTATTTTTACCATGAATAAATGGATCTTTTTTGAGTTTAGGAAAAGACTTTATGTGTTTTCTTTTAAATCATTGATTTTACACACAATGTTAAATTAACAAGGGACAACAATCTCATTGAGTTTGCAAAAACACACCAAAAATACATTAATAATGTTAATAATGTTCGAGTGGTAAGTCTTGAAAAAAAAAAAAGATACATAACCAAAAACGGTGCTTTGGGTTAACTTTATCTAAAAAATAAAAAAAAAAAACACTAGAAAAACAAAACTATAATAATGGGTTCTTTGTGGTAACTTTACAAACCTAAAAAAAAAAAAAAAAAAAACAAATACAAATGGGTTCTTTGTGGTAACTTTACTAACACAAAAAAATTAAAAAAACAAATATAGAGATAAACATATAAAAAAGTTCAACAACAATCATAAAATAAATATCTGGATAAAAATTAAACGAAAATATGACTCCACACAAAAAAATTAAAAAAAAAGGGTAAAAAGTATTATTAGTATGGAAACATTGTTTTTGAAAAGCATACTATATCATTCATGAGATCAAAGAGAAAAAGAATCCAGAAATCAGTTTGGGAGAACTCTGTTTGAATATGAACAGCAAAACACCTTTGTTCTTTATAGCATTCGTAAAGAAGACATAAAATGCGCTGCATTCAACGATCACAGATTTTGCAGCGTGATGAATGTGCTACCTACAATACGAACACTAGTTTTACTAGACCGAGTGCTTCCGTTTAGTTTTTGCTTATGAGCATGCGTCGTTTTTTTGTCCGTCGGACTAGCATACAGACGAGCGGACTTCGGGGTCCGTCGTAGTTACGACGTAAAGATTTGAAGCATGTTTCAAATCTAAAGTCCGTCGGATTTGAGGCTAAAAAAGTCAGTTGAAAGTCCGGAGAAGCCCACACACGATCGGATTACCAGCCAGCTTTAGTCCGCCAGCGTCCGTTGGACTTTTGTAGACGAAAAGTCCGACCGTGTGTACGCGGCATAACAGAAGGCCCCACCAGAAGGGGTGGGAAAAGTTTGGCGTTTAGACCGAGGTGAAGAACTGCTACAACCGGGTGAAGTAATATGCATGAGGGCCTCTGTCAAGTTGAGTTGGAGACAACCTGGTCCTCTCATTGTCTTGGAGACAGACACTCGAGAAGAGGATGTGGGTCTGGAAATACTCCCAAAAGTGTTATCAACTAAGGCACTCAAGAGAAGCAGAGGGAAGGTTTCAGTCAGTGTTCGGAACACGACAGCCTTGCCTGTGAAGATACCAGCAAGAATGTTGCTGGGGCAGGCGAATCAAGCAACCCCGGTCTCACCAAGTGATGTCAAAAGAGGACCCGAAGAGGAGATTCCCATAGAGAACTTCTACCCAAAGAACACCTCTCTTACGCCTGTTTGGATGGAGAGAGCCAAAGCCCAGCTTATGAAATGGAAAGAGGTTTTCTCAAAGAGTGAGTTTGATGTGGGGTATGCCAAGAGTGCGGAGCACAAGATTCGGCTGGAGGAAGACAAACCTTTTCGGGAAAGGGTCAGGAGGATCCCACTGGGAGATCTTGAGGACCTTCGGGAACAGCTGGCTGAGCTGAAAAGGACTGCGATTATCAGGGAGTTCAGGAGTCCATACGCCTCCCCTATAGTAGTAGTGAGGAAGAAAAATGGGTCACTACGGCTGTGTATCGACTATAGGACCCTGAACCGACGGACCATTCCCGATCAATACACTACCCCTCGTATAGAAGATGCCCTACAGAGCCTGTCAGGGGCGAAGTGGTTCAGTGTATTAGATTTGAAGAGTGGTTATTATCAGATCCCCATGAGTCCTGAGGACAAGGAGAAGACTGCTTTCATTACCCCCGTGGGATTTTATGAATTTAACTGGATGCCACAAGGTTTGTCTGGGGCCCCAGCAACTTTCCAGCGGCTTATGGAGAAGACAGTAGGCGACATGAACTTTATTGAGGTCTTAGTATACTTAGACGATATCATAGTCTTTGGCCGAACTCATGAAGAGTGACTGGAAAAGGTTCTGAAGAGGGTTACATGATGAGGGCTTGAAAGTTTCAATGGAGAAGTGTCAGTTCTATCAATCTTCGGTGAACTATTTGGGGCACATTGTGTCTGAAGAAGGGATAGCAACCGACCCTGAGAATTTGGAAGCTGTTACTTCTTGGCTCAAGCCCACGAATGTGACTGAATTCAGATCATTCCTAGGATTCTGCTCCTACTATTGGAGGTTTGTGGAGGGGTTTGCAAAGATAGCCAACCCACTCACAGAGCTACTGAAGAATCAGGAAGCGGCTGATGTGGATTCGGAGGAACCTGGGAGGCGAAAGGAAGGGCCTCGGAAGAAAAAGGAGTCTATCCTGGATCAGTGGACTCCGCAGTGTGAGGAGACATTCAGACAATTGAAGTGGAGCCTTACCACTGCTCCAGTGCTAGCTTATGCGGATCCTACCAAGCCCTATGAACTGCTCATGGATGCTAGCCGAGATGGGCTAGGTGGAGTACTCTACCAAGATCATGATGGACATTTAAGGCCCATTGCTTTAGTGAGCCAGAGCTTGTCTCCCGCCGAGAAGAACTACCCTACTCATAAGCTTCAGTTCCTGGCATTGAAGTGGGGCGTGGTAGACAAGTTGAGAGATTACCTGTATGGTGCAGAGTTTGAAGTTAAAACGGATAACAACCCCCTCACATACTTGCTTACCACTGCGAAGTTGGATGCCACAGGCCATAGGTGGTTGGCTGCTCTTTCAACATTCTCCTTCAGCTTGAAATACAGACCAGGAGTGGGCAATAGAGATGCAGATGCGATATCCAGAAGACCTCACAGTCCCCTGAACTCCCAAGAGGATTGGACTCAGCTTGCCCCCGAAGGGGTAAGAGCCTTTTGTGAAGGAGCAGAAAAGCAGGAGAAAGGTGGAGCCAGAGCTGAAGAGATTGGAGTGACTACAGCAGGGGTACCTAGGTATTACTGTAATGTCTCTCAGATTGCAGCAGAAGGTCTACCTAAATTATCGAGAAAAGACCTTAGGAGAGACCAACAGGAGGGTCCACTCTGCAGTTTGAAATTGGAAGCTCTGGAGAGTCAGCACCCTGATCTACTTTTGAAAAGTGCTCGGAAAGAAGCTCTGTTGTTACATAAAGAGTGGAGTCGGTTGCAGTTGCAACAAGGGGTGGTCTACCGAAGGGGCCCCTCTGAAGATCTGGAGGAGAAGTGGCAACTGTTTCTGCCAGAGAAACACAGAGAGACAGTGTTAATCGCTCTGCATGATTGTCATGGACATCTGGGGGCAGAAAGAACTCTTCAATTGATAAGGGATAGATTCTATTGGCCTTACATGAGGAAAGAGGTGGAGAGTTACTGCCATTCCTGCCATAGGTGTATCCAGAGAAAGACTTTGCTGCAACGGGCAGCTCCGATGGGTCATTTATCAAGCCAAGGTCCCATGGATCTAGTTTGCATAGATTTTCTGTGCCTAGAATCTGACTTGAGTGGGCAAGGAAATATTCTGGTAGTTACAGACCATTTTACCAGATATCCTCAAGCTTTCTCCACGAAAGATCAGAAGGCAGTCACAGTGGCAAAGACACTAGTGGAGAAGTTCTTCGTCCATTATGGCCTACCACAGAGGATTCACTCAGATCGGGGAAGAGACTTCAAGAGTACGCTCATCAGGAGATTATTGAATCTGTTAGGAGTTCAGAAGTTTAGAACTACACCCTATCATCCACAAGGAGACCCTCAGCCGGAGAGGTTTAATAGAACTCTTCTCATTATGTTGGGGACACTGACCTCTGAGCAAAAGCCCAACTGGAGTAAGCATATTGCCGCTTTAGTACATGCATATAGCAGCACCAAGAGTGACATCACAGGATATTCACCTTATCAGCTGATGTTTAGGCGAGAGGCTAGATTACCAGTGGACCTGGCTTTCGGAACTTCTCTGGACCACACCTCAGAGACCTCTCATGAAGGATATACAAACAGGCTGCGAGAGAGTCTGAAGATTGCTTATGAGAAGGCTCGGACTATGTCAAACAACAGAGGGAATAGAAATAAGCGGAACTTTGACCTCAAAGTAAGGATTTAAGATATACAACCTGGTGACCGAGTTCTATTAAGGAATTTGGGTATTCCTGGGAAGCACAAGCTGGCAAATTGCTGGAGGTCACAGCCATACATTGTATGTAAACAGCTCCCAGGACTTCCAGTCTTTGAAATCAGGCCAGAAGGAAGTGCTGGACCAATTAAGACTTAACTAGGTCTCAATCTGGGACTTTGACAACTGAAGACAGTGAGGAGAGAGACATGGACATTAACTAGTTGTGGTCATCTGAGATACCTGAAGCTGAAAGGAGTGTTTCATCCCCGACAACAGAGGAGGGTAGTGAGGCCCTCGGGCAAGACGCACCAGAGTTTATACCATTGTCTGAAAGGGCTGTAACATGTTTATCTCCCTCGGAAGTAGAAGAATACAGTGTTCATTCAGAAATAGAGGACACACCAAAAGAGCAAAGGAGAAAGAAGAGCATTCGCCCACCCAAAAGACTGACATATGATACAGTGTTCTGAAGTAACAAAGGTTACCAGTAGGGATGAGCTTCGAGTTGGAGTCGAACTCATGTTCGACTCGAACATCAGCTGTTCGCAAGTTCGCCGAACAGCGAACAATTTGGGGTGTTCGCGGCAAATTCGAATGCCGCGGAACACCCTTTAAAAGTCTATGGGAGAAATCAAAAGTGCTAATTTTAAAGGCTTATATGCACGTTATTGTCATAAAAAGTGTTTGGGGACCTGGGTGCTGCCCCAGGGGACATGGATCAATGCAAAAAAAAGTTTTAAAAAAGGCAGTTTTTTCAGGAGCAGTGATTTTAATAATGCTTAAAGTCAAACAATAAAAGTGTAATATCCCTTTAAATTTTGTACCTGGGGGGTGTCTATAGTATGCCTTTAAAGGGGTGCATGTTTCCCTTGTTTAGAACAGTCTGACAGCAAAATGACATTTCAAAGGAAAAAAAGCCATTTAAAACTACTCGCGGCTATTGCATTGCCGGTCCGACAATACACATAAAAGTTCATTGATAAAAACGGCATGGAAATTCCCCACAGGGGAACCCCAAACCAAAATTTTAAAAAAAATGACGTGGGGGTCCCCCTAAATTCCATACCAGACCTGAAGGGTCTGGTATGGATTTTAAGGGGAACCCCGTGCCAAAATTTAAAAAAAATAAACAGCGTGGGGTCCCTCCAAATATCCATACCAGACCCTTATCTGAGCACGCAACCTGGCAGGCCGCAGGAAAAGAGGAGGGGACGAGAGAGCGCCCCCCCCCCTCCTGAACCGTACCAGGCCAGATGCCCTCAACATTGGGAGGGTGCTTTGGGGTAGCCCCCCAAAACACCTTGTCCCCATGTTGATGAGGACAAGGGCCTCATCCCCACAACCCTGGCCGGTGGTTGTGGGGGTCTGCGGGCGGGGGGGCTTATCGGAATCTGGAAGCCCCCTTTAACAAGGGGACCCCCAGATCCCAGCCCCCCCATGTGAAATGGTAAGGGGGTACCCCTACCATTTCACTAAAAAACTGTCAAAAATGTTAAAAATGACAAGAGACATTTTTTGACAATTCCTTTATTTAAATGCTTCTTCTTTCTTCTATCTTCTATCTTCTTTCATCTTCTTCTTCTTCTTCTAGCTCTTCTGGTTCTTCCTCCAGTGTTCTCGTCCAGCATCTCCTCCGCAGCGTCTTCTATCTTCTTCTCCTCGGGCCGCTCCCCACCCATGGCATGGGGGAGGCTCCCGCTCTTCTCTTCTTCATCTTCTTCTTCATCTTCTTTTCTTCTTCATCTTCTTCTCCGGGCCGCTCCGCATCCATGCTGTCATGGAGGGAGGCTCCCGCTGTGTGACGCGTCTCCTCTTCTGACGGTTCTTAAATAACGGGGGGCGGGGCCACCCGGTGACCCCCGCCCCCTCTGACGCACGGTGACTTGACGGGACTTCCCTGTGACGTCACGGGGAATGCCACAGGGAAGTCCCATCATGTCCCGTGCGTCAGAGAGGGGCGGGGTTACCGGGTGGCCCCACCCCCCATTATTTAAGAACCATCAGAAGAGGAGACGCGTCACACAGTGGGAGCCCCCTCCATGCCAGCATGGGTGCGGAGCGGCCCGGAGAAGAAGATGAAGAAGAGAAGAAGATGAAGAAGAAGATGAAGAAGAGAAGAAGATGAAGAGAAGAGCGGGAGCCTCCCTCCATGCCATGGGTGCGGAGCGGCCCGAGGAGAAGAGGATAGAAGTCGCCATGGAGGAGATGCTGGACAAGAACACCGGAGGAAGAACCAGAAGAACCAGAAGAAGAAGAAGATGAAGGAAGATAGAAGAAAGAAGAAAGAAGAAGCATTTAAATAAAGGAATTGTCAAAAACTGTCTCTTGTCATTTGTAACATTTTTGACAGTTTTTTAGTGAAATGGTAGGAGTACTTTTGTACCCCCTTACCATTTCACACAGGGGGGGCCGGGATCTGGGGGTCCCCTTGTTAAAGGGGGCTTCCAGATTCCGATAAGCCCCCCGCCTGCAGACCCCCACAACCACCGGCTAGCTTTGTGGGGATGAGGCCCTTGTCCTCATCAACATGGGGACAAGGTGTTTTGGAGGGCTACCCCAAAGCACCCACCCAATGTTGAGGGCATGTGGCCTGGTACGGTTCAGGAGGGGGGGCGCGCTCTCGTCCCCCCCTCTTTTCCTGCGGCCTGCCAGGTTGCGTGCTCGGATAAGGGTCTGGTATGGAATTTTGGGGGGACCCCATGCTGTTTTTTAAAAAAAAATTGGTGCGGGGTTCCCCTTAAAATCCATACCAGACCTGGAGGGTCTGGTATGGAATTTAGGGGGACCCCATGTCATTTTTTTTTTTAATTTTGGTTCGGGGTTCCCCTTTATATCCATACCAGACCTGAAGGGCCTGGTATGGAATTTAGGGGGACCCCCACGTCATTTTTTTTTTTTAATTTTGGTTCGGGGTTCCCCTGTGGGGAATTCCCATGCTGTTTTTATCAATGAACTTTTATGTGTATTGTCGGACCGGCAATGCAATAGCCGCGAGTAGTTTTAAATGACTTTTTTTCTTTGAAATGTCATTTTGCTGTCAGACTGTTCTAAACACGGGAAACATGCACCCATTTACAGGCATACTATAGACACCCCCCAGGTACGAAATTTAAAGGGATATTACACTTTTATTGTTTGACTTTAAGCATTATTAAAATCACTGCTCCCGAAAAAACTGCCGTTTTTAAAACTTTTTTTTTGCATTGATCCATGTCCCCTGGGGCAGGACCCAGGTCCCCAAACACTTTTTATGACAATAACTTGCATATAAGCCTTTAAAATTAGCACTTTTGATTATTCATGTTCGTGTCCCATAGACTTTAACGGTGTTCGCGTGTTCGAACAAACTTTTTTCCTGTTCGCATGTTCTGGTGCGAACCGAACAGGGGGATGTTCGCCTCATCCCTAGTTACCAGTAAAAGGAATGTCGATGAGCCTAGTCCCTCCTCAGTCAATCTGGACAATGAGAGCCTTGTTTCACCCCTTGACACATCTGTATCTGATATTAAGGTGACAGTTGTGGGTACACAGAATAGCTTTCCAACACCTGAAAATTGGTGGGAGGCTCCTCTGTCGGTCCTGTGCACTCGTTTAGATGCTAAGATGTGTAACAGAAACAAGGTCTTGCATATCTTTGGGGACCAAAGATTCAAAGCAGGGGGAGTATGTAGCGCTGACAACTTTTGTTTTTAGTCATCTGTGTGTTATAAAAGAATATAAGTTGATCTAGTGCCATCTAGTGGACAATTTAAAAGGTACAACAATTTTATGTTTCATGATTAAGAGAAGTGACATGGAAGTGATTGATTGTTTACTTCTGAACATTAACTATGACCTACCCACAATGCTCCTGGATAAGAGAAGAACTGAACTGCATTGTGGGAGGATATAAAAGGGCTGGGAGCGGCCATCTTAACTCTCTTGTTCCTGGGACGCGTGGCCTGCCAGCAGGACTCTGTGGGTGTGTGTGTCCCACAGGGTTGCGGTCTACCTTGTGAAGGAGCGGAGCAGCGGCAAGGATTGTGCCATCGTATCACAGTGTGCTGAAGCAGCAGAAGTGATTGTTCCGGAGACCCGTGGGGGAGGTAACCGAGGACTCCTGGTCGCTAGTAAACAGAACAGTGTGACGGCGTGGTGGTGGCTCCATACGGACTGAGAACTGCTGAAACGAAGACATCCATCTGCCCGGCTCCCGTGTGGTGAGAGGGTTAACACCCGGAACTTTGTTTTAATACTACACACACTTAGGACGGTTACAGAGTATTGCTGGGACTGATAGTCCCACGGAACAAGTTAAGTTGGAGAACATTACATTTGCATAGATTTCAGTATTCAAGAACTGATATTAGATGTTTGTTTCCCTCGTATAAGAACACTTAATCAATCTTCTGGATTATAATTGTCTTAGTGTATAACCTTACACTGCGCAACACCCAAGAAGAACCCTCTGTGGATTACAATTACAAATTTGTAGCTAGCGAAGATTGAAGACATCAAGACTATCTCTTTTATTGCAGGGCCCTGCATCTAGGTACAAAGGGTAGTGACTTTACGGTTTAGAACAGGGGGAGCTCCCTTGTACAGATATATATCTAGGTATATTTGTGTTTGTTACCAAGATTGTCTACTATACTGTCTACTATACTGTTGCACTACGTTGGTGTGATAGTGTAGTCACTGTAATAATTCTTTATATAAATATATCATTTATCCAAACAAAGAAGTTATTTTGGTTATTACAGAAGTTTGTGTGCAGTGTTGGGTTTTCTCCTGCAGGTGGAGCTACAAGCACCCAGGTAGATGTAAAAATAAATATAAGTGTATATTGTGGGTTAAAGTTGGTACTAATATCATTACAACACTGCACTACAGCTGTGTCAAGGGGATTGAACAACTTAAGAGGGGTGAAGAAAATAGAGGACAGGCCCAATAATAAACCAGCAGCTCCACCGTGAGTTATTGCTACATCTATAAAAACGTAAGGAGTACACAAAAGGGGGGCAAACTAAGTGTAGCAATTGGGAACCTTTATTAAATATAAAGCCAAGTGGCAACTCACTTATGAGAAATGGCTGTAAGTGCTTATCATATGATAATCATCTGACCACCAGTGGAGTAGTGCCACAGGAGTCTGTAATCCAAATGTCAAAGTGTTCAAAGTGATCAGCCGAGTATGGAAAAGAGACCAGGGAGCAGCTGAAACAAGAAGTGAAACTACTGAGGAGTGCAAGGACAGACCAGAAATTACATCATACGTCAATCAGCTGTACTTGTTTTGGAGCCACCCTGCTCCTTTACCAAGCCTCTGTGAACTACAAGGACCTCTAGATCCTTTTCTATCCTTGATTCCCCTTAAGTTTCACCCCCTGCAGAGTATCTTGCATGCATATGTAGCAATAACTCTCGGTGGAGCTGCTGGTTTAAGCGGGTCTGTTACCTTCACTTTGCTTCCCTCTGTTTCACTGGCACCGGGTCTAGGGGTTCCGTTGAGTACTGCTGGACGACACACGCACCAACACTGGAGTACGTTTTCAATGCTTTATTAAACAGTCAAACTTTAGGAAGTAGCAGGAAAGAGACGGAAAAGGAAACCTTCAGGAGAAACTCAAATATCTTCTTCTAATATCTTAGCGACAAATGTTCCGGTAGATTTCAGGTAATTATGTGGAATGCATTCCCCTCATGGGACACACTCTTTGCTCCTCTGGATAGGCCTCTCTCACTGGTCTAGCAGCCAGTACGCAGCACGAATCTAAAGTCTCTGCCACAGACTTACTTGGGGGGGTAAATCTGCATGATCCTCTGCCACAGGATGTATCAGATCTTCTGCAGTGAACAGTCAGTCACAGTGCCTGAACCTTTAAGCTGAACCGGCGACACTATGCTATATAATTACTTCTTTTGGATACATCCTGCAACCGAGTCACCAGGCCCCTCTATAGACCAGAACGCTGCGTGATCTCTCCAAGGATCCTCCCCTGGGATCTCCTCGGCTTCGTCACACAGGACCGACAGCTCAGGACCATTCCTCGGCTGCGGTGGTAGGCTCCAGACAAGCCTCTGGACCCACCCCTGCGCCGCAGCATCGTAGGCCTCCCGATCAGAGGACCATGAGGTAGCTCCTTAATGCATACCTGTCGGCCAGGAGGGCCAGCAGGTGGCTGTAAAACGACCCTAAAACATGACGTCTGTACCATAAATACCCCCTTCACAGAATGCAACTCGGAGGACCACCTCCACCGAGCTTGTCTCCGAGACAGAGGAGCATCTATACACTTCGACACGTTGCCTTTCCAACACTGACTAATGGTAACAGCGACACCCACCGGTCAGCACGGAAGCACACACAACGTCAGCCAAGCTGGAACAGAGGCAAACTTTTAACCTTCCTAACACCCAATTTACTAAATTTACCTAATCTGCGGTAGACTGTAAATCTACCAGCGCTACATACTCCCCCCACTACAATAGACGTTGTCCCCAACGTCTGTCCTTAACGCAGTAACGGTAACTCTCAAGCCTGAGAGTAGCATTTGACTTTCTCATAACTTTAGATAGGCAAGGAGAAAGAAAAAAAAAAGGACAGTTTAAAGACATTATAACACTTATATCTATAAAACATTATGTTCACAGCCGCGAACAAAACCACAATATACTTTTTTTTTTTTTTTAACCTCACTAACTAACTAGCTGAAAAGCCTCCCAGCTCTGCATATGATCCGATGATCCCTGAAAAGAAACATATTTAAACACACGTATATACACTACACAGCACCAGGAGCAAAGCCTCATTTAAAATGAGACTCTCTTCCTATGATCCATACCAAAATATATATATATATATATATAATCTTTAGGAGTACATCCCTGCATAAGAACTTTTCTTATAAAAGAAATCCGGCTATCAAACAGAAGTCCTTGGATTTAAACACAGAACAGGATCCGCAAATCTTGACCACACAGATCTCTTTGCCCTGTCGCTATCTAACTAGCTAACTTCAAGGTATTAGTGTCCACAATTACCAGTAGAACCGAGGATCTGGTAGAGTCACATATTTTCCTTCTTTATCTACAGTGGTGATAAAATACACAGCATTGTCCTTTCCCGGTCTGAAGATTACCACTTTATCAGCATAGATATGCCGACCATAGTTCCAATGAACAAAGCATCCATTAAAATGTTCATCCATCCGGACAGAACATCCAGTCTTTCTAAAGGGCTTAGGCACAGATAAGTAGTCCCAAATAGCTTCATTGTACCAAAGTTCACGATTAGCTTCAATCTCCCGCATGACATCCTGGGGCACATAGGGAAATTCTAATCCATACTCTGCGGCCACACGCTTGTTTAACATCCTTTGCAAGCGAGCAAGTTTTGGCAAAGATCTGTCTTTTCCCATACCAGGCAGTACACAGGAGTCTAATGACTTTTTCACCATAGACCCAGCCTGTGTCTGTAGCGAATCAATAACTTTTGACAAAGTCCCAGCAATAGCACTGTGCGTCTCCACACAGGGCGACGTCTTCCCAGAACTCATGGCAGTCCATTCAGGAAGGGTCATTGTGGAGGCAACATCTCCGCCTTGTGACCACAATAGCTCTTGCGACATGGTTTCGAACAAGTCATCATCCCCGGAAAGATCCGACATAGATTCTATTTCCGAGTCTCTTAATTCTTCTGCTGGCAAATACTTATTTACAGTCCCCAACAATGGCTTACCCGTTCCAGACGTAGACTCTGATAGCTCCAGCTCAGGTAACCTCTGGGGTAGGCCTCGACCACGGCCGTGAGAAGCTTTCACATAGCCCACCTTCTTCTGAGTAGGTACTACAGGAACAGGTGTAGTGGACTCAGGAATCACAGTAATGTCTCCTGATGAGACAACAGCAGCAGTGTCTCTCTCCGAAACATTATCGGCAGCAACAGGCGAAGTGGCGGCCCATCGCTCTTTTTCTGTAGCGGTAGCAGCTTCCACTGTAGCGATACCTGTCACCCAATCCATCCGATAGGCATGGGGTGGCATAGTAGGTGGCTCCACTGCAAACAAATACTCTCCACACTGCGGACATCGGCCAAATGGAGGAAGATGCAGGGCCAATCCTCCACATCGATGGCAGGTCATGCCTAGTCCCTCAACATCTCCCGAGGTATACAGGACAAACTTCCCCTGCGGTTTCATTCGAACTCCAGTATCCGTGAGCAGAGTTCCAGATTGCACAGTATTCATCACGGTGCTTGCCAGGAACACTCTGGGTCCCACAACCGATTGCAACGCCGGAAAAAACATGCCCACACTCTGATCTTTTCAGCGTGATCACGAGGCTTCTCTTCTCCTCTGGCGCCAAGCACACTACACGCGTCCCACGCGGTAGCAAGTAGGGTAACTCCTCCCACTTGTTCTTTCAGTCACGTAGCTCCCGGGCCTCTTCTGGCGCCCAGCATCTACGCACCAAAAACAAAGTCCTGCAGTTTAACCTTTCCTCTTCCCGAAAAGATTTTTTTAAAGTCCAGCTCTCTCTGTAAACCCCCGGTAAAACACTCCACTGGGTTGCAATAATTGTCGGTCAACAAATCCCGGACGATGCCCCCACATGTAGCAATAACTCTCGGTGGAGCTGGTGGTTTAAGTGGGTCTGTTACCTTCACTTTGCTTCCCTCTGTTTCACCGGCACTGGGTCTAGGGGTTCCGTTGAGTTTACTGCTGGACGACACACGCACCAACACTGGAGTACGTTTTCAATGGTTTATTAAACAGTCAAACTTTAGGAAGTAGCAGGAAAGAGACGGAAAAAGGAAACCTTTAGGAGAAACTCAAATATCTTCTTCTAATATCTTAACGACAAATGTCCCGGTAGATTTCAGATAATTAAGTGGAATGCATTCCCCTCATGGGACACACTCTTTGCTCGTCTGGATAGGCCTCTCTCACTGGTCTAGCAGCCAGTACGCAGCACGAATCTAAAGTCTCTGCCACAGACTTACTTGGGGGGGTAACTCTGCACGATCCTCTGCCATAGGATGTATCAGATCTTCTGCAGTGAACAGTCAGTCACAGTGCCTGAACCTGTAATCCGAACCGGCGACACTATGCTGTATAATAACTTCTTTTGGATACGTCCTGCAACCGAGTCACCAGGCCCCTCTATAGACCAGCACGCTGCGTGATCTCTCCAAGACGGGTCCTCCCCTGGGATCTCCTCAGCTGTGCAGCTTCGTCACACAGGACCGACAGCTCAGGACCATTCCTTGGCCGTGGTGGTAGGCTCCAGACAAGCCTCTGGACCCACCCCTGCGCTGCAGCATCATGGGCCTCCCGATCGGAGGACCAGGAGGTAGCTCCTTAACGCATACCTGTCGGCCAGGAGGGCCAGCAGGTGGATGTAAAACGACCCTAAAACATGGCGTCTGTCCCATAAATACCCCCTTCCCAGAATGCAACTCGGAGGACCACCTCCACCGAGCTTGTCTCCGAGACAGAGGAGCATCTATACACTTCGACACGTTGCCTTTCCAACACTGACTAATGGTTACAGCGACACCCACCGGTCAGCACGGAAGCACACACAACGTCAGCCAAGCTGGAACAGAGGCGAACTTTTAACCTTCCTAAGGCCTGATTCACACCTATGCATTTTTACTGCCTTTTGCATTTTGCAGATTTGCACTACAGCCCATTTAACATGGTTTCCTATGGAACACGTTCTGTGGTGCAAATCTGCAAAATGCAAAAAGCACTAAAAATGCATAGGTGTGAATCAGGCCTAACACCCAATTTACTAAATTTACCTAATCTGCGGTAGATTGTAATTCTACCAGCGCTACACATATTTTTAGTCCCCTTACACTTTTCAATATTAAACCTCATCAGCCACCAGCTTACTCCTCTGTTTTATCAAGGTCTTCTAAAGTTGCTCTACCTGTGGAGAAGTTATGCTCTGCATAACTTTGTATCCTTGCTAAGCACTAAGCCTGAACAATTTATTCCAACCCAGATATAATTTATAAAGAATATAAACAGAACTGGTCCCACAACAAAGCTATATGCAGACCGCTCACAACCCTACACCAGTGTTTCTCTACTGCAGACCCAGCCTACTGCTGGGCCAGCACTTGACATGTAATTGCAGAGCCCATGCTTGTACTTGTGTGTGTGCCCACCTGGTAGGTACTTTTAGAGTGCTTTCCCTCCTGCTGAACCATGGCTTGATAGCTAATGTTAGGCTGTAAGGACTTCCAGTTATTTCTGGACTGCCACACACATTATTTGATTATAGGGTGGCTCTGGGAATACCTTACCTGCTTAATTGCATCAACATTTAACCAGCAACCAGATGTATACTCTCCTTCTGGCATTATTGAAATCTGGGACTGCCTTGGAAATGTGATAGTGATAAAAGAAGTTTTGCAACATTTACTATTATTATTTTCCAATCCCTGAAGTTAGTAGCAGTGGCGGCTGGTGCTCAAATTTTTTTTGGTGCAAACAAACTGAAAAATACTGGAAAAAAAAACCTCAATTTCAGCCACTGGGCCATCAAACGCAGCCACTGGGCCATCAAACGCAGCCACTGTGCCCATCAAATGCCGCCACTGTGCCCATCAAATGCTGCCACTGTGCCCGTCAAATGCAGCCACTGTGCCATCAAATGCTGCTACTGTGTCCATCAAATGCTGCCACTGTGCCCAGCAAATGCAGCCACTGTGCCCATCAAACTCAGCCACTGTGCCCATCAAACGCTGCCACTGTGCCCTAAAATTCTGCCATTGTGCCCATAAAATGCTGCCACTTGGCCCATCAAATGCAGCCACTGTGCCATCAAATGCTGCTACTGTGCCCATCAAATGCTGCCACTCTGCCCATCGAATGCTGCCACTCTGCCCATCGAATGCTGCCACTGTGCCCATCCAATTCTGCCACTGTGCCATCCAATGCTGCCACTGTGCCAACCAATGCCGCCACTGTGACCCCCCACACTGCTCACTCGCTGTCTGCCCATCACTTTTTCAGTCTTGGTGGGGCAGCGGGTGACGAAGGTGAGCAGTGTCCTCCGAGCAGTGTCCTCCATGTGTCTCCTCCCGTCCTCTCCTCCCGTCAGGAGTCCAATCACAGCGCCTGTTGTTTCAGCCAATCAGGTGACAGGTAACAGACCCAAGCACCTGATTGGCGGAGAGGCGGTTAAGTGTTAGAACAGCAAATATTCATTGGCTGTTCTAACACACCTGGGTGAACTGTGAGCGCCAAACATGGCGCTCACAGGTCACCTTTTTTGACGCCTATTAGAGCCTATGGCTCTAATCAGGTGCTTCAAAAACACCCCCCGCCGCTGTATATCAGGCGCCGAAAAGGGGCCGGACACCTGAATAGGGGGTGGCAGCGGCAGCCGTGGATAGATTCATGCAATGCATGAATCTATACATTGGTCATAGAGAGGGTGGCTGGAGAGAGGGGGCGGTGTCCGTGCGCCCTTATAGATGCACCGCCACTGATTATTAGTGTGACTGGTTGAATGGATGCATGCGCAGCTGCGATCCCTCTGTTAATGAAAACTTTGTCTTTTTAATGTTTGCTTTGGAAGGTTTACGGAATTGCTGTTGTTTTTCATACTTATGGTGCTTTTGCTATAATAAAATTTATTGAATTCAACCGTAGTGACCCGCAGTTGTGGCCTTCTTGGAAGGTTTTCCTCCCCTTTTTTCATATGTGTTTTTTTGGTCACGTGGACTGCACCATATGGTAATTACTGCATGGTGAAATGTTGATAATACACCTATATAAGTGAGCTACACTGGTAACAGTTAATAGCGGTAAATCCAGGCATTGCAGATATTTTTTAATTGATAGCTAATGTTACCACAGTCATCTTGCTAGCTTGTTACTGGCTCAGTTCTCCAGCTTTCTCAGGATTGAGCAGCACTAACCCAAAACCCCATGCCTTAATTCTTCCCTGGCACATCATGCACACTGTGCGCAGATCGTTGCTTTAGTTCAGTCCTAGCTGGTGCAAATTAGGATAAATAGGAGCCATACAGAGGAGCAGCAGCCACCAGAGCTGCAAGATTCCAGGAACTTCTGATTAGCTGGCCTTACCCTAAAGTTCCATACACACGATCGGATTTTCAGATGGGAAATGTGTGATGACAGGCTGTTGGTAGAAAATCCGACCGTTTGTATGCTCCATCAGAAAATTGTTGTTGGATTTTCCGCGGACAAATGTTGGATGGCAGGCTTTAAAATTTTCCACTGACAAATGTCTGTTGTCGGATTTTCGGAGTTATGGCAAAGTTATTTTAAAGGCTTTTATTTTCTAGTGATATCAAGAATAATATTATTATGCTTTTTTAACACCATTATCCTGTAGTTTTTAAGATCGAAGATACAATGTTGTTGTTCCTTGTCACCCGCTATTTTGCCTCCCTGGCTCCAGAGACTTAGGACCTCGTGGAGACAGCTGCAGCCAACATTGCACCGGCGCCTCCGACAACCAGCCGTACAGTTCAGAGCAGCTCTCCTCCATGATCCTGTCTCACTGCTCCACCCGCGGCTTCTGCAGATAAAGTGAGAGACTGTTCCCCAATCCCCTCACCACGCCTGAGCCTGTCTCCCTCATCTGCCGTCGCTGAAGACAGGCACAACACAGCAGATATAATCTCATTAGAAGCCCTTAGGCAGATTCAGCACAGCTTGGCCACCCTCCCTACCAGACAGGAGCTGGATCACTAGGCTTAGCGTATTGAATCCTCCCTCAAGAGAGAGGTGGAGGATCTCCGGACTTAGGTCACCCATACTGATAATAGGGTCACTGCTATTGACTCCAATCAAACTGCACAGGAGACCCGCATTACTGCATTGGAAACCACAGTGTCCCATCACAGATCCCAACTCCTCCAGCTCCGGCTAAGGTCAGAAGATATCGAGAACAGGAGCAGGAGGAATAACATTAGGATGCGGGGTTTACCTGAGGCTCCGGCTTCTGGGGACCTTGCTGCGACAATTACTTCCATTTTTAATTCCTACCTCGGTAGAGCACCGATGGCAGAAATGGAGCTTGATAGAGTTCACAGAGTGGCACCGGCATATTCCCTGCTAATGGCCGCCCGAGGGATGTTTAATGTCATGTCCATTACTATAAAGTGAAGGAACTGATCCTACAGAAGGCATGGCACAGGGGTCCGATTGATTTTGATGGTGCTTCTATTCAACTCCTGCCAGATCTTTCCCATGCTACCCTAGGGATGCGCAGAGCTGTTAGACGCCTCCTAACTGTTATACGTGACCCTGGAGCTACTTATACCTGGGGCTTCCCATTCCATGTGCAAGTGAAGAAGGAAAATCTCCAGTTCACCCTGCGGTCCCCAGACAAACTCCCTGAGCTTTTTTTGTTTTTGGGATCTGATCCAATCTCTGTCTTCAACTGGCTGGAGGTCCTTTTTGTTGATCCTGCCCCTCAGATGTCCAATCCTTTGCCCCAAAGGTGCAGACGGTCCTGTTCCAATAGTGCTGCTTCTGTACCGGCCCACCTTCATCCTACTGATCCGGAACTGTGACAACCTTCATGTGCCCTGTGAGCTTCCCAGGATGACCTTCCACAATTTCGCCCACAGTCCTGTCATCCTCAGGCATGTCATTGTGCCTCTGCTGGTGTGCCTTAGCTATGTTTAACCTTACAGGCCAGGATATCCAGAGCAACAGAGACATTTGTTTAGCTGAAGCTACAAGCAACTTTTACCAGACACCCAGCCACCTGGGACAGTACTGTAGTCCGTACCTGGTTCCTCTTCCAACAGGATTGCATATAAGGGTATTCTCCCTACATCCCAGCCCCTCTGGCTGTATGGCCTGTTTTTGGATATTTATGGGCCACATCAGGTTCCCTAGTCACCTAGGTCCCATTTGGGATACTAATACGTTAATTTGATTTCTGTTATGTCTCTAATGGCTCGTACACACATTTGGAAATTCCGCCAGTAAAAGTCTGATGTGAGCTTTTGGTCGGAAATTCCGACCGTGTGTATGCTCCATCAGACTTTTGCTGGCGGAATTCCTGCCAGCAAAAGATTGAGAGCAGGTTCTCTATTTTTCGGTCGGAAAGAGTTGCGATCGGAAATTCCGATCGTCTGTACCAAAATTCCTACGCATGCTCGGAAACAATTCGACGCATGCTCGGAAGCATTGAATTTAATTTTTTTGGCTCATCGTAGTGTTGTACGTCACCGCATTCTTGACGGTCGAAAGTTCAGAGAACTTTTGTGTGACCGTGTGTATGCAAGCCAAGCTTGAACGGAATTCAGTCGGAAAAACCATCCAAGATTTTTCCGATGGAAATTTCTCGTGTGTACGGGGCAACAGACCTGTTTTCCTTATTTGTTTACCTGCTATAGCCGTCTTTGCGCTGTTCCCTGCACCCTTTATGACAACCGTAAACAACTTTCCTCTCGGACGATTGGCGCTCCAGTGTCGGAACTCCTGCCTGTCCCCAAATTACCAAGCCACAAGTTTCTTTTATGCACCTTACCTTTACTTTTGCAGGGAGTGGTTCAGTGACCAGCTCTAGGCTCAAGCCAGGTCAAGCTGTTTAAGGTTCCTGTGATTTATTATTAATTTACCATGGTCTGGGGTGGCCCACGTGTGTTGTCGGGCTCGCCACAGTCAACACTTCACCCCACAAAGGCCCGCTCTCCACCTGTGCTTTAGGTGGAGACCTCATACTAGTTTTGAGTTTACCACAATTTACTGGTACAAGTGCACTCATTGTTGTGAATTTGTACTACTACTCTTGAGGGAGTCCTCCCGACAGGTGGTCTAATTCTCTCTCTTTCTCTCTCTCTCTCTCCCCCCCCTCCCTCTCCTTGTCCTCAACCCCCTCCCTTTTTTTTTGTTGTGTTTTACAGGGGATACTTTGTCCATCATCATGCTAGAAGTGACCCTGCTCTCCCTAAATGCCCATGGGCTGAATATCCCAGAGAAGAGGTCGCAGGTGCTAAGTGAGATGTGGAGGAACCGTGCCCACATAGCCTTTCCACAGGAGACACATTTTAAGGCTTCGAAACTCCCAAAACTCTGGAACTCCTGGTAGCCTTTTGTTTACTATGGCTGCTCCCCAGATTCTAAATCTCGTGGGGTAAGTGCTCTCATCTCTAAAAATGTGGCTTGGTCATCGTCAGCTGTCCTCAGAGACAATCTGGGATGATACATTTTTGTGAAGGGTTCCATTTATGGACAGGTTGTAACCCTAGTCAATATCTATGCCCCCAACATAGGCCAAGTGGGTTTTATTGAGGGCTGTTTGGACAAACTGATTGACTTTGCAGAGGGGCAGCTGATTTTGGGGGGAGATCTAAACGTGGCTTTGGACCCTCTGTTGGACACCTCCACGGGGTCCTCTCATCTGTCATACGCGGCCCTTCGTCAGATTAAGAAAGCCTTGACGGCTGTTCACCTTGTGGATGCTTGGAGGATTGCTCACAGCGACACTCGGGACTATACCTTTTTTTTGCCCCCTCACAACTCTTACTCGAGACTGGATTATTTTATAGTACACCAATCGGCCCTTCCATTAGTGTCATCCAGCAGTATAGGGGTGAGAACCTTTTCAGATCATGCACCGATTTTACTGACACTCATGTTGGGGAGGACAGGTCTCACCAACCTGGGTCTTGGCAGTTAAAAGAGAGTTTAAACCTGCAGCCCCAATATGCAAGAATAGTGGAGGAGGAGATTAAAGTCTATTTTGCAGCCAATGTAGCTTCGATGCTCTCTCCTTGCTTGCTATGGGAGGCTCACAAATGTGTAGTCAGGGGAGTACTTATTAAATTGGGAGCTAAAGTTAAGAAAGACAGACGACGAGAAGTGGACTTTCTCTTGGAGCGCATTGGAGCCCCTACAAAGGCAACATAAACTATCTATAGCTTGCGATGTGGCCGTAGATTTACAAAACTTACGTGACTCTCTTAACTCTCTCTTATTAGCTAAAGCAAAAACCACTCATGTACTCACAAAGGCTATTCTATGAACTTGGTGGTAAACCTGGCAGACCCCTAGCCCATGCACTACGTGAGACCACAGCACGTTCCTATATCCCCTTCTTGACGTCCCCCTCGGGTCAAAAAATCTATAAATCACAAGAGATTGCCAATTGCTTTCGCAGCTACTATGAGAAACTTTATAATTTGCCGCCGGCTCACACCTTGATAATAAATGAATATCTGCTCTCCTCAGATGTTCCCACGTTGACACTTTAGGAGAGGGAAGAAATGGAAGGCCATATTACAGAAGAAGAAGTTCTCAAAGCCATCCAAGGTATGGAAACGCGAAAACCGCCGGGACCCGATGGTTTTCCTTTACTTTATTATCAGACGTACGCTTCGCACCTGGTGCCTCGTTTTTTGCAAGCTTACAATGCGCTCCTAGACTCCACTCCCTAGGGACTCCTTATTTGCTCACATAATTCTGATTCCTAAAGAGGGTAGAGATGTGACAGACTGTGCGAACTACCGCCCCCAAGTTTTGTTCCCAAGTTAGTCCATTACGACCAAGTAGGTTTCGTCCCGACCAGGGAAGCCAGTGATGACACGATTAGGGTCTCGAATCTTATCCACTTGGCCCGGTCCAGGAGAACTTCAATGTTGCTGATTTCAGCTGACGCAGAGAAAGACTTTGACCGGGTCAACTGGCTTTTTTTGAAACGCACGTTGAGGTACCTTGGCTTGGGTCTCCATATGTGTCAATGGATAGAGGCAATCTATTCCCATCCCTCAGCAGCAGTCCGGGCCAATGAAGCAATTTCCTCCCCCTTTTCCTTGAGCAACGGGACAAGACAGGGTTGCCCGTTGTCACCCTTGATATTTATATTGGTACTAGAACCCCTGCTAGATCACATTAGGGACAATCAAAATATAAAGGGCATCGGCGCAGGCAACGCACATCATAAAGTTGCCCCTTATGCGGATGATTTATTATTCTTTGTAACAGGCCCCCGAGACTTCTATCCCCAATTTATTGCAGGCTCTTAGGACATACTCCGCTCTTTCTAATTATAAAATTAATGTGCACAAATCTGAAGCTTTAAACATAAATTTATCTAAGGAGACTCTCAACAACATTCAGAATTTCCCCTTCTCTTGGGCTTGCTACAAAATCAAATATCTTGGCGTTTATCTTACCCCCTTATTATCAGTAGTCTTTCAGGAGAATTTCACCCCCTGGCTTACCTCTCTACGTCTTGATCTCCAGCGCTGGCACAAGAATACTTTTTCCTGGCTTGGTAGGAACAGCATTTTAAAGATGGCGGTTTTGCCAAAATTATTATACCTCCTCCAAACATTGCCAATAGTGGTCCCAATTCACTTCCTTTGTTCGGTCTGGAGGGAGTTTTTGAACTTTCTCTGGGGCTACAAAGCAAAAAGACTGTCTCAACGTATCCTGACCTTACCAAAAGACCAGGGTGGCATAGGGTTCCCAGACACGTTTAAATATTACTACACAGTCCATTTAACTAGAGCCCTAGACTGGACCAAGCATGTCTCAGAGAAGGAGTGGATGGGGTTGGAACAGGCAATGTCCTCCTTTCCGCTTTCAACCTTGTTGCGGCAGACTTCTGCCCTGCCGGTTCCCCTGAAATCTCACTCCTTGATTGGGACTACGCTGTCGGTAGTAGCAAAAATGAGTTGTGTCACGATGGTCTCCCACACTCCCTTACTTTTGTCACCAGTCATTGGCGCCCAGGAGTTCCCTTCTAGTCTGACAGGGAGGAGGTTTAGGGAATCTCTAGCAATCAACAGATTTAGGTTTCAAGACTTTCATCACGAGGGTCGATGGTGCACTATTGAGGAAATTTTAAGCAATGCTATCACCCCCTCTAGATAGATGGCGAGCAACGCAGATTAGACATTTTCTCATCTCCTCGCATTTTGTGCCCTCCACTAGTCACTCCACGTCTGCTTTTGAGAGGCTCTACCTGGATCCCGCTCCCCTCCGTCATCTACTGTCCTTAATGTACGGGATTCTGGTTGAACCCCAGGACAGCTTTATACCTCCCTATTTAGGGAAATGGGAAAATGACCGGGGCCTTCTCAAAAGTTCAGAGAGAACGTATTTTGTACTTTGCACACCGCTCCTCAATCACAAGCAGGTTTTAGGAGGTTGGGTTTAAGATCCTGACTCGTTGGTATAGAGTACCCACGCTCCCTTCAGTTCCCTCCACCTGCTGGCGATGTCAACAACCTGACGGTTCGTTACTGCACGTATTCTGGACATGCTCGCGTGTTCGCCCCTTTTGGGACGCTATTCGAAGCATGGTTTTTAGACGGACAGACATTTCACTTGCAGACGATCTGGCGCGGTGCCTGCTTCACCTTACCCCGATGTTGAGGCGTCGATATAAGAAATCCCTCTTGATCCACCTTCTTAATGCCGCTAAAATATGTATCCCGCAAAAATGGAAATGCTCAGATCCCCCTTCAGTCGGTCAGTGGATAGCTGTGGTGAACGAAATTAACCTAATGGAACAATTGACAGCCGCATTAAACCAAAAGGAGAAAAAATTCAACAAAACCTGGATTTACTGGCACGATTTCCGATTCTCTCAAGATTATAACACCTTTGTGACCCCCTCAGTAGAGCTACTGTAACTGTGCATGTATCCCTTACCAATTGCCTTCACATCCAAAACAACCCCTTTTTTTTTCCCTCCTACCCCCCCCCCCCTCCCCCTAAGCCTTTACCCTCATTCTCCCTCTATTTCTATTGAGCCTGCTTTGGTTCTCTTCATGTTCACGATTTCCTTCTCTGCCTTCTGATTTCCAAAATGTAAATTCTTCTTCGTTATTTGGAAAACCTGTTTGTGTACACCTGACTAGGGGCGATAACAATGTTTTATATTGTTGTACCTTATGTCTAATTTAGATGAACTGCCGCTATGTCGACACCAACTGATTTACTATTTTCATATTGGATGTTTCTGCTTTATTTTTGGTTTATGTATCATCCTGTTCTTACAAAATGTCTGTACAAAATGTTGTTGTTGGTCTTGTTCTACCCTGTCTTTTGTACTCAATAAAAACTTTAAATGACAAAGCAATAACTCCAAGGCCAATAATAAAAACCATGTTATCTCCTCCGATTTCACAACATGTCTGGTTGACGAACGACCGTTCATAGACGAACTGAAAAGCACAAAATGAAAAGCGCAAACTGAAAAGCGATAAATGAAAAGCGCAAAATGAAAAGCGCGAATCAACACTCACCAAACTTCTACTAACACAAACTAGCAGAATGAGCCCAAGGGGTGGCGCTAAAGAGCTGAAAAACCTTGTATTACGTCACTACGTTCGTGTTTGTTGGCCATTAATTCCTTGCCGTTTGTATGCAAGACAAAATCCAGGACAAAAGTCTGGGGTTTTGTCTGCAGAAAGTCTGATTGTGTGTAAAAGGCTTTAGTTGCCAGCTCGCATTTGCACGCACCATTTGTCATACTTTCTCAAGCAAAAGCATTGTGAATGCTGGGTTCCCATATACATATAATTACAAAGCTGCAAACTTGACCGCCATCAAGCTGTGACAATGAAAGCAGGTTAGACCTTTTCATGCACCCCTGACATTAGCTCCTTGCATAGGCATACTGATGAAAGGAGTACGTTGGTAGGGGTGTAGGGTGTCACTAAAGCCTCGTTCACACAGGCGTACCTATCTGTAGCATAGGTGTACAGCCATCTTTGCCTGCATTTAATGCACAGAAATTCTGTGCACTCCATGCAGGCAGTCACATTCATGTCTTTTGGGATGCAACGGCTGCACAAATACAGCCGCCAGTCCCCATGTGACAGTAGTTTGAGTGCATCCCAGCATACATTAATTGGACTGCCTGCATTGGATGCACGGAACACATGTGCATCCTGTAGGGGAAAAGATAGCCCAGGTCTACAGATAGGTACACCCAAGTTGATAAGGCTCAACACTGCTGTCAGGTTCTGAACATTACGTATATTATTAATGTATAAAGTTGCAAAGCCACTGCAGTAGAACAGCTTATGTTTCAGGGTCACCTCAATGCTCCCTTCCTTCCAGCCTGTAAAAGCTTTCTTATTTTCTGTCATGTGCACTACTCTGAATGGAACTGGAGGCTCAGGCTGTCATAAAACCTTGACAGGAACAGGAGAGGAGCCACTGTATGTTACAAAATGCTACTGATGTATGGCTAGTTTAGGTAAAATGTCAATGCTTTATCAGATCATAATATAGTAACGAGCTATTATTTTTTTCTTTATTCCTTTTTTTATTTTTTTACTGTTGGAGCATGGAAGGTTTTGGGAAAATTTACCAGACTCTTGTCTCACTTATGCCGTGTACACTCGAGCGGAATGTCCGTCAGAAAAAGTCCAATGGGAGCTTTTCATTGTATTTTCCGATCGTGTATATGCCTCATCTGACTTTTTACGTCGAAAATTCTGACAGACCTAGAAAGAGAACATGTTCTAAATATTTCCGACGGAACCAATTCCTATCGGGAAAACCGCTCGTCTGTATGCTGTTCCGACGTACCAAAAACGACGCATGCTCTGAAGCAAGTACGAGACGGAAGCTATTGGCTACTGGCTATTGAACTTCCTTTTTCTAGTCCCATCGTACGTCACCGCGTTCTTGACGGTCGGACTTTGGTGTGATCGTGTGTACGCAAGACAGTTTCAGCGGAATTTCGTCGGAACTCCGTCGGAAAAACCTTCAGAGTTTATTCTGACGGGAAAACCGGTCGTGTGTACTGGGCATAAGGCTTAGAACAACTGCCCCAGACCATTTAGAAATGGCACCATTTTTCACTATCTGGATGTATTCCTGTAACCAGTTTTCTATCCATGTGCATACAACTTTTTTCAATGCTAATAGATCTTCATTTGTAAATTGGGCATTTGTGGGATACTGTATCAAATGTTTTTGTAAAATCTAGGTAAATGACATTCACTTGCCTTTCTTTATCCAAATTACTGCTCACCTCCTTACAGAATGTAAAAAAAAGGTTGGTCTAACAAAAACAGTTGTTAATAAATCCATGTCGGTTGCTACTACTGACATCAAAATGGTAAATTCTTGGATATGGTCCTTTAGCATTCCTTCCAATACATTATTTAAATACTATTGATGTTAGGCTGACTGGTCTGTATTTTCCTGGTATATACCTCAGCTCTTTTTAGAATATTGGTTCCCCAGCTGGTTGGTACCTGTCGTGAATATTCAGTCAGAATAAGTTGTGCCTTTTTAAGGACAGGTTTCCCGCACAATAATTATCATTGAGTAATTTTTAACGAAGATATTTTTAAGATACAAAATCAATCAATATGACACAGTCTATGCTTGTGAAACTTATTCGCGGAGACGTGTGGTCATACGAAATAGAAATTTATTGGTAAACAAACACAAATAATCACATGAAATTAAGATACCGATTGCGTTACATGAACGTCTTGAAAATCAATGAAAACACTTGCAAAAATGGGCGTACCGTCCCTTTGACATAATACCACCATGATAACTTCTCGGTAGAATCAATAACCTTGTGAACTTGACAATTAAACAGAACATCTGTATTTCACACGTGCAACCGTTACTATACTGCAGGTAAGTAAGTGGTTAAAATTGTGAAATAAATTAGACGTTTGTTTTGTCAATAAATGTGGCAACTATGCAAAAAGAAAAATATAATGAAAAATTTGAATCTTTAGAGAATAATCTACCAGGCGGTTATTGATTCGGGAGAATGATTATCAGTTGAATAATATTCAATACATCAATATTTGAGAGAACATATCAATATTTGAGAGAACATACAAGATAAAATCAACATCACATAATTACCCATTCCAGGATGGCTACAGTTCCTATTGGCTGGTTACCAGAGTTAAGATGGCTGTCGTAGTTTCAAAATGGATACTCTTAAAGAGGATTTACTTCTTGTGACCTCCGAGTTCTAAGTATTCGGTGTTGAGGAATCTTCATGAATGTAAGGATATGTATTCATGCATGGTGCATGAGTGTCAGTCTGGGAGTCTGTGTGTCGCCCAGTGTCCCCCCTTCAGGGTGGATCCCTGAGCTCTCCCCCTGAGCTCTCTCCTCCTTCCTCTCTCCCATCTTACTTGCCTCTAAATACCATTTCAGATAATAAGACCATAAAAATTATAATGGCTCTGCCCAAGAGGACGTGGCACACTTCCCATTGGGTTAGGAGACTTAATTATTAACTTCCTCTGGAAATTTAGTGAGTACAAATAATACCACCTTCAACCACCAGGTGTCTCACATGTGTTTTGAGTCCATCCTTTTACGTTAATACGTTCTATTTTCATAAGGTGTATAATGGTAAGGATAAGTATATACCTTTAAATATTCTGGTAATCGGTCTAATGTAAAATACACTCAGTATAAGTTTGATTAATCACCATTACATAACTTGGTTATATATCGGTATCTCTATAAATGTATATCTGTAAAAACTGGTCTATCTAGGAAATACACACATTGTTATATATTTCATCAATACTACATAAAAATGATTGTCTATATGGATACCTGTATAACTTCTGGTATCTCCACTGAACATTTGTTTATCTAAGTATAGGCTACAATCTTATATAATTATAATCATGATTATATGTCTTTCCTAGTACTAATTCGTTACTTAAAACACTTCTACTTATAAAATCACACTTTCATATATAAATTTTCCATATCCAAGTTGTTGGGTCCGCAGATGCCAAAATTATAATGTCTCTGTGACCTACAATGTCATAGATAGTTTGAAATGACTTATAATAACCTTATTGATACTTTAAAATATTTTTGACTGGCACAATATTCAACTCTCTCTAACGTGTTGAGATGGACCTTGAACATTCTCACTGGGTGTTTAGAAATGACTTGTTTGTCTAAACCATCCTAAAAGTTCATACAATGAGTTTTGTTAGCCAAGGTGTTAGCTATTTAAACAGTCCACCACTTGCACACAATAGGTTAGCCAGGTGAGGATATCTCTAGGCGAGAATTGTCTGTAAAATCTTGTGTCCTGTGGCAGTTTTTGTTTATTCACAATACCATGTAAATATCTCCTTGTTTTGTGACGAAAGCAGTTTTTTTGTTCCAACAGTTTTCCTTACAATACATGCTTGTAAAAGTCTTCAATATTTGAAGTAGTAGTAAAACTTGGAAAAACATGAGAGCGTCTAATTTGTCCTAAAGGTCGGTAAAAGGGCAACAGTTCATCTGCTTTTTGAGGCCTAAGCATCTCTCATGTTTCTGCCAGGAAATATAAAATATATTTCTTCATGAATTCACAACATACCAAACGGGTTAATAAGGTGTCCTTAAAAATTTGGAACACTGGTCTGGCTACAAAATTGCTAAGCTTTTTGAGGTCCCTTGAGTGCAATCTGGTTGTGGTGATTTATTTAGTTTTTCAAGTCTTTTTTGAACACAGATTTCTCACAGCCACAGAGGTACAATCAACACAGTGTTATTAGTATCTCTGTCTTGTTTGTTGCACGTTTATGTACACTGAAGAGAAGAATGTGTTTAATACATCTGCTTTTTCCCTGTCACTTGTGATCAACTTCCCCTGTTCATCTTTTATGGTGCTCATATGGTCTGTTCTCACATTTTTATTATTGATTAAGGATTAGCCGAACTGCTGAATTAAACCCCACTGAATTCAGTAGGATCTGCTGAATATGTCAAATTAAAAGTGCCCACTTTCTGGGCTAATGAGCAAGGGGGTTTCAAAAATAGCATGGGGGTGGGCTCTGTCCTAGAGAACATGGACCAATGAAAAAAAAAAAAAAATTATATTCAGCTAGGAGCAGTGAGTGATTTTGTTAAATGCTTAACATGGATAATGCTCCTTTAACCACTTCCCGCCTGGCCTATAGCAGAATGATGGCCGGGCGGTGGTTCAGTTATCCTGACTGGGCGTCATATGACGTCCAGCAGGATAACAGCCGCCGTGCGCCCATGGGGGCATGCATCGCGGAGATCGGTGGTGCTGTGTGTCAGTCTGACACACCGCTACACCGATCTCGGTAAAGAGCCTCTGACGGAGGCTGACGCTGATCACGATGTAAACAGGAAGAGCCGTTGATCGGCTTTTCCTCACTCGCATCTGACAGACGCGAGTAGAGGAGAGCCGATTGGTGGCTCTCCTGACAGGAGGGTCTGTGCTGATTGTTTATCAGCGCAGCCCCCACGCGTATGCCCACACTGGACCACCAGGGACACCACCAGGACCACCAGGGATGCCCACACAGACGGATGACCAGGGATGCCACCCTAGACCACCAAGGATGCCAGTAAATGCCCAAATAATGCCAATCAGTGCCCACACATCTTGGCAGTCAGTGCCAGTCAGTCAGTGCCTGCCAGATGTCTCCTCATAAGTGATGCCCAGCAGTGCCATCTATCAGTGCCCATCAGTGCCCACCTATCAGTGCCAATCAGTGCCCACCTGTGCCACCTATCATTGCCACCCATAATTACCCATCATTGCCGGCTATCAGTGCCCATCAGTTCCGCCTATCAGTGCTCATTAGTACCCATCAGTGCCGCCTATCAATGCCCATCAGTGCTGCATACCAGTGCCACCTTTCGGTGCCCATCAGTGCCACCTATCAGTGCCCATCATCAGTGCCCATCAGTGCCACCTCATCAGTGCCAACTCATTGGTGCCACCTCATGAGTGCCCATTAGTGCAGCCTCATCAGTGCACGTCAGTGAAGTATAAAACTTGTTTATTTCCAAAATTTTATAACAGAAACAAAGAAAAACTTTTTTTTTCAAAATTTTTGGTATTTTTTTATTTGTTGCGCAAAAAATAAAAGTGCCAGCAGTGATCAAATACCACCAAAAGAAAGCTCTATTTGTGGGAACAAAATGATAAAAAAAATTGTTTGGGTACAGTGTAGCATGACCGCGCAATTGTCATTCAAAGTGCGACAGCGCTGAAAGCTAAAAATTGGCTTGGGCAGGAAGGGACAAAAGTGCCTGGTATTGAAGTGGTTAAACAACGTGTCTGGGGTGTCCTATTCCTGCATGTAAAAGGGCATATCTCTGCAATGTACAGAAAGTGTTGCAGTGGCACTGATATTTACTAAGGAAAAAAGTTTTACATTTTTTGATAATGTTTAAAATTGCCAGAAAATTACATACCAGCAACAGTTTCTTTGTTTAAAAAAAAAAAGTAAAAGAAAAAATCAGCACATACTCACTTTCAAGCATCCGCTATGTATTTGTGAAGCTCTTTGGAGGGGTCTGGGTTTTTTTTTTTTTCTAAGCCAGGAATGAGGTGTAATTTGCCAGTACCGTATATACTCCAGTATAGGCAGACCCGAATATAAGCCGAGGCACCTAATTTTACCATAAAAAACTGGGAAAACATATTGACTCGAGTATAAGCCTAGGGTGGGAAAATGCAGCAGCTACTGGGTAAACCATGCCCATCTGCAGCCTCACTGTGCCCATTTGCAGCCTAATTGTTCCCATTTTCAGTCTCACTGTGCCCATTTGTAGTCTCACTGTGCCCATTTGTAGTCTCACTGTGCCCAAGTGTAGTCTCACTTTTCTCGATTTGTAGTCTCACTGTGCCCAGTTGTAGTCTCACTGTGCCCAGTTGTAGTCTCACTGTGCCCATTTGTAGTCTCACTGTGCCGAGTTGTAGTGTCATTGTGCCCATTTGCAGCCGTACCTTTCATTACTAAAACAGCGTGAGTCTCTAGCTGTGTAATGCATTCTGTTCGGCCGTCCATGGTAACAAAGCCCGGCCTCCTCCTCGTCTGTGATAGGCGGAACACTGGTACAGTTTCCTAGCATCGTATCAGTGTTCCTCTCTCTCAGACAGACGAGGAGGAGGCGGGGCTTTGTTTCAATGGATAGCCGAACAGACTGCATTACACAGCGGGAGACACCTTTCATTACTAAAACAGCGTGTCTCCCGCTGTGTAATGCAGTCTGTTCGGCCGTTCATTGAAACAAAGCCCGCGCCGCCTCCTCATCCATCCGTGATAGAGGAACACTGATACGATGCTGGGAAACTGTATCAGTGTTCCACCTATCACAGACGAGGAGGCGGGGCTTTGTTACAATGGACGGGCGAACAGAATGCATTACACAGCGGGAGACACACGCTGTTTTAGTAATGAAAGGTACGGCTCACTCGAGTATAAGCCGAGGGGGAGTTTTTCAACCTAAAAAATGGGCTGAAAAACTTGGCTTATACTCGAGTATATACGGTAATTTAAACTCTGTCTTTTTTATCTTTGTAAACGTCACTTTTGCTGTAGTACATGCTACAGCACGAATGGAAAACCCCCCCCGAAACACACACCAGGCCCTTTGAGTCTGGTATGGATTTTAAGAGGGTACCTCATGGCAAAAAAAAACTAAGAACAAAATGCACTGGGGTACTTCTCAAAATCAATTCCAGACCCTTAATCTGTGTGCGCAGCTTGGTTGGCCAGGAAAGGATGGGGAATGAGCCAGCACCCTTCCCTCCCTCCTAAACTATACTGATGTCAATCAGGATGACTGAGGCCGATGCCCTCTGACCCATTGAATTAAAAAAAATGCTGCTACCAAGACAAATCCTGTTCGTTCACTTGTCACCTGCCGAGTGACAGGTTTGGTGGATGAAAGCTGTCATATGCAAGGGGGCAGGGTCTCCCAGGTGATGTAATTGACCATATATTTATAATGACATGACCAAATATGGTCGATGACTTCACCAGGAGACCCAACCAGCTTGTTTATATCAGCTGTTATTCACTGGATGGCAAGCAAACTCATAAGAGCCTGATGCATCAGCCTGCCGGCCCCAATCGTTATCACCTGTTCTTTAATACAGGAAATACGTTCCCATCCAGCCAACTGGTGCCTCTGTTCCCAGTTGATGCCTTCTATGGAGAAACGCGTTGGGTGGAGCAACTGATTCTGACGTCATTACGTTCTTTTCTCATACAGCTAGCTGGTTTGATCCTTGGCTGTTTTAGATGTTTCAGCTATTTTTTAGCCTTTTTTTGTTGTCGTTGCTTACGAATTTTATGTTTGCTGTAAATGCTTGCTGTGATTGCTTCAGTGACTCTGTAGTAAAATAAACCCCTTTGAAGTTTATCTGTACTATGAAGCCTTCCTTCTTTTTTATCCTCCACTGAGTGGCCAGCTTGCAGTACCATTGTTTTGTGAGGAAACCTCGTATTTTTTCCTTGACCCTGAATTCCAAGTCTATAAGATAAAAGTACCTACTTTGAGTTGTTGAGGCTGGATGGGAACATATTTCCTGGATTAAAGAACAGGTGATAACGATCATGGCTGGCAGGCTGATGCATCAGGCTCTTATGATCTCTATAACTTGAGGTCCAACTGATCTGGTAAGCGGCTTTTTGATATATCTTTTGGCTGGAGGAATATTCGAGGTTTCGCCCAAGTGTTGAGAAGTAGGTATGAGCTTCGAGTTCGAGTCGAACCCATGTTCTACTTGAACATTTTATGTTCGACCGTTCGTCGAATTTCGAACGTTATGGGCCGTTCGCGCCAAATTCGAGTGGCGCGTCATGGGCCATAATTCACTGCGGCATCGCAGTGCATTGCTGGCTGATGATTGGCCAAGCATGCACTATGACCCGCATGCTTGGCCAATCACAGCGCCGTCTGTACAGAGAGCCGTAATTGGCCAAAGTCAGAGCGGCTTTTATGGCTCAGGGGGTTTAGTACAAGCCCCACACTATATAAGGCCGCCTGCGTGGCGGCCTTGTGTAGTGTGTTGCAGTGGCGGCAGAGAGATAGACAGAGAGACAGAGTCATTTGATTTAAGCTAGATAGAGTAGGCAGGCGAGTCAGTTAGCTGCACTTACAGTGTATTGTGTATATATATGCATCCTAGGTGTTGCATATATATATATATATACACTGTATTCAGTTTAGCTAGATCCGTTCCTGTTATTCTCTTCCTACTGACAGGCAGGCAGGTGTTTTTACAGTATTTACAGCTACCTGAAGAAAATTGCTGGTGTTCTTCTGATCCTATTAGTCCTATTAGCTACAGTATTTACAGTTAGTGTAGTGCGTCCTCTGCACAGTGTGCACCTAAAGCTACCTGAAGAAAATTGGTGGTGTTCTTCTGATCCTATTAGTACCGCAGGCAGCTGCAGTATTTAAAGTTAGTGTCGTGCGTCCCCTGCACAGTGTGCATCTAAAGCCACCTGAAGAAAATTGGTGGTGTTCTTCTGATCCTATTAGTACCGCAGGCAGCTGCAGTATTTACAAGTTAGTGTAGTGCATCCTCTGCACAGTGTGCACCTAAAGCTACCTGAAGAAAATTGGTGGTGTTCTTCTGATCCTATTAGTACCGCAGGCAGCTGCAGTATTTATAGTTAGTGTAGTGCATCCTCTGCGCAGTGTGCACCTAAAGCTACCTGAAGAAAATTGGCGAAGTTCTTCTGATCCTATTAGTACCGCAGGCAGCTGCAGTATTTACAGTTAGTGTAGTGCGTCCTCTGCACAGTGTGCACCTGAAGCCACCTGAAGAAAATTGGTGGTGTTCTTCTGATCCTATTAGTACCGCAGGCAGCTACAGTATTTATAGTTAGTGTACTGTGTCCTCTGCACAGTGTGCACCTAAAGCAACCTGAAGAAAATTGGTGGTGTACTTCTGATCCTATTAGTACCGCAGGCAGCTGCAGTATTTACAGTTAGTGTAGTGCGTCCTCTGCACAGTGTGCACCTAAAGCTACCTGAAGACAATTGCTGTTGTTCTGATCCTATTAATACCACAGGCAGGCAGCTACAGTATTTACAGTTAGTGTACTGTGTCCTCTGCACAATGTGCACCTAAAGCTACCTGAAGAAAATTGGTGGTGTTCTTCTGATCCTATTAGTTCCACAGGCAGGCAGCTGCAGTATTTACAGTTAGTGTACTGCGTCCTCTGCACAGTGGGCACCTAAAGCTGCCTGAAGAAATTTTATGTTGTTCTGATCCTATTAATACCACAGGCAGGCAGCTACTGTATTTACAGTTAGTGTACTGTGTCCTCTGTACAGTGTGCACCTAAATCTACCTGAAGAAAATTGGTGGTGTTCTTCTGATCCTATTAGTACCACAGGCAGGCAGCTTCAGTATTTACAGTTAGTGTACTGCGTCCTCTGCACAGTGTGCACCTAAAGCTACATGAAGACAATTGCTGTTGTTATGATCCTTTTAATACCACAGGCAGGCAGCTGCAGTATTTACAGTTAGTGTACTGTGTCCTCTGCACAGTGTGCACCTAAAGCTACCTGAAGACAATTGCTGGTGTTCTCATACTAATAATACTACAGGCAGGCAGTTGATTCTGCTAGCTGCAGTATCAGTATATATATGCGTCCCAGCTTTGTGCAGCTACATCTCACTGCAGGCCATTAGTATGTCTGGAAGGCCAACAAGGAGAGGCAGACAGTCACAAGCCAATAAAAGAGGGAAAGCAGGCTCTGTGTCTAGAGGCAACAGTGCTGGTCGTGGAGATGGTGCATCCTCATCAGCTCGTGGCCATGGGACACGCTTGTCCTTTTTTTCAGCAGCTGGCCATGTTGAGCTGCAACATGTGGAAGACTTGGTAGAGTGGATGACCAAACCGTCCTCATCCTCTCTCACCCAGGCTCAGGGTACATTGTCTGGCAAAGCAGCTGCCAACACGGCCTCTTCCCTCGGCTCAATGGCATCAGTCACTCCTTCCCTAGTCCCACTATGTCCTCCTGAGGAGTCCCCCGAACTGTTTGACCACAGTGTTGGGTACATGCTCCAGGAGGATGCCCAGCATTTTGAAGGCTCCGATGATGGTACCCAGCTAGAGGAAGGCAGTAACGTGAGCCCAGAGAGAGGGGGTGCCCAAGAAGGACAGCAATCTGGCAGTCATGTTCCCCCAGCTGCAGCATACTGCCAGCTTTGCTCCAGTGATGAGGAGGGAGAGGATGATGACTCCACATGGGTGCCTGATAGGAGAGAGGAGGAGGAGGCACATCTCCAACGAGGCAGGATGCCCTCTAGGGGCCAGCTTAAGGGCATCACACCGACTGCATAACACCGCAGAGCTCCGCATGCGCTGGGCGCTGCTGTCTCTGCGCGTTATTCCAAAAGTTTTTTGGTGTGGGCCTTTTTTGAGACAAGTGCATCAGATCCCACCGCTGCTATTTGCAACATATGTCTCAAGCGTATCTCGCGTGACCAAAACATCACCCGCTTGGGTACCACATGCTTGACCAGACATATGTCGACCTGCCATGCAGTTCGCTGGCAAGCGTATCTAAAAGACCCACACCAAAGAACAAAGCGGACCTCTCCTTGCTCCTCATCAGCTGGGATCTCCAACCCCACTACACCTTCAGTCCTCTCTGTAACCTGCACTGAGAGGAATGAAGGTGTAGAATTAGGTGTGTCACAGCCAAGTACTTGCGGGCAATCTGCTATTGGTACACCGATGTCAGATTGTACCAGGCAAATTTCCCAGCTGCTGCACCGCCAAAAGAAGTTCGCTCCCAGCCAGGCAATGGCAATGTCTTGGCCTGGTAAGGTGTATATTACCACTGACTCATGGTCCAGCAGGCATGGACAGGGACGTTACCTATCTTTCACAGTGCACTGGGTGCAGTAGTGTTGGAGGTTGTTCCGCCACCGCGCCTCCAAAATTCTACTAGTGTTGATTCTGCCACACCTCTCTCCTCCACCCCCTCCTCTTCTTCTTCCTCCATGGCCTCTTCCTGTGCTGATTTGTCCTCAGAACGAGCGGTGCTCCGTAGGCGTTCAAGGGGTTACGCAAGCACGCAGGCAAAAAGATACCATGCAGTGCTTGAGCTGGTGTGCTTGGGGGACAGGAGCCATACTGGGGCAGAGATTCTGTCAGCTCTGCAGGGGCAGGTTCAGAGGTGGTTGACGCCATGCCAGCTTAAGGCAGGTATGGTGGTTTGCGATAATGGCACCAACCTACTCTCCGCCCTCCGACAAGGACAACTGACCCATGTGCCCTGTTTGGCTAACATCCTTTACTTGGTGGTGCAGTGGTTCTTGGGCAGGTACCCGGGCTTACAGGATGTCCTGAGGCAGGCCAGGAAAGTCTGTGTGCATTTCCGCAAGTCATATAATGCCAGTGCTCGGCTGGCTGACCGCCAAAAGGAATTTAACCTGCCCAAGAACCGCCTAATCTGTGACATGCCCACCAGGTGGAACTCAACGTTGGCCATGCTGCAGCGGCTGCAAGGTCTGATCAGTTCCAGCAACCATCGCCAGCGTCTGATTCACATGGTGCAGGATTTCCTAGGGGCAAGATCAGACTTGGACACCTTTCCCACCGAAAATCTTCTGGGTTACTGGGTCTTGGGGATGGATCACTGGCCAGAGCTTGCACAGTTTGCAATTGAGCTACTGGCCTGTCCTGCATTCAGCGTTCTTTTGGAACGAACATTCAGTTCTGATGGAGGCTTTTTAACCGACCACAGGGTGCGCCTGTCCACCGAATCGGTCAATCGGCTGACCTTCATAAAAATGAATCAGTCTTGGATCACCAGCTACCAAACACCTGATGCTGATGTAACCGATTGATTTTTTTTTTTTAATGTGAGATCCCTTCAAGACTGCCTATGCTGATGCTGAGTGACTAATCTGTTATGCTGAGTCACAATCCTCTTCCTCCTCAATTTTCATGCTGATAGCTTGTAAGAACATTTTTGGTTCTGGGCACCGCCACCAGTGGCCAAGGCCCAATTTTTCTGCCCCTGTTTAACAGGGGCATGTAATTACAATTTTTGATGCAATGCTTTGCAGCAGGGCTCAATCCTACGCTCCAACTATAGTATCTGTGAGGGGTTGCAGTGTTGTGGCACCAGCACCAGTGCCCAAGGCCCAATTTTTCAGCCCCTGTTTAACAGGGGCGTATAATTACAATTTTTGATGCAATGCTTTGCAGCAGGGCTCATTCCTGCGCTCCAACTATAGCATCTGTGAGGGGTTGCAGTGCTGTGGCAATTTTTCTGCCCCTGTTTAACAGGGGCATGTAATTACAATTTTTGATGCAATACTTTGCAGCAGGGCTCATTCCTGCGCTCCAACTATAGTATCTGTGAGGGGTTACAGTGTTGTGGCACCAGCACCAGTGCCCAAGGCCCAATTTTTCGGCCCCTGTTCAACAGGGACATGTAATTACAATTCTTGATCTAATATTTCACAGCAGGGCCCATTCCTGCGCCCACCAAGAGTAACTGTGAGGGCTTACAGTGTTGTGGCAACACCACCACCACCACCACCAAAGGCCCAATTTTTCTGCCCCTGTTCAACAGGAGCATGTAATTACAATTCTTTTTTTTTTTTTTTCTTTTATGTTTGTCACTTCAGTCGACCGTTTCGAGAGGCTTAAATCAACTTTGTAGTTCATTTCTCTTCAGTCCCTCTCTCATTGTCTCATCATTACGACACTTTGCCATATCAAAATAATTAAAACAAAAGGCTAGTATATCTATTGAAATGACACATCCCCATAAGGGGTTGAACGGGGCCATTTACCAGAATTACATTCCTCTCTTTTAATATTCCCTTAACCACCCCCCCTACCCTCCACCCTCCCTTTCCCCATCTCTCCAAGGTCTAAATTTTTCCAACTCTCCTTCTCTAGTCTAAGGCTTTCAGTTCTTTAGCTTAGCACCACGTTTTTTAAAAAATTTTCCAGCGCTCCCACGCCTCTAAGTTCACGTTTCTTGTTTCTTCTATCAAGCTTGCCCTAGACTCCATATTGTATGTTTCCTCTACTGCGTCTATCCACTCCCATGTCTCTGGGCTCTCCCTCCTCTGCCAGCTGTTCGGTATTATTCTCTTCACGGCGTTTAGGAGATGAGGGACCAGTGACCCCCATGGAACAAATCCTCCCAGGGGTCTTCTACCACTTCTACTTCCGTTATTTTCTTAATTAGAGCAAGGATCTTCCTCCAGAAGCTTTTTATTTTGGGGCATTTCCACCATAGGTGTCCCATTGTTCCTACCTCTTGGCAGCCCCGCCAGCAATATGCCGACCCATTTTGATATTTACTTGTTATCTCTGGGGTTAAATAACTTCTACTTATACATTTATAATTCATTTCTGCCGTTCGTACATCTATTGCTGAGTTGCAAATCATTTTCAAAATTCTCCTTTCGGTACACCGACGTCAGATTGTACCAGGCAAATTTCCCTGCCCCAGCTGCTGCACCGCCGAAAGAAGTTTGCTCCCAGCCATCCACATGCGCAGCGGTTGAAGGCTAGCTTGGCAAAATTGCTAGCACTTCAACTGCTGCCTTTTCAGTTGGTAGACTCTGCCCCCTTCCGTGAGTTTGTGGAATGTGCGGTTCCTCAGTGGCAGGTACCCAAACGCCACTTTTTTTCACGGAAGGCGATTCCGGCTCTCTACCGGCATGTGGAAGGCAATGTCCATGCCTTGCTGGACAGGGCGGTCAGCGGTAATGTGCATATTACCGCTGACTCATGGTCCAGCAGGCATGGACAGGGACGTTACCTAAGTTTCACGGCGCATTGGGTGACTCTGCTGGCAGCTGGGAAGGATGCAGGACAAGGTGCAGTAGTGTTGGAGGTTGTTCCGCCACCACGCCTCCAAAATGCTAATGATTGTGACACACCTCTCTCCTCCACCCCCTCCTCTTCTTCTTCCTCCATGGCCTCTTCCTGTGCTTTGTCCTCAGAACCAGCGGTGCTCCATAGCCGTTCAAGGGGCTACGCAAGTACACAGGCCAAAAGATGCCATGCGGTGCTTGAGCTGGTGTGCTTGGGGGACAGGAGTCACACTGGGGCAGAGGTTCTGTCAGCTCTGCAGGGGCAGGTTCAGAGGTGGTTGACGCCACGCCAACTTAAGGCAGGAATGGTGGTTTGCGACAATGGCACCAACCTCCTCTCTGCCCTCCGACAGGGACAAATGACCCATGTGCACTGTTTGGCTCACGTCCTTAACTTGGTGGTGCAGCGGTTCTTGGGCAGGTACCTGGGCTTACAGGATGTCTTGAGGCAGGCCAGGAAAGTCTGTGTGCATTTCCGCCGGTCATATAATGCCAGTGCTCGGCTGGCAGACCTCCAAAAGGAGTTTAACCTGCCCAAGAACCGCCTAATCTGTGACATGCCCACCAGGTGGAACTCAACATTGGCCATGCTGCAGCGGCTGCACATGCAGCAGAGGGCCATCAATGAGTACCTGTGCGACTATGGCACCAGGACAGGGTCAGGGGAGCTTGTTTTTTTTCCCACATCGGTGGGCCATGATCAGGGATGCATGCACTGTCCTGTCACCATTTGAGGAGGCCACGAGGATGGTGAGCAGTGACAGTGCATGCATCAGTGACACTGTCCCCCTTGTCCACCTGTTGGAGCACACGCTGTGTGGAATAATGGATAGAGCACTTGAGGCAGAAAAGAGGCAGGAAGAGGAGGACTTCATTAGCTCTCAAGGCCCCCTTTATCCAGACAGTGTTCCTGCATGCCCGTCGATCACACAGGAAGAGGACGAGGAGGAGGAGGAGGAGGAAGATTGTGTCAGTATGGAGGTGGAGCCTGGCACTCAGCATCAGCAGCAGTCTTTAAGGGATCAGTCCCAAGAAACACATGGACTTGTACGTGGCTGGGAGGAGGTGGCTGTGGACCATGTCGTCCTTAGTGACCCAGAGGACTCCGGACCAAATGCCTCAGCAAACCTACGCTGGATGGCCTCCCTGATCCTGCAAAGCCTGCGGAAGGATCCTCGTATTCGTGGTATCAAGGAGAAGGACCAATACTGGCTGGCAACCCTCCTTGATCCACGTTACAAGGGTAAGGTTGCGGACCTTATCTTGCCATCGCAGAGGGAGCAGAGGATGAAAAATCTTCGGGAGGCCTTGCAGAAAGGTCTGTGCAACGCGTTCCCAGAGACTGGGAGGTTAGCTTTTTTAGCTGCCTGCGGTAGTGATAGGATCAGGAAAACACCACCAACCTTCTACAGGTAGCTTTAGCTGAACACTGCAGAGCTCGCAAAAAAATAACTTGTAGGTTTAGCTGGACACTGTGAGGAGGACGCACCACACTAACTTGTAGTTTTAGCTGAACACTGTGAGCAGGACGCACCGCACTAACTTGTAGGTTTAGCTGAACACTGTGAGGTGGACGCACCACACTAACTTGTAGTTTTAGCTGAACACTGTGAGCAGGACGCACCGCACTAACTTGTAGGTTTGGCTGAACACTGTGAGGTGGACGCACCACACTAACTTGTAGTTTTAGCTGAACACTGTGAGCAGGACGCACCGCACTAACTTGTAGGTTTTGCTGAACACTGTGAGGTGGACGCACCACACTAACTTGCAGTTTTAGCTGAACACTGTGAGCAGGACGCACCGCACTAACTTGTAGGTTTAGCTCAACACTGAGGTGGACACACCGCACTAACTTGTAGTTTTAGCTGAACACCGTGAGCAGGACGCAGAGCATTAACTTGTAGTTTTAGCTGAACACTGTGAGCCGGACGCACCGCACTAACTTCTAGGTTTAGCTGAACACTGTGAGGTGGACGCACCGCACTAACTTGTAGTTTTAGCTGAACACTGTGAGCAGGACTCACCACACTAACTTGTAGGTTTAGCTGAACACTGTGAGGTGGACGCACCACACTAACTTGTAGGTTTAGCTGAACACTGTGAGCAGGACACACCCCACTAACTTGTAGGTTTAGCTGAACACTGTTAGCAGGACACACCCCACTAACTTGTAGGTTTAGCTGAACACTGTGAGTAGGACGCACTGCACTAACTGTAAATAGTCTAGCTGCCTGACTGTGGTACTAATAGGATCAAAAGAACACCAGCAATTTTCTTCAGGTAGCTGTAAATACTGTAACAAGACAAGCCTGCCTGTCAGTAAGAAGATAACATGGACGGATCTAGCTGAACACTGTGAGCAGGACGCACTGCACTAACTTATAGCTTTAGATGAACACTGTGCAGAGGTCTCACTACACTAACTTGTAGGTTTAGCTGAACACTGTGAGCAGGACGCACAGCACTAACTTGTAGTTTTAGCTGAACACTGTGAGCAGGACGCACCGCACTAATTTCTAGGTTTAGCTCAACACTGTGAGGTGGACGCACCGCACTAACTTGTAGTTTTAGCTGAACACTGTGAGCAGGATGCACCACACTAACTTATAGGTTTAGCTGAACACTGTGAGGTGGACGCACCACACTAACTTGTAGGTTTTGCTGAACACTGTGAGGTGGACGCACCACACTAACTTGCAGTTTTAGCTGAACACTGTGAGCAGGACGCACCGCACTAACTTGTAGGTTTAGCTCAACACTGAGGTGGACACACCGCACTAACTTGTAGTTTTAGCTGAACACCGTGAGCAGGACGCAGAGCATTAACTTGTAGTTTTAGCTGAACACTGTGAGCCGGACGCACTGCACTAACTTCTAGGTTTAGCTGAACACTGTGAGGTGGACGCACCGCACTAACTTGTAGTTTTAGCTGAACACTGTGAGCAGGACTCACCACACTAACTTGTAGGTTTAGCTGAACACTGTGAGGTGGACGCACCACACTAACTTGTAGGTTTAGCTGAACACTGTGAGCAGGACACACCCCACTAACTTGTAGGTTTAGCTGAACACTGTTAGCAGGACACACCCCACTAACTTGTAGGTTTAGCTGAACACTGTGAGTAGGACGCACTGCACTAACTGTAAATAGTCTAGCTGCCTGACTGTGGTACTAATAGGATCAAAAGAACACCAGCAATTTTCTTCAGGTAGCTGTAAATACTGTAACAAGACAAGCCTGCCTGTCAGTAAGAAGATAACATGGACGGATCTAGCTGAACACTGTGAGCAGGACGCACTGCACTAACTTATAGCTTTAGATGAACACTGTGCAGAGGTCTCACTACACTAACTTGTAGGTTTAGCTGAACACTGTGAGCAGGACGCACAGCACTAACTTGTAGTTTTAGCTGAACACTGTGAGCAGGATGCACCGCACTAATTTCTAGGTTTAGCTCAACACTGTGAGGTGGACGCACCGCACTAACTTGTAGTTTTAGCTGAACACTGTGAGCAGGATGCACCACACTAACTTATAGGTTTAGCTGAACACTGTGAGGTGGACGCACCACACTAACTTGTAGGTTTAGCTGAACACTGTGAGCAGGACACACCCCACTAACTTGTAGGTTTAGCTGAACACTGTGAGCAGGACGCACTGCACTAACTGTAAATAGTCTAGCTGCCTGACTGTGGTACTAATAGGATCAAAAGAACACCAGCAATTTTCTTCAGGTAGCTGTAAATACTTTAACAAGACAAGCCTGCCTGTCAGTAAGAAGATAACAGGAACGGATCTAGCTGAACACTGTAAGCAGGACGCACTGCACCAACTTGTAGCTTTAGATGAACACTGTGCAGAGGTCTCACCACACTAACTTGTAGGTTTAGCTGAACACTGTGAGCAGGACGCACAGCACTAACTTGTCATTTTAGCTGAACACTGTGAGCAGGACGCACCGCACTAACTTCTAGGTTTAGCTGAACACTGTGAGGTGGACGCACCGCACTAACTTGTAGTTTTAGCTGAACACTGTGTGCAGGACGCACCGCACTAACTTGTAGGTTTAGCTGAACACTGTGAGGTGGACGAACCACACTAACTTGTAGGTTTAGCTGAACACTGTGAGCGGGACACACCCCACTAACTTGTAGGTTTAGCTTAACACTGTGAGGTGGATGCACCACACTAACTTGTAGGTTTAGCTGAACACTGTGAGCAGGACGCACCCCACTAACTTGTAGGTTTAGCTGAACACTGTGAGCAGGACACACCCCACTAACTTGTAGGTTTAGCTTAACACTGTGAGCAGGACGCACTGCACTAACTGTAAATAGTCTAGCTGCCTGACTGTGGTACTAATAGGATCAAAAGAACACCAGCAATTTTCTTCAGGTAGCTGTAAATACTGTAACAAGACAAGCCTGCCTGTCAGTAAGAAGATAACAGGAACGGATCTAGCTGAACACTGTGAGCAGGACGCACTGCACTAACTTGTAGCTTTAGATGAACACTGTGCAGAGGTCTCACTACACTAACTTGTAGGTTTAGCTGAACACTGTGAGCAGGACGCACAGCACTAACTTGTAGTTTTAGCTGAACACTGTGAGCAGGACGCACCGCACTAACTTGTAGGTTTAACTGAACACTGTCAGGTGGACGCACCACACTAACTTGTAGGTTTAGCTGAACACTGTGAGCAGGACGCACCCCACTAACTTGTAGGTTTAGCTGAACACTGTGAGCAGGACGCACCCCACTAACTTGTAGGTTTAGCTAAACACTGTGAGCAGGACGCATCCCACTAACTTGTAGGTTTAGCTGAACACTGTGAGCAGGACGCACTGCACTAACTGTAAATAGTCTAGCTGCCTGACTGTGCTACTAAAAGGATCAAAAGAACACCAGCAATTTTCTTCAGGTAGCTGTAAATACTCTAACAAGACAAGCCTGCCTGTCAGTAGGAAGATAACAGGAACAGATCTAGCTAAACTGAATACAGTGTATATATATATATGCAACACCTGGGATGCATATATATACACAATACACTGTAAGTGCAGCTAACTGACTGACTGTTCTGCCTAATCTATCTAACTCAAATCAAATGACACTGTCTGTCTCTCTCTCTCTCTCTATCTATGAACGCCGGAACACACACTACACAGGGCCGCCGTGCAGGCGGCCTTATATAGTTTGGGGCGTGTACTAAATCCCCTGAGCCATAATTGGCCAAAGCCTCCCTGGCTTTGGCCAATTACGGCTCTCTGTTCAGACGGCACTGTGATTGGCCAAGCATGCCAATCATCAGCCAGCAATGCACTGCGATGCCGCAGTGAATTATGGGCTGTGACGCGCCACACGAATCGGCCCATATCGTTCGCAATTCGGCGAACGGGCGAACAGACGATGTTCGAGTCGAACATGGGTTCGACTCGAACACGAAGCTCATCCCTAATTCCAAATAATACTCCCCAATGGTGCTTTGCTGAGGTTTTCCTCTATTTTTACCCACCTTTTTTCATTTTCTCTCTTTGCCCATTCAACCGTTCTTGACAGAACTACGGCCTTATAATAATTCTGAACATCCGGCACGGCCAGACCACCATTTGTTTTCCTTTGTTTTAAGATCCTGAAGGAGACCCTCGGCCTTTTATTTTTCCATATACAGCTCATTATTTTTTTTAACTTTCTTAGATAATATAGGGGGAGTGGTAGCGGCAACATCTGGAATTGGTATGTGATTTTAGGGAGTAGGACCATTAGATGACATTAATGCGGCCTATCCATGAGAGGGCCTTACGGGCGAACCTTTTACAGTCAGATCTGACTACATCTAGCAGGGGTAGATAGTTTATTGTAAATATCTTCTCGACTGAGTTAGCTAGTTTAATTCCTAGGTACCTTAGTTCCTTGGTCCATCTAAAGCTATACTCTTCTTTCAAAATCTCTATTTCTGTCTTGTTTAAATTTATATTTAATATTTCCGATTTTGCCAAGTTTATTTGGAAGTTAGATACCTCTCCGTATTTCCTCAGGGTTTTTACTAACTTAGGCATAGAGGTCACCGGGTCCGATATATAAAACAACACATTGTGAGCAAATGCTGCGATTTTATGTTCATCTTCACCAACCCTAATGCCTCTTATATCTGGGTCTCTACGTATTGTTGCCAGGAGAGGTTCCATGGTAAGGACAAAGAGCAACGGGGACAGGGGGCACCCCTGTCTCCTGCTATTTTCCATCTCAAATGACTGAGACATTACACCATTCACTCCTACTGACGCGGTAGGATGATGGTACAGAGTTTTAATCCTCTGGATCATTTTGGGTCCGAGTCCCATAGTCCGAGTCCCATAGTCTCCAAGGTCTGCATCATGAACCCCCCGTCTACTCTGTCAAAAGCCTTTTCGGCAGGGGTGTTGCTAGGTGTCAAAAAGACCAGGGGCTTCAGCCCGAAGGCCGATGGTGGCACCATGGGGGGATCCGGGGTTGTCGTGTCGCGGGTGTTTTTGGCTGGGTGGTGGGGTTGTGTGGTGGGGGGTAAGCTAACTTGCTGGTTGCTGCCTGGCTTACCAGTGCTGCCCATCAATGATGGGCACTAAACTCACCTAATTGACACACTGACCATTACACTGACCTCACCTACCCGACATACATACACTGACCTCACCTTACCTACATACCTGACATACATACACTACACTGACCTGGCTAACTGACATACACTGAACTCACCTACGACGAGTATTATATAAACCTATGTTTAAGTCAGTAGTAATCTAGGGAGCAAAATAGAATATATGCTTGGGCATTGCGCACACACATCCCCTTTGTTCAATGCACACACCAAAACACATTGGCAGAAGAGTAAATTCAGACTATCAACTTGTCTCAAGTAAAAAAAAAAAAAAAGCATACAAAATGTCTTAATAAGTTGTATTTTTATTATACTTAAAACAAAGTTATCAACATCCAATACAAACAGATGCAGGGTACACACATCAATTCACTACTTAAAAGTGCAAGGTACTCACTGATGTGAAATACACATCTGTTTAAATATAAAATTCAAAAACTACCCATAAAATGCAGCTTACACACATCAATTCGCTACTAGAAGGGATACTACAAGTAATCAACAACAAAACTAGCTCAATCAGTTTGTGTATAGACCATACACCTTTAGTTTCTCTGCCATTTAGATGTTTAATCACTTTTGTTTCTGTCCATGGAATGGATGCAGGTGAGGCAGCCCTAGTTAAACCTCGTCCCCAGGATGTGACTGACAACTCACACAGCCATGAAAAAAGGGTTTAATTTTCCCATAAGAATTTGCACACTGTAGAGGTTTTTAATCTCCTCTGAGTCCTCTGTAAATTGAACCTTAAGCACATGACATACAGGAGGTGGCTCCTACAGGCAAATTACAGTGCATGAATCAGATGAGAAATTGTAAACACAAAACAGAGTGCAAAATCTGGTGGTGCAGCTGTGCACGGTAGCCAATCAGCTTCCAACTTCAGCTTTCACAATACCACCTGGAAGCTGATTGGTTACTATGCACAGATGCACCACATTTTGCACTCTAGTTTTAGAAAATCAACCCCAATGTACAGTAAAGGAATTCTAAACATTGGATGTCTCTTGACAGCAAAATTTTAGGAAGGCAGTGTGAGTGACTGACACAAGGCATGACTAGGCTCAGTCAGGCCGAAAGACAAAAAAATCTGTTATTTAACTGCTAAATGGCAGAGAATTGAGCCGTGAGACAGCATATAGGATTGCAGGGGCATGATTCATACACCAAAACTGCTTCATTAAGCTAAAGTTATTTTGGTGCCTATAGTATATTTTTAAATATTGTAGAACTATCCCACTTTTAGGCCTGATTCACACCTATGCATTTTTAGTGCTTTTTGCATATTTGCACTACAGAGTGTGCTTCATTGGAAACAATGTTAAATGGACTATAGTGCAAATCTGCAAAATGCAAAAAAAAACAATAAAAATGCATAGGTGTGAACCAGGCCCAAGGGTCATAGAGGTAGACTGGAAGCAGAAAATACCCTAAACATGGCATGGACATGGAATAGAGTGTGGTGCTGCGCTAATCCCAATGAGATAGGCGTGTATTGGCTCTGTACTCGTGAGTATCTTATAGTGCACCCAAATTTATTCTTTGCAACTGTAACAGAGCAGTGGAAAGATAACCTAATGTGACAGTTGTATAATTATGTGCTGATGGTGTGTATGATCAAATAATCGTAGTATAGATACACAATAAATACTAATAAATATAACGTGCAAAGTGATCAGTGCTTGAACATCATGGTAGCAAACATAAATATATGGGTGAATAAATATAGCATAGATAAATATAGCAGCTGGCTCAAACTATCGCCAGTCGCCAACTAGCTTAATTAAATATAAATCAACACATTCATAAGTGCATATATAACCAAAGTGCATCCAGTGAAAGTTAAATGTGGCTAAGTGCTTAAAAGTTCCTTAATATGCATGCAAATCCTGCGTGCAAAGTATTATCAGGTGCAGTGCTCCTTACGGCGAAAAACAATTAATCAAAGTCCATAAAACGTGTAATCACTTCCGTGCTAAACGTGGGTGACAATAGTGGTCAGTCTTCATGCAACAATGTGCACATTGGTGGGCAGTGGCCCCTAACCTGAGGGTAATGGGGTAATCGCGTTTAGCCACTCAGAGGCATGGCGGCCTTTGTAGAGACCATGAATATAATCTGCTATGGAGGATGGTAGAAATATGGTCCTATCCTGATCAGTTCTCTTGTAGGGGCGTCTGGTCCTTTCAAGTAGTGTCCCGGGGTCACCCAGATAGATTAAGAAAGGAAGCCCACAATAGTGTAGTATTGTATGGAAGCATATCACTTTTATTACAATATAAAATTCAGTACTCACATAAAACGTTTAAAAACCGGGTGGAGATCCGACGAGCGGCGAGCTCGTAATGCAATAAATGTCAGAGAGTGCCTGTCCCGTCCCTACGCATGACGTCACGGTCACGTGACTTCTTCAGGGGATACAGGGAGGCACTGTAGATGTCTTTAAATAGCTCCCCATAGACTATAATGAGCGGCCATTTTCCCGGAGCCGCCAGGAAGTGTTCCGGCGGCCATTTTGCCTGGGACTAGTGGGCGCAGCTGGGATGTTAGTCAGCCAGTCACAGTGACAGGGGCGGGCGCCTCACAGTAGCAGCCCCGCCTCATCTGGCCAGCCCACATACACATCCTTGTAACTGTCAGCAGAGGGGGAAATAGGCATAAAATACCGGCCAGCCAAGTGACCGATCGTCTGTGTATGGCGGTGGATATCTCATCAGCCTACACAGATCGATACTCGGGCAGGGGACATGGAGCTTCAAACATGTTTTACAATTAAGACATATTAAAAACAGGTTAAGGTAAAAAATAGAGATATGTAAATACATTAAATAGCTGTATTATATGTCCATAAAAAATATATATATAAAAAACGTATATTTTATTACAAAATATTATTAAAATTAGCAAAATTAAAACGATGGAATGGGGAATTTGAAATGATTGTGTATAAAATATATACAAAGCCGCACGGTGTGGGACAGGCATCTAGACACACTAGAACAATATAAAAATGAATCCAAACTAACATATGCATAGTCTCATAATACAAAAGTGCTAATACCAGGTAAAGATATACGACTACTGATGTTGTGTGGACGTATGTGGCCAAGAGAGGTAATCCATACATTAATATACCTAGGGATCTAGAAAGAGCGGTGGGTGTGTATAGCAAATGCTTCTCTATTTTGTAGTGGTGGGATTCCCTACATTGTGTGATCTCCACCATGCGCCTACATGTCAGCACTGTATGGGGATGCTGGCGGCGTATGTAGAGGAGATATAAAAAAGGTATATAAAAGACTCTTCAAAGTAGACAAATTAAAAATTAAAGATTAAAAATTACTCAGGAAACAATTTAAGTCAAATTCTATGTTGAGGCCTCTTGGCGAGAAGGTGTCCATGGTGAAGATCCACCTGGACTCCATTTGGCTCAAAGTCCTAACCTTGTGTCCCCCCCGCCAGTGCCTCACATAGGGTTCAATGCCCCAAAATTTTAGCTGGGGAGGATCTTTGTTGTGGTGAATTAAGAAGTGTTTTGATACGCTGTGCTTATCGTATCCATTGATAATATTTTTTACATGCTCCTTGATGCGGGCCGCAGATACATTGTAAGGCATATACGGCCCCTTCTGTGTTGCAACAGACAAAGTTGCGAACTTCATAGATGTCCCCCGTCGATGTGGATGAAAAGTGGAACACTTTCTCATTGGGGCGTCTGGTTCTTAAACATGCGTAGCATCTTTTGCATGGGAAAAATCCTTTTCCAGAAAAAAACGTGAAAGGTTTCCTTGGAGGCTCTATCACACTTTTCACCAGTTTATCACGAATTGATGGTGCCCTTTTGTAGATAAATCTGGGGTTTTTTGGTAGTCTTTCTTTCAGCTGTGGATCTGTCATTAGAATATGCCAGTGACGTCTGACTATTCTTTCTATTTTCTTGTATTGTGCGTTGTAGTTGAGGATAAGCGCTGGTCCCTCCATCGAGCGTTTCTGTAGGGTTTTGTCTTTGATCAATGTATTGCGATCCATTACTGCGACTTCTGCGGTTTTCTTCTTTAGATGTCTTTGGTCATATCCTTTTGCAGTGAACCTTGCTTCGATCTTCTCTGCCTGTTCATAGAAGACTTGGAGTTTCGTGCAATTTCTTCTCAGCCGCATCAACTGGCCTTTTGGGATATTGTAAAGCCAATTCCTATGGTGACAGCTTTCTAATGGGAGGTAGCTGTTACGGTCAACATTTTTAAAGTGCGTTTGTGTGTAGAATCTTGAATCTTCCTGTAAGATATCCAGATCCAAGAACGTAACCTTTTCCTCGCTTATATCCCATGTTAATCGAATGTTTACATCGTTTGAATTAAGTTTATCTAAAAAGTTGTGTAACTGGTGTGCATCGCCTTCCCATACTATAAAAATATCGTCTATGTATCGTTTATAGATTAAAAGTTCTTCTGGTCGATTATTAAAAACAGCTTCTTCTTCCCACTTCGCCATAAAAAGCCCAGCTATGCTGGGAGCAAATTTTGCTCCCATAGCTATTCCCGTTTGCTGGTGGTAATACGTATTGTTGTACCAGAAATAATTGTTTTTTAAGCTAAAATCCAGACATTTCACCAGGAACCTTCTTTGTAAACATGGTAACTCGGAATATCTCCTCAGGCCCCATTTGGCGGCCTCACATGCCAAATGGTGGGGTATAACCGTATATAGGGATGCGACGTCTGCCGTGGCCATGATGCATTTCTTCTGGTTCTGGGGGATCTCATCTAAAATTTGCAGGATATGTTTAGTATCTCGTAGGTATGCCTTTGTGTTCTGAACCGCTTGTTGCAGAAAGAAGTCAATGTATTCCCCTATCCTGGATGTCAATGAATCAATCCCATTTACTATGGGCCTTGGGGGTGGATTGATCCCGTCCTTATGGACTTTGGGTAATGAGTATATGATAGGGGTACGACATGAGTCGGGTACGAGGAACCTTGCTTCTTTTTCACTTAAGATGTTCTTTTTAGCTCCAAGGTGAACTATTTGTTCGAGCGCTTTCCTACATCTAAACATCGGATTGCTTAATAGTTTCGTGTAGGTGTTTACGTCATTTAGCATATCCATCATTGATTTATGGTATTGCTCTTTGGATAGGATGACGATGCCTCCCCCTTTGTCCGCTGGCCGGATCACAATATCTTTCCTCTTCATCAGTTTCCATATCCCATTCTTGATGTGCTTGGGGTCTTCTCTCTTCTTGACTTTCAAGTCTTTGATCTCATCCAACACAACTTTTTTAAACACCTCAATGTATTTGTTATCTTTGATTTGTGGGTTGAAGACTGAACTGTTCCTTAATGTACTGTGTACTATATTCCCATTCTCCGTTCCTGTATATCTCATAGGGTTTCCTGCAGTGTATTTCTGGATATTAATCTTTCTTACAAACCTCTGTATTCCGATATACGTTTCAAATTTGTCCAGATTCTTAGTTGGTGCGTATTTCAAACCTTTGTCTAGAACCCCAATCTCTTCCGGGGTGAGTGCCTGGCCACTCAAGTTAAAAATGCCTTCTCCCTTTACTGTCTTTTTCGCTTGCTCTCTCTTTCCGGCTCTTCGTCCCCTCTTCTTTCCGGACTTCTTCTGGGGTATCTTCTCTCGTCTGGATTTCTCGGTTGATGGTTTGGCCTGTCCCTGTCTAAAAAAGGCTTATTCGGGTCGAACTGTCAATAGTGTGTCGGGTATTGCCTGTCTTGTCTTTCATCGTCTTCTCTATTCATTAGAGGAGCGTAGTGATTATACATAGGTATCGGGCTTCGCTCATAGTATCACTGATAATCTTGCTGAGGGCCTGTCCTATGGTCATGATCATAGGTCCGAGGGGGGCTTCTGTCCCTTGGTCTCGGGTGATCATAGGGTGGGGCCCTATTGTCCCTCTGATCATAAGTCATTCTCCTCTGATCTCTATAATCATAGTATGGTCCATGTTGGTCCCTCTGCTCGTATGGAGGTCTCTGCCGATTGTTCCTATATGGGGGTTTCCTGCTATTCTTCTTGTTGTACGGTCTCCTACCTCCATATTGTGGGGTCCGGTTATAGTATTGGGGTCTTCTATCACCCCTATATGGGGTATGTTGGTGGTATTCCATATTTCTCTCTCCATATTCCAAATTTCTTGGTATCAAGCCTTCACCATTATCCCTTTGGGTCTGGTAATCAGGGTATGGAGTATTGGGCCCGGGTGTGGCGTTTGCTTGTTGCGAATATACCCTCACTGTCCTTTCTGGTGTGGAGTATGTTGAGTGCGTCTCGCTTTTCCCTATCAGGCTCTGCCATTTAAACACCTGGTTGTTCCGAAAGTCATTCGTGTCTCTAATATGTTTTTTGCTCTTCCTTTGTTGGACTTCTTTATCTTTTTTCACGAGATCTTTATTTAACTGTGACGTTAGGTTCTTAAACTCGGTCGAGTCTTTATATGGTTCTAGTTCTTCTTTTATTTCTAGAATATTTTGGTCTATCTTTTTATTTTTCTTGTGCTTTTGAGGAATGGTTTAAATTCTTCAATGATAAAGGGCTTGTCATGAAAGGCGTTCTGTTAGCACAACCGTCGGCGGAAGATCGGTTAGCAGAACCACTATTGTTAGAGCCAGAAGACGCGTTCGGAGGTGCGTTGGCGCGAACGGACGCGGGCGTGTGCGTGTTCGTACGATCGGGGGTACACGGGTGCACGATGGTATGAACGGGCACGTACGGTTGGTACACGGGCATGCACGAGTGCACGCGGATGCGCGCGGACGTGCGGTGTGACAGCGTTTGGCGCCATTAGGCCTATTTAAAGGAGCCTGTCAGCACGCTTTCTTGCTGTCCGGTCTACAGCGTTCCCTGTGACCCTAAGCTATCTGAATACCTGCCTACCTGCTTCCTGTTACCCGGCCTGTTCCTGACTATTCCTGTTTGCTGCCAGTCCTTGACCCCGGCTCGTTTGACTTCTCTCCTGCCTCCTCCTTCGGTTATCCGTTACCTGCCTGTTGCCAACCCGGACTGTATCTAGACTATTCTCCTGCCTCCGTTTGGTACCTGCTTGCCCGCCAGTGTTGACCCGGCCTGTCTGATTCTGCTTATGCTCCAGTTGGACTATAGAACACCTCCCTGTTGCCTGCTGTTCCAGAGTTCCTGCCTGCTACAGTGCACCTCCTACAGCCAGTGGTTCCAGTGTTCCTGCCAGAGTTCCAGTGCACCCTCCTACAGCCTGCTGTTCCAGTGCTCCAGCCAACCTACAGAACACCTCCCTGCCATCTGCTGTTCCAGAGTTCCTGCCTGCTACAGTGCTTCTCCTCACGGCCAGTGGTTCCAGTGTTCCAGACAGTTATCCGGTGCCTCTTCTGACAGTCTGCTGTTCCAGTGTTCCAGTTGAACTTCAGAGACATCTGCCACTTGCCAGGCACTTGTGGCCCCCTGCGCTCTTGAGTCCCTGTTCCCTCTATCAGGGGTTCTCGAGCCAGAGGCACACGAGAGGCCACTCCCTGCATTCTGGGCTCCGCCACCAGGTACGTGACAGTGCCGGACAGCCATGTCCGAGCCCACGCAGGGAGCCTCTCCCATGGATGAGCTCTGCCGCCACCTTGCTGGACTTACCCAAGCAGTAAAGAGCCTACAAGAGGGCTATACCCAACTGGAAGGCAGAGTCCAAGCTTTAGCAGCGTCTTCACCTCCTGCTTCCGTGACTCCTGCTGCACCCTCAGTGGTGATGATGCCGCCTGAACCCAGGGTCCCCACGCCTGAAAGATTTTCGGGCAACCGGAGTAAATTCAGGACTTTTCGTAATTCATGTGAACTCTTTTTTGCTCTCCAGCCAAGGACCTTCTCTCTGGAGGCAACTAAAGTGGGGTTCGTGATCTCGCTGTTGTCAGGCGAGCCTCAATCCTGGGCCCATCGTCTTCTAGAAAGGAAGGATGTTTCACTTGACACCTTAAATTACTTCTTTCAGGCCATGTCTTTGCTATATGAGGATCCTCAATTAACAGCCACTGCAGAGGCAGCCCTGCATGCTCTACAACAAGGCCGCAGGCCTGTGGAGGACTACGTGTCGGAATTCAGACGTTGGAGTTCCGAAACGAACTGGAATAATGCTGCCTTACGGTATCAGTTCCGTATGGGCCTTTCAGAATCTCTAAAAGATGAACTGGCCCGAGTGGGCATCCCAGAGACTCTAGAGGGGCTCATAGATCTCTCTATCCAGATAGACAGACGCCTGAGGGAACAGCATACGGAGCGATCCTCTGGTCTTTCTCGTCCTGTCTGGATGTTGCCCCGTGTGCCTAGTTCTTTCCAATCTGCTTCACCAGCTTCAACCACCGTTGCCTCAGACATTCCAGAACCAATGCAGTTGGGCCTCTTACGCCCTTCACTTACGCCTGAAGAGCGTCAACGCCGTCGGGCTGGTAACCTGTGCATGTACTGCGGGGAATCTGGACATTTTGTACGGACATGCCCCGCGAAGCTTCGTAAGTGCTTTTCTATTTCTCCCGCTCTTACCCCTGCTGTACTGAATGACGTTTCTCATCTGGCTGTTCCGATTCTCTTACAGCTCCCAGGAGGGAATTTACCAACCAGCGCTATCATTGATTCCGGGGCCTGCAGCGGTTTCATAGACTTGTCCTTTGCCTCCAGACATCACATTCCCCTTCGGCCCAGAGTGAAAGGACTTTCTGTATATTTGGCCGATGGCTCTAACCTCAAATCAGGGCCAGTAACTCAGGAGACTGTACCTTTGCATACCACCATTGCCGGCACTCATCAAGAGTTACTCAGTCTAGATGTCATCGAGTCTCCTCTATTCCCCATCATACTAGGCATGCCGTGGCTAAAGGCACATAATCCGCAAATTGATTGGACCTCAGGGAAGATTGAGTTTGTATCCTCTTACTGCCAGCAACACTGTCTACCGGAAGTCACCGATGCCCCTTCTTCCCTACTCTGCATGGAAACTGACACCGAAACCTGTCGAATTGTACCGGAAGCCTACCACAGCTTCTTGGACGTTTTCAGTCAAAAGGGGGCTGAGATCCTTCCTCCCCATCGGCCATACGATTGCCCAATTGAACTTCTCCCAGGAGCAGAGATTCCTTTTGGGAGGATTTTCCCTTTGTCAGAACTAGAACTAGGGGCATTAAAGACTTATATTGATGACAATCTGGAGAAAGGGTTCATCCGACCCTCCACATCCCCGGCAGGAGCAGGAATCTTTTTTGTGGAGAAGAAAGACCATTCTCTACGTCCTTGTGTGGATTATCGGGCACTTAATAAAATCACAATTGAAAACCAATATCCTTTGCCCTTGGTGCCAGAACTTTTTCAAAGACTAGGGTCTGCAGTAGTGTTTTCCAAGCTGGATCTTCGTGGTGCCTACAACCTTGTCCGCATTCGTAGAGGAGACGAATGGAAGACGGCCTTCCGTACCTGATTTGGGCACTTTGAGTATTTAGTCATGCCTTTTGGACTGTGCAATGCTCCTGCTACATTTCAACACTTTGTGAATAACATCTTCAGAGACTACCTTGACCTGTTTGTTATTATCTATTTAGATGATATCCTGATTTTTTTCTTCTTCTTTAGCTGAACATCGTGAACATGTCAGAAATGTCTTGACCCGTCTACGGCTACATGGCCTCTACGCCAAACCTGAGAAGTGTGTCTTTGAACAAGAAAGTATCCAGTTCCTTGGTCTAATCATCTCTGTAGAGGGTATTAAGATGGACCCTCAGAAGGTCTCTGCTATTCTGGACTGGCCCGCTCCCTCCGACAAGAAGGGAATCCAACGTTTTGTAGGATTTGCAAATTTCTACAGGAAATTCATCAAAGGATTCTCAACCATCATTTCTCCTATCACAAAGTTAACTAAGCAGGGCCTTAAGTTTCATTGGTCTACTGAAGCTCAGGTGGCCTTCACAACGCTAAAGGATCTGTTTGTTTCAGCTTCAGTTTTAAAGCACCCGGATCCCACATTACCATACATTTTGGAGGTGGATGCCTCGGAAATAGCGGTGGGTGCAGTGCTTTCCCAGAGACAGGGGCCTAGGGCTCTTTTGCATCCAGTTGCTTTCTTTTCTCGCAAATTATCCGAAGCAGAGAGAAACTATGATGTGGGCGATCGAGAATTGTTGGCAATCAAGGCCGCACTTGAAGAGTGGCGATATCTCCTGGAGGGAGCAGCTCATCCAATTCTTGTTTATACAGATCACAAGAATCTGGAATATTTAAAGACTGCCAAAAGATTAAGACCACGACAGGCCAGGTGGGCACTTTTCTTTACCAGATTTTCATTCCACATAACCTATCGCCCCGGATCAAAGAATACCAAGCCTGACGCACTGTCACGAATGTACAATGGACCGGAAGCATCTCCATCCCCAGACACCATCTTATCCTCAGGAAACTTTCTGCTGCTCCAAGGGGACCTACTCTCACAGATCAAGCAAGCTTCTAGGAACGCCTCTGTTCCACCTGATTCAGCTCTACAGTCCAGAGACGAGCTTCTTTGGTCCAAAGATAGGATCTTCGTACCCCAGGAGTTACGAGCGGCAGTTCTTAGTTCCTGTCATGACCACATGTTGGCCGGCCATTTTGGTGTGCACAAAACATCTGAACTCCTTCAGCGCACATTCTGGTGGCCGCAGTTAAGGAAAGATTGCAGGGACTATGTGGAAGCATGTGCCACTTGCATTCAAAACAAGGGCAGCAAGTGTAAGGCTTGGGGTCTGTTGAAGCCATTACCCGTTCCGGAGAAACCATGGAGGATGATCTCCATGGATTTTATTGTCGAGCTGCCACCTTCTGAAGGCTACACTACAATCTTTGTAGTGGTGGATAGACTATCAAAAATGGCTCATTTCTTACCAATGAAGGGCACACCTACTGCTGCTGAGACTGCAAGGATATTTATCAGGGAAGTGGTGAGGCTTCATGGCATTCCTGCAAATATTACTTCAGATCGGGGGGTGCAATTTACTTCCAAGTTTTGGAGAGCACTTTGTGGATCTTTGAAAATTGACCTTTCCTTCTCCTCTGCCTATCATCCCCAAACAAATGGCCAGACAGAAAGAACAAATCAGACGCTGGAGCAGTATCTGCGCTGTTTTTCTTCTTTCTCCCAGGATGATTGGGCTCCGCTCCTACCTCTTGCCGAATTTGCTTATAATAATTCTGTCCATTCTGCCACGAAGCAGTCACCGTTTTTTGCAAATTATGGTTTCCATCCTCTGTTCCTGTCCAGTAACATCCCGGAGTGCCCAGTATCAGCCGTTCAGGAGAATCTAGACTTCTTTGAGTCAAATAATAAACTTCTGCAGGAGACTATGGCTAGGACTCAGAATTACAACAAAGAGGTGTTTGACAAGAAGAGAAGGGGGAACTTGACCTCAAGCCCGGGGATCAGGTCTGGCTGTCTACTTTGAATTTAAAACTGGCACGTCCTTCCAGGAAATTGGGCCCTAAATTTGTGGGTCCCTTCCCAGTTCTAAGGAAGATTAATAACGTGGCCTATGAATTGAAGTTACCGGAGTCATTCCGGATCCACCCGGTCTTTCACGTGGCCCTACTCAAACCCTCGGTTCCTGATCCTTTTGTCAACCGGAGGGTTGATCCCCCTGAACCTGTAATCATTGACGGAGAAACTGAATATGAGGTTGAGTCCATTCTGGATTGCAGGAAGAGACGTAACCAAGTCCAGTTTTTGGTAAAATGGAAGGGGTACGGGCCTGAGGAGAACTCTTGGGAGCCAGAGTCCAACATTCATGCGAGGAGGCTGATTCTTGCCTTTAAAAGGTCTCACCCAAGTAAGATGGCACAGTTGGGCATCCGGAGGCTGCCCCTTGGGGGGGGCAATGTCATGAAAGGCGTTCTGTTAGCACAACCGTCGGCGGAAGATCGGTTAGCAGAACCACTATTGTTAGAGCCAGAGGATGCGTTCGGAGGTGCGTTGGCGCGAACGGACGCGGGCGCGTGCGTGTTCGTACGAACGGGGGTACGCGGGTGCACGATGGTACGAACGGGCACGTACGGTTGGTACACGGGCATGCACGAGTGCACGCGGATGCGCGCGGACGTGCGGTGTGACAGCGTTTGGCGCCATTAGGCCTATTTAAAGGAGCCTGTCAGCACGCTTTCTTGCTGTCCGGTCTACAGCGTTCCCTGTGACCCTAAGCTATCTGAATACCTGCCTACCTGCTTCCTGTTACCCGGCCTGTTCCTGACTATTCCTGTTTGCTGCCAGTCCTTGACCCCGGCTCGTTTGACTTCTCTCCTGCCTCCTCCTTCGGTTATCCGTTACCTGCCTGTTGCCAACGCGGACTGTATCCAGACTATTCTCCTGCCTCCGTTTGGTACCTGCTTGCCCGCCAGTGTTGACCCGGCCTGTCTGATTCTGCTTATGCTCCAGTTGGACTATAGAACACCTCCCTGTTGCCTGCTGTTCCAGAGTTCCTGCCTGCTACAGTGCACCTCCTACAGCCAGTGGTTCCAGTGTTCCTGCCAGAGTTCCAGTGCACCCTCCTACATCCTGCTGTTCCAGTGCTCCAGCCAACCTACAGAACACCTCCCTGCCGTCTGCTGTTCCAGAGTTCCTGCCTGCTACAGTGCTTCTCCTCACGGCCAGTGGTTCCAGTGTTCCAGACAGTTATCCGGTGCCTCTTCTGACAGTCTGCTGTTCCGGTGTTCCAGTTGAACTTCAGAGACATCTGCCACTTGCCAGGCACTTGTGGCCCCCTGCGCTCTTGAGTCCCTGTTCCCTCTATCAGGGGTTCTCGAGCCAGAGGCACACGAGAGGCCACTCCCTGCATTCTGGGCTCCGCCACCAGGTACGTGACAGGGCTAGAGCTGTTATCCTTCCTTCTAGAAAGAAAGCACAAGAAAAATAAAAAGATAGACCAAAATATTCTAGAAATAAAAGAAGAACTAGAACCATATAAAGACTCGACCGAGTTTAAGAACCTAACGTCACAGTTAAATAAAGATCTCGTGAAAAAAGATAAAGAAGTCCAACAAAGGAAGAGCAAAAAACATATTAGAGACACGAATGACTTTCGGAACAACCAGGTGTTTAAATGGCAGAGCCTGATAGGGAAAAGCGAGACGCACTCAACATACTCCACACCAGAAAGGACAGTGAGGGTATATTCGCAACAAGCAAACGCCACACCCGGGCCCAATACTCCATACCCTGATTACCAAACCCAAAGGGATAATGGTGAAGGCTTGATACCAAGAAATTTAGAATATGGAGAGAGAAATATGGAATACCACCAACATACCCCGTATAGGGGTGATAGAAGACCCCAATACTATAACCGGACCCCACAATATGGAGGTAGGAGACCGTACAACAAGAAGAATAGCAGGAAACCCCCATATAGGAACAATCGGCAGAGACCTCCATACGAGCAGAGGGACCAACATGGACCATACTATGATTATAGAGATCAGAGGAGAATGACTTATGATCAGAGGGACAATTGGGCCCCACCCTATGATTACCCGAGAGCAAGGGACAGAAGCCCCCCTCGGACCTATGATCATGACCATAGGATGGGCCCTCAGCAAGATTATCAGCGATACTATGAGCGAAGCCCGATACCTATGTATAATCACTACGCTCCTCTAATGAATAGAGAAGACGATGAAAGACAAGACAGGCAAAACCCGGCACACTATGGACAGTCCGACCCGAATAAGCCTTTTTTAGACAGGGACAGGCCAAACCATCCACCGAGAAATCCAGACGAGAGAAGATACCCCAGAAGAAGTCCGGAAAGAAGAGGGGACGAAGAGCCGGAAAGAGAGAGCAAGCGAAAAAGACAGTAAAGGGAGAAGGCATTTTTAACTTGAGTGGCCAGGCACTCACCCCGGAAGAGATCAGGGTTCTAGACAAAGGTTTGAAATACACACCAACTAAGAATCTGGACAAATTTGAAACGTATATCGGAATACAGAAATTTGTAAGAAAAATTAATATCCAGAAATACACTGCAGGAAACCCTATGAGATATACAGGAACGGAGAATGGGAATATAGTACACAGTACATTAAGGAACAGTTCAGTCTTCAACCCACAAATCAAAGATAACAAATACATTGAGGTGTTTAAAAAAGTTGTGTTGGATGAGATCAAAGACTTGAAAGTCAAGAAGAGAGAAGACCCCAAGCACATCAAGAATGGGATACGGAAACTGATGAAGAGGAAAGATATTGTGATCCAGCCAGCGGACAAAGGGGGAGGCATCGTCATCCTATCCAAAGAGCAATACCATAAATCAATGATGGATATGCTAAATGACGTAAACACCTACACGAAACTATTAAGCAATCCGATGTTTAGATGTAGGAAAGCGCTCGAACAAATAGTTCCCCTTGGAGCTAAAAAGAACATCTTAAGTAAAAAAGAAGCAAGGTTCCTCGTACCCGACTCATGTCGTACCCCTATCATATACTCATTACCCAAAGTCCATAAGGACGGGATCAATCCACCCCCAAGGCCCATAGTAAATGGGATCGATTCATTGACATCCAGGATAGGGAAATACATCGACTTCTTTCTGCAACCAGTGGTTCAGAACACAAAGACATACCTACGAGATACTAAACATATCCTGCAAATTTTAGATGAGATCCCCCAGAACCAGAAGAAATGCATCATGGCCACGGCAGACGTCGCATCCCTATATACGGTTATACCCCACCATTTGGCATGTGAGGCCGCCAAATGGGGCCTGAGGAGATATTCCGAGTTACCATGTTTACAAAGAAGGTTCCTGGTGAAATGTCTGGATTTTAGCTTAAAAAACAATTACTTCTGGTACAACAATACGTATTACCACCAGAAAACGGGAATAGTATGGGAGCAAAATTTGCTCCCAGCATAGCTGGGCTTTTTATGGCGAAGTGGGAAGAAGAAGCTGTTTTTAATAATCGACCAGAAGAACTTTTAATCTATAAACGATACATAGACGATATTTTTATAGTATGGGAAGGCGATGCACACCAGTTACACAACTTTTTAGATAAACTTAAAGTGGGGTTCCACCCAAAAAAAAAAACATACCTAAAAAATTCTAAAAAAAAAAACAAAAAAACATTTGGATATTTTTTTTTTTTTTACTTACCTCTAAATGCCTGTTGCTAGGTGGTCCCTCGTAATCTGCCCCTTCGTCTGCCTGGGCTGGTGACATCACTTCCCCCTGGCACAGGAAGGGCTCGGCTCTTCTCCCTCCCTCCTGTCAATCATCTGGGACCCATTGCAGGTCCCAGGTGATTGAGCGGCCAATCACGGTGCTCGGCGCCGCTCGCGCATGCGCAGTGGGTGCCAGGCTGTGAAGCCACAGCCCGGCGCCCACAGTTGAAATGCCGGCGCCGACGAGCGGAGGGGGGGACGAGCGGGGCTTCGATCCCCCGCACCGCTGGACCCAGGGACAGGTGAGTGTCCAATTAAAAGTCAGCAGCTGCAGTATTTGTAGCTGCTGACTTTTAATTTTTTTTTTTTTTTAATGGCCCCCCTGGGTGGAACTCCTCTTTAATTCAAACGATGTAAACATTCGATTAACATGGGATATAAGCAAGGAAAAGGTTACGTTCTTGGATCTGGATATCTTACAGGAAGATTCAAGATTCTACACACAAACGCACTTTAAAAATGTTGACCGTAACAGCTACCTCCCATTAGAAAGCTGCCACCATAGGAATTGGCTTTACAATATCCCAAAAGGCCAGTTGATGTGGCTGAGAAGAAATTGCAAGTCTTCTATGAACAGGCAGAGAAGATCGAAGCAAGGTTCACTGCAAAAGGATATGACCAAAGACATCTAAAGAAGAAAACCGCAGAAGTCGCAGTAATGGATCGCAATACATTGATCAAAGACAAAACCCTACAGAAACGCTCGATGGAGGGACCAGCGCTTATCCTCAACTACAACGCACAATACAAGAAAATAGAAAGAATATTCAGACGTCACTGGCATATTCTAATGACAGATCCACAGCTGAAAGAAAGACTGCCAAAAAACCCCAGATTTATCTACAAAAGGGCACCATCAATTCGTGATAAACTGGTGAAAAGTGTGATAGAGCCTCCAAGGAAACCTTTCACGTTTTTTTCTGGAAAAGGATTTTTCCCATGCAAAAGATGCTACGCATGTTTAAGAACCAGACGCCCCAGTGAGAAAGTGTTCCACTTTTCATCCACATCGACGGGGGACATCTATGAAGTTCGCAACTTTGTCTGTTGCAACACAGAAGGGGCCGTATATGCCTTACAATGTAGCTGCGGCCTGCAATACATAGGTCGCACCAAAAGACCGCTCAAAGTCCGCATCAAGGAGCATGTAAAAAATATTATCAATGGATACGATAAGCACAGCGTATCAAAACACTTCTTGATTCACCACAACAAAGATCCTTCCCAGCTAAAATTTTGGGGCATTGAACCCTATGTGAGGCACTGGCGGGGGGAACACAAGGTTAGGACTTTGAGCCAAATGGAGTCCAGGTGGATCTTCACCATGGACACCTTCTCGCCAAGAGGCCTCAACATAGAATTTGACTTAAATTGTTTCCTGAGTAATTTTTAATCTTTAATTTTTAATTTGTCTACTTTGAAGAGTTTTTTATATACCCTTTTTATATCTCCTCTACATACGCCGCCAGCATTAGGTTATCTTTCCACTGCTCTGTTACAGTTGCAAAGATTAAATTTGGGTGCACTATAAGATACTCACGGGTACAGAGCCAATACACGCCTATCTCATTGGGATTAGCGCAGCACCACACTCTATTCCATTTCTTTTTAACTAGGGACAGGCTGTACCCCATTCGGTGTAGGCTGCTTTTCCTTGTGTTATTGAGATTGGGTTTCCCTCCTCCTTTCTCCCTAACCTCGTTCACGATAGCGCAGGAATACCCCATAACTATTTTATGGCATGGACATGGCCATGTTTAGGTTATTCTCTCATTCCAGTCAACCTCAATGAACCCATGCCGCATGGGTGTCTTAGGCAATATTTAAGACACGTGACGTGTTATACAACACTCATTTAACACATAACGGGTTTATTCAATAAATGCCAAACTATAGCAAAGAGCAAAATGCAGGTAAAAATAGCTAATATGGAGAAATTATCAAACTCGACTTGTAGCCATAGCTTGGCAATTTTAGCTTGATCTTTGCCTTTTTGGTTCTGGTTCACTAGAATTTTGAGTTTAGTGAAAAAAACAACCAAAAAAGTACAAGGTACTGACTGATGTGAAATAAACATCAGTTTAAAATCTTGAAGTCCAAAACTATCCATAAAAGGCAGTTTACACACGTCCATTCACATTTAAAAGGGATACTATAGGTAAGAGGCAACAAAATTAGCTTAATCCATTTGTGTATAGACCACCCCACCCATACACCTTTAGTTTCTCTGCCATTTAGACGTTGAAACACTTTTGTTTCTGTCCTTTGAATGGATTCAGGCAGCCCTAGTTACACCTCCCCTGGATGTGACTGACACAGCCATGAAAAAAAAGGGTTTAATTTTCCCATCAGAATTTGCTCACTGTAGAGGTTTTAATCTCCTCTAAATTTAACCTTAAGCACATACGATACGGGAGGTGTCTCCTAAAGGCAAATTACAGTGCAGGAGATAACTTTTAAACACCAAACAGTAGAGTGCAAAATCTGGTGCAGCTGTGCACGGTAGCCAATCAGCTTCTAACTTCAGGTTGTTCAGTTCAGCTTTCACAATACCACCTGGAAGCTGATTGGTTACTATGCACAGATGCACCACATTTTGCACTCTCTAGTTTTAGAAAATCAACCCCAATGTACAGTAAAGGAAGTCTAAACATTTGATGTCTCTTGACAGCAACATTTTAAGGAAGCTCTGTTAGTCACACAAGGCAGGGTTATGACTAGGCTGAAAAACAAAAACATAAAAAAAAATTCAGTGATTTAACAGCTAAATGGCAGAGAATTGAGCAGTGAGACAGATTGCAGGGTCAGGATTAATAATACACAAAAAATGGTTCATTAAGCTAAAGTTATTTTGGTGCCTATAGACTATAGTATAGATAGAACTATCCCACTTTTAAGGTCAGACTCATAGAGGTATACTGGAAGGAGAGAATACCCTAAACATGGCATGGATTTCTTTGTCGATATTTAAGACACTTGTTATAACACTTATTTAACACATAACAGTGGTTTATTCAATAAACTCCAAACGATAGCAAAGATCAAAATGCTAAATGGAGGTAAAAATAACCAATATGGAGAAATTCTCCAAAATCGACTGTAGTACTAGTAGTATCCATAGCTTGATCTTTGCCATTTGTATTTTGGTTCACTACAATTTGGAGTTTCTTGAAAAACAAAACAAAAAAAAAAGTGCAAGTTGCTTCATGAGTTGAAAATACACCAGTTTAAAACTTTAAATAAAAGTGCAAACAATTTGTTGTAGTAAAACTACAAATATTACAACTCGTTAACCATATAGTAAACAATCTGTACTGTAAAGTGCCATCATTTTTAAACTGTAGTATAGTATTACAATATTCCATTTTCGGTAACTAATTTTTGATGTCTGAGTAAGACAGAGAAGAGATTGTCTACACAAGTGATACGCCAGAGAATCTTTTGAAGATTTTCTATTATTGGATCTGCACTTAGAACATTTCGTGGGATTTTGTGAACTGAAAGATTTGACAGCACTTGTGTCTGGTTGAACATTGCTTGCACAGATACCTGCCTTCTTTTATCCCTTCCTTGCTTTGTCTGCTACTATGGCATACATTCGATTAAATTCACTAACAATTGTACTTGTTCAGACATTGTCTTACTGTAGGAAATAATTTTGCAATAAAGGGGTACATATAGCATCTCACAAGAGTACACCCCTCACATTTTTGTAAATCTTTTATTCTATCTTTACATCTGACAACACTGAAGAAATGTCAGTTTGCTACAATTTGTGAGTGTAAAGCTTGTATAACAGTGTAAATTTGTCCCCTCAAAATAACTCACACAGCCATTAAGGTCTAAACTGCTGGCAAGAGTATACCCCCCAAATTGGGGGGTAAATTGGGCCAAATTAGCCATTTTCCCTCCCAGTTGCATGTGATTCGTTAGTCGCTAGTGTTACAACAAGGTCTCAGGTGTGAAACTTGGTGTTATCGCTCTGATACTGGAAGATCTAAATACATGCCACGGTGGCACCTCATGGGAAAGAACTGAGGATCTCTATATAAAGATGGCCTTGGCTCCAAGATTTCGAATAACCTGAAACTGAGCCGAAGCATGGTGGCCAAGAACATACAGCGGTTTAGCAGGACAGGTTAAACTCAGATCAGGCCTCGCCAATGGTCGACCAAAGAAGTTGAGTGAGAGAGTGCACGTTTTCAGCGCCATATCCAAGGGTTGTCTTTGGGAAATAGACTTATGAGTTTAAAGGTGATGGACTGGCCAAACATATCTCCATACCTAAACCAGATTGAGCATCGTTGGGGCATCCTCAAACTGCAAGTGGAGGAGCGGAAGGTATCAAACATTCAACAGCTCTGCTCCGTGATGTCGTCATGGAGGAGTGGAAGAGCCAGAGGACTCCAGTAGCAACCTTGAAGCTCCAGTGAACTCCCATGCACAAGAGGGTTAAAGCAGTACGAGAAATTGGTGACCACACAAAATATTAAGACTTTGGACCCAATGTTGACATTTGCACTTAGGGGTAAACTCATTTTTGTTGCCAGCGGTTTAGACATTAATGGCTGTGTGTTGAGTTATTTGGAGGGGACAGCAAATTTACACTGTTATACAAGCCGTACACTCACTACTTTTACTTTCAATTGTAGCAAAGTGTAATTTTTTCAGTGTTGTCACATGAAAAGCTATAATAAAATATTTACAAAAATGTGAGGTGTATGGGTACTTATTTTGTGAGATACTGTACATAGCATCCCAAACAGCCAACCACCATTAACTGTTATTCTTTAGCTACCCTACCCCTACTATAGGTATAGTTTAGAATATTAGTTTCAGCCAGGAGCAAATTCAATTTACTGAGGCAGCTGAAGTGCTTGTAATGGTTAATCTCTTGAGAGAACCAAGGTATGCCTTCGTGATCGTTTGTTACCAAAATGATCAATTACACATTCATCAGACACCTATTCCAAAACGCCCTTTTCAATGGAAAGAACTGCAAGATGATGAAGCCTTGCCTGCCCCATTGTAACGCTGAGCCATATATGAAGACGTCTCAAAGCACTAAATGGTCTTTCGCAAGAGCAGCTGCTCACAGGAATTGTTAGGACAATTTGCATGATTTTTTTAACCGTTGGAAACAATAAAGGATCCAAAAGTTTGCAAATGTGCTGTACTGTTAGTACCACACCTTCCTGTTTTTTGCGTTCAAAGAAGTTTTTAGCAACAACTACTTCTTCATAGTGCAGATCAATTTTGTAATGTTGTGCAAGTGCCTTTATGTCTTCTGACAGAAAAGATGAAGAAAGTGGGTTGCATGCCTCAATGCCCTTGACCAAATTTTCTTTAATGCTTGAGAAACGATGGTCAAGTTCAGAGAGCATTCGGTCCAAGCAAGGGTAAAAGATTTTTGTTCTAAGATCATCTTCACTTGACAAATGATCACGTGGTGTTGGTCTGGCTTCGTACACAAAGTCTTCCATCATTCTTGGTTTTTTAATTTGCCTGGATGTTTGTGGATTCTCAGTGTCAGTGTCAAACAAAGAAACAGCTTTTTGAAGTATATCTCTTGATTTGGCATTGGTTCTTAGAGATCTTAATGAAGTACAAACATCTTTTTTATACTCTAATGCAGTAGACAAATCTAGGTTTTCCTTCTGAAGCAACTTATGGAAACCTTCTGTAGTACCCAGTAACAATTCAAATGCAAAAAGGCAGTAACGCATTGATAACCTGCGCAATTTAATCAACAAGCCAGTGGCTATGGCAGATTTCTCCTCTTTAAGACACTGCACAACAGCTGTAAAGTTGCGTATTAGGGCAGTAATGGAACGTATCTGGCAAGACCAACGTGTCTCTGAGAGCTGTACTAGTTCTGTTTCTTTTAGTCCAAGTTGCGCCTGAACATCAATGAACTTTTGGTGCAGTGTAAAAGAAACACTAAAAAAAGTATAAAGGTTTTCTAGTGTTTGAAAAAAATCTGAAGCCTCTGGGATTGCTTTACAGGTATAGCAGAGTACAAGGTTTAGTTCATGGGCATAACAGTGAACATAAATAGCTTCAGGATGTTTTTTCTGAAACTTTGCTTGTACACTTCCAATTACGCCACTCATAACTGCAGCTCCATCGTACGTTTGAGCAACACAGAGGACATTGGCTAAACCATTAACTGTGAGGCAATCTTCCAAAGATTCTGTTATTGAATTTGCACTTAAATCTTTCAGTTCACAAAATCCCAGGAAATGTTCTTTTACAGCACTTGTGTCAGGTTCAACAATGCGTACACAGATAGCAAGTTGCTCTTTTCTTTTATCCCTTGCTTCGTCTGCCATTATGGCATACATTCCAGATTTCTTTAACTGCCTAACAACTGTACTTGTTACTTCTTCTGAACAGCACTGTATGAGATCATTTTGTGATGAAGGTGAAGTGTACGTAGCATTGCCTGGAGGCTTGTACTTTTGAAGGAAAGGATCAAATTTACGTAAATAATTTAAGCACTCTTTAAAATTGCCTCTATTTAGGCTTCCTTCTTCTAAATGACCTCGAAATGATATGCCCTGCTTGGCAAGAAGCACTGTAGTTGCAACTATTCGTTCTAGATATTCTCGCCTTTCTCGAATTTGGAGTTCAGTAGCTTTTTCTATTTGTTCTACAACATTTCCACGCAGTTTAGCATCTTTGCAAGCTGCCCATGCCAACATGCTAGACTTGTGAAGAGCACTTCTTTCATGCTCCTTGAAGGAATCTAAAGCACGTTTCCAATTTTTAAAACCTTGTGTGGTTAATAATGCCTCCAGATTGTGCCTCTTGCCTTTTGGGGCAAAATTTCGACAAGCAAAACAAAATGCAGTATTTTTGGAACATGAATATTCTAGCCAATTATATTTTTCAAACCAGTGAAATTGAAATGATCGCTTTTGTGAACCAAACATTTCATATGGATATTGCTTTAGTTTAGGCTGCATAGAACCACTATCCACATCTCCTAGATCAGTAACATCACAAACTGCAGTCATAGCAATGGATCCATCACCCACTTCTGTATCTGTTGTTGTACTAGAAGTGCCTTCCTCTGCAAGTAAAATACTGTCATCACATTCTGAAATTTGATCCGTGCTCACGGCTTCTTCCTGAGACTCAGGCTCAGCTTCTCCTGATGCTTTTGACCCTTTTTTGCTGAAAAAATTTCTGATATCCATATCCTATGAAGAAATTATTTCAAATTTATTACTCTGGTCTCAACTATGAGAGTGGTCTCATAGACCGTCTGGTCTCAAGAACCTTGGCACCCCAGATGTTTTGGAACTACATTTCCCATGATGCGCATAATCTGCAGTGTATTCAAGCATCGTGGGAAATGTCGTTCCAAAACATCTGGGGGGCCAAGGGTAAAAATCATTGTCCTACAGTGAGCTAGTTTAAATAAATGAGGTGTCAGTTGAAACTTATGAATTGTTAGAAACTTTTCTATTGGTAGTGTCAACACCGTGACCTCACATGACAGATTTTTACATTAATAAACCCTTCTGACAGACAGTCTCCATGCTCCAGATTACTTTTATTGAAAAACTTTTTAATCTTTATGGCAAGACTATTGAAAATTGCAAATGAAGTGTCATTTTTTGGAAAATATATTTTTTATTTAGAATTTTTTGTCTACTTACCTGTTGTCGTAGGGGGGTTTTGCCTCTTTGGTGTTTCTTCCATTCAGGCTCTGCCTTACCAGTGCCCATCAAGTCAGTCTGACCAACTTCTAATGAAGGGAAAGCAGAAAGCTGTCAACAGCTGCATTGTGTTTGGCCAAAAACATTATGCAATATACAAACCACATACAGGGTTGGGAGGTTTTTAATTCTCCTAGATGACAGAGAGAGAGAGAGGGAGAGACAGAGAGAGACAGAGACAGAGAGAGAGACAGAGAGAGAGAGAGAGACAGAGAGAGACAGAGAGAGAGACAGAGAGAGACAGAGACAGACAGAGAGAGAGAGAGAGAGAGAGAGAGAGAGAGAGAGAGAGAGAGAGAGAGACACAGAGAGAGAGAGAGAGAGAGAGAGAGAGAGAGAGACAGAGAGAGAGAGAGACAGAGAGAGAGACAGAGAGACAGAGACAGAGACAGAGAGAGACAGAGAGAGACAGAGAGAGACAGAGACAGAGAAAGACAGAGAGAGACAGAGACAGAGAAAGACAGAGAGAGACAGAGACAGAGAGAGAGACAGAGACAGAGAGAGACAGAGACAGACAGAGAGAGAGAGAGATTTTTACCTGTTTTGTTGTTGCATATTCCAATGCATTGTTGTTGTTGACATGCGTTTCGGTGGTGCAATTCCAAAAAAAACTTTAATGTTGATGGTATGTTGCACATAAAATACTATTAGAAAAAGATAAAAGCAATATACAGTATAAAAATCTATTTTCTGGTTGTCAGCATTTTACAAGAGTAAATTGTGATGAATACATACAAACTGTCGCTTGCCAAGTTGTCCCCATTTCCTTTGTGGAATTATATATTGAAGTATATTTTATATCTATTAAATGGGTAAGGCAAGGTTACCGTAATATGACTGTAATGAAATCTATCTAGGTAGGTAATGTTCTAATTTCTTTCAGACTGTCTTAAACCAACATTCTATTTTACAAAATATAATAAACACCACGGTCTGATTTAAATTATACTATAGGATTCTGTTTTAAAATCAATGTGATCCGACATCAAGCCAGCATTTTCTCCATTTATCCATTGAAGTATATATTATATTAAATCAAATGGGTAGGGGTAATCTAGGTAGCCGGCCCACTGGCCCAGTAGCAGGTGGTAATGTTCTAATTTCAGACTATAAAGAAATATAAATTTATAAATTTTTACAAACTTATTTTAATAAACAGTCTGTGAATGTGATTTAAATTAGACTATATAGGTCCGGATTTTATTTTATCATCAATGTGATCAGACATAATAACATATAAGCATTTTCTCCATGCATGCATTGCATATAGTTACCTGTAGTGCGCTACTGCTGGGCCCCATCTCATGAAGCATTATGAGTTGATGACGACCAGTGTGACTGTGACCACAGCACACACACACAGACAGTCCACCACTGGCAGCAGGTATGAATTGATTTGATGATGACTTGTTGAGAGTTGAGAGACTGACTGAGACTAGTCCAAACAGGGCCTGTGCTGCGGCCGCCGCCTACTGTACTACTACTGTCTGAATGATACTTAAGTGCGCACCTTTTCCACCCGACAACAAGGCCGCAGGTCAGGCGCAGCCAGTCAGTGAGTGCAACTCACATTCAGTTCACTCACTGTCTCACTCAGTTCTCGTTCTTGAAGTCAAGTGCGTGGCGCAGCGTGGGCGTATATATAGGCCTAGGCCGTCTGAGCAGTGCAGACTAACCACCAGTCAGTGCGAGTGCGTGCCGTGCCGCCCACTGGCTGCCTCTGCCTCGACTTGGCCAACTTAGGCCCCGGGCCTCACCTCCACAGTCCACTCCTCAGCTCAGTCAGTCTGTCAGCCAGACTCAGGCAGGCTCAGCAGCAGTCAGGAGGTCAGGTCGTCAGTGTCACCTTGTTTGGCCCTGTTCTGGCCTGCAGACTGCAGTGGTTGCGTCGCACGCTGGCTCAGCCTGGCTGGCGGGCGGCTGCCTTCGTTCTGACTGATTCTGGGGGGTGGTGAGCGCGGCGGCTGGTCACGTCTTCATGTGTGATGTCGTCACCTTCTCCGATGTTAGCGCACGCTTTGTCTCCCGCCGGACGCCGCTTCACGGTGCGTGCCGCTGCCGCCTATCGTGACATCACACGCCCCGACTCCCGGCCGCCGCTCATGCGCAGTGCGGCGCCGCACTTTCGGCCGCCTCTCATGCGCAGTGCGGCGCCGAACTTTCATGGGGGACTCGGGGCTAATAATGGTAAAATAGATGGCCGAGACGCGGGGCTTTTCGGGGTCACATTCGGGGCTTCAGCCACGGCTAGCCACCTCCTCCCGACGCCCCTGCTTTTCGACATCGATTGACAGTAGTAGCCCTGGGGGTCCGCTCTCCCTCATTTTTTGCAGTAGGAGTAATGTCCTGACCCCATTATCCCTCCCCTCTCTTTTAGGGACAAACCCCACCTGGTCTGGGTTAACCAGGGCGTTCATTGACCCCTTTAACCTCTCTGCCAATACCTTTGCATATAGTTTTGTGTCGATGTTGAGAAGGGAGATGGGACGGTAACTTGAGCATAATGTTTTCTCTTTGCCCTCTTTCAGTATAATCGTAATGGAAGCTTTTAAAGCTTCCCTACTCATCTCGTAGCCATCTCCCAACCCATTGTTGTAGTGACACATCCTAGGGACCAGTATTTCTCTAAATGTTTTATATTAGGTTAGTGTAAACCCATCCGGGCCGGGGCTTTTCTCAGGGGTCATTCCTGCTATTGATTTTCTAATTTCTTCTTCGGAGATTGGTGTTTCCATAAGATCTCTTTCCACATCTGTATTCTTAGGGAGCATCGCCTTCTTTAGATAGTTGTTATTTCTCTCTCTCTTATTATTTACGTGGGTGCCCTGTTTAGAGACTGAGTATAACTCCTGGTAATAATTCTTAAAAACGTCCGCAACCTTTCTAAAAGAATACTCTATATGGCCCTCTTTGGTCTGAATTTTCTCTATAAAGTTCCTAGCTTTACTTTTTTGTACCATTTTCGCTAGATGTTTACTTGGTTTATTGCCCCATCGGTATCTTTCCCCTATTATCTAACTATGTGTTGCTCTAACTTCTTGTTCCATTGACGTTTTCAACTCGCCCTTTTAATTACCATATGTTGATATATCTCTTGAGGAAGTTGACATGGTTGTTTTTTATGTTTCTGTTCTAATCTGGCTAACTCCATCGTTAATTTTTGTATTTTCTCACGTCTCTCTTTTTTCTTCCTTGCCCCATCTCAATTAGGACCCCTCTTATATAGGCTTTATGGGCCTCCCAAAGGGTAGACCCTGATACATCTCCAGTGTCATTTACAGCAAAGTAGTCCTCCAGTTCCTTGCTAATTCTGTTGAACCCTTCCTCTCCTCTAATCAGCTCTTCATTTAGACGCCACTGCCCTGAGTAGCCCAGTTCTCCACTTATTGTCATTTCCATGGTCATTGGTGCGTGATCTAAGTTATATTTCCTATCCTGGAATCTACCACTTTATCGATCTCCCTATGATCCACTAATCCATAGTCGATCCGGGAGTATGACCCGTGCACAGGGGAATAAAACGTATAGTGCCTTTTTCGTGGATGTTGAACTCTACATATATCCACCAGCTGGAGGCTGAAGAGCTTTTGCTTAACCTTTCTTTGTTGTACGTTATTCTTCCCCTGCGTTTGGGCCGTACTGTCTAGTCCCGGGTCCATACAAAAGTTAAGGTCTCCCATTAGTATCAAATGCCCTTTCCTGAACTCCATTAATTTCCCCAAGATATTTGCCACATGTTTCATCGGACTTTTATTAGGTGTGTAAATATTAGCTAGTGTATATTCCCTTTCGTTCAATCTGCCTCTAAGGAATAGGTATCTGCCTTCTGCATCTACCAATCTGTCCTCAAGCAAAAACCTACTTCTTTTTGCAAATCCGATGGCGACCCCCCGTGCTCTATTTGAAATAGTATCTCCTTGATACCAGATCGGGTATTCCCCTGAAAATAATCTTAATCTTGACTGATGTGATATATGTGTTTCCTGAAGGAATACCACCTCTGATCCAAGTAACCTAAGCTCATTGAAGATACTTCGTCTTTTATTGGCCATGTTTAGGCCTTTGACATTGTACGTTGTGCATTTTATTGTGGTTGATGCCATTTTTCTACCCTCCTACTTACACCCTCTACCTTAGACCTTGGAGAGATGTCCCACTTTCTCATTATTAAAACTGAGATGTGCCCCCTCCCCATACTCCTCCCCCCTTCCCCCACCTCCCCAACCTCCCTTCCCCCCTTACCTACCCCCCCCCCTGGTCCTCACTAGACCCTTAGTCCAATGTGGGTCACGTATATCATGGCCCTCCATTGGTTTCCACCTCAAAAATGTGGAGCTGTTGGTATGTCAGCTCTCCGGTCGACATTGCCTTGGCGACCGGGTGTGCTAGTCTTCTCCTAACGGCTCTCCGCCTTCTCTGTTTTTCTTCTAATGATTTTCCCTCTTCATACCCCCCCTCTCCCGGATCCCCCTTTTGCCCCCTCATCATTTTACACTAATCCCATTCCCAATTCTATCTACCGTTCATTGGACCAGTCCATCATCTCGGGCACCTGTAAGCCCAATTTCCTGCAGAATTCCTCTAGCTCTAGGAATCTTAGTCTGGCTGTTCTACCATCTTTACTTCCCAGTAGGCAAGCGGGGAATCCCCATGTATATTTTATATTTTGATTTGTCATTTGTTCTAAGAGGGGCTTCAGGTGACGTCTTCTCGCTAATGTATCTTTAGCTAAGTCTGCAAATACTTGAATCCTTGCCTCCTCGTATTGGAGTGGGGTTTGCCCTCTCAGTTTTACCCATATCATTTCCTTATCCGCGTAGAATCTGAACCTCACTATTATATCGTGACTTCTTTCTGTTCGTCTAGTATCAAACCTTCCTATCCGGTGTACCCGCTCAATTTTTGGTAAGTCTTCTCCTCTCAATTCCAGGAGGGGGGTGAAGATGGCCGCAACGGTCTTCCTCAGATTCTCACCCCTCTTTTCCGGAACTCCACGAATTCTCAGGTTTTGTCTGCGACTTCTATTCTCCTGGTCCTCTAGCCTATAGCATATTTTTATCTGATTTTGTTGAGTTATTTTAATTTGTTCTTTTAAATCAGAAATTTCTCGCTCCTGTTGACCCATTGTATCTTCTGCTCTCTCGACTCTGGCCAGCAGGTTACCTAAGTCTGTCCTCAGCTTACTTATCTCTGATTTAATTGAGGTTTCGATTGCTTTGAACATTTCTGCGATTTCATTTTTCGAGAGGAGTTCTGGGTCTTGTCTATGTTCAACCATTCTGGATGTTTCAATGGCACTTTCGATTAATGACGCCTCTCTTGAGTGTTCAGGGGTCTGATCTCCCTTCCCATTTTGTCCCTTTTTCTTTTTGTCCGCCATAGTTAACGTTTGGGCTTCTTGATGTGCACTGCCCGGGCTCCCCCCCCTGGCTAGATATTGCTTGATTGTACTCCCGGTAGTACTTCCAGTGAGGTTGTCTTTTGGTGTCTTCGGTAGTCCCCCCTTCCCAACTTTGGAAGCGTTTCTTTCTACATATTATTTTTTCCCGGTATGCTGAGTATGGTAGGTTTTAGTCACTTTATCTTAAAGATATAAGTAATTCTTCGTTGTTCATACTCTTGGGTGATTTTTTGTTCTTGTGACTAGCCTCTTTGTGCACCTTTGTCTCCTGCTGCCTTATAGTTCTCCTACATCCCAAGTGCCTTGTACCCCCTTAGTTCTCGTTCTACCAGTTAGGGTTTTTGTCTCTTCCTCCGTGTACTGGTTATACTGACCCACAAATTATATTTTGAACGAGGGACAGAATAGGTAACATGCTTTCTGCGCTGATGTGTTTTAAACACGCTTTAACTGTCACTTCCGTCTTCGCCTCTCTACCTTTCTATTGTAGGTTTACTACTTTCTGTTTCCCACCCCCGTTGGTTATTGGAGATGGTGTTTGCGGTAAGCAGTGCCAGTATTACTGGTATAGAAAAAGTATGGTATGGTATCAATAGTGCTGGGAATAATGTGCTTTTATGTGCTTAGCCAGATACCTTGATGTCTGACATATCATGCAGGGCTTTTCCTGTGTAACAATGGAGTGATGGTGGCCAAATTAGCAGTAATTCACACTGGTAGATTTAGCCCTGTGCTCATTGGCTTGTATCTCCTCTCCTATATGTCACAGGTAAAACGATGATACAATAATGTTAATATTGATGATCATTAGCGGGTACTTCGGGTATCGAGATGATATGATGCTGTCAGTATTAGTATTAGTATCTACTGGTATATTTTAACCTTGTACCTCAATACAAGCGTCTCCTTTCCAGGGTGTTACCAGTTATATCAGTAGGATGGCAATTTTAATGTCGCAGACCTAGCGGTAGTACTGCAATTGCAGGCAGTCATTTACAATGATATACTTGGCCAACTTTGCATCCTGCCTCTCGGTCCCCCAAGTGCCGCCAATGTAATAGGTTTACAGCTGGCAATACTATTACTTTGGGTATAGCGGTATTGTGATACTATCGATATTGATGATAGTGTATACTGGTATATTTAACCGTGTACCTTAGTGCAGGCGTCTCCTGTCCCGGGAGTTTCACGTATACCAGTAGGATGGGAATATATTAGCAATACTTTACAAAGGCGTGTTTGACCACATCTGCATACCCCAGCGTCTCCTCCAATAGGTTTTGTTGGTATGCCGTGATGCGGGACAGATATGGCAATATTAGCGCTGATATACAATGCTATATTAACCTGGAAACATAATGTCCCGCTTTTCATCCCATTTGTATTTACCATGTACGTGGTGTTACAACAGGTATTGCAATTACTTCAATTATAGCTAGGGTGTAACTCCAAAAATGTTAGTGGTATTACACTATATTATATAGAGTCATAGATCTTAGTTCCCAACATTCCGTCCCAGACGTAGAGTGAGTAGTGATAGTGAGGCAGAAGCGGTATTAAGAACAACTTGCTATGGTGTATTTAGCCGCATGCATTGTTTCCAAGCATCTCATCCTGCATCTTCCGCACCATAACTTATCTCTCTGCCGATACTTCTCCCCTTTTGGAGCCAACTTTCTGTTCCTCTCTTACCTTTACAGCTGAGCAGGAAAGTGCATATCTTACCACCACCCCTCCATCTTTACACCTTTGCTTCTGAGGTTGCAGTCCGGTATCGACTTCATGCGGTCTCAGTTGGAAGGTCCGTCCGTAAGGCGCTGCGGGTTTAAGGGGACCCGATCGATAAGGCGTCTCTGATAAGTCCTCTCAGTCGTGCAGCCGAATCCCAGTGAGGGGAGAGGGGGGAGAGGGCGCGAGGGGCCCCTGTGGGGAGGACAAGGTCGTCACCTCGTCTATTTTGTCATTTAAGTCCCCGTTGCTTAAGCCCGGTTCACGCCAGGCTCCAGGCTCTTTGGCTGCGGCGTTTAAGTACAGCGTGTTGTTCTCCTTGCCTCCCCTAGCTGTCCGCCTCGTACGCCTGCCTTGCCGTTGGAGAGAGACCGCCAGGACGCCAGCTCACTGACACACCTCCAGCTCCTCCCTTCCCTTCTGACGTCTCACGTCATGACCGCTCCCCCCAAAATGGATAGATATTAATCTGGAGACAATTCTTGATATAATATTTCACAGCAGGGCCCGTTCCAGCGCCCACCAAGAGTAAATGTTAGTACTTACAGTGTTGTGGCACCAGCACCACCAAAGGCCCAATTTTTCTACCACTGTTCAACAATGGCATGTAATTACAATTCTTGATCTAATATTTCACAGCACGGCCCGTTCCTGCGCCCACCAAGAGTAACTCTGAGGGCTTACTGTGTTGTGGCAACACCAACACCTAGGGCCCCAATTTCTGCAGAGTATATAGGGCAGGCCCCTACTTTCAAACATCCAACTTACAAACGACTCCTACTTGCAAACGGAGGGAGACAACAGGAAGTGAGATGAAATCTACCCCTAGGAAGGGAAATTCTCTCCTGTAAGAGTTAATATGGGAAAAACGTGTCTCCTCTTCATTGATGCTTACAATCCTTGTTTCACTAAAAACCCCAAATTTTCAAAAAACATTTGTCATTGGGCAGAAAGTGAGGTGAAATCTTCTGAAGAGGTGCACAGACAGCAAAACAAATGTTACAGGGGTGATAACCCTTCCCTATATTTTCCAAAAAGCTTAAAAATAGATTTTTTGGCTGGAGTTACATTTTAAAAATGTACCAGTTCAAAATTACAAACAGATTCTACTTAACAACAAACCTACAGTCCCTGTCTTGTTTGCACCGCCTGTATACTGCTGTTCAGAGTATATAGGGCCTGGGGGCCCCACACCTTTCCTTTTTTTAATTTGGGTGCGGGGTTCCCCTTAAGATCCATACAAGACCCAAAGGGCCTGGTAATGGACTGGGGGGTACCCATGCCATTTGTCTCACTGATTTTCATCCATATTGCCGGGACCCGACATTACATTAAAGCTGCAAGCAGTTTTAAATGACTTTTATTCCTTTAAAAATGTAATTTTGTGCAGGGACTGATCTAAGCATGGGAAACATGCGTCACTTTACAGGCATACTATAGACACCCCCCAGGTACGATATTTAAAGGAATATTTCATTTTTTTTTTTATTTCACTTTAAGCATCATTAAAATCACTGCTCTCGAAAAGACGGCCGTTTTTAAAACTTTTTTTTGCATTGATACATGTCCCCTGGGGCAGGACCCGAGCCCCCAAACCCTTTTTAGGACAACAACTTGCATATTAGCCTTTAAAATTAGCACTTTTTATTTTGAACGTTCGAGTCCCATAGACATTAATGGGGTTCTAAAGTTCGCGCAAATTTTTGGTCCGTTCGCAGGGGGTGTTCGGCTCATCCCTATTGAGAAGTCTGCTTATATTTAGTTCATCACACATATAGACTTTTGTTTTATATCAGTATTGACCACAAGCCTAACGGTGTGATTATTGCTCACTGTTCACATGGACGTTTTGGGTTGCGTTTTTTTATTCATGCTTTTGTTTTAGTAATTTTTACATTTTTTTGCTCACTTGGATATATTTATTTATTTTTGTTTTTACACAGGTTTTTTTTTAATTCTAATGCACATTAGGATATTTGCTTTATAGCATAATTGATCACTGTATCATGATGTGATCACTGTTCACTTGGATGTTTTTTTCACTGTGTTTTTTCTTTTCTTTTGTTATTATAATTTTTTGTTTTTACTCAAAACCTATATGGTAACAATTGGTTATTTAGATAATTTATGGTTACATTGTTTTCACTTATGTTCACTGTTTGATTATTGTGAATTAGTGGATGCGCGCCTGTTCTTTTGGAATTAAGCAAACTGACCTACTCTCTCGGTAGTTATGTTTTTTTTTTTTTCTTTCTTTCAGCAGGTCGGCGAGGGGCCAAACATCATGATTGACATGAATCTGCACCACTGGACAATGTGAGTGACCATGTATTTACAAGGGACTTTTTTAAAAATGTTTAGGACTTGTGTCTTTATTTCTAGGTTACAACTTTTTTTGTGAATGAGAAGAAGTAATATGTACACCTTATTGTTAAAGGAGGGATCCAGATTTCGATAAGCCCCCCGCCAGCAGACCCAAACAACTACCAGCCAGAACTGTGAGGGAGAGGCCCTTGTACTCATCAATATAGGGACAAAGTACTATCCCTATGTGGAGGCCATGTTTTAGAAGGGGGAGCACACACTTGCCCCCCCCCCCCAAGCCCAGCTTTCCTGCATGCCTGGATTAAGTTTATTATATATTTTTAGGGGGACCTGCGCATATTTTTTTTAAATTGTGTCCCCCATTAAAAATCCATATCGGACCTGAAGGGGATAAATGAGTAGGAACCCCATGCATATTTTTAAATGAAACTACCTCTCCACTCCCTTTTCTTACACGGCCAGGGATTCCCAGCCATGTAAGTGAATGAGGCAAGTGAGAACATTGGTTGTTAAGGACTCAGTGGTGCCGCTAACCATTGATAGCGGGAAGCAATTATGTGTAATAGCAAAAGTAATGCCGTTATTATTATACATGAGGTTGAGCTCCCACCGAACCCTTTGTCCTAATGCCTGAACAGCCAATGCCCAGTCATGACTTGTGTTTGGACCAAACCTTGAGCTCATCCCTAGTGAAGAAAACAATTCAAATCTATTTCAGGGTGTGCAATTTAATGCATGTGACAATAAATTACTTTGTTTGGCAAGTTGAAAATCTGAAATTTTGAGAACAATGTCCACATCATAGATTGAAACATTACCTTTAGGGTCGGTTCACACTACAACGACTTGGGATCCGACTTGTGAGCCCTCAAGTCGCCCCAAGTCGCCCCAAGTCGCTTTACAATGAGATTTGCATTATAGTCAATGGGAGCGTCTTAATTTACACTACTGAAGTCTCTCCGACTTCAGAAAAGGTTCCTGTACTACTTCTATCCGACTTGTAGGTGACTTGTACCCATTCAATTCAATGGAAGTCGCCTGCAAGTCGGATCCCTATCTATATTCAAGCGACTTTACAGGAAATAGAAAAAAAAAAGGTCAACAATACCTATACAGGCTTTCAGCAAACAGCAAGATCAGACAAATATATATTAAAATAACTGAGTAATGCAGTTAGGAAATAGCATCCAATTGGCATTCTACTTCACCAGCCGGTGAAACGAAGTATGAAGTAAATTCCTCTCGAACACTGTTACCATCGCTGGATCCCCCAGTAGCACTGAGGTGTGCACTCTCCAGGTCATGCATAAGGGAATCCTCAAAACAGTACCCATCACATACCCGAACAAAATTATGGAGCACACATGCTGCTTTGACAGCAATAATTGCGTTCTCAAGGTTTAAGGCAATAGGCGTGTGTAACAAACGCCATTTATTGGCAAGAGTTCCAAAAGTGCACTCAACCACCCTTCTTGCCCTTGTGAGACGATAATTAAAGGCTTTCTTGGGTGTACTCAGATTCCTGTTGGAGTAAGGCCTCATTAGGTGTTGCCCCAATGCAAAAGCCTCATCAGCTATGAACACATAGGGTAGTGGGGGTTCACTAGTGCCAGGAAGTGGACAGTTCTCTGGAATATGTAGCTGATTATTTCTTAGCCTTTGACCAAGAGAGGAATTTATAAAAATACAGGAATCGCAACTACTTCCATATGATCCTATATCTATATAGGTGAAGCAGTAGTTTGCATCTGCCACGGCAAGCAGTACAAAAGAGCAATATTTTTTATAATTGAAGTACATACTTCCACTACCAACAGGCTTAATGACATGTATGTGCTTGCCATCTATAGCTCCAATGCAATTTGGGAAATTGCAACGACTCCAAAATAGTCTTGCAATATCCTGCCATTTATCTTGTGTCGGTCTCTTCATAACGATTGGGTTCAGCACATCCCATATCATTTGGCAGGTTTTTCGGATGATGTAGCTGATTGTTGACCTGCCCACCAAGAACTGATAATGTAGGCTAACTAGAGAATGACCGGTTGCAAGGTACCTGAATGACAAAATACATAATTGGTTATTTTTCTATTTCTTTTTTGCAGTGTCTGCAATACAAATTAGATGGAAGGGCCTGAGAGACTGTTATAAACGTTATTTACGCAAGATCTTGGAGGCCTGAAGTGGATCGGGCTCTAAAAGGGTGGTACCCTATGTCCACGCAGATGAGCTGGAATTTCTGAGACCGTACATGGACATGAGAGAATGAGATAACATCTTTCATATTATAAAAGTGCTACTATACAGTTATATAAAGAAGGTTGTGCCTGACAGTATTATATCTTTAGTACAGAACACAATCCAGTTGGGAAGTGGGTGAGGAAGGTCACGAGGCCCCTCTGGAACCTCAAGGGTCGCAGGAACAGTGTTCCTTAGATGTAAATATGACCCAGGAGATGAACCCCGCTGACAATACATTGGATACACAGGAGACAGCTGGCCCTAGTCAGGTCCAAAGGCCTGAGCCAACGCAAGCAAGATCAACACGTACTACTAGACCACGTGGAAGGCGTGTTGACAACATGGAAAGATTTGCAGACCTCATGGATCGTCTCAATCAGAAAATGGACGATCTGGAGTCCGAGGAGCATGGTTTCGGGATCATGGAGGCTGGAATGTTAAAAAAATTCCAGAAGACAGACTAAACATGATCAAGAAAGCGGTGATGGATCTACTGGATTCCAGTCTTAGAACTGAGCAATCTATTTGCTCCACCCCAATTTTTGGACCGCCGCCACCATCCGGTCCTTATTATAATTACTCCAACCCCCCACCACCCAGAACCCAACAGTACTATTCCTCTCGCTTCAGGCCATACTCGGATGAGTATGGCAATATGCAAAATTTTTCCTGTCCACCAATCCCGTATCCATCACCGTCCCCGATTCCCTCCCCCGTTGGTGCACCATCCCAAAGCCCTTCCACCAGCAGTGCGACCTCCTATTCCGAGCATCAACCCTCGTATCAGCAATTATGAGTTAATATTAAAATTTACAAAATGGATCTTATTTTTTGATTATTGGAAAAAGTTTATTCTTTGATTATTGTTATATTAAAATGTTTTACGAAACTTATGAATGTTTGTGTGCTACATTGTACAATATATGTTCATTTTTGTTTTTTGGAAGAATGATAATTAGCTAGGTGGATGCAGCATCGCACTGATGTTGCATCTGTCCACTGCCGCTTCTTCACACAGAACTGAGTCAACAAACATTGACGATAGCTCTGTTCTCTACTCTCCCTTAGCAGAGAGCTGCTGACTTCCAGTCAGCAGGTCTCCAGCTCTGCTCCTCCACACTCCTAGAAGTGCTGAACTGTGGAGAAGCATGGAGCGGCTTGATAAGAGGAGTTCAGGCAGCTGGTGGATAAAGAAGTTTGGAAGTCAACATAATGTGCTGCCTGAACTGATCTTGGTGATGTGAGCGCAGAGCCGACTTATGACCACTGTATGCTGAAAAGGGGTCACAGGAGTGCAAAAAAATTGCACTCATGTGACCCATTGGAGAAGCACAGCTTCTCCAATAAAATATAGATTACCTTAGAGTAATAATCAGTCTTTCAGTAGGTGAGATACTCCTCCGATATGATGTGTTCTGTCGCTCCAGATGGATGGAAAGCAGACCAAGCAATTTGTCAAAACTGTTAACAAAAAAGGAGGTAATTTACTATCTTGAAACACACACAGCCCTATTCTCTAGGGTCAATGATAAAAAAAGAGGTATCTAAGTAGGGCTCAGAAATACTTTATCTATTAAACGATACGGAGTATAAAACAAATATATAAATCAAAGTGTAGTTAACCAGTGCCCGTCAGCGCCACCTACCAGTGACCACAGTACTATCCATCCCTGCCTACAATGTCACCTCACAGTGCCGCCTATCATTGCCCATCAGTGACAGCCACCTATCATTGCCCATCAGTGACAGCCACCTATCCTTGCCCATCAGTGACAGCCACCTATCAATGCCCATCAATGACACCCATTAATGCCAACCATCAGTGCCGTCTTATCAGTGCCCATCAGTGCTACCTTATCTGTTCCTATCAGTGTCGCCTTATCTGTGCCCTTCAGTCTCGCCTTATCTGTGCCTATCAATGTCCATCAGTGCCCATCAGTGCAGCCTCATCAGCAAATCTTTTTGAACTAGAAAATTTAACCTTTTGCAAAATTATATAACGAACTATGAAACCTTTTTTTTTTAAATTTTTTAAAACTATATGCATATCCACATATAACATATTTACTTACCTTGCGATAGACATCCTGGTATAATTGAAAAACTTGCCATCATAAGCACGCAAATTATCGAACATGGCCCAGAACTGGTCTCTGGTATCTCTATTTACAATGATTGGATGTATCCAGTAGCGACGTCTTCTTGTCATCTTTATCCTCTGCTTCCTTTCTTCCTCTTCCACCAATACTGCTACACCAGCTGTTATGACAGCTGTCATTAAAGAACGCAAAGACAACATTCTCGTCAGTACACAGGGGACTTGGAAACAGGAAGAGAACAGGAACAAGAATTATGTCACAAGAGCTGATTAACTATGATTGGCCACAGGCAAAGTCGCCTATACTGGGGGCGACTTGAAGTCGTGTTGTAAATCAATACAAGTCGCGCTGAAGTCGCGTTGAAGTCGCCTTGCAAAGTCGCGCTGAAGTTGTGTTGCTCATGTGTGAATCGAGGCTTACTCCTCAATTTCTTACACTTCTGTTGTACTCAACTTTATCTCTTTTCCTCAGTATTTTTTATGTGTCTGTTCATGGTGCATAAACTTTTTTGATTCCCTTGGTTGAGGCATCTAAAAATGTTTCATTTTATGCTTTGAACTTCTATCCCCTGAAGAACCAGAAGTATCTGGGGTATTTAAAAGAAGTGTGTTCAAATACAATAAATAACCACCAGGTGACAGGTGAAAAAGAATATATATACACAACACATATAACATCAAGCAGTGAGTGCATATAAAGTTCCTAAAAAAAGTCCTTAAATGGTGATGCCTTCTTAGTAACTTTCACCGCACCCAAGTGTTCAGTGATCCCACTCCCTACAGAAATCCACTCACCGACTCCAAGTGCCCACACTCTCGTGTAAGGCTCAAGTGCTTTTTGACCACACCAGAAGGGTCACAACGGTAATCCAAAAAAACAGAATTGTGTGCAGGAATCATTCCACATGTTAATAAAAGTAGTGCTCCAATATGGTAAATCGTATAACCAGTTTATTGAAAACACACAAATTTTTCAATATTCAACTCACACTTTTCAAATATAAAATAAGCAGAGTAAAACTTCAACAGCAGAATGACCTCCACAGCACAGCACAGCAAACATTTGGATACCGCAGTATAGAGTTGTGGTCACGGCGGACCCGAGGTAAGCAGGCGTCAGGCAGCTTCTCTCACCTACTCCCCAAGCCTCGCTGCTCTATCAGTGCACCACTTCCTCGTACGGTACAACAGCGTCACTTGTCATTGGTGAAGAACGTCATACAGCCACGCCCCAACATGTTTTGTCATATACTGACCTAATCATGGGATTGGCTGTATGGTATGACACTCATCCCTTATATACCCCTATCAGCTGATAAAGGAATCACTAGCGCGCCTGCGTGCATCTCGTGTCCCCGCGATTACATTGCACCCCACCACTACGAGACAACGTATGCTATGGACACATGTGGTATACATCACTTACAGATGCTAGGATTCTGGCGCAGCTATGCACCTTACATTGAAAGCAGACCGCCCTGTACAGTATTGAACTTAAACAAATATCTATGTGTAATCATTACAGTCTTCACATAGGACATTCATTTTCCTGATGAACAAAAAAAAAAAAAAAACAATAAAACTGGATTTAAAATTGTTATAAACAATCAATAAAGCTCTACCGATTAGAAAACTATATGATCCCCAGTCTAATGTATATGCATGGCCGGAATTTGCCTACTAATTAAAATCTCTCTCACTGTATTTTTTAAATCAGCGATCTGTGATGTAAAATTAGCATTAAAGCGTTTCACAACAATAGAGTTCCCATAACTCAATAGTCTTAAGTAAGGGAGTATGGATATATAGCCTGGGGTATAAGGATCCTTAAGGCAACCTATAAAGCAACCACTGGTCGGTGCTAACAGCAGCCTGATCATTATCTCCCCTCCTCTTTACAACTACTTTTGTCAGTTCTTTATAAATAGTGCATATAGAGTGCAAAAATATATATATAAAAAAGTCCATTGGACACATTAATTAAACAAAAACTCACCAGCATGTAATAATTCACTTCCCTCCCTTTATAGGCAATTATGACCATAATCTATTCCAAAAACCCATAAATGCATCAAAAAATGCATCAAAAAAGGGGACAATCCATACATAGTACATATACGGTATGTTATCCAAATGTGCAAATACACCCCATAGTCCCCCATCCCCAAAGGGGCATAAAATCTCCTATATTTAAAGTGACAGTGCAGTAAAACTACAACCCAATTAATTCAAAACTAAAATCAATAAAGGACACCCAGTGGTCAAATAAGGAAAATAACACCCCATAGCTTTTCCTAAAGATTACATTAAAAATCATTAATGAAGCAATTCAAATCCAATTCAATGTTTAACCCTCTAGGGGCCAAACATTTGAAAAGGAATATCCATTGGGTTTCCCTTTGGGATAAATCCCTCACCCTATTTGACCCTCTCCAGGATGGATATACAACGTCTATGCCACAAAACTGTAACACAGATGGATCCTAATGATGCTTTTCTCTAAAATGTAAAGAAACACTGTGATATGTGTACCCATTTTTTATATTCGCCAAATGTTCTGCTATACGGACTTTCAATAACCTCTTAGTTCTTCCCACGTAGAATAGGCCACAGGGGCACCACATCAAATACACAACATGAGAGGAATTACAAGTGCTGAATTCCTTTATCTCAAATGTTTCTCCATCTCTATTAGTGACACTCGTCACTCCTCTATTACTGGTTCTTACTGTTCTGCAGCATATGCATTTTCTGCAGCAGTAGAAACATTTTAGATCTATTTTCAAAGCTCTTTGATTTGGAGGATCCAAGATCTTTTTAACTACTTGGTCCCCAAAACTCGGAGCTCTCCTAGAGATGAATTTTGGCTGCTGTGGTAATATTTCCCCTAGGTGCCTATCTTTACATAGGATATGCCAGTGTTTTTTTATATATACTCTCAACTTCCCTATACTGACAATGAAAGCCTGAAATAAAGCTCAGTTGGTGTTGATTGTTACTAGCTTGAGGTTCTTTTTTCTTAAGGCATTGGTCCCTAGGGGTCTCTGCCACCTCCTGGATTATTTCATTAAGGTTAATATTATTATAGCCTTTTTGTATGAACTTTTCTTTGAGAACATTGGCCTGTGTAAAATAATCCTCTATCCTTGTACAGTTCCGTCTGACCCATAAAATTTGTCCCTTCGGGATGTTCCTTATCCAAGCAGGATGGTGACCACTGCTGATGGACAGGTAACTATTACGGTCCGTTGGTTTAAAGTACACTTTAGTCCTGAGTCCACTACAGTCCTTATCTATGGTGACATCTAGAAAATTAATAGTTGTCTCACTGATCTGGTATTCAAGTCTGATGTTATTGGTGTTCTTATTTAGATCATCCAGAAATTCTACCGCAGATTCCCTCGACCCCTCCCGAATAAACCTGCTGGGTTGGCGTGGCGATGGGGGCTAAGTATGCCCCCAGCCTCGCCAACCTATTTATGGCTGAATGGGAGGATAGGCGGATTTTTAGTAAAAACATATCCCAGTTAAAATTCTACCGCAGATTTATAGACGACCTCCTGTTTATTTGGGAGGGGTCGAGGGAATCTGCGGTAGAATTTCTGGATGATCTAAATAAGAACACCAATAACATCAGACTTGAATACCAGATCAGTGAGACAACTATTAATTTTCTAGATGTCACCATAGATAAGGACTGTAGTGGACTCAGGACTAAAGTGTACTTTAAGCCAACGGACCGTAATAGTTCAAAGCTATATAAAAGATGTGTAAATGAATACAAAATGTGTGTACATACACAGTGTACAGTGAAAAAAGCTGCCACTTAAATAAATACGTAAACTGATCAGAATCCCAAAACTATACCTCTCACACGTGTACAGATAGAGATAGCGGCACTAATATAAATTGTGTAAAATAATGGGTCAGAGCAGCATAATGCCTATGACCCTCTACTTATGCATAAAAATATTAATAATAATAGTGTCATGAAAAATATTAATTTTATCATGAAAAGAAATTTCTTTAACACCCAGTGAAAAGTGTCACTATAAATAATAAATTACAAGAAATTAATGATCAAGTTCAACAGTTGTTTTTCAATCTTCTTGTGTGAAAAATCTTCTACTCTTCCACCACACCACCGTGATAGTGACACCACTCCCTCTAAAGAGCGCACTTACCAGATTGTATAGCCTCACACTCTCCTGTTCGGCAAAACAGCAATTGAACCACACCTGGGTTGCATGTGATGAACCGTGACTCCAATCAAGCCAGCTCCATATGTGAAAAAATGAATAAAGTGCTCCACATAGCGTGATACCATTTTGACAGATTTATTAAAATCACTTCAAACACACTTCAATGGTTACACTCACTTTTAAACTGAAACATAAAAGCCTTTTAAAAAAATCCACAGCAAGCAACAGGATCAGTGATCCAACGGTGCACCGCGGTTACAGCGGACCTGCAGTGTAAACTGGTGTATCTCTCACCCAACCTTCTAAGGCCCAGCCATCCGATCGGTGTAGTCCTTCTCAGACAGCGGCATCTAATGTCAGTGCGATGGAATGCCGTGTAATAATGCCCAAGACATGTTTCGTCGAAAAGACTTCTTCAAATGGGATTGGCTACACGGATGGTTCATCAATCCTTATATACTATCTATGATCAGTCATGTGATCATCATCAGTCATGTGATCACCATCAGTCATGTGATCACCATCAGTCATGTGATCAGGGGCGGATTTCCCTCAAGGCCACCGAGGCCATGCCTCGGGGCGGCAGTGGTACAGGGGCGGCGCCGCCCCCACACTAACATCAGCATGCAGTGCACCCGGGCGCCAGAGAGGTGGGGGCGCTGAAGCGCTAGAGTGCTCCTCTCCCTCCTCCTCCTCTCTGTGTCCAGACTGAGGCGGCTCCCTCCGCAGGTCACCGCCGCCACCGCTGTGTTTTTCGCTGCTCAAGCCCGTCCCCCCTCCCTCAGAGAAGGAGAGCAGCCGCCGGAGATCGGAGCGGCTGGTCTCTGTGCGGGGGGGGGGGGGGCGTGTTCTCCTCTGTCTCTCACTCCCGCCTAAGCCTGTGCCTGTCTCCATCTGTTCTGTTGTACACACTTGGAGGGGAGGTTGACCTGGGGGGTCTGTACTAATGGAGGGGGGGTTGTCCTGGGATGTCTGTACTAGTGAAGGGGGGGTTTGTCCTGGGGGGTTTGTACTAATGGAGGGGGGGGTTGTCCTGGGGGGTTTGTACTAATGGAGGGGGGGTTGTTCTGGGGGGTTTGTACTAATGAAGGGGTGGGGGTTTGTCCTGGGGGTCTGTACTAATGAAGGGAGGGGTGGTTTGTCCTGGGGGGGGTCTGTGCTAATGGAGGGGGTGGGGGTTGACCTGGGGGGAGTTTGTACTAATGGAGGGGGATTTGTCCTGGGGGGGTCTGAACTAATGAAGGGAGGGGTGGTTTGTCCTGGTGGGGATCTGTACTAATGGAGGGGGGGTTGTCCTGGGATGTCTGTACTAGTGAAGGGGGGGTTTGTCCTGGGGGGTTTGTACTAATGGAGGGGGGTTGTCCTCCGGGGTTTGTACTAATGGAGGGGGGTTGTCCTGGGGGGTTTGTACTAATGAAGGGGGTGTTTTGTCCTGGGGGGGTCTGTACTAATGAAGGGAGGGGTGGTTTGTCCTTGGGGGGTCTGTGCTAATGGAGGGGGTGGGGGTTGACCTGGGGGGTTTGTACTAATGGAGAGGGGGTTTTCCTGGGGGGGTTTGTACTAATGGAGGTGGGTTTGTCCTGGGGGGGTCTGTACTAATGAAGGGAGGGGTGGTTTGTCCTGGGGGGGTCTATACTAATGAAGGGAGGGGTGGGTTGTCCTGGGGGGGTTTGTACTAGTGGAGGGGGGTAGACCTGGGGGGGTTTGTACTAATGGAGGGGGGTTGTCCTGGGGGGGGGGTTTGTACTAATAGAGGGGCATTTGTCCTGGGGGGGTCTGTACTAAGGAAGGGAGGTGGGTTTGTCCTGGGGGGTCTGTACTAATGAAGGGAGGTGGGTTTGTCCTGGGGGGGTCTGTACTAAGGGAGGGGGGTTTGTCCTGGGGGGGTCTGTACTAATGAAGGGAGGGGGGTTTGTCCTGGTGGGGGTCTGTACTAATGGTGGGGGGTTTGTCCTGGGGGGGAGGGTCTGTACTAATGGAAGGGGGTGGTTTGTCCTGGGGGGGTCTACACCCAGGAAAGTACACCCAGGGCTCCAGAGGGAGAGGGCAGTGCTGAGGGAACACCATCAGAGAGAGAACCCTGCTGCCCTGCGTCACCAGATGGAAAGCCGCACAGCCTGGCGCCATCCCTGGCGGAGAAAGGAATGGAGTCATTGCAGGAATACAGATCTGGGTGCTACCCAACGGAGTCGCCACGGGCAATTCACAGTGAGCTGACTCCTGATCAGGGGAAGCATTGCTGTATCGCTGGGTCAGGTGAGAGGGCCGATCGGCCATTATCTACTAATGTCCATAGGAACTGCAGTCTCTGACCATCTCCTGTATCATGTCTGCAGTCTCTGACCATCTCCTGTACTATGATTGCAGTCTCTGACCATCTCTTGTATCATGTCTGCAGTCTTTGACCGTATTATGTCTGGGGGCTCTTTCTGGTGGTGTGGGGGGGGGCGGCATTGAAGGGCCCGGCCTTGGGGCGGCAAAGGGAGTAAATCCGGGCCTGCATGTGATCACCATCAGTCATGTGACCTCCTGCTCTGCACATGCTCACACTTCATGTCCCCCTGACCGTGAAGCACAGGTACAAAGACTGAATGCATTAGTGGATCCCAAACATTTTTACGGTGTGTAGTTAGAATGCTGCGTCCAGCATTACCATATATGACATATGACATATCCTAACTTATAATCCACCACTAGTTACTGTGCTAATGTGGAAAAGTAACCAATAAAAATGAATATTAATAGATTAAAATGAACATTTCAACAGGAGATAATGAATTTGTCTAGTTTAAAATACAAGCTATATAAATTAGTCATGATACTATCATACAGCTGCATAGGACAAACAATGACTGAAACACAATCTGATCCTATTAATAAAAAATATGGATGACTGCAGGCGAGTCTAAAATAGGGAAATAATAATGATATATCAGTGGTCAATGAATAAAACCACCTCAAACATGAAAACATCCCACCAAGTTTTAACTTGTTTGTCCATCAGTAACTATCTGATTAGCGGAGAAGATATCTTCCGGGATTATCCGTCTGTTAGACAGACAATTAATGGCATCCAAGGCTGCAGGTGGTAAATAAATAGACAATGGTTTGTAGCAAGAGATATACAAATAAACCGCCCCTGAATCTCTCTTACTCCACTGCGCCAAAGAAAAGTGCAAAGCTATATAAAAGATGTGTAAATTAATACAAAATGTGTGTACATACACAGTGTACAGTGAAAAAAGCTGCCACTTAAATAAATACGTAAACTGATCAGAATCCCAAAACTATACCTCTCACACGTGTACAGATAGAGATAGCGGCGCTAATATAAATTGTGTAAAATAATGGGTCAGAGCAGCATAATGCCTATGACCCTCTACTTATGCATAAAAATATTAATAATAATAGTGTCATGAAAAATATTAATTTCATCATGAAAAGAAATTTCTTTAACACCCAGTGAAAAGTGTCACAAGTGAAGTGGTGAAGTGTGTTTGAAGTGATTTTAATAAATCTGTCAAAATGGTATCACGCTATGTGGAGCACTTTATTCATTTTTTCACATATGGAGCTGGCTGGATTGGAGTCACGGTTCATCACATGCAACCCAGGTGTGGTTCAATTGCTGTTTTGCCAAACACGAGAGTGGGAGGCTATACAATCTGGTGAGTGCGCCCTTCAGGGGGAGTGGTGTCACTATCACGGTGGTGTGGTGGAAGAGTAGAAGATTTTTCACACAAGAAGATTGAAAAACAACTGTTGAACTTAATTTCTTGTAATTTATTATTTATAGTGACACTTTTCACTGGGTGTTAAAGAAATTTCTTTTCATGATAAAATTAATATTTTTCATGACACTATTATTATTAATATTTTTATGCATAAGTAGAGGGTCATAGGCATTATGCTGCTCTGACCCATTATTTTACACAATTTATATTAGCGCCGCTATCTCTATCTGTACACGTGTGAGAGGTATAGTTTTGGGATTCTGATCAGTTTACGTATTTATTTAAGTGGCAGCTTTTTTCACTGTACACTGTGTATGTACACACATTTTGTATTCATTTACACATCTTTTATATAGCTTTGCACTTTTCTTTGGCGCAGTGGAGTAAGAGAGATTCAGGGGCGGTTTATTTGTATATCTCTTGCTACAAACCATTGTCTATTTATTTACCACCTGCAGCCTTGGATGCCATTAATTGTCTGTCTAACAGACGGATAATCCCGGAAGATATCTTCTCCGCTAATCAGATAATTACTGATGGCGAGGAAGATGTCCCTGGATCTCTAAAGAATTTGGAAAATCTTTTGGAGAAACAAGTTAAAACTTGGTGGGATGTTTTCATGTTTGAGGTGGTTTTATTCATTGACCACTGTTATATCATTATTATTTCCCTTTTTTAGACTCGCCTGCAGTCATCCATATTTTTTATTAATAGGATCAGATTGTGTTTCAGTCATTGATTGTCCTATGCAGCTGTATGATAGTATCATGACTAATTTATATAGCTTGTATTTTAAACTAGACAAATTCATTATCTCCTGTTGAAATGTTCATTTTAATTTATTAATATTCATTTTTATTGGTTACTTTTCCACATTAGCACTGTAACTAGTGGTGGATTATAAGTTAGGATATGTCATATATGGTAATGCTGGACGCAGCATTCTAACTACACACCGTAAAAATGTTTGGGATCCACTAATGCATTCAGTCTTTGTACCGATGCTTCACGGTCAGGGGGACATGAAGTGTGAGCATGTGCAGAGCAGGAAGTCACATGACTGATTGTGATCACATGACTGATGGTGATCACATGACTGATGATGATCACATGACTGATCATAGATAGTATATAAGGATTGATGAACCATCCGTGTAGCCAATCCCATTTGAAGAAGTCTTTTCGACGAAACATGTCTTGGGCATGGTTACACGGCATTCCATCGCACTGACATTAGATGCCGCTGTCTGAGGAGGACTACACCGATCGGATGGCTGGGCCTTAGAAGGTTGGGTGAGAGATACACCAGTTTACACTTCAGGTCCGCTGTGACCGCGGTGCACCGTTGGATCACTGATCCTGTTGCTTGCTGTGCTTGCTGTGGATTTTTTTTTAAAGGCTTTTATGTTTCAGTTTAAAAGTGAGTGTAACCATTGAAGTGTGTTTGAAGTGATTTTAATAAATCTGTCAAAATGGTATCACGCTATGTGGAGCACTTTATTCATTTTTTCACATATGGAGCTGGCTTGATTGGAGTCACGGTTCATCACATGCAACCCAGGTGTGGTTCAATTGCTGTTTTGCCGAACACGAGAGTGGGAGGCTATACAATCTGGTGAGTGTGCTCTTCAGAGGGAGTGGTGTCACTATCACGGTGGTGTGGTGGAAGAGTAGAAGATTTTTCACACAAGAAGATTGAAAAACAACTGTTGAACTTGATCATTAATTTCTTGTAATTTATTATTTATAGTGACACTTTTCACTGGGTGTTAAAGAAATTTATTTTCATGATAAAATTATTATTTTTCATGACACTATTATTATTAATATTTTTATGCATAAGTAGAGGGTTATAGGCATTATGCTGCTCTGACCCATTATTTTACACAATTTATATTAGCGCCGCTATCTCTATCTGTACACGTGTGAGAGGTATAGTTTTGGGATTCTGATCAGGACCGTAATAGTTACCTGTCCATCAGGAGTGGTCACCATCCTGCTTGGATAAGGAACATCCCGAAGGGACAAATTTTACGGGTCCGACAGAACTGTACAAGGATAGAGGATTATTTTACACAGGCCAATGTTCTCAAAGAAAAGTTCATACAAAAAGACTATAATAATAATAATAACCTTAATGAAATAATCCAGGAGGTGGCAGAGACCCCTAGGGACCAATACCTTAAGAAAAAAGAACCTCAAGCTAGTAACAATCAACACCAACTGAGCTTTATTTCAGGCTTTCATTGTCAGTATAGGGAAGTTGAGAGTATATATAAAAAACACTGGCATATCCTATGTAAAGATAGGCACCTAGGAGAAATATTACCACAGCAGCCAAAATTCATCTATAGGAGAGCTCCGAGTTTTGGGGACCAAGTAGTTAAAAAGATCTTGGATCCTCCAAATCAAAGAGCTTTGAAAATAGATCTAAAATGTTTCTACTGCTGCAGAAAATGCATATGCTGCAGAACAGTAAGAACCAGTAATAGAGGAGTGACAAGTGTCACTAATAGAGATGGAGAAACATTTGAGATAAAGGAATTCAGCACTTGTAATTCCTCTCATGTTGTGTATTTGATGTGGTGCCCCTGTGGCCTATTCTACATGGGAAGAACTAAAAGGCTATAATAATAATAATAACCTTAATGAAATAATCCAGGAGGTGGCAGAGACCCCTAGGGACCAATACCTTAAGAAAAAAGAACCTCAAGCTAGTAACAATCAACACCAACTGAGCTTTATTTCAGGCTTTCATTGTCAGTATAGGGAAGTTGAGAGCATATATAAAAAACACTGGCATATCCTATGTAAAGATAGGCACCTAGGAGAAATATTACCACAGCAGCCAAAATTCATCTCTAGGAGAGCTCCGAGTTTTGGGGACCGAGTAGTTAAAAAGATCTTGGATCCTCCAAATCAAAGAGCTTTGAAAATAGATCTAAAATGTTTCTACTGCTGCAGAAAATGCATATGCTGCAGAACAGTAAGAACCAGTAATAGAGGAGTGACGAGTGTCACTAATAGAGATGGAGAAACATTTGAGATAAAGGAATTCAGCACTTGTAATTCCTCTCATGTTGTGTATTTGATGTGGTGCCCCTGTGGCCTATTCTACATGGGAAGAACTAAGAGGTTATTGAAAGTCCGTATAGCAGAACATTTGGCGCATATAAAAAATGGGTACAAATATCACAGTGTTTCTGTACATTTTAGAGAAAAGCATCATCAGGATCCATCTTTGTTACAGTTTTGTGGCATAGACGTTGTATATACATCCTGGAGAGGGTCAAATAGGGTGAGGGATTTATCCCAAAGAGAAACCCAATTAATATTTCTTTTCAAATGTTTGGCCCCTAGAGGGTTAAACATTGAATTGGATTTGAATTGCTTCATTAATGATTTTTAATGTAATCTTTAGGAAAAGCTATGGGGTGTTATTTTCCTTATTTGACCACTGGGTGTCCTTTATTGATTTTAGTTTTGAATTAATTGGGTTGTAGTTTTACTGCACTGTCACTTTAAAAATTGGAGATTTTATGCCCCTTTGGGGATGGGGGACTATGGGGTGTATTTGAACATTTGGATAACATATATGTACTATGTATGGATTGTCCCCTTTTTTGATGCATTTTTTGATGCATTTATGGGTTTTTGGCATAGATTATGGTTATAATTGGCTATAAAGGGAGGGAAGTGAATTATTACACGCTGGTGAGTTTTTGTTTAATTAATGTGTCCAATGGACTTTTTTATATATATTTTTGCACTCTATATGCACTATTTATAAAGAACTGACAAAAGTAGTTGTAAAGAGGAGGGGAGATAATGATCAGGCTGCTGTTAGCACCGACCAGTGGTTGCTTTATAGGTTGCCTTAAGGATCCTTATACCCCAGGCTATATATCCATACTCCCTTACTTAAGACTATTGAGTTATGGGAACTCTATTGTTGTGAAACGCTTTAATGCTAATTTTACATCACAGATCGCTGATTTAAAAAATACAGTGAGAGAGATTTTAATTAGTAGGCAAATTCCGGCCATCCATATACATTAGACTGGAGATCATATAGTTTTCTAATCGGTAGAGCTTTATTGATTGTTTATAACAATTTTAAATCCAGTTTTATTGGTTTTTATTTTTTGTTTTTCATCAGGAGAATGAATGTCCTATGTGAAGACTGTAATGATTACACATAGATATTTGTTTAAGTTCGATACTGTACAGGGCGGTCTGCTTTCAATGTAAGGTGCATAGCTGCGCCAGAATCCTGGCATCTGTAAGTGATGTATACCACATGTGTCCATAGCATACGCTGTCTCGTAGTGGTGGGGGCAATGTGATCGCGGGGACACAAGATGCACGCAGGCGCGCTAGTGATTCCTTTATCAGCTGATAGGGGGAGGGTATATAAGGGATGAGTGTCATACCATACAGCCAATCCCATGATTAAGTCAGTGTATGACGAAACATGTCGGGGCGTGGCTGTATGACGTTCTTCACCAATGACAAGTGACGCTGTTGTAACGTACGAGGAAGTGGTGCACTGATAGAGCGGCTAGGCATCGGGGAGTAGGTGAGAGAAGCTGTCTGACGCCTGCTTACCTCGGGTCCGCCGTGACCACAACTCTATACTGCGGTATCCAAATGTTTGCTGTGCTGTGCTGTGGAGGTCATTCTGCTGTTGAAGTTTTACTTATTTTATATTTGAAAAGTGTGAGTTGAATATTGAAGAATTTGTGTGTTTTCAATAAACTGGTTATACGATTTACCCTATTGGAGCACTACTTTTATTTACATGTGGAACGATTCCTGCACACGATTCTGTTTTTTTGGATTACTGTTGTGACCCTTCTGATGTGGTCAAAAAGCACTTGAGCCTTACACGAGAGTGTGGGCACTTGGATTCGGTGAGTGGATTTATGTAGGGAGTGGGATCACTGAACACTTGGGTGCGGTGAAAGTTACTAAGAAGGCATCAGCATTTAAGGACTTTTTTAGGAACTTTATATGCACTCACTGCTTGATGGTATATGTGTTGTATATATATTCTTTATCACCTGTCACCTGGTGGTTTTTTATTGTATTTGAACAAATTTCTTTTTAGTTTCCCCTTAAGGGAAAGATAGTTTTCTTTTATATAGCGCCACTGTGTTTTTTCACTAATATTTTTAGGTTGTGTGCACTTTACAAAAACACTATATACACAATTCAGCATTTAAAGTGGCAGCTTTGGACTTAAATTCAATTTGATGTTCTCCTAGGCGTAGTGGTGGTAAGCGAAGTAGAAGGGGGCAGTGTTACTTTTATTACCAACGTGTGGGGATCTCTGGGGTATTACATGCAGCATTCAGAAAGATAACACACTTACTAGCTGAAATGGGAGTGGAGCTAGATCTCAAACTGAAATGCCTTTGATGATCCAAACCTGTTGTCCCCTTTCTCTTAGCACCCTTGAAATTTGCACAACCCCACTGGTGTACCGTAGATTGCTCATAGTCCTGTTTATCAAGTAAAAATGTAGTCTCTTTAATGTGCATAATTTCATTCTCCAATTTATTCAAGGAGCTATTCAGTTTTATCCATTTCATCAAAGGGAACTCTCCCTTTAAATGACTTTAACTCTTTCTAAATCACATTCACTTTAGCATGTATTATTTCCAATGCAGACATTCATATTCTATAAACATTTGTATAAGTTAAAATTATGCTTCTGTAGCCTCCCTTCAATAAAATCAGGACTCTTGCTAAATTTAGACTGCTTGGCTGTAATCAAACATCAATAGAGTGAGAAGACACAGAGGGATTGGGTTATGAATATTTATATCTTTTTTCAGCCAATTACTAGGATTTTCATTGTCAGTGGAGCATGAAAGTAAAGAATATAATTATTTGGGGTGACCCTGAGCAGGAACATTTACTCCCTGGGCTTAGACCTGGGGAGGAGTGCCATAGAAAGCTGCACTATATTTAAGTCTGTGTGCATTTGAAGAGTAGGCCAGGGATTTAAGCCTGCAGATAACCCTTCCTGTGGGAAGGGAAGCTGGTTCAGGATGGAATCCCAGAAGGGAATCCTATTGGAGGAGTCTGCGGGGCTATTTGAAGCTGGAACCTCGCATGTAGGAGCTGGTGGACTCATCTTGGAGGGAAAGATTGCAGTAAACCACTCTTCTGCCATGTTGCTGCTGAAATACAAGAATGCTGGCTGTGGCTTGAGGGCTTTTTTCTCCTGTTTAGCAGAGTGTGGAGTCCTGGAGTCTATATGTGGTCCCGAGCATCTGAAATCCTCTCTCCTGTGATGTGGTAAGAATGAATGCCATCTTTATTCACCAAAGTGACTGGCACTCAAATGCAGGCCTACCGGGACCAAACTCTTGCCTGGTTTGGGTCTATGTGTCATTGGTTGATGAAGTGATCATCCTACTGTCAGATCATTGAGGGATTCTCCACATCACAGATAACATGGGATGCCTTTAAGGCAGTAACGAGAGGGGTGAATATTTCTTCCATTAAGGGGACTAGAACCCAGCACAATCACACCAACACCTTGCTACTGGATAAGGAAAAGGAATGTGCCCAGGCTCACGGTAACTCACCCTCCTCCAAATCGCTGCCTGATTTGCAATTTGCTAGGAGAGAATTATATTTGCATTACCAAGAGCTTGCCCATAACATTTTTTCGAAATGGGACAAAAATTAGTGGTTGTTGGCTCTTCTGGTGGTTGATACTCAACCCTTAATAGTCATCCCTTGTATTTATTCCCCTCTGGCGCTTTACTAACCTCCCCAGATAGGATCCTTAGGTCTTTTGTCTCCTTCTACACAGACCTATATTCTCCTATTTTTATTTTCAATAGTGTTTATTCAAGTTTTCAAAATATAGAGTAAAGGCCTTGGCATTGTTTTTTTTTAACAGTGTACAGTTTTCATAGTCTGTGAAACATACAGTTTAGGCAAGGACAATCCGCCTCCTACATTTTAGAGCCAAGATATCAAAGTCACTAGTGTCAACATTGTCTTATCTAGAATCATGTCTTGGTTGTTGATCTATATAGCAAACTATTCAGTTCATCTTGAGCTTTACACTTTACCCTGTATCCATATGTCAACCTTATTGTATGGGCCCCAGAGTATGCCCCCCACGCCAGGGGACGCACGCACCCCCAACAGGTAGTCGGGGATACCCTGCCCCCCAAACCATGGAGGTGCGCAATCCAGGTTCCACAACATCAGGGTCCCAGAGGAAGAGAAAAGGATAGAAAATGAGAGGAAGGGAAGAGGGGATCAAAGAGTTTAAGAGGCAGGATGGGGGAGGAAAGGAGAGAGGTGGGGAGGGAGGTCTCCACGTTCCGTGCTATGTAGATCAGGGAAAGTTCTAGTCAGTGATTGTCCAGGGATCATTCGTTAAGTATCTGATCAATGGGTCCCACACTTTATTAAACAACTTCATTTTATCCTGCATAATTGCCGTCAGTCTTTCATTTAGCATGAGCCAAGAAAGCTTGTGTTTAAGTTGGTAAAATGGTATAGCTGCTGACTTCTAGTTCTTAGCTATTGTGATTTTGGCTGATATGAATATGAACATAAGGAGCCTTCTATGAGCTTTGGGGGCTTCCTCTACCTTGCTACCCAGGAGTGTGTGCCTTGGGGGCTTGGTCAGGTTGGTCTGGGCAGGGGCAGATCCAGAGCCTAGTCTCGGGAGGGGCACTGCCAGAAAATACATTTTTTTGGGGGTAAATTTATCGGGGAAATGGCTGGTGTTAGCGCTTCAATCATCACGGCACCATGGTTGTTATGGTGTCAAGATGATTGAAGCGCATTATTACTATTATTACATTGTTATAAAAAATGAAATTCAACTCACCATAATGCAGAATCAGTGGGAGCCCCGAGCGTGTCACTTGCCACTGTCACCTGCCACACGTTGCGGATTGTCACTTGCCACGTCACCTGTCACCAGATGCAGATTGTCACTTGCCATGTCACCTGTCACCAGATGCAGATTGTCACTTGCCATGTCACCTGTCACCAGATGCAGATTGTCACTTGCCACGTCACCTGTCACCAGATGCAGATTGTCACTTGCCACATCCCATACCACATGTTGCAGATTGTCACTTGCCACATCACTTGCCAGGTCCCACGCCACACGTTGCAGATTGTCACTTGCCAAGTCCCATGCTACATGTTGCAGATTGTCACTTGCCACACGTTGCAGATTGTCACTTGCCTGCTATAATTGTCTCTTGCTGTGTCCCAGAGTCAGGCAGCAGAGAGATGTTGTAATCTCTCTGCTGCCGCAGCTGCCTGCAGACTGCACAGTGAGGGTGGAACTACAGGGATGCAGGGCGGGCACCGGGCAGTGAAAGAGGATGTCATCTCTCTATTGCCCCACCCGCCGGCTCCCTGATTGGCCAGAAGCCCGCTCTCACACTGTCACGCACAGCTGCTCACCAACCGAGCCGCCCGGCCCGCCCACGGAGCTGTCCGCTGTCTCTCACCAACGGTGCCGCTGTGCTCTCAGCCGCAGAGCCGCCCGCCGGCTCTCTCACCGCGGCAACTCCTGCTCCCCCAATCACTCATCCGCATTCTTGGAGGGGGCAATTGCCCCGTTGCCCTCCCTGGATCTGCCCCTGGGTCTGGGTGAGAGCATAAATGAAGTTATAGACCCTGATCCAGAATCTCTGTACCTTGGGGCATTGCCACCATATATGGTATGCTGTCCCTTCCTGACCACAGCCCCGAAAGCACTCAGAAGAAGTCCCGGGAACAAAAGTGGCCAATCTAGCCAGTACCAAATACCACCTCGATAAAACCTTGTAATTTGCTTCTACAATTAAAGTGTTGATGAGTGATCTAGAAGCTGTCATTGCTATTGAGTGCCATTTCTCAAGGTCCAGGGTTTCCTGGATGTCTTGTTCCCATTGGGTCACATAGGTCAGTTTTACTGAAACATACATTAAAATAGAATATATTGCGGATATGTGACCCCGAATTTTATTATATTGTCGACACATGTGTTCCATAGTGACATAGTTGTGAGGTCACCTTTGCGTGATAGGGTTTGCAGATAATCGTGTATTTGGGTATATCTATAAAGTTCAGAGTTTGGTAATTGGTGTTTTTCTATCAGCAATCTTTTGGATAGCATACCTTTTTGATCACAAAGATCTGCAATCTGTATGAAGCCATTGTTAGACCACCATTCAAAAGTGTGGGGGGGTGAGGCCCGGGGTGAATTCCCCATTTCTCAAAAGGGGAGCTAGTGGATTGTGGTGTGATTTGAATTTCTGGGTTCTCAACAGTCTCTTCCAAATGTCTAGCGACAAGGAGAGGGAGGGGCATAAAATCCTTGGCCTTTCTTTCATCGGCAACAACATAATATGAGAAATTGGCTTGGGATGACAGGAATAGGATTCCATGGTCATCCACGGTGCCTGGGGTTGCCGGGAGTGAAATTTAGTTAGTTGGGCCAGTTGGGCAGCATAGAAATATTTCTGCAGATCGGGAAGTCCGAGACCCCTCTTCTGTTTTGGTGTGAACAGTGTACACCTGTTCACCCTGGGCCTCTTGTCTCCCTATATAAACTTGAGAAGCTTTTTTTGGAATGTCAAAAGGTTAGATCTGACAAGCGCCACTGGTATAGTGTAAAACAAGTACAACATTTTTGGAAGAATATTCATTTTTATTCAGTGTATACTGCCGAACCACGATGGAGGGTGGATTTGCCATCTGGCTAGGTCCACTGTCAAATGTCTATACAGAGCAGGGTAATTGTACGAGTATAAGGTATGTAAGGAAGGGGTCAATTGTATTCCTAGGTAAGGTAGAGCTTCCGGCTCCCAAAGAAATTGGTAGGATTGTCCGAGAGCTTTCTGGGTGGAGCTCTGCAAAGAGATGTTCAATGCCCCTGATATATAATGGTTGATTTAAAGACCTGAGATTCCTGAAAATGGTTGCATAATTGCATATAGGTTGGGGAGGGAGGTGATAGGTGATGACATAACCATCAAGATATCATCAGCAAAAAGTATGCATTTATGCTCCCTGTCTCCACATTCTATGCCCTTAACATCTGGACAGATATGAATATTTATTGCAAGTTGTTCCATTGCAAGAATGAATAGCACCCCTGCCAAGTTCCCCTTTGGATATCGAGGGATCAGGAGGACTATCCCCTAAGCATCAAAGACGCCGTTGGCGTATTATATAGTGTTCGAAGGAGAGCCAGAAAGCGCTTGCCAAACCCAAATCGGGATAACACATTAGATAGATAATCCCAGGATAGAGAGTCAAACGCTTTATGGATGTCCAACTAAAGCAACATGCCCTGTCTAGGTCCTTTGTGGTCTCAGTCAGAGCGAATGGATGAGATTATATCTATGATTCTGCGAGTCTGATCTGATGCCTGGTGATTAGGGACAAAGCCCGCCTGATCTAGATGAATATATTGTGGAAAAAAAGAATTTAATCTAAGGGCGAGTACTTTTGTCATTATTTTTAAATCTACGTTTATCAGAGAGATTGGACGGTAATTAGAGTACTCTCTATGATCCTTTCCTGGTTTCAGTAGAACATATATATATGCTGTGTTTTCGTGCATAGGAATGTTGTTACCCTGTCTCAGGTCATTAAAGTAGGAGCACAGATGGGGGATTAGGATTTCTTGATATTTCCTGTAATAATGACCTGGGCCTTAGAGGGATGTATAGTTTTTATGGTCATTCTGATCTGTGAGTCCGTAAATTCTTTATCCATAAGTTCTACATGAGCCCGTGTAAGCTGGAGCAGTGGAATATCTTGAAAAAATGCTTCTGCTTTTGTTTGCGAGAATTGATCTGGTTTGCTATACACTTTAGTGTAGAATTTATGTAATTCCTGAATAATGAGTTCAGGATTTTGTTTGGGGTGTCCCGTGGGTAGTCGCAATTTGGGCAAAGTGGGCGTATGTGTCCGGGGTATTAATTTTCTGGCCAGCATTGCAGTTGGTTTGTCACCCATTGTGTAATATTTATGTTTCGACCAGCGAATACGTTTTTCTGCTTGGGTGATTAGACTTAGGTTTAGTGCCAATCTAGCCTCATCAATCTTGTGTCTAATATCAACCTGAGGGGCCCATACGCTGTTCTTTCATGAGGCTGCCTAGGTCAGCTTCTAGTTGTTTAATTGTCTGTTCCTGGACTCGTTTGGCCCCAGCCGCTGATTGAATAAGGTTACCCTGTATAGTAGCCTTGTGAGCTGCTCAATTTATCGCAGGGGACGTATCCGAAGATGAGTTATCCCGAAAATAGGCTTGTAATTCCATCTCGATTTCAGCATATAATGTGGGATCATTTAATAAGGCTACATTAAATCGCCATGGAGAGGGGTGTGGTTTAGTCCAAAGGCCAGTTAATGATAGTTTAATCAGGGAGTGGTCTGACCAGGGGATGGACAGAATGTTTACTGACGTTATGAACGAAAGTAAGGAAGTATGTACAAAAAGGTGATCTATACAAGAATATGTGTGATGTAAAACAAAGTATACTCTCTTAGGTGAAGGAAGTATTAACAGCGCTTAGTGAGATTATAAAATTAATGAATATGATAGCTCATATACTGCTAGAATAGTCTGTTACACTCAAAGTGTATAATGATATCAGTATCTCAAGTGTTAACTCCAACAAAGATATATAAAAACTATCCTGATGCAGTGACATGAAATCAAATGCTCCAAATAGTCCTGACAAATATAATCAGTGGTATTTTAAATCTGACATATGAAATCAATTGCAACCACTGCACAGCCTTAAAGTCTTTCTGTGAACAATTCCTTGCATGCAGGGGACATCAGTTAAGAGGAAAAATTCTACTCATTCTGGAGTGCACTATCCGTGGGTCGCTACACTTTCACCGCATCACTGCGTGACCAGCCCCCCTTTGGATATAAGCTTACCAGCCATAAGAGTTAGACAAGCCTATCTTATCCTTCCTTCCTCGGATAAGCTCCTCCACCGCCAGAATACCTCAGTCCTCCTCAGTCAGGGTGGTTCAATATCCTGGTTGTGTCATGTAGAAAATAGAAGGGGAAGATTTACAGGAGCTCAAGCAGGCATATAGTAAGAACCAACTAGATGGCTGCCGCACCTCCGTCGTCCACGTCCTATGTCACACGTCCCGTAGCTCCACCCAACGTTTCGCTCCAAAGACCGGAAGTAAACACACAACTAAACCGGAAGCGACCATTCACAGGAAGCTCCAGTATGTAAATAGGGATTTGACGTGTTCCTGCTCTGTGCAGCGCCCCTCAGTCAGGGAGGGGTGCTGCACATGTCAGATTTAAAATACCACTGATTATATTTGTCAGGACTATTTATTTGGAGCATTTGATTTCATGTCACTGCATCAGGATAGTTTTTTTATATCTTTGTTGGAGTTAACACTTACTAAGATCATTATATACTTTGAGTGTAACAGACTATTCTAGCAGTATATGAGCTATCATATTCATTAATTTTATAATCTCACTAAGCGCTGTTAATACTTCCTTCATCTAAGAGAGTATACTTTGTTTTTTATCTTTGTTTGTCCTTATAACAGCAGCTAGAAGCACTTTAAAAGGTAGATTTATTTCTCCTTTCTTTCTTCCATTTTTGAGCGCTAGGATCAGTGTTGTTTATCAACTCTGGCATTTTTTCTTTGTTTTTATCAATATGTGTGATGTACCTATGAAAAGTGCGTGTAATCTCTAGCGGAGGGGTTTGTCTCACGCCAGGCATCGATTAAATCATATGTAGCACTGACCTCCAAAGGAGCTGCTGATATTTTATTTGGGCCTGTACTCTGCTATTACGCCCCCTTAATTTTTGACTCGGTCCCCTTGACACAACTGTGGTGTAGTGTTAGTGTGCGGTAAACTTAAAGACCATTTCACAGTGTACAATATAATATACCTTTTGTCTTTACCTTCAACCTCCAACTTCCACCTGGTCAGCAATTCAAAGGAAACAACACTTCACACAGGAATACTTAAACAAGAATAATGTTTTACTGTACCTACTTCAAAATAATGGTTACAGCAGTTGTACTGTCAGACCAACGTAGTATGACAGCCAACAGAATCAATTCACAAATAGAGTATTACACAAATGGAAAGTGTTTAAATTAACTTCTTAGCAATGCGTTTATGAGATGGGACCAATGACAGAGTGAACTGACTTCACTATGGGCACTGTCCCACTCTCAGCACGCTCTGTAACTGTAGAAAGGGCTAATACTATTTTGACAAATCATAGCACAATACCCAGGGAGCTCCCACTGCTTGATATTACAATGACTTTAAAGAGTAATGAAATACAAGGCCTTGCGTCTAAAGAGGCAGTCCTTCCTTTCTTCTGTCTTCTGTTAGCTATGTGTAGAATAAATTGTAATCCAGTGGTTAACAACTTTCAGGTCAGAGCAAACTGAATGTTGAACTAGTGTTGTGATCTGGCAAAACTACAGCTGTCTCTGTTGCAAATAATACAGTGTCAAAATTGTAATGAAGTACAGGGTTGAGGCCTATATTGAACTCAGTCTTAATACTTTGAATTTCCTCTGTGAGACTACAGGTCCCAGCAGCTTATGTTATAAATGCCAAATGCCGGCCGACACTGCTACGCTGCTCCGCTCCACTCAGCGAGATGCTCTGGGACTCTCAGGTGGTTCCGACAGGCTTCACTGGATCCTCCTCAGTTTTACCTCGCCATCAGTACAGCTCACTGATGTACTGCAGGGTCGCTGATCGGATCGCTCCGCAATGGGTGTAGGCCGCGCTTCGCTGGAGACCTCCACACAGATCCTCACAGGCTGGCTATGCATTCTCCAGAGACCCAAGTTCTTTTATAACCTTTCCAGAATGCAGTTCGGTTCTCTTGGTGCTCATGGGAGGTCATTGTGCATAGTGGGTAGGTCGAGTTAATGTGGAGATGTAAACAAAAATAGTCACTTCCTATCATCTTCTCACATTCTTCAGAAGGAAAGAGAATAAAACAAAGTCTATTCACAATTTTTGCCGCTAGATGGCGCTAAATACTAAGCTATGGCATTTACATAGAATAACATAACATAGATTATTGAGCAGAAATGTGACTGCTACACACTCCCCCTGCTTGAACTCTTCGGTCCCCAAAGAGATGTAACATCTTGTTTCTATTACACATTTTTGTTTCTATGCGATTACACAAAACCGACAGGGGAGCTTCCCACCAATTTTCATATGATGGGGAGCTGTCCTGTACACTCACAACCGACACCTTGATGTCGTGTACAGGTGTGTCAATGGGTGAGATGGGGTTTTGTTTTTCTGAGTCAATAGCGAGGGTATCAGGCCTTTCAGGATTTCTCCTGACAGTGAATTGAGTCCCTTCAGAGCACTCTCCTATCATAAATTAGTCTCTTTGGGGGAAGAATCACTCTTTTTGTCCTCTGTACTTTTGGTGTCTCAGGCAGATTGGCATGTTCTTCAATCCCTTCTTTCTCTTGTGTTCTAGAATCAAAATCAGTACTGAAATCCCCTAGGTCTGTTTCTGACAGAAAAGCTTGAGACTCTTCTGAGTCTTCTCTTGATCTACTTCAGGGTATAAATTCAGGAGCCTCCGGTCTAAGGATTCCATCATTCTCCCCCCCTGCTTGGATTGAATGGTCCCCTTCAGATTCTGACGCTTCAGATGGCCACAGCCAGCTTATCTCCATCTACTCTTCTTCTTCTTCCTCAGTAGCTAAAGGCCCAGTCTAGTTACTGGTCTGTGTACAACAGTAGATGTGGATGGCAGCTTCTCTTCTGGGGTACTCCTGACTGCTTCCGTGAGAGGCAGAAGGTGATTACGGTGCCAGGTCTTTAATGGCCCGGTGCTTCCTTCTGGCCGAATTTCATATACTGCAAGTTCTGGAAGTTTCCTGCTTACAATATATGGCTGTGATCTCCAGCGATCAGCCAGTTTGTGCTTGCCTGTGATACCCAAATTCCTTAGCAGAACTCGGTCACCAGGTTGTAAATCTTGAACCCACACCTTGAGGTCAAAGTTCTTTTTGTTTCTGTACCCTCTGCGGTCTGACGTGACGTGAGCTTTGTGGTAGGCAGTCTTCAGACTCTTCCTCAACCTATCCACATACCCTCGGTGAGAGGTCGCTGAAGTATGATCTAGGCTGGTTTCCGAAAGCCAAGTCCACCGGTAGTCTGGCTTCTCTTCCAAACATTAGCCGGTAGGGGGAATATCCTGTTACATCACACCTTGTACTATTATAGGCATGTACAAATACAGTGATGTGCCTGCTCCAATGTGTTTTTTGTTCAGATGTCAGGGTTCCCAACATATTTAGAAGAGTCTGGTTAAACCTCTCCGGCTGAGGGTCTTCTTGTGCATTTTATGGAGTAGTCCTGGATTTCCGGATACCTAGGAGAACCAACAGTTTTTGAATCAGAGTACTCTCTAAGTCCCTCCCTTGATCGGAATTAATTTGTTGAGGTAGACCATAATGGACAAAGAACTTTTCCACCAGAACCTTTGCCACTGTAGATGCCTGTTGGTCTTTGGTAGGGAATGCTTGGGCATAACGGGTGAAGTGATCGGTGACTATTAGAATGTTCTCCTTTCCACTTAGGTCGGATTCAACACTCAGTAAATCTATACAGACCAGCTCCATTGGTCCTCGGCTCTCCAAATGGCCCATTGAGGCAGCTCTCTGAGGCAAGGTCTTCCTCTGTATGCGCCGGAGGCATGAGTGACAGTAGCCCTCTACTTCGGTCCTCATGTAAGGCCAGTAGAACTGTCCCTCACCAACTGGAAAGTCCTTTCTGCTCCCAAATGGCCATGATGATCATGTAGAGCAATCAGTACCTTCTCTCTGTGTTTCTCCGGCAGAAACAGTTGCCACTTTTCTTCACAGTCATCAGAGGGACCCCTTCGGTAGACCACCCCCTGTCTCAACTGTAACCGCTCCCACTCCCTGTGTAAAATGCGAGCTTCTTTTTTAGTGCTTTCAAGAAGTAGGTCAGGGTGTTTGCTCTCCAAAGCCTTCAATGCCAGGCTACAAAGTGGGTCTTCTTGTTGATCTAACCGAAGATCCCTTCTGAACAGCTTTGGTAGACCCTCTTCTGCAATCAAAGTAACACTTAGGCACTCCGGCAGCAGACACTCCAGCTTCTTCAGCTCTGGCCCCACCTTTACTTTGCTGTTGTGCTCCATCACAAAGGGCTCTCACTCCCCCTGGGGTGAGCTGGGTCCATTCTTCTGATTGACCCTGGGAGCAGTGAGGTTGTCTTGATAATGCATTTGCGTCTCTATTTCCAATTCCTGGTCTGCACTTCAAGCTGAATGTGAAAGCTGAGAGTGCAGCCAACCACCTACGGCTGGTGGCATCCAAATTTGCGGTGGTGAGCAAGTAAGTGAGGGGTTTATTGTCCGTCTTGACCACAAACTCTGCACCATACAGGTAATCTTTGAGTTTATCTACCACAGCCCAATTTAAAGCTAGGAATTCCAGTTTATGAGTGGGGTAGTTCCTCTCAGCGGGGACTAGACTTCTGCTCACATAGGCAATGGGCCTCAGTTGTCCGTCATGTTCCTGATAAAGCACTCCGCCCAGCCCGTCTCGGCTGGCATCAACATGCAATTCATAGGATTTAGTAGGGTCTGCATAGGCTAGAACCGGAGCAGTGGTAAGGCTCCATTTCAGCTGTCTGAAAGCCTCTTCGCACTGTGGAGTCCATTCTTCTTGGATGGACTCTTTCTTCTTCCTGGGGCCTTCCTTTGGCTTCCCCAAGTCTTCTGAGTCTGAGCCAGTTCCTTCTTGATTCTTCAACAACTCGGTGAGTGGGTGGGCTATCTTAGCAAACCCTTCCACAAACCGTCTGTAATAAGAACAGAACTCTAAAAAGCACCTAAGTTCGGTCACGTTAGTCAGCCTAGGCCAAGAGGTGACTGTGGGTCTGGTGCCACTCCTTCAGTGGACACAATGTGGCCCAAGCAGTTCACTGAAGGTTGGTAAAAATGGCACTTCTCCAGAGAGAGCTTCAGGCCTTCATCATGGAGTCCCTTCAGGACTTTCTCCAGGCGCTCTTTGTGCTCCTCCAGTGTTCTGCCAAACACTATGACATCGTCTAAATAGACCAACACCTCGATCAGATTCATATCACCCACTGTCTTCTCCATTAATCGCTGGAAGGTTGCTGGGGCCCCAGACAGACCTTGAGGCATTTGATTAAACTAGAAGAATCCTACAGGGGTAATAAAAGCGGTCCTCTCTCTATCTTCAGGAAACTTGGGGATCTGATAGTACCCGCTTTTAAGATCTAACACACTGAACCACTTTGCTCCTGTTAGGCTCTGTAGGGCATCCTTTATCCGAGGTGTGATGTACTGATCCGGAATGGTCCTCCGATTTAGTGTTCGGTAGTCAATACATAGTCTCAAGGAACCATTCTTTTTCCTTACAACCACTATGAGGGAGGCATATGGACTCCGGGACTCTCGGATAATCCCCGTCCTTTTCAGCTCAGCCAGCTGCTCCCGTAGGTCTTCCAGATCTCCCAACGGGATCCGCCTTACCCTCGGAAGGGTTTTTCTTCTTCCAATTGGATTTTGTGTTCGGCACTCTTTGCAAGCCCAACATCGAACTCACTTTTTGAGAAAGCAGTCTTCCATCTCAGGAGCTGGTTCTTCACTCTCTCCATTCAGGCAGGTGTAAGAGGTGTGTTCTTTGGGTAGAACTCTTCCGGGGGAATCTTTCCATCCTGTTCTCCCATGATTCCACACGGTGAGACTGGGGTTGCTTGGCTGACCTGTCCCAGAAACACTCTGGCAGGCACCTAAATAGGCAAGGCTGTTGTGTTGCGAACACTGACTGAGATACGTCCTTTACTTCTCTTCATCTCCTTGGTTGACAACACTTCTGGGATAACTTCCAAGCCCTTGTCTTCTTTCTGCCTGTCTGTCTCAAGGACGATGAAGGGACCAGGCTGTCTCCAACTTAGCTTGATAGAGACTTTTTGGAAGACTACTTTTCACTCTTGTCCAGATGCCAGACTTTTCCCACTCCTTCTGGTGGGGCCTTCTGTTTTTGCACAAGATCTTGGTACACCTGTGTTAGCCTGGGGTATACACTCTTGGCTGGGGTGCTCTTCTTCTGCACTAGTGGTGTGAGCAGACTTCTTACCAGGTCAGTGTTGGTCCCAATAATGAGGCAACTTCTATCAGCCCCTGGAGGGTGAGGACACACCACTGCCAAGGTGTCAAAGGTTTCAACCTTCCCTGCCACACTCGAGTCGAAGGTAAGTCTGATGGGTAGATAGCCATCATAGGGGAAATTCTGAGTCCCTAGGCCCCATATCTCCAATTCCTCCAATTTCTGCAATGGTAGGTGTTTGAGATAATTCTTGTAGAAGTCACTATACAGTAAGGTCACTTGGGCTCCAGTATCCAGCAGAGCTTTAGTGTAAATCCCCTCTACTTGAATGGGGACAATCGGAGAAGGTCCTACAAGCTTAGGAGGGAATCCATGTGTTTTTGCATGCTTGATCCTCTTGGTGGCTTGTACCTTCACACTCTGCTTTTGTGGAATTCTTTTTTTTTTCTTTACCTCAACTGAGGCTTCAGGGGTCTGTAGTGTATGGGTTTGTTTGGAGTTGACTACTGTAGTAGGGCACCCAGTTAACTCCTTTACTGGGGCCCTCTGAAGTTTTCCGCCGGCCATTGATACATTGTTTCTGCTTTTAGGCTTGGGCATACTCGCCTGTAATGTCTAACCCCTCCACAATTGAAACAGGACTTATGCTTTTCCGCAACTGTGGGGCTTAACATTTCTTTAGGCATTTGAATCCCTCCATCAGGTGGAATGGTGTGCTTGGCAGTCAACAGGGCCACCATCTCCATCAACTGTGCCACCTGTGTCTGAAGAAGTTCGATCTGAGGGTCACCATTAGTTGCACTTGTCGTTCTAACTCCAACGACTGATTTTTTCCTTTGGATCTTCCCTTTCTTTTTCTCAAGGATGGCTTCCTCTTCCCGCACAATTCGGATCAGGTCCAGATACTTCAGTATGCCACCATCTTGACGGGTTCTCAACTGAAACACTATGGGGTCCAATGGCTGGGCACCCCTCAGGACTTGCTTGGCTCGGACTTCGTCCACTTCTCGAGGGTCTAGTCTCTTTTTTCAACAAAATCTGGTGTATGATTTTGTCTAGACGCCTCATGTACTTTGACAGCTTCTCTCCCTAACTTTGATAAGTGTGTTCCAGCTGCTAGATCAGGTCGGAAACCTTCTCTGTTCACCCAAACACATCCTGTAGGATGTCTAAGTAGTCCTGAGCCATGCAGTCTCGCTTGCTGAGCTTCAAGTTCCGAATAGCTTCTGAAGCAGGCTGTCAGGGACGTGCTGGTGCCTTTCAGGGGAATATGCATGCGGGGTCTGTCCAGGGTTATACAGCAGAATTCACTCACTGGTGTGCACCGGCGCGCTCCCGTGCGCGCTCGTGCGTGCACGGCGAGCGTGTGCCCGTGCGCGTTAGCGCTGTTTGGCGCCAAGGTGCTTTTAAAAGTGTGACAGCTGCACTCATGCGGTGATGTTCGTCTGCAACTCTGCACCTGTGTTCCTGTATCTGCCTGCTGATTGCTACGTCTGACTCTTCTGCTATCTCCAACCCGACCCGGCCTGCCTGACTCTGCTATCTCCTCTGTGACCTGTTGCCGAACTCCTGCTTGCCTGACTACTCTGTTATTACCCATTTGTAATCATCTGCCTGATCTCCTGCCAAACCGGACTGTCTGACTCTGCCTTTTGCTTGTTGCTGCATCCCGGCCTTCTCATCCAGCTCCAGGTGTCGCTGCTCCAGTATCTTCTACCTGCCAGTTTGCTTATCCTCTTCTGCCTGTTATCATCTGCAGCTCAGCCATCCCTGAAGGATCTCTACTCAGCTCCTGTGCCGGTCTCTGCAAAACCTTCACCAGGCACTCCTACCTACTGTGCTCACGAGACCACTGTTCCCACTCCAGTGGCTCCTGAACCAGCGTTGTAAGAGGGGTCTTCTCCTACAAGTCGGGCTCAACTACCAGATATCTAACACAGGCCCTTTTAAGCTCTCTGCGATCCTCTGTTTCTTGTGCGCCTCTGGGACGTCCCGTTCATCTAAGGCTTGGGTGGTTTGCTCCAACCACTCCTCAAAGTTGCCTTCCTCTGGGGGTACAGGCTGTCTTCCAGAGAAAATGCTGAGTTTCTGGTATGCATTTCCAGGGTATGTGAGGTTGCCCTTCTGACATTTTTCCACAAAGTTCCCTAAGGCTGTAAAGAGCTCTGGTTCAACTGCGGTCAAGCGTGACCGGGAGAGAACTTTTGCCTTGACTGATTTCACTTGTGTGAAGCTGGTAGGGCTCTCACCTGGCTTCTCTGGGTGTGTCAGGCAGAATTTGGTTCTGTCAGATAGTTTCACACTGTTACCTTGAAAATTTTTAGGGACACCCCTCCTCCACTTTAGTAATGCATAAGTGTGAGAGGTCCCATAGTCTGGTCTCACTGCGATCACCCAGGCCTTCCTATCTGGGGACAATGCCTGTACAACTTCTTTTACATGTTTTTCTTCCCAGTTTTCCCCTGGGAGCTCAATTGCCATGCTCGCTTCTGAGCGAACACCTTCTGCCTTGCACCACTGAACCACAGTGACGGGGTCCATCCTGGTGCCTTCTGGGATATCTGGGGGGTCAATTGCAGAGTCACAGTAATCCCGGACGAGCCACCACGTGTAGCACTGACCCCCGAAGGAGCTGCTGATATTTTATTTGGGCCTGTACTCTGCTATTACGCCCCCTAAATTTTGACTCAGTCCCCTTGACACAGCTGTGGTGTAATGTTAGTGTGCGGTAAACTTAAAGACAATTTCACAGTGTACAATATAATATACCTTTTGTCTTTACCTTCAACCTCCAACTTCCACCTGGTCAGCAATTCAAAGGAAACAACACTTCACACAGGAATACTTAAACAAGAATAATGTTTTACTGTACCTACTTCAAAATAATGGTTACAGCAGTTGTACTGTCAGACCAACGTTTTATGACAGCCAACAGAATCAATTCACAAATAGAGTATTACACAAATGGAAAGTGTTTAAATTAACCTCTTAGCAATGCGTTTATGAGATAGGACCAATGACAGAGTGAACAGAGTCCCACTGCTTGATATTACAATGACTTTAAAGAGCAATGAAATACAAGGCCTTGCGTCTAAAGAGGCAGTCCTTCCTTTCTTCTGTCTTCTGCTAGCTATTTGTAGAATAAATTGTAATCCAGTGGTTAACAACTTCCAGGTCAGAGCAAACTGAATGTTGAACTAGTGTTGTGATGCGGCAACACTACAACTGTCTCTGGTGCAAATAATACAGTGTCAAAATTGTAATGAAGTACAGGCATGAGGCCTATATTGAACTCAGTCTTAATACTTTGAATTTCCTCTGTGAGACTACAGGTCCCAGCAGCTTATGTTATAAATGCCAATGTGTAAAAGTGTGTCAATGCAACTTTGGGCAGCAGCCCTCTCAACCAACCAGGTCTGCAATGTAGAACAATTCTGCTCCAATACACACGGTCCTGCTTCCGACCGGCCGACACTGCTACGCTGCTCCCCTTCACTCAGCGAGATGCTCTGGGACTCTCAGGTGGCTCCGACAGGCTTCACTGGATCCTCCTCAGTTTTACCTCGCCATCAGTCCAGCTCACTGATGTACTGCAGGGTCACTGATCGGATCGCTCCGCAATGGGTGTAGGCCATGCTTCGCTGGAGACCTCCACACAGATCCTTACAGGCTGGCCATGCGTTCCCCAGAGATCTAAGATTGCTGCGCCGAGTTCTTTTATAACCTTCCCAGAATGCAGTTCGGTTCTCTTGGTGCTCATAGGAGGTCATTGTGCATTGTGGGTAGGTCACGTTAATGTGGAGATGTTAATGAAAATAGTCACTTCCTATCATCTTCTCATAATCTTCAGAAGGAAAGAGAATAAAACAAAGTCTATTCACAATTTTGGCCGCTAGATGGCGCCAAATACTAAGCTATGGCATTTACATAGAATAACATAACATAGATTATTGAGCAAAAATGTGACCGCTACACATATAAGTGAAGTAGGCCTGCCACTTTACTGCTACTGCTGGGTGCTCACTTAAGAATCATTTTGGTTGGCTCTGATTTATCCATGATCCGATTTAATGGAATATTACTATCGCCCCCCAGGACTACCTGTCCCTGTACTTTGGGCATCAATACTTCAAACATCTTGCTAAAGAACTCCACCTGTCCAGAATTTGGGACATAATAAGAAATAAATGAAATCAATTGGTCGGCCATTATATATCGGCCATTTTTGTCTTTGGCTATAGTGATGGGTGTGAAAGGGGTCTGTTTAGAGAAATAAATTGCCACCCCCCCCTTTTTTTTCCAGGCCAGAGGACAAATAATATTGTAGGTATTTGGCACTGGATATCTAGGAGCCGAGGTCTGTGGGGGGGAGGAGGAAGAAAAAAGAATACGTGAATGAAGGAAAGTTGACCAGTTGGCCTTAGGCCCATATCATACCACATAATAAACATTATGTAAATACCGTTATTTTACATAATAAACATTATGTAAAAAGCCCATCCGGAAATAACGTCCTGGTATCAATGCGCGAGGGTACCTTCATTCGCAGAGGAAGTTAGTCTAACTAAGGGGGGCATGTGTGTACACCCCGACCCAAAGATCAAAAACAGTAAAGTAAACAGGAACTAAACTATAACTAATTTAACAGTTTGGAACTTCCATTCTCTGAACAGAGCTCCTCTTTCCATGATCCAGAAGTCCAGAGCAGGCTGGTCTCATCTCAGCCATTTGTGCCCTGGGAGTATGGGCATAGGGAGGTCATGTGACAGCCCTCAGAGGATATAGTCAGAATACATTACTGCGATGCAGCAATACAGTTATTTAAAGTAGATCAATCAGATAATTATCTAAGCATTACTTTGAACTGAACAGGAAATGTGCAACGGGGACGACAGTGGCGGATCCACTGGCAACAACAGGTGTTATCCAACCGTATTAGGAGAGCTTTATCAACCCCTGTATAGGGGGCGGTAGAGTCAAGCTGGATTCAGGTGATTGGGGAAGATCTTCTAGCCGACGATGTTTTCCGATCTTGCCACAGTGGGGAAAGAGGACGATTTGCTTGATGTGAGGGTGAGGCGGTTTGGGAGTCCCGTGAGATGATCCCCAGTTCCAGTAACAAATCTTTGACATCTTGAAAGGTAGAAAAGGAGTGGGATCTACCCTTGTAGAAGAATGACAATTAAATGGAAATGCCCATCTGTGCTTTATCTGTCGGTTCATGAGCTGTTGCAATAAAGGCTTAATGTTCCTCCATTTTTGCACTGTAAATCTGTGAAAAGCTGGATAGGTGCTCCAAATAGTGACAGATCCGGTCTATTGCGGGCCACAAACATCAACTTCACCCTTATGCGGTAATAGTGCCACTTAACTATAATGTCGCATGGTAGGCCATCTGACCTGGGGGCAGTCAGGGCACGATGGATTCTATCGATTTCTATTTGGTGCGTATTTATGTCAGGAATCAGTTCTTTCATCAGCTCCCTCATGGCTCCGTCTAGATCATTCTGGGTTTCTGGAAGTCCCCTTATGCGCACATTATACCTGCGAGACTGGTTTTCCAAATCCTCAATTTTAGTATAGGCCTCCTCTAATCTGCCTTGGAGATCAGTAATCATTATGAAATTCTGGCTAACCTTGGTAACTGCGCCATCCACCTTGGATTCAATCATCTCAAACCTTTCTCCTGAATGCCACGTTTAAGATCTGTGGTAATTATGGAACACGCTTTAAAAAGTTCTTGTTGTAGCGTTGCAGAAAAATGTGCTAGCAGCACAGCATCTCCAGCATAAGGTGTAGGTTGAGGTGCAGGCAGCTCTCTATCAGGACCGGATTGGCTGAAGATTAGGTCAGTCATCTCTGCCAAGTTCCTATCCATGGAGGACACCGGGAAGTCTACAGGCTCATGAGTGTCTCTGTATGTGGCAGGTGATGGGGAAGTGACAAGGACTCACCCTGTTGCTCTGCGTCCAGGTCCTCAGAGAAATGAGATGCAAAGGGGTCCCTGTTATGGTCAGGCTGGGTCAGTTTGATTGCCTTCCTCTGTAACCTGGATGTATCTGAGCTCAGGCTGCTTCGTGGTTCTCCCCGCTCCGGCGCCATCTTTGATGGAGGCTTCTGTCCGGGGGAGGGCCCCGCCGCTCCGTTCTGGTTTTGCTGCTTATATGGCCTTTTGGGCTATCCCATCTCCCGCCATTGCATTACCAGCTAGGAATGTGTTCCAGCCATGACCAAGTGTCTGCTCCCGTGTTTAGCGCTGTTTATAGCTGCTTTGAGCCGGTGGTGTGTGGAGCTGACTCAGAGCACGTCTGATCCAGAGTCCATGCACATGCGCTCTTCCCTATATTCTCCTATTTAGCCATATTCCTGGGAAGACCTTTTAGCTTTGTTAGAGCTGTTTAATTTACCCACTTTTCCGGTTGTAGTCTAGTAGTGGCAGTATCTAGGGGCACCTGCCAGGGATGTCCTTTATCCCCTGGTTTATTTGCTTTAATGAATGAGCCACTGGCTGCAGCTCTAAGAATATCTCCCAGAGTGTGGGAAGTCCAGGTGAGTGTTTAGGAGGAAAAAATGGCATTGTATGCCGATTTATGTTGTTCTCTTTCTCTGAGACACTGATACCTCCTTATCTATGGCTCTGTCTATTTTAAACACTTTTGCCAAGTTCTCCAGCCTCCAGGTTAACTGAGGTAAATCCCAAATACTACCTTTGAGGGTTCCCTCTCTGACTATATGGTCTCCAGATACCTGTCCGCACCAGTGGGTTTTTAATGTGAAATACCTGGGTCTAACTATGTCAAATGCCGTTTTAAATGTTACCCCTTTCAATCAATCTCTTAAATATAGAACTCAAGCCTGGCAAAACCTTCCTCTCTTTAATTGGGAAAATGAATTTACTAATAATTAAATTACACCATGTTTTCTTATCTATTTTTTAGAAACTCACCCATATGTAATCCTAAAACAAGTCTTTAAAGTGATTGTAAACCCTAGGACAAAAAAAAAAACTGCAAGACAAAGGCATAATGAGCTAGTATGCATAGCATACTAGCTCATTATGAATTACTTACCTGAGATCGAAGCCCCTGCAGCCATCCTCGTACACCGCTCCAGCGGCCTATATCGCTCCCAGAGTTACTTCCGGGTATCGCAGGCTCTGGCGCTGTGATTGTCTGGAGCCACGATGACATCCCTCCCGCACATGCACGCAGGAGCCGCCAGTAACGGCACACTCACTGAAGCAATGGCACGTTTGCTTCAGTGCGCATGTGCCGATGGTGTCAGCACATGCAAATACAGGGGAACGGTTTAGGAGATATCCAGGGTAGCTATAGGTAAGCCTTATTATAGGCTTACCTGTAGCAAAAAGTGTGATGTAAGGGTTTACAACCACTTTAAGGATATAGACTGCCTAGTATCTACTGTCTTGTGGCAAGGGGATGCTCCTCACATTAAACTATAGGTGCTTCAATGACCATGGAGGGAAGGGGGGTTAGAATTACTGAATTTGTCTCGCTACTTCCCAGCGGGGAAACTGGTTTATGCACACAGGTGGTTAAAACTGCGGATGATGTGGCCGTATCCTTGAAGGTGGCTTTTGTAGGCGCCTATGAGGCATTATCACACCTGGTATTTAGGGAATGTAGGGCTCCATATATCTATGGTATCTATGCATGCTACAATCCGAGGGAGTTGACCAGGCGGGTGAAAATTGGGGATGACCGGGGTGGTGTCCCCTCACTTGCTGCTATGATGGAACCATCAGCTGCCCCATTTCTATTTCTATCCAGACCCCATACTTTGGACAAAGACTGGGATAAAGACAGTTGGAGTTGTAGTGAGGAATACCAGTAACCTAATTATCAACTCTTTCAATATCTGCAGCTTCTACTTTTTATACCAAATTTGGCTCTTCCAGTATGGTTGTGTGTGTTGGAGATTTAGAGGCTTTGCTATGAGATGATACTTTATTGAAAGCTCTATCCACTATATAGAAGAAAAAAGAACCTGAGTGCTGAGGATAAAAGAATTAATCACTGCACATCATCCTGGATTAATATACAAGAAAGCAAATGGTGTAGGATGGAAATTTTAGGGTGCATTTAAAGTACCAGGAGTACTTCAAATGCACCCTATAAAATCCTATCCTACACCATTTGATTTCTTGTCTATCCACTATATATAAACAGTTGTTCATTGATACATCTAAGGTTCCTCTCTCTTTCTGTAATGCCTGGATAATTGATTTCCCCCAAATGGATGGTGATGAGTGGGACAATATGTGAGACCCTCTTCCACTAGACTTGTGTCAACACAGGATCACCTTATACGATTTAAATTCTTAAGCCCCATACACACGATAGGACTTTATACAAACTTTCCCTTGGATTTTTGTACAAAGGCCAAAAGTTTGTATTGCATACAGACGGCAGGACTTTTCCAGCCAACTTTCACCAAATCACGTGGTTTTTCAGCTCTTTACCACCACCCTTTGGTCAACTTCTGTATTGTTGTCTGATATTGTGTCAATCTCGCCACTTTTATCGGCGAGATTGACACCTTGCGAGCCGAGTTCACACTGATGCGGGGATCCCACTTGGATCCCCACCAATGCCAGGCACTGTGTTTGGTATGAATCTTGAGGGGGAACTCCACGCCAAATTTTAAATAAAAAACCGGCATGGGTTCCCCTTCAGGGGCATGCCAGGCCCTTAGATCTGGTATGGATTTTAAGGGGAACCCCCTACGCTGAAAAAACGGCATGGGGTCCCCCCAAAATCCATACCAGACCCTTATCTGAGCACAAGGGACAAGGGCCTCTTCCCGACAACCCTGGCCGTTGGTTGTCGGGTCTGCAGGCGAGGGGCTTATCAGAATCTGGGAGCCCCCTTTTATCGGAAGAAGAGAAGAGGGAAGAAGACATTCCAGAAGTCCGGTCCACCGCTAGCAAAAGAACGGCAGAAGATAGCGGAGGAGCCGGCAGAAGATCCGGACACCGGGAGAAGACGCCGGAGAGACCCCCGAAGTCGGAAGAAGACCCCCGGAGCTGCCTAATAAATTAATTTAAAAACCTGTGTACTGTGTTTTTTTTTATTGACACTTTTTTCCCTAGGTGAATGGGTAGGGGTACGATGTACCCCATACGCATTCACAAAGGGTGGGGGGCTGGGATCTGGGGGCCACCTTATTAAAGAGGGCTCCCGGATTCTGATAAGCCCCTCGCCCGCAGACCCGACAACCAATGGCCAGGGTTGTCAGGAAGAGGCCTTTGTCCTCATCAACATGGGGACAAGTTGCTTTGGGGTGGGGGGGCACAGGATGCCCCCCTCCTCCAAAGCACCCACCCCCCATGTTGAGGGCATGCGGCCTGGTACGGCTCAGGAGGGGGGACGCTCACTCGTCCCCACCCCCTTGTCTGACCGGCCAGGCTGCGTGCTCGGATAAGGGTCTGGTATGGATTTTGGGGGGACCCCATGCCGTTTTTTCAGCGTAGGGGGTTCCCCTTAAAATCCATACCAGACCGAAGGGCCTGGTATTCCCCCAGAGGGGAATTCCCTCTCGCGTCCGCCGCAGTAGGAAAATGTGTTTTTCCTAATTCAGCCAACACGAGATGTACAGTACCCTGTCGTCGAGAACATTCTCGCGGCTGAGTACTGTAGTTTGTACAAAAGTCCAATGCCTTTGTGTACACACGATCGGCCTTTGCTCCATCGGACTTTTGTTGCCGGAAAGTTTGTGCGTTCGCACAGCCAACAAAAGTCCGATGGAAACAGAAAAAGTTTGTCCGATGGAGCGTACACACGGTCGGATGTTGCTCCAAAACAGCTAATTTGGATGTTTGTTGTCAAAAAGTCCGATCGTGTGTACGGGCCTTTACATAGAATATATTTGGCCCCTGCCAGACTGGCTAAAAATTTTCTCACGCAGTCATCCAATTGTTGGCAGTGTGCTTCTCCTCAGGCCAACTTCATACAAATATTTTGGAATTTCACGGCCATTCAGCAATTTTGGTTGGAGGTGCAATGTGTACAGTCTGGTACGACGATAGGTATCCAACCTTCTATTGAAATCTGCTTATTGGGCTTGATCCATTAGCTCCTATGAAGGAGATACGTACCCTACAAAGCAGAGCTTTTAGGTAGAGTTATGTGTCCCATGATCCCAGTGATAGCCAATCACAACAATCACAAATATAAACAAGAAAAGGGGATTTGAATCAATCCATTCATTAAATCCTCCAGGCACAGTCATGTGATCGTACTGTGACTGGACAGTGCAGATCACATGCAAAAGGTATGAAGCCAATTATGTCGCGTACACGGCCAGACTTCCCGACAGAAAAAGCCCAATGGGAACTTTCGGTCGGACATTCCGACCGTGTGTATGCCCCATTGTGAACTTTTTCTGTCGGCATTTCCGTCGGACTCAGATATAGAACATTCTCGCTCTAAATCTTTCCGTCGGAAATGCCGATGGAGTTTAGCCCATTGGCAAGTCTGGCAGTGTGTACGCGGCATTAGAGCGTCTCTGTTCCGTTTGATGGCTGCAGTGAGCAGTCAGTACTCCCATCTCCTATCCCACACACACCACCATTGTGGGAGAAAAGGGAGAGGTGGCTGCTAAGTGCAGTTTTTGTTACAGTGTACAAAGCATAGTGTTCCTGTTTAATCACAGTGCCCCTAATTACAACCAGCACTAGTATTTCCAGCATTGTTGGTTGCAGTCAACAATGCTGGAAACACTGATGCTGGCTAAGCTCAGCAATGCAGAAAACAAGCAGCAAGCACCAGTGCTTCCAGCATGGCTAATCACAGTCATTACCAGTGTTAACTAGCATAAGTGTTTTCAGAGTCACTGATCTCAACCAGCATCAGTGTTTCCAATATTGGTGATTACAGCCAGTGTCAGTGACCGCAGCCAGTAACAGTATTTGTAGCTCAGCCCAGTGTTTCCAGGATCACTGATCACAGCCAGTACCAATATTTGCAGCCAGCACCAGTGTTTCCAGCATCGCTGATCAGAGCCAGTAGCAGTTTCCAGTGTCTTTGGTTGCAGTCAGTGCTGGTGTTACCAGCATCACTGATCACAGCCATCAATACTATTTCAAAGTTCACTGATCACAACCAGTGGCAGTTTTTCCAGTGTAACTGATTGCATTCAGCACCAGCATTTCCAGCACTCACAGACAGTGGCAGCATGTCCAGTGTTGCTGAAGGCAGCCAGTGCCAACATTTCCAGCATTGCAGCTGGCACATGCTTTTCCAGCATGTTGATCATGGCTGTTACCAGAATATCCAGTAATCACAGTCAGTGTTAATCTATACCTTTTCACGTTGGGGTGTCTGCTTTCCAAAATGTGTCAATTTTGCCGGTATTTCCTCTATTTTTGGTACTACTGAGCCTCCACAAATGTGAGAGGAAATCAGAAAATCAGATGCATAATTTACACTCCTTAAAAGTCTGACAGTGCTCCTTGGATTTTGGGCCCCTATGTGACTAGTTATTCCCATACTCAGGAAGAGTAGCAGTTTTTGGGGTGTAATTGTAAGCATGCACTTGTTATTTGTGAGAACTATTCTATTAAAAGGACAACTTTGTGTAAAAAAAAATGCATCTTCATTTTCTTTCTTCACTTTCTAAATATTTGTGGCAAAAAATTAGATCTTCAAAAGACTTACCATGTCTCTTAGCAAGTACCTTGGGGTGTCTGCTTTACAAAATATGGTTATTTTGGGAGTATTTCTACTGTCTTTAAAGTGTTTATAGGTATTTAGTGAATCAAATGCATAATTAATTTCTCATTTGAAACCGTAAAGGTGCTCCTTGGATTTTGGGGCCCTATATGCAGCTAGGCTGTGAAAAAGTCTTAACCGCTTCAGCCCCAGAAGGATTTACCCACCAGACCTACCAGGCCATTTTTTGCGATACAGCACTGTGTCGCTTTAACTGACAATTGCGCGTCGTGCGATGTTGTATCCAAACAAAATTGAGGTCATTTTTTTCCCACAAATAGAGCTTTCTTTTTTGTGGTACTTGATCACCTCTGCGCTTTTTATTTTTTGCGCTATAAACAAAAAAATCCGCCAATTTTTTAAAAAAAGCAATATTTTTTTTGCTATAATAAATATCCCCCAAAAATATATAAAAAAACTAATTTCTTCCTCAGTTTAGGCCTCTATGTATTCTTCTACATATTTTTGGTAAAGAACAATCGCAAGGAGATAGATTTATGGCATTATTATTACAATTTATTTTTTTTTACTAGTAATGCCAGCGATCAGCGATTTTTATCGAGACTGCGACATTGCGGTGGACAGATCAGACACTTTTGATACTATTTTGGGACCACTGACATTTATACAGTGATCAGAGCTAAAAATAGCCACTGATTACTGTATAAATGTCACTGGCAGGGAAGGGGTTAACACTAGGGGGCGATCAAGCGGTTAACTGTGTTCCCTCAGTGTGTTTCTAACTATGGTGAGATGGGACTGACTGGGGAGGAGACCGATCGCTGCTCCTAAGTACTAGGAGCAGACGATCTGTCTCTACCCCCCTGACAGAACAGAGATCTGTCTGTTTATATTGACAGATCTCCGTTCTGTCCTTCTCAGGGGCAATCGCGGGTAGCCAGTGGCCATCGCGGCTGCTGGCCACACGTATTGGCTCCTATGTCACGTGGTATGCTTCCGGAGTTTAAAGCGCCCGCCGTACAGCTATGGCAATTCGCATAGGAGTGCCACACTGCAGTCAGCAAGTGGTTAAACATGGTATCCTCATACTTGAGATGAGTGGTATAATGCACAGAAAGGCGATGTGATCTGACTAGGCCGTCTCCTAATAGACTGTGGGAGAGATTTACTAAAACTGGTGCACACAGAATCTAGTGCAGCTGTGCATAGTAATCAATCAGCTTCTAGGTTTTATTGTCTAACCTTAATTAAACAAACAGAAGTTAAAAGCTGATTAGTTACTATGCACAGCTGCACCAGATTCTGTGTGCATCGGTTTTAGTAAATCTCCCCCTGTGTGTAATTAACCACTTGCCGCCCGCCATATAGCAGAAAGACGGCGGCAAAGTGGTTTCAATATCCTGACTGGGCGTCAATATCCTGACTGGGCGCACATCGCGGCGATCGTTGTTGCGGGGTGTCAGTCTGACACCCCGCAAAACACCGATCTAGGTAAAGAGTCTCTGACGGAGACTCTTTACCACGTGATCAGCCGTGTCCAATCACGGCTGATCCAGATGTAAACAGGAAGAGCCGGTGATCGGCTTTTCCTCACTCGCGTCTGACAGACGCGAGTAGAGGAGAGCCGATCGGCTGCTCTCCTGACAGGGGGGGTCTGTGCTGATTGTTTATCAGCACAGCCCCTCCTCGGATCCCACCCAGGACCACCAGGGAAGCTGCCCAGGACCACTAGGGAAGCCGCCCAGGAGCACCAGGGAAACCAGCCACACTGGGCCACCAGGTATGCCCCCTAGACCCCCAGGGAATTACTAATCAGTGCAAAGGCAGCTGCCAATCAATGCCCAGGCAGCTGCCAATCAGTGCCAACTCCAATGCCTATCACTGCCAGTGCCACCAGGGATGCCTATCAGTGCCACGTATCAGTGCCCATCAGTGCCGCCTATCAGTGCCCATCAGTGCCCAGAATTGCCGCCTATCAGTGCCCATCAGTGCCACCCATAAGAACCCATCTTTGCAGCCTTTCAGTGCCCATCAGTGTCGCCTATCAGTGCCCACCACTGCCACCCAATGCCACCCATGAGTGCCCATCAGTGCTGCCTATCAATGCCCATCAGTGCTGCATATCAGTGCCACCCATCAGTGTCGCCTACCAGTGCCCATCAGTGCCGCATATCAGTGCCCATCGTCAGTGTCCGTCAGTGCCCGCTCATTGGTGCCACCTCATTGCTGCCGCCTTATCAGTGCCTGTCAGTGCCGCCTTATCAGTGGCCATCAGGGAAAGAGAAAACTTACTTATTTACAACATTTTTAAACAGAAACAAAAGCAAAACTTTTATTTTTTTCAAAAATTTCCGTATTTTTTTATTTGTTTCGCAAAAAATAAAAACCGCAGAGGTGATCAAATACCACCAAAAGAAAGCTCTGTTTGTGGGAACAAAATGATAAAAATTTAGTTTGGGTACAGTGTTGTATGACCGCGCAATTATCATTCAAACTGCGACAGCGCTGAAAGCTGAAAATTGGTCTGGGCAGGAAGGTGTCTAAGTGCCCTGTATTGAAGTGGTTAAGCAGGAACCTGTGCAGTCTAAGTTTGGCAGTTGTTTTGTCACAAGGCTGAATGAGGAGACGTGGTGAGTCTATGCAGAGACAAGATTAGGGACTAGTCTGGATAGCCAGGAGTCTGGAAGATTTATATTTGCCATTGTGATGCTGAAAATCCCTGAAAAGAGTAACCTTCTATGTGTGTTTTTGAACTTTACTTATGAATACATTTGGGCAAAAAGCCCTGAAACAACATATATATAACATGTGTGTAAATACACTGAGCAAAATTATAAACGCAACACTTTTGTGTTTGCCCCTATTTATCATGAGCTGAACTTAAAGATCTATGACTTTTTCTATGTACACAAAAGGCCTATTTCTCTCAAATATTGTTCAAAAATCTGTCTAAATCTGTGTTAGTGAGCACTTCTCCTTTGCCGAGATAATCCATCCACCTCACAGGTGTAGCATATCAAGATGTTGATTAGACAGCATGATTATTGCACAGGTGTGCCTTAGGCTGGCCACAATAAAAGGCCACTCTAAAATGTTTAGTTTTATCACACAGCACAATGCCACAGATGTCACATATTTTGAGGGAGTGTGCCATTGGCATGCTGACTGCAGGAATGTCCACTAGAGCTGTTGCCCTTGAATTCAATGTTCATTTCTCTACCATAAGTCGTCTCCAAAGTCATTTCAGAGAATTTAGCAGTACATCCAACCGGCTTCACAACCCCAGACCACGTGTAACCACACCAGCCCAGAATCTCCACATCCAGCATCTTCACCTCCAAGATCGTCTGAGACCAGCCACCTGGACAGCTGCTGCAACAATTGGTTTGCAAAGAATTTCTGCACAAACTGTCAGAAAACATCTCAGGGAAGCCTATCGGCATGCTAGTTCCTCATCGGGGTCTCGACCTGACTGCAGTTCGTCGTCGTAACCGACTTGAGTGGAGAAATGCTCACATTCGATGGCGTCTGGCACTTTGGAGAGGTGTTCTCTTCAAGGATGAATCCCAGTTTTCACTGTACAGGGCAGATGGCAGACAGCGTGTATGGCGTTGTGTGGGTGAGCGGTTTGCTGATGTCAACATTATGGATTGAGTGGCCCATGGTGGCGACGGGGTTATGGTATGGGCAAGCCTATGCTATGAACAATGAACGAGGGTGCATTTTATTGATGGCATTTTGAATGCACAGAGATACTGTGATGAGATCCTGAGGTCCATTGTTGTGCCATTCAGCCACGACCATCACCTCCTGTTGCAGCATGATAATGCATGGCCCCATGTTGCAAGGATCTGTACACAATTCCTGGAAGCTGAAAACATCCCAGTTCTTGCATGGCCAGCATACTCACCGGACATGTCACCCATTGAGCATGTTTGGGATGCTCTGGATCAGAGTGTACGATGCTCTGGAACAGCGTGTTCCAGTTCCTGCCAATATCCAGCAACTTCGCACAGCCATTGAAGAGGAATGGACCAACATTCCACAGGCCACAATCAACAACCTGATCAACTCTATGCCAAGGAGATGTGCTGCACTGTGTGAGGCAAATGAAACTGCACATTTTAGAGTGGTCTTTTATTGTGGCCAACCTAAGGCACACCTGTGCGATAATCATGCTGTCTAATCAGCATCTTGATATGCCACACTTGTAAGGTGGATGGATTATCTCAGCAAAGGAGAAGTGCTCACTAACACAAATTTAGACAGATTTGTGAACAATATTTGCGAGAAATAGGACTTTTGTGTATATAGAAAAAGTTGTAGATCTTTAAGTTCAGCTCATGATAAATAGGGGCAAACACAAAAGTGTTGCATTTATAATTTTTCTCAGTGTATATATATATATATATATATATATATATATATATATATATATATATATATATATACACACAGTGTCTCACAAAAGTGAGTACACCCTTAAGATTTTTGTAAATATTTTATTATATATTTTCATGTGACAACACTGAAGAAATTAAACTTTGCTACAATGTAAAGTAGTGAGTGTACCGCTTGTATAACAGTGTAAATTTGCTGTCCCTTCAAAATAACTCTACACACAGCCATTAATGTCTAAACTGCTGGCAACAAAAGTGAGTACACCCCTAAGTGAAAATGTCCAAATTGGGCCAAAAGTGTCAATATTTTCTGTGGCCATCATTATTTTCCAGCACTGCCTTAACCCTCTTGGGCATGGAGTTCACCAGAGCTTCACAGGTTGCCACTGGAGTCCTCTTATGCCGTGTACACACGGGTGGACTTTTCGACCGGACTGGTGCGACGGGACGAATCCGTCGGACAATCCGACCGTGTGTGGGCTTCCGTCGGTCGAAAATCAGACGGACTTTAGATTTGGAACATGTTTCAAATCTTTCCGACGGACTTGAGTCCGGTCGAAAAATCCGCTCGTCTGTATGCTTGTCCGACGGACAAAAACCGACGCTAGGGCAGCTATTGGCTACTGGCTATCAACTTCCTTATTTTATTTCGGTCGTACGTCATCACGTACAGATCCGTCGGACTTTGGTGTGATCGTGTGTAGGCAAGTCCGTTCGTTCGAAAGTCCATCCTAAGTCTGTCAAAGGTCTGTCGAAAATCCGTCGGAAAGACCGCTGAATCTTTGATGCCGAAAAGTCCACTCATGTGTACACGACATTACACTCCTCCATGAGGACCTCACGGAGCTGGTGGATGTTAGAGGCCTTGCGCTCCTCCACCTTTCATTTGATGATGCTCAATAGGGTTTAGGTCTGGAGACATGCTTGGCCAGTCCATCACCTTTACCCTCAGCTTCTTTAGCAAGGCAGTGGTCATCTGGGAGGTGTGTTTGGGGTCGTTATGTTGGAATAATGCCCTGTGGCCCAGTCTCCGAAGGAAGGGATCATGCTCTGCTTCAGTATGTCACAGTACATGTTGGCATTCATGGTTCCCTCAATGAACTGTAGCACCCCAGTACCGGAAGCAGCACTTATGCAGCCCCAGACCAAAACACTCCCACCACCATGCCTGACTTTAGGCAAGACACACTTGTCTTTGTACTCCTCACCTGGTTGTCATCTTGACACCATCTGAACCAAATAAGTTTATCTTGGTCTCATCAGACCACAGGACATGGTTCCAGTATCCCTTGTCCTTAGTCTGCTTGTCTTCAGCAAACTGTTTGCGGCTTTCTTGTGCATCATCTTTACAAGAGGCTTCCTTCTGGGACAACAGCCATGCAGAACAATTTGATGCGGTGTGCAGCGTATGGTGTGAGCACTGACAGGCTGACCCCCCCACCCCTTCAACCTCTGCAGCAATGCTGGCAGCACTCATACGTCTATTTCCCAAAGATAACCTCGGGATATGATGCTCAGCATGTGCACTCAACTTCTTTGATCGACCATGGAACTTGTCCTGGTAAACCGCTGTATGGTCTTGGCCACTGTGCAGCTGCTCAGTTTCAGGGTCTTGGCAATCTTCTTATAGCCTAGGCCATCTTTATGTAGAGCAAAAATTATTTTTTTCAGAGAGTTCTTTGCCATGAGGTGCCATGTTGAACTTCCAGTGACCAGTATGAGAGAGTAAGAGCGATAACCCCAAATTTAACACACCTGCTCCCAATCACACCGGAGACCTTGTAACACTAATGAGTCACATGACACCTGGGAGGTAAAATGGCTAATTGGGCCCAATTTGGACATTTTGGTGTCAAGCGTGTGTGGCGGCAACCAGATGAGGAGTACAAAGACAAGTGTGTCTTGCCTACAGTCAAGCATGGTAGTGGAAGTGTCATGGTCTGGGGCTGCATGAGTGTTGCCAGCACTGGTGAGCTACAGTTCATTGAGGGTACCATGAATGCCAACACGTACTGTGACATACTGAAGCAGAGCATGATCCCCTCCCTTCGGAGACCGGGCCGCAGGGCAGTATTCCAACATGATAATGACCCCAAACACACCTCCAAGACGATCACTGCCTTGCTAAAGAAGTTGAGGGTAAAGGTAATGGACTGGCCAATCATGTCTCCAGACCTAAACCCTATTGAGCATCTGTGGGGCATCCTCAAGTGGAAGGTGAAGGATCGCAAGGACTCTAACATCCACCAGCTCCGTGATGTTGTCATGGAGGAATGGAAGAGCACTCTAGTGGCAACCTGTGAAGCTCTGGTGAACTCCATGCCCAAGAGGGTTAAGAAAATAATGGTGGCTGCACAAAATATTGACACTTTGGGCCCAATTTGGACATTTTGGCTAGCTGTTTAGACATTAATGGCTGTGTGTTGAGTTATTTTGAGGGGACAGCAAATTTACACTGTTATACAAGCTGTACACTCTCTACTTTACAGTGTAGCAAAGTGTCATTTCTTCAGTGTTGTCACATGAAAAGATATAATAAAATATTTACAAAAATGTGAGGGGTGTACTCACTTTTGTGAGATACTGTATATATAGTTTGGACTGGCGCAACTCATTAAGAAGAGCATCTGCCAATCTACCGCATTAAAAACACACACAAGAGGGTGCAAGCTCCTCGTGCATTACCACCAAACAATTTATTAAAACCCAACAACCTAGTGGATACTCACAAACATATAAAAGTAGCAGGCGTGTAACATAGATGCTTCAGCCATTAACAATCTGTCCTATCGTTAGACCATCTGGTAGGGAAGCTGAGATATCTGTGTTTCATGCCTGCCGTTTTTATATAGTTACATAGTTACATAGTTAGTCAGGTTGAAAAAAGACACAAGTCCATCCAGTTCAACCTTAAAAACAATAAATAAATAAAATAAAATAAATATTGTACAATCCAATATACCCAATTTTATACCCACAGTTGATCCAGAGGAAGGCAAAAAACCCCAGCAGAGCATGCTCCAATTTGCTACAGCAGGAGAAAAATTTCCTTCCTGATCTCCCAAGAGGCAATCGGATTTTCCCTGGATCAACTTTACCTATAAGTGTTAGTACCCAGTTATATTATGTACATTTAGGAAAGTAATCAGGCCTTTCTTAAAGCAATCTACTGAGCTGGCCAGATCCATAGACACCCTGGCGGGAGTCTATTCTACATTTTCACAGCTCTTACTTTTATTTGGAGATGAAATCTCTTTTCCTCTAGACGTAAAGAGTGTCCCACTGGTGTCCTCTGGGTTGACCATAAAGAGAATAACTCAACACCAAGTTCACTATATGGACCCCTTATATATTTGAACATGTTGATATCCCCCCTTATTCTCCTCTTCTCAAGAGAGAATAAATTCAGTTCCTCTAATCTTTCCTCATAGCTGAGCTCCTCCATGCTTCTTATCAGTTTGGATGCCCTTCTCTGCTCTTTCTCCAGTTCCCCGATATCCTTTTTAAGAACTGGTGCCCAAAACTGAACTGCATATTCCAGGTGAGGTCTTACTAATGATTTGAACGGGGGCAAAATTATATCTCTCTCTCTCTGGAGTCCATACCTCTATTAATACAAGAAATGACTTTGCTCGCTTGGCATTGCATGCTATTATTGAGCTTATTATCTAACAAAACCCCCAGATCCTTCTCCACCATGGATTCCCCCAGTTGTACCCCCCCTAGCATGTATGATGCATGCATGTTCTTAGCCCCCAAGTGCATAAATTTACATTTCTCAACATTAAACCTCATCTGCCACATAGTCGCCCAATTATGCCTCGTTTCCACTGAGCGGATCGGTTCGGTACAGTTTGGAAGGCCTAGAATGGTCCGGCCTATTCAGGTGAGCGTTTCCACTGCAAGTCGGACCGCCAGGGGCCATACGTGGGGTTAGAAAAAATGCCTAGCATGGCGTCACACGTCTCAGTGGAATGTATCGTAGCTCCGCCCTAACCAAACCGTACCATTTTCTATGGCCCCACATCTGAAGCAGGACCCAAAATGGTGCGGTTCGGTTCAGTTGTATGGGCCACTTTCATAATGGAAGCACTCAAAATGGCATACCGTACCGAACCGAACCGATCCGCTCAGTGGACATGAGGCATTAGACAGTGCATTGAGGTTCTAAGTATAAAATTGATGCGCTTTAAATAAATAGTGCACAATATGCTGCTACGACTAAGCTAAAATCCAGGAATAAAAAATGCATACACGTGAATAAAATAGATAAATAATTATGGTGCTAATACATGTGTTAAAATAGCCAAAATAAATCTTCAAATTGGTGATGTGACGGTGAATATAAATAAATAATAATGACACTCAGATTACAATGTCCAGATAGAGATAAATAGTGGGGGAAAGTAAAAATAATTAAACAGTTCCTTCCCTTAATCCAGATTGATTGACTCACTGGGTTAGATCGTTTGTATCAGGATATTTAGTTTTTCTCGGATCCCACTTTAGCCATAATACTGCTGATGATTCGGCTCTCAGGATAAAGGTTTTATGCAAAGCAAGCAAAGAAAAAATAGATCATTGTGCAGTGAACTTACTAGATAGTGCACAAGCAAAACAGGGACAAGAGATACACTCACAAACTCCCGGTCTATTAGAAGCATTCAACTATGCAGATTGCAGTCAGCCGCTGTGGACGAAGTTTCCCATAGAGAAACAGCTGCTGTTAACCTTCAGGTGTATTGCAGCACTGAACGTCCTAAGCTCCTCCCACGCGTTACATCACTGACACGTGACTTTTTCAAGGATAAACACAGGAAGCCACGGCCTCTGTATTTAAGTCCTATGGCATTGTGGTTACCATGGAGACAGCGCTGTGTTCATTGGATCATCATACTGCTTTCTGCTACTAATGACATGTAAATATTTTGGCTTAAGCCTTATTTAATTGTTTTACAAATTGTTAAAAGGGGAACATATATTTATAAATACAGGTTTGCAAACAAATATAGAACACTTCCAGATAAAGAATAAGAACATAAAAATGGACCTAATTAGTGCGGTCACGAAACTCCCTCCAGTGGTAAATAGTGTTACTACACATTCAATGTTAACACATCAGATCGCATGTCATTACATACTGGGATGGATAGCAAAATCACTAATATGTATGTATACTTCCGCAAGTAAAAAACCAATTGATCCACATGGTGTAGTTACTAGCAACATATTGGATAGGCCAGTATTACACTCACATCCACTAGTGAAAGTTATATAAAAAATATAAAAATATTAAAATAAAAAATTAAGGTTACATTGTTGCGCCACTAGTTCACCATTGCAACAATGTTTCAAAAAAAAAAAATTTATAGAAAAATTAAATTAAATTAATTAAAATACATGATTGACTAGATGCACAACCCAAATATTTGATACTATACACTCATTTGCAGTAAAATCAAATATATGATCCCTATGATATTATAAAAAATAAATAATAAAAATTAATTTTATTTAAAATAAATACTAAATTGTAGACTATCGTTATTATGATATTAAGTGTAAAGAGACAATAAATTTACGTACCAATTAATACCAACGAAATAAAAATTTAAATTTAAATTTAAAAATTAAAAATTAATATATATGTAATAAATGTTTAAAAATTAGTAAGGCGTGTCTTGAGAGTATCACAGAGTATTAAAAATCTGATATGAAGCAATTAAGATCAAATTCTATGTTTAAGCCATTTGGCGCAAGAGTCCCCATCTGGAATATCCATTTAGACTCGCTTTTACTGAGTTCCCTTATCTTATTTGAGCCTTTGCAATGTGGCTTGTATTTCTGAATCGCCCAAAATTTCAACTGTTTGGGGTCACTATCAGTGGCGGAACTATAGGGGTCGCTGCAGTCGCACTTGCGACTGGGCCCTTCCATTCTGCCGCTGTGGGGGGGGCCCAAGACCTGGCATTTCTCCCTGCACCTCTGGCTTGCCGTTTGTAATGCAGTGGGGGGAGGTGGGAGGCAGCGATCGGCATCTCTATTGTGCCTGTATGCGGTGGGATCTCTCTTCCCAGTGTCAGTGTAAACAGTGGAGAGAGGAGGGGAGGGGCCCGGGCAGGTATTAGTTTCACTTTCAGTGAGTCGGCTCTGCTTGTGTTGCTGATACATCCCGGGTCAGAGGCCCCTCCCCTCTCCACTGTATACTCAGGAGAACTGCAAGCCACATGGAGATTCCCTGCCTGTGGACACTATAGAGTTGCTGGTCGCCGCCTCCACAAACCAGGTACATGGGGAACTTCTTGAAGGAGGGGGGGGCAGCAGTCTGGGGACCCTGATGTAAGGGGGGGGGGGCTTTCTGGTTACATTAATGTAAGAAGGGGCTCTCTGGGGACCCTGATGTCTTGGGGGGGGGGCTCTCTGGGTACCCTGATGTAAGGGGGATCCCTGGGGACCCTAATGTAGGGGGGCTCCCTGGGGACCCTGATGTAAGGGGGGCTTTCTGGGGACATTATTGTAAGGAAGGGGCCCTCTGAGGACACTAATGTAAGAGGGGGCTCTCTGGGGGCCCTGATGTAAGGGGGAGGCTCTCTGGGGGCCCTTATGTAAGGGGGAGGCTCTCTGGGGGCCCTGATGTAAGGGGGAGGCTCTCTGGGGGCCCTGATGTAAGGGGGAGGCTCTCTGGGGACCCTGATGTAAGGGGGAGGCTCTCTGGGGACCCTGATGTAAGGAGGGGCTCTCTGGGGACCCTGATGTAAGGAGGGGCTCTCTGGGGACCCTGATGTAAGGAGGGGCTCTCTGGGGACCCTGATGTAAGGAGGGGCTCTCTGGGGACCCTGATGTAAGGAGGGGCTCTCTGGGGACCCTGATGTAAGGAGGGGCTCTCTGGGGACACTGATGTAAGGAGGGGCTCTCTGGGGACACTGATGTAAGGAGGGGCTCTCTGGGGACACTGATGTAAGGAGGGGCTCTCTGGGGACACTGATGTAAGGAGGGGCTCTCTGGGGACACTGATGTAAGGAGGGTCTCCCTGGGGACCCTGTAAAGTGTATTATTCCCGCGCTAACATGTAGTCAGTATAGTACTAAGGGGAGAAGCTGCTTACACAGAATGGGGTCCAACCTGGCCCCTAATAGAGACGTAAGCTAGCAAGTGGGTGTGGTGCTGCGCTAATCCTGGTAACTAAACAAATGCATGAGTGCAACTGTGCTACAATGTTGATGAGTCAAGGGCTAGTTGCCTAACGTGAACGTGGGGTGTGAATAATCATCAAACACCATTGTAAGAGAATAAAAATATAAATATACTCCGCCCAGTGTAAAAAGTGACTAAATTGGGTAAAAGTGTCCGGACTATAAAAATTGCAATAATAGCATTAACATAAACAGTTAAAAGGCATGCAGTGTCGGACTGTCTTTAGACACTTTTTGAGCACTTATTGTTTGCACTGGACACTTTTTTGCATTACCACAGGCATTGTGATCTCTCCGGACGTACAGTGTAACATTGCACTTTTTTGTTTTATTTTTATTTTTCTGGAAGTTGTATATTGTGCTATAAATGTTTTAGTCACCCACTTGCCTACATATGCACTATATGTTTAGTCCAACACTGCATGCCTTTTATTTGCTTATGTTAATGCTATTGGGGAGGGTTATTCCCGCGCTATCAGATATGGAAGCGGCTGAGGGTGAAAAAGCTGCATGCGCCGATTAAGGTAAACACCTGACCTTTTGAATAAATGTGTAAGTAAGTGGTGCTGCGCTAATCCTGAATGCAAGAACCAGTGTGGCTTAGGTGATAGACATCACTTATATCGCCAAAATAATAAATGGTAGAAATAAATTACACTGATGGTATTGGTATTAGGACTGATAAAGTGACTAGTAGTGCGTAAAGTATTCTGGATAAAAATAGTAACAACATAAATCGTGACAGAGATTGATAAATATATAGTATAGCATAAAACGTGACAAAGATAAGATGATAAGATAACACACACATACCGAAGGGTAAATAACAGTGATAATAAAGCTGGCTAAACATCAATATCTGACAGTAATACTACATAGGGTGCATATTAGTTGGGGCTGTGTGCATCCACAGCTCAAAAGTGACAATGTGTACAGTGCAAACAATAAGTGCAATGTGAAAACCTCCTAAACAGTGAAAAAGTACACTACTTTTTGCATAAAGTGCATAATGTGCAAAACTTCATCAAAAGATGGTATGATAAGTGTCCCAAATCTTGAAAAAATGGAAAAAAAAGAAAAAAGCAATGGAAAAAATGAAAAAAAATGGAAGAAACTTTCACAAGAAAAAAAATCCTTTGAATTTAAATATGTGACAGCAACGTCCTAGCATGCACACGTTGCAGTTAAAGTGCTAAAGTGAATCACATCAGGTGCTTCTTCGTGTGCACTGTACACATTGTCACTTTTGAGCTGTGGATGCACACAGCCCCAACTAATATGCACCTTATGTAGGATTACTGTCAGATATTGATGTTTAGCCAGCTTTATTATCACTGTTATTTACCCTTCAATATGTGTGTTTTATCTTATCAATCTCTGTCACGATTTATGTTACTATTTTTATCCAGAATACTTTACGCACTACTAGTCACTTTATCAGTCCTAATACCAATACCATCAGTGTAATTTATTTCTACCATTTATTATTTTGGCGATATAAGTGATGTCTATCATCTAAGCCACACTGGTTCTTGCATTCAGGATTAGCGCAGCACCACCCACTTACACATGTTAATGCTATTATTGCAATTTTTATAGTCTGGACACTTTTACCCAATTTAGTCACTTTTTACACTGGGCGGAGTATATTTATATTTTTATTCTCTTACAATGGTGTTTGATGATTATTCACACCCCACGTTCACGTTGGGCGACTAGCCTCTGACTCATCAACATTGTAGCACAGTTGCACTCATGCATTTGTTTAGTTACCAGGATTAGCGCAGCACCACACCCACTTGCTAGCTTACGTCTCTGGGGACCCTAAAGTAAGGAAAGGGGTCTCTGGGGACCCTGATGTAAGGAAAGGGGTCTCTAGGGACCCTGACGTAAGGAGGGGACTCTCTGGGGACCTTGATGTAGGGGGGCTCTCTGGGGACCCTAATGTAGGGGGGCTCTCTGGGGACCCTAATGTAGGGGGGGCTCTCTGGGGACCCTAAGGTAGGGGGGCTCTCTGGGGACCCTAAGGTAGGGGGGCTCTCTGGGGACCCTAAGGTAGGGGGGATCTCTGGGGACCCTGATGTAAGTGGGGCTCTCTGGGGACCCTGATGTAAGGGGGGATCCCTGGGGACCCTGATGTAAGGGGGGGATCCCTGGGGACCCTGATGTAAGGGGGGGGGATCCCTGGGGACCCTGATGTAAGGGGGGGATCCCTGGGGACCCTGATGTAAGGAGGGAGGCTCTCTGGGGACCCTAATATAGGGGGAGGCTCTCTAAGGACCCTGATGTAAGGGGAGGATCTCTGGGGACCCTAATGTAGGGGGAGGCTCTCTGGGGACCCTTATGCAAGGGTAAGCTTTCTAGGGACCCTTATGTAGGGGGAGGCTCTCTGGGGACCCTGCTGCAAGGAGGGGCTCTCTGGGGACCTTGATGTTAAGGGGAGCTCTCTGGGGACCTTGATGTTAAGGGGAGCTCTCTGGGGACCCTGATGTAATGAGGGGGGCTCTGAGGACCCTAATATAAGTAGGGAGGCTCTCTTGGGACCCTGATGTAAGGGGAGGCTCTCTAGGGACCCTAATGTAGGGGGGGGCTCTCTGGGGACCCTGATGTAAGGAGGGGTCCCTGGGGACCCTGATGTAAGGAGGGTTCTCTGGGGACCCTGATGTAAGGAGGGTTCTCTGGGGACCCTGATCTAAGGGGAGAATCTCTGGGGACCATAATATAGGGGGAGGCTCTCTAAGGACCCTGATGTAAGGGGGGCTCTCTGGGAACCCTGATGTAGGTGTTGGATCCCTGGGGACCCTGATGTAAGTGGGGGATCTGCATTCAGATATGTAACGATATATATATATATATATATATATATATATATATATATATATATATATATATACACCCCCGCCAAAGTTTATGACTTTTCTTACTTAGCTGCTTAGCTGCTATGGGCTCTAGCCCGAGATCTTTTGTAGACCTAGCAATGCCACTGGTGGGGGCCCTTCATGGTTTCTTGCACCGGGGCCCTGAAGATTCTAGTTACGCCTCTGGTCACTATTGTGGTGCATAGCAAAATGTCTGGAGACATTATGCTTAGGGAAAGATTTTTTGATGTTCTGGATATGTTCCCTTATGCCGCGTACACACGGTCGGACTTTCCGGCATACTTGGTCCGGCGGACCAGAGTGTGCCGGACAATCCGCCCGTGTGTGGGCGGCGGCGGACTTTTCCGGCGGACTTCTTCCCAAAAGCCCGCCGGACCTAGATTTGAAAAAAGTTTCAAATCTTTCCGTCGGACTCAGTTTCGGGCGGAAAGTCCGCTCGTGTGTGTGCTAGTCCGACGGAAAGCCCGCTCGTGTGTAGGCTGGTCCGACAGACCAAATACGACACGAGGGCAGGGTATTGCATCTCGCGCTCGCTGCAATAGGAAAAACAAATCTTCTTATTGCGGCGAGCGCGGGGCATACCAGGCCCTTAGGTCTGGTATGGATTATAAAGGGAACCCCGCTACGCCGAAAAAACGGCGTGGGGCCCCCCCTAAAATCCATACCAGACCCCGATCCGAGCACGCAGCCTGGCCGGTCAGGAAAGGGGGTGGGGACGAGCGAGCGCCCCCCCCCCTCCTGAACCGTACCAGGCCGCATGCCCTCAACATGGGGGGTGGGTGCTTTGGGGGAGGGGGCGCCCTGCGCCCCCCCCCAAAGCACCTTATCCCCATGTTGATGAGGACAAGGGCCTCTTCCCGACAACCCTGGCCGTTGGTTGTCGGGGTCTGCGGGCGGGGGCTTATCGGAATCTGGGAGCCCCCTTTAATAAGGGGGCCCCCAGATCCCGGCCCCCCACCCTATGTAAATGAGTATGGGGTACATGGTAGCCCTACCCATTTACCTAGGAAAAAAGTGTAAGTAATAAAACACACTACACAGGTTTTTAAAATATTTTATTAAACAGCTCCGGGGGGGGGATCTTCCTCCGACTTCGGGGGTCTTCTTCCGGCTTCGGGGGTCCCTCCGCTTCATCTTCTCCCGGCGTCCGGTTGGTTCTTCTCCGCTCTCCGGCCTCTTCTCCCGGTGTCCCAGGTCTTCGGCCGGCCCCTCCGCTGTCTTCATGTAGCTCTATTGCCAGCGGAGGTCCGGACTTCTGGGCTTCTTGTCTTCTTGTCTTCTCTTCTCTTCTCTTCCCCCAGATGTTGACACGACGCTCTCTCCGGCTGGACTGGTCTCTGAGGGCTGCGTTGCGACTTATATAGGCGGAGACCCCGCCCCCCTAAAACGTCACAGTCCCAGCATGCCCAGGGACTGTGACATCATATGGGGGCGGGGTCTCCGCCTATATAAGTCACAACGCAGCCCTCAGAGACCAGTCCGGAGAGAGCGTCGTGTCAACATCTGGGGGAAGAGAAGAGAAGACAAGAAGACAAGAAGCCCAGAAGTCCGGACCTCCGCTGGCAATAGAGCTACATGAAGACAGCGGAGGGGCCGGCCGAAGACCTGGGACACCGGGAGAAGAGGCCGGAGAGCGGAGAAGAACCAACCGGACGCCGGGAGAAGATGAAGCGGAGGGACCCCCGAAGCCGGAAGAAGACCCCCGAAGCCGGAGGAAGATTCCCCCCCCCCCGGAGCTGTTTAATAAAATATTTTAAAAACCTGTGTAGTGTGTTTTATTACTTACACTTTTTTCCTAGGTAAATGGGTAGGGGTACCATGTACCCCATACTCATTTACATAGGGTGGGGGGCCGGGATCTGGGGGCCCCCTTATTAAAGGGGGCTCCCAGATTCCGATAAGCCCCCGCCCGCAGACCCCGACAACCAACGGCCAGGGTTGTCGGGAAGAGGCCCTTGTCCTCATCAACATGGGGACAAGGTGCTTTGGGGGGGGCGCAGGGTGCCCCCCTCCCCCAAAGCACCCACCCCCCATGTTGAGGGCATGCGGCCTGGTACGGTTCAGGAGGGGGGGCGCTCGCTCGTCCCCACCCCCTTTCCTGACCGGCCAGGCTGCGTGCTCGGATCGGGGTCTGGTATGGATTTTAGGGGGGGCCCCACGCCGTTTTTTCGGCGTAGGGGTTCCCCTTTATAATCCATACCAGACCTAAGGGCCTGGTATGCCCCGCGACGGGGCTCGCAAGGTGTCAATCTCGCCGATAAAAGCGGCAAGATTGACATCCTTTTCTAGTCCCGTCGCACCTGAGTCACGTTCAAAATGAACGGACTTGTCCGTGTGTGGGCAAGTCCGTTCATTCTGAAAGTCCGCCGGAACTCCGGCAAAAGTCCGTCGGAAAGACGGGCGGACTTAGCCCGCCGGAAAGTCCCGGCGTGTGTGGGCAAGTCCGTCCGTTTTAAAGTCCGGCGCACCTGGCGGACAAAGTCCGTCGGAAAGTGTGCCGGACCAAGTAGGATAGAAAGTCCGACCGTGTGTACGCGGCATTATGCGTTTCCACATAGGCCTCTTGGTTCTACCAATATATTGTAGTGAGCATGAGCATTGTAAAACATATACTACTCCTTCTGTCCTGCACGATATAAAGTCCTTAATAGTATGTTCATTGCCAGTACTTGTTGCTGTGAATTTATTACACTTTTGCCCATTTTGTTGGGTATTGATGCAAGCGTAACATCTTTTACAGGGGAAGAACCCTTTCCCCTGGAAAAAGGATAATTCCGTCAATCTTTTGGGGGGTTCCGGGACTTTTTTGGCAATTAGATCTCTTAATGTGGGGACTCGCCTATAAATGAAGCCAGGCTTATCCGGTAGAATATTGCAGAGAGTTTTATCTGATTTTAAAAGAGGCCAATGTTTTCTGATGATTCTTTCCATTTTCTTATGTTGAATGCTGTAGTTCATTATCAGTGGTATATCGTTATTATCTTTATTATCTTTGATTCTATCCTGGATCAGCAACTCCCTTGGGGTTTGATTAATCTCCTTGATTTTTTCTGCTATGAATTCCTTGCTATATCCTTTGTCTTCAAATTTTTGTCCCATCAATTGTGCCTGTTTTAGATATTCATTATTGTCTGAGCAATTTCTTCTTATGCCGCGTACACACGGTCGGACTTTTCGTCTACAAAAGTCAGACAGCCTGTCCGACAGACTTCCGGCAGACTTTCGGCGGACTTTCGACGGACTTGCGGCGGACTTTCTAACGAACAGACTTGCCTACACACGATCACACAAAAGTCCGTCGAATTCTTACGTGATGACGTACACCGGACTAAAATAAGGAAGTTCATAGCCAGTAGCCAATAGGTGCCCTAGCGTGGCTTTTTGTCCGTCGGACTAGCACACAGACGAGCGGATTTCGGGGTCCGTCGTAGTTACGAAGTAAAGATTTGAAGCATGTTTCAAATCTAAAGTACGTCGGATTTGAGGCTAAAAAAGTATGTTGAAAGTCCGGAGAAGCCCACACACGATCGGATTACCAGCCAGCTTTAGTCCGTCAGCGTCCGTTGGACTTTTGTAGACGAAAAGTCCGACCGTGTGTACGCGGCATTAGGCGTATGAATTGCCCCTTGGGAATATTGATAAGCCATGGTTCATAGTGACAACTGTTCACTGGTATGTAGCTATTTCTTTCCACTGTTTTAAAATAGGTTTTAGTACTAATGGAATTGTTTACTAGCTGTATTTCTAAATCTAAGAAGTGTACTATTTTTTCACTTATTTCGTATTCAAGCTTGATGTTCTTTTGATTGATATTTAATTGGTTAAAAAACTGTATTAAGCTAGATTCGTCACCTTTCCATATTACTATACAGTCATCAATGAACCTTTTGTCTGGGGTATTTGAGAAGATTGCCTCATCCTCCCACTTGGCCATAAAAACATTGGCCACACTTGGAGCATACTTAGCTCCCATTCCAATCCCAGTTAATTGTCTGTAGTAGTTGTCCTTATACCAAAAGTAATTGTGCTGTATTCCAAACGCCAGGCTTCTTAAAATAAATCTTTTTTGTTTGGATATGAGATGGCTGAATTTGTCCATAGCCCATTTGGATGCTTCTATTGCATCACTATGATCGATAACTGTATATAGCGAAGCTACATCCGCAGTTGCAATGATATATTTTTGATCTTGTTTTAAGTCAAGGGAATCCAGTATTTGTATCAAGTGTTTCGTATCTCTCAGAAATGCTCTAGTTTGAGATACTAACGGCTGTAAGAATTTATCGACATATTCACCTATCCTGGCATTGATAGATTGAATACCATTTATGATAGGTCTGCCCGGCGGTTGTTCTAAATTCTTGTGTATTTTCGGCACGGTGTAGATGATGGGTACTCTACACGTGTCAGGCAATAAATATTTGGACTCTTTTTTGTTTAAAATATTTTTGCTTACTCCTTTCCGGATTAAATCTGATAATTCCCATTTGTACTCTCTTGTTGGGTTGCCATTGAGTTTAGTACTATTTGTTTGGTTATCTGATCACCCTATATTGATAGCAGCTTTAATTTACTGATTTTACTATAGCACTAACTATATTGGTTTATATATATATTTTTAGCACAATTCATTTATATCACACATATCTATCCACATCAGCGCTTGGTTTTTATTCATTTTTTTAGTGCATTGAGGTTGGCTTGTAAATTGGAGACATCCTGTAAGGACGTTATTCCACTGCATAGCTTGGTGTCATCTGCAAAGACAGAAATGTTACTTTTGATCCCAGACCCAATATCATTTATAAAGATATTAAAAAGTAAGGGTCCCAGCACTGAACCTTGGGGTACACCACTGATAACCTTAGACCATTTAGAGTAAGAATCATTAACCACTACTCTCTGAATATCTTTTAGCCAGTTTTGTATCCATTTACAAACGGATATTTCCAGGCCTGTAGACTTTACCTTACACATGAGCTGCGTGTGGGGAACTGTGTTGAACGCTTTTGCAAAATCCAAGTATACCATGTCCACAGCCACCCCTCTGTCCAAGGTTTTACTTACCACCTCATAAAAAGAAATCAGGTTTGTCTGACAACTTCTGTCTTTCATGAATCCATGCTGTCTGTTGCTTAAAATGTTTTTATCCAGCAAGAACTCGTCTATGTGGTCTTTTATTAAACACTCCAGTATCTTCCCGACTATAGAAGTTAAACTAACAGGTCTATAGTTACTCGGTAAAGACTTTGATCCTTTTTTAAATATAGGCACCACGTTCGCCCTGGGCCAATCCAGTGGTACTATTCCCGTCATTAATGAGTCCCTAAAAATTAAATACAATGGCTTTGAAATTACAGAGCTCAATTCTTTTAGGATCCGTGGGTGGATGCCATCAGGTCCAGGTGCTTTATCCACCTGTATTCTGTCTAAATATTCTTGGACCATATTACTTTTGAGCCATTGTGGATCATTCGGGGCTGTGTCAATACCACCCCCATTATGGACATGAGCTCCCCCATGCTCATGTGTATACGCAGAGCTGAAGAAAGTATTTGATAAATTTGCCTTCTCTTTGTCCCCAGTCACCCACTCTAGATTATTTTGTAAAGGGCCTACATGCTCAGACCTGACCTTTTTACTATTAATATATTTGAAGAATTTTTGGGGGTTTGTCCTGCTATCTTTTGCAATCTTTCGTTCGTTTTAAATTTTTGCATCCTTGATTTCCTTTTTACATATTCTGTTAAATTCTTTGTAACATTTAAACGACACTAGTGTTTCTTCATTTTTATATTTTTCAAAAGCTCTTTTCTTATTCTTTATAGCTTTTTTAACTTTGGCTGTGCACCACATAGGTTTTGTTTTTAGCCTTTTAAACTTTTTGCCCATGGGAATATATGCAGTGAGGTCCCAAACAGTCTTTTTGAAGAATTCCCATTTCTGTTCTTTGTTTATCAATGCAAATATTCCCTCCCAGTCTAAATCCTGGAGAGCAGCCCTCATCCTTGGAAAATTTGCTCTCTTGAAGTTAAGTGTTTTTATCTTTCCCATATGTATTTCTTGTTTACAGCTAACATCAAATTAAATCATTTTATGATCACTGCTACCCAGGTGTTCATTTATCTGGATATTAGTAATAAGCTCTGCATGGTTTGAGATTACCAGGTCCAACAGAGCTTCCTTCCTATCTTTTATATGTTTGTGAGTATCCACTGGGAGGGGTTTTAATAAATTGTTTGGTGGTAATGCACAAGGAGCTTGCGCCCTCATGTGTGTGTTTTTTGCAGTTTACTAAAGATTTCCCCATCTGTGAAGGGCTGCACCCGAGGAAGCATTACATGCCTAAGTGTCCTTGGGAGCATCTTGTATTCAGCACTGGAGTGTCCTTGGGAGCATCTTGTATTGAGCACTGGAGTGTTTTTGTGGATCTAATCTACCACATAAGTATAATCCCCCCAATACCAAGAAATATTTATATTTTTTCCTTATAATAACTCATGCAGTATTTATCTCAAACGTAGTCAATTTCCTAATAAAATGTCTTAATTAAAAAAAAAAAAAAAATGGTAAATATTTATGTTTTTCAATATTTGGCACATAATATTAGTGTTATTTTTTTCACAAGCTAACATTGCATCAGAGGGAGATTGTTCTGTAAATAAAGACACACAGAAATATTGTGGAACTATGAAAAACATTCTAGTATGCCTTTATTCACAGAACAATTTCCCTCTAGGACAATGTTACAAATTATTTATAGTCTAGAGCAGTAGTCTCCAAACTGTGGGACAGGGGCCAGATGCGGCCCTTTGCTTCCCTTTTCTGGCCCCTGAGGCACTGATATGAGGCACTATTTCTCCCACTGACACCAGCATGGGGCATAATTCCTACCACTGGCACCAATTCCTCCCCCTAATATCAAAGATGGGGCATTGTTCATTCCCAGTGATGCCAGAACAATTTCTACCCCCCCACTGGCCATAGTCCGGCCCCCCTAAAGTCTGAAGGACAGTAAACCGGCCCTTTATTTAGAAAGTATGGAAACCCCTGCTATAAGAGATGCAAATGTTGTATGTACATAAATGGGTAAGTACAAGGATAAAAGTTCATAGGTGGTGTTGGTCTTGTTGTGAAGCACTGTGGTAGATAGGCAGACAGCTGTCAGAGAAAGAAGTAGCTCTGTGGGTATAGAAAGATAAAAACAATCAGCGCCAATCTAAATGCAGCATAGTGTAAAATGAATCACGTTTAATAAAAGATACACTCACAGGAAATGTATGGATCAGCCGTGCTGTATCGAAGTCTGTCTAGGTAGGAGGCTGCAGTATACGGCGTCTCATATTGGTGGGCGTGCCAGTGGTGTCCGGAGCTCCGGGGCAGTGGCAGGGAGGGCAAGCCGAGTATCACCAGGGAGATGGACAGCAGCAGTGGGCATGACCAAGATGGTGCGCATTTGGAGCATGTGTGCATCTTCCTCGGGCCTCTTATGAAGCCTGAGGAAGGAGCACGTATGCTCCGAAAGCTCCCCATCTTAGTGAGACGCAGTAGACTGCAGCCTTCCACCTGGACAGACTCGATGCAGCACAGCTAATCCCTACATGTTCTTATACTTCTTTTATCTTGTGATTGTATCTTTTATTAAACATGATTAATTTTGCCCTATGCTGCACTTAGTTTGGCGCTGCTTGCTTTTATCTCTCAAAACTGAGGATCTGTATCCTGGTATTTATATTTTAGGTGAATGGGGTTCTGGAATAATTTTCTTGGTTGTTTAGCTGCTACACCTCTTCAGGCTGATATCTAGAGAGTAAGTAAAAAAAAAATAATACTGAAATGCACAATTTTCTTTAGCACAATAAATATACAGTTTTTCTTCATTGAAAATATATTATGAAAGCACGGTCTAAGTAATGCCAATTCTTTTTTCCAGGTCCAGGACTTAAGACTTAAAAGGACTATTTATTAATTAAGTGTATTGCAACCTGTGGTATTTCTACTAAAAGTAAAGGACCTTTTTGCCAAAGTACATTTCTTTTGTTCTTTTAAGAGCTAGCAATATATTTCCACAGGCAATGTACCAGAAGCTGGTTTTGTTAAAAAAGAAGTCTATATTGACAAAGTATGCTGTTGTTTCAGGTTTGAGCTGATAAGTTATTTCCCAACTTTGTGTACAGTACTTTTCTGACAAAAAAGGTTTAGTTTCAAACAAATTGCATTTTGTATAAAATATTGCAAAGGATACAAGGTCTGACTTTAATTACTCCAAAATGAATTTGCATAAGTTAGATACAGTTATTGAGTTTCAGTTTTATTCATTTGGATAGTTGCTTGGTTTTATCTTCATTTATAATGTGTTTTATTGTTTTGCAGAAACAATAAAGTCAAAACTTTGACCATACATTTTACAGTAATGAATAACATTAATTAAAACTGCAGCTTTTCACCTAATATTGTAGTAAACCCATCTGGTATATCCATAGTATTAAAGGGAGAAGTCTAATAATCATTCTGATGTTCCTGGGGTGTATATGGTGACAATTCCTGGCTTTCTGGAGTTATATTTTAGGGTTCTTAATGTACCCTTGAGATCCTCCATTAGATATTACTTTAATGTTTAGTTACATAATAGAGATGGGCCGAACATCTCCCAGTTCGGTTTGCGCCAGAACTCTCGAACATCACAAAAATTTGAACCCGAACGACAAACGCCATTGAAGTTTATGGGACCCGAATAAGAAAAATCAAAAGTCCCCATTTTGAAGGCTTATATGCAAGTTATTGGCATAAAAAGGGGTATGGGGTGGACATGTACCAATGTAAAAAAAACTTTTAGAAAAGATTGTTTTTAAAGGAGCAGTGATTTTAATGGTGCTTAAAGTGAAACAATAAAAATGAAAAATTCCTCTAAATATAGTGCCTGTAAAGTGGCGCATGTGTAGTGTGTGTATAGAACCTGCTGCAGCAAAACTGACATTTATAAAGAAAAAAACGACATTTAAATTGATTTTCCCTGCAAGCTTTCTTTACTTTGTAAACAACGGCTTGGGGAGCCAGTCTGTATGATGAGGCCACAATTTAGTGCACTCTGAACAAGATTAGATATTTTTTGGATACATTCTAGTGTCTCTTTGGCACACTTTGGATGGAAATAACAAAGTTTTGCACCACAGTCAGCAAACCTTATGTGAAGAAGCCAAATTATAGTACACTCAGCCAAGACTAACAATTTTTTTTTTTTAAATAAAGTCTGGTGTCTCTTTCGCAGACTTTGGATGGAAGTAACAGGTACAGAAAAATTGGGCTTTGGTTGTTGGTGCTGCCTTAACCCCGTAACCTTCTAGAGGTACTCTTGATAAAAGCAAGAACTGGCATTGCTGTAAAAAACTGAAATTTGAAATTTGATGCCCCTGTCAAACAGTTGCAGAAATATTGGTCTTTGGGTGTTGGTGGTGCCTTCACACCGTAACCCTATAGAGGTACTCTTGATGAAAGCAAGAACTGGCATTGCTGTAAAAAATTTCAATTTGATGCCCCTGTCAAACAGTTGCAGAAAGATTGGTCTTTAGGTGTTGTTGGTGCCTACACCTCGTAACCTTCCAAACCTGTCCAAAGTCCAGCCCGCTGGCCAATCGTGGCCCGCGTTCCAGTTTTGAACGGCCTGCCTGGTTATTTGGACATATATATCTTTTGTGGCCCCCAACGATCTCCCAGCTAAGGGCCAAAAAAGATATATATGCTGGCTGCCTTGGAGGGGACAGGGAGAAGGCGGGATGAGTGCCGTACACACAGGAGAATTTCCTGTTTGAACAGCAGCCTCTGCAATAGGAAGTCCGTCTCCTGCGCTGCCATTGGACGACTGTTCTGTCCATCAAAGGAGGTGGGACTTTGCATTAAAGAGGCCACGAGAAAACAGGAGTTTTTCCTGTATGTAATCTTTTAGCACTCGTTCCTCCCCCCCCCTCCCTGTCCCCTCCAAGGCTGCAGATGGATGGGCATCAATCAGGCTGCACCGATGGCAATGGTGAGTCTGCATTCCTGGCAATGGTGGGTGCTGCATTCCTGGCAATGGTGGATGTTGCATTCATGGCAATGGTGAGTGCTGCATTCCTGGCCATTGTGGGTGCTGCATTCCTGGCAATGGTGGATGCTGCATTTATGGCAATGGTAGGTGCTGTATTCATGGCAATGGTGGATGCTGTATTCATGGCAATGGTGGGTTCTGCATTCATGGCAATGGTGGGTGCTGCATTTCTGGCAACGGTGAGTGCTGCATTCATGGCAATGGGGTGCTGCATTCCTGGCAATTGGCAATGGGGGTGCTGCATTTCTGGCAATGGTGGGTGCTGCATTCATGGCAATGGGGTGCTGCATTCATGGCAATGGGGGTGCTGCACTGATGGAAATGGGGGTGCTGCATTTATGGCAATGGTGGGGCTGCATTCATGGCAATGGTGGGGCTGCATTCATGGCAATGGGGGTGCTGCATTCATAGCAATTGTGGATGTTGCATTCATGGCAATGGTGAGTGCTGCATTCCTGGCCATGGTGGGTGCTGCATTCCTGGCAATTCCTGGCAATGGTGGATGCTGGATTCCTGGCAATGGTGGATGCTGCATTCCTGGCAATGGTGGGTGCTGCATTCATGGCAATGGTGGGTACTGTATTCATGGCAATGGTGGATTCTGTATTCATGGCAAAGGTGGGTGCTGCATTCCTGGTAATAGTGGGTGCTGCATTCATGGCAATGGTGGGTGCTGCATTCATGGCAATGGTGGGTGCTGCATTCATGGCAATGGTGGGTGCTGCATTCCTGGCAATGGGGTGCTGCATTCCTGGAAATGGAGGTGCTGCATTTCTGGAAATGGTGGGTGCTGCATTCATGGCAATGGCGGGGTTGCATTCATGGCAATGGGGGTGCTGCATTCATGGCACTTGTGAGGCTGCAGATGATCACTGACCCTTATTTTGCTTCACAGTTCTTTAGTTAAAATGTATGTTTTTTTCCTGAAACTTCCTTTTTAAAGTGAAGGTGCGTGTTATACGCCAATAAATACAGTATATCCAAATAACCCGCCTGAGCACATCTCTTTACTCACACACAGCCACAAAGGCAAGAGAATTCTTGTTGGGCAGTGTATTAGTGCTCGAACAAACACACTTATGCCCTGTACACACGATCGGACATTGATCGGACATTCCGACAACAAAATCCATGGATTTTTTCCGACGGATGTTGGCTCAAACTTGTTTTGCGTACACACGGTCGCACAAAGTTGTCGGAATTTTCGATCGCCAAGAACGCGGTGACGTACACCACGTACGACGAGACTAGAAAAGGCCAGTTCAGAACCAAGCGCGGCACCCTTTGGGCTCCTTTTGCTAATCTCGTGTTAGTAAAAGTTTGGTGAGAGACGATTCGCGCTTTTTCAGACTTGTGGTTTTCAGATCGTTTTCTGCTGTTCAGTTTGTGCTTGTGGGTTTGTATCTGCACTTCAGTGCGTGCAGCAAGTGACGCGTGACTCTTGTCATTCTGTTCTTGTTTGTTCGTTACTGTTTTTCAGGTCACTCTTCACAGGCCTTGCTGTTCTTCAGTGCATTCTGTAACTTCGTTCTGGGCAGCCAACCGTTTTCTAGCCATGTTGCATATACGTACTCCTCGTAGAGTTCATGCTGTGCGGGGGCTTGGTGTTGGGGTCCTGACCTTGACACAAGTCCAGTCCATGAACAGGGTGGGGAGAAGTTCATGGACCAAGAATTGGTTGCTTCAGCGTGACCAGTTCTGTCATATGCCTTTGCTCAGTGAGATCCGTGAGAATAATCCTGATGATTTCAGGAACTTTCTCCGGATGACGGACCCCATATTTCACCGTTTGTTGGCTTTGCTGACCCCCTATATCAGCAGGCAGGATACCTGCATGTGGCAAGCCATCACTCCGGAGCAGAGGTTAGTCGCCACCCTGCGGTACTTGGCGACAGGGAGAAGCCTGCAGGACTTGAATTTCTCGACAGGCATCTCCCCCCAGGCTCTGGGGATCATTATCCCAGAGACCTGTTCTGCCATCATCCAGGTCCTGCAGAAGGAGTATATGAAGGTAAGATTTTTATCCTTTAATATCACATTTTATTGTATTTAATGTTTGATAATATATTGTATTTCTTTCCTCATTCCCTAATTACCATGATTGGAATATGCTGTGAATGTCCCCTTTGTCCTCATTCATGCTTGATTTTTCTTTATTTATTTTTTTTGTCCTTCATACATATTTGCCTTCACTTACCTCCCCAGCATGCTCTCCTGCCCTATATTCACCTCATGTAGTCACTTAACAATGTATTTTATCAGCTCCATAGTAGTGCTTTACCCCAAACACCCCTAACATGTTTTGAAATGTGATTTGTGCTTTAAATTCAGGCAGAGTGCCAGAGTCTTTTTTTTGGGTGTCTTCAAATCATTTTGAATCCTCCCCCAAACTGCTAATTTAGCTTATAACAATTCTCTATCTATCCTCAATCATCTATCTGCTGACTTTGCCAAACCCAAACACACTATACCCAACTCTTTAGTAATCAGATTTATGGATGAATTCCCCAAAGCATGTAGTACAAGGGCCTGCCTGTATACTTTCAAATGGAACTGTTTAAAGTTTTTGTATCCTATTATTATCTTGATAGGTAATAGCAGAATGTCCAAATGTGCTCAAATGTGTACAATGTGTATTTATATCTTTGTTTTATGACACTGCTTACCTGTCCAGTGGGCTGCCAATAGTGTAACTAAGGAGGGGCTGTTCAAAGTAATACACATTATATAGACATTCATCTCTCAATTAAGTGGAGAGGGTTACCTGTCCAAGAGTCCCCCCCCTATAATGTTAGAAATGGCCCATGAGAGGGGGAGGGGGAATCTGATAGGTGTACCTTATAGTTTGGTCTTTAAAAATTCCCATAAATAAATGGTATCTTGATGTTGGCCAAGAATGTTTGTGTCTAATCTGCTTTCCATGTTTATGTGCAAAAAGACTAATTTCTTTTTTTTTTTACTCCACAGTTTCCTTCCACGCCACAGGAATGGCAGACTGTGGCCTCCCACTTTGCCCAGCGGTGGGACTTTCCTAACTGCGGAGGGGCAATTGATGGGAAACACATCCACATCATCCCACCACCCAACTTGGGGTCTTACTATTATAATTATAAGGGGTTCAATAGTATTGTGATGTTGGCGGTGGTGTCGGCTACTTATGAATTTCTGTATGTTGACGTGGTGAAGAATGGCCGGATGTCTGATGGTGGAGTCATGGCCCAGACGGAGTTCTACAGGCGTCTCCAGAATGGCAGCTTGGACTTGCCACCTCCAGAAGACAATGTGGAAGGACTCCCATTCGTCTTCGTTGCGGATGAAGCTTTTGCGCTGGGGGACCATCTTATGCGGCCATTCCCGATGAGGACCCTCACCCCGGACCAGAGGGTTTTTAATTACCTGCTGGCCAGAGCCAGAAGAGTGGTGGAAAACACGTTTGGAACCATGGCCAGCTGGTTCCGCCTATTTCTGACACCCATACATATGGCGGAGTACAAACTGAATCACATTATCCTGTGTTCTACACAACTTTTTACGGCAACATTCTGCCAACTATGCTAGCTCAGTTGGGCCTGAGGCCGGAATTCAAAATGAACCAACCCTGACTGCGCTTGAAAGTGGCCGTCCTGGCTTGCCCCCCCTGAGTGCCCGTGATGTCCGGCTAAGATACCTTGAATACTTTGCGGGTAGGGGGGCTATCAATATGCCAGACAATGTGTAAAAACCTTTTTCAAATAAAAAAAAATAAGCAAATCTTTGGTGACATTTACTGCTTGTGTTTGTTTTAGCTGACCCTGACAGAAATGCGTTGAGTCCTGAAAATGGCGTGATTGTGTAACCTTACAAAGCACTGTTGGGTGTTATTTACTAAAGGCAAAGACACTTTGCACTACAAGTGCACTTGAAACTGCACTTGTAGTGCAAAGTGGATTTGCCCTTAGGAAATAACACCCATTGTCACAGAAAACAGCAATTAGAGCACCACAAAACTGTTGTAGCGTTGAGACAATTATCCACACATTCTTGATTAACAATCTTTTTAATACCTGCACAATCACATGTGCATTTAGAAAAGGTTTTTAAAACAAACCAACATGTTTGTTGTATAACAATTTTTGGGGTGACATTAGAAAAAGTAGAAATGTCCATTTAAGATAAAACAGGCATGTTTAAAACCAACAAGAAAGACACAAATCTTGAACTTACAAAGTTCACATTTGGTAGAACTTGAAGGCAATATCAGACATGAGTATTTAGAAACTGTGTTTGATATTGCATTCAGATGGGGTGAAGTCACCCCCGGAAAATCCAAATTTTGAAGATGCACACAAATTTACAAATGTCAACATGTGCTACCTGCCATCACGGGGGATCAAGGGACGTGTTTTGGGGGTGCAACCCCTTCCTCTCAGCTACTTTATTATTGAGGAAGGGGTTGCACCCCCAAAACGCGTCCATTGATCTCCCGTGATGGCAGATAGCACATGTTGACATACTGTGTGCCTCTTCAAAATTTGGCTTTTCTACAATTTGACACAAAAAGTTTAAAAAATGTAGCACACCAAAAAACAAAGGGATTTGGAGGGGTTTTAAACTCTCCCCAAAACATCAATGATGAACTTATTTTTTTGAATAACATCATTGATGTTTTTCTTGATGTTTTCCAAGTCCCTATTACACCCCATGATCTCCCCAATCAGGATCTGTGCACTTTTCAAGGTGAAAGGATCTGGATCCACAACATCACGATCACCTAGAAAGATAGAAACAAAAAAAAAACATGTATTATAAATACGCCGGCATCCATATCTTACCTGAGCCTGTGGTCGCAGACACTCACCTGTTGTGGTGCCAATTTCCACCACGTCTTCCTCCTCCTGCTCTGCTTGGCTTGGGTGGATTTCACCTTCTTCCAGAGGTGGGTGGTCTGTGGTCTCCTCGGATGAGGGGTGTCTTCTGAGTCTTTTCTCCCCTATGTAAAAAAAAATAGGTATACTTAGCACACAGATATTTGATGGCAGAAATAGGAATATGAAACATTGCTTGGAAGTGGGGTACAATTGTCTATTTTGGCAGAGTTCCAAGATGTAGAATGTTTATTGTCCTTTGTCAAGCTTCAATACTTTACCTGTTTTGTACAAGCTTCACAGATGGAGACACCCCTATAGTATACACTGGAGCACCTGAGTGGGCCCCCTAATAAAAAGGGTGTTCTTGTGTCCCACACTAGTGCTCCAGCGTCCAGATGTGAAAACTGCTGAGTGTCCTCTCCTTACACTTAATCTAGTTTGCATTTCATTCTAGTTACAAACCCATCTACACAACCAAATTATTTTCAGACAAGTAGGCCATAAAAAATGTGGGCAAATGCATATGGCCAAAACAATGGTATTTTCTAGGCCGAACGAACAATGTTTTATACGAACGAATAATGTGCCCATGAACATGAAAGTTGCCATTTTAAACTGGATAACAGTTAAGGAAAGCACATGGAGCAGCACAAACGTAATAAACATAAAAAATAGGAACACAGGACAACTACTTACTTTTTTTCAGCACTCTCTGGATCTTTCTGTACTGCTCGCGCTCTCTTAATTTGAGGTCCGACCACCGCTTCCTGAGCTGATCTTTAGATCGTCGTACCCCGAAATTCCGGTGCAGACTCTTGACCACTTTCGCCATGATCTTGGCCTTTCTGACATTGGGGTTGGGGTAAGGTCCATACTTCCGTCATAGTCGGCCTTCTTCAGGATGTCGACCATCTCCAAAATCTCCCCAAAGGACATATTTTATGCCTTAAATCGTCTCCTTCTGGATCCAGACGTTTCAGGCTCCGGGCTTTCCTCCCCCTCCTCCTCGTTGCTATAATTGGCACGCACCGGCTGTGTCTCCGCCATGTGCTCTTCCCCCACTGCGCCGAACCAAAAGGGGCAGGGAATAGACTAGAAAGAACATCAGGGGCGGGCGGAGTTACACGCATGCGCAGTGTGTATAAATCGTAACACGCGTGCGTAGTACGTACGATCTGTGAGCGGAGGAAGGAGTATCGGAGGCGCCGATCGTGAGAACGAAGTTAAGATCTAAACTTTGGCCTATACTGCTTCTAGATTGAGGCCTATATTGTAACAAGATTAGGAGAGTTTTGCCTGACATTAGGGTTTGTCTCGTGTTGTGTTTTGCAGATAAAATGGATGGCTTCAATGACCACAACTTCCTCCCCCTGTTCATAGACAAGTACAGGGAGCTGCCCTGTCTGTGGCAGGTGAAACATCCACATTATAATCATAAACAAAAGAGGCAGGCAGGGCTGGAGAAACTGCTGGAGTTGGTGAAGCCGGTGGTCCCCGCGGCAACCATCCCCTATTTAAAAACCAAAATTGGTGGCCTGAGAAGCACTTATCTTAGGGAGCGCAAGAAGGTCACGGATTCCCAGAGATCAGGAGCAGGAGCAGATGACATTTATGTCCCCAGGCTGTGGTACTATGAGAGACTGCGATTTCTGTCAGACCAGACTGGAGTCAGGGAATCCATCTTCACTCTTCCTTCCACTCTTCCTTCCACCCTATCTTCCACCCCAGCTGAGGCTTCCGATGTCCAACCTGGGACTTCCAGCCAGGAAGAAGTGGAGGAGCCCAGATGGAGCCAGGTATAGAATTCTTCTACAGATTTCTGGTCAATAAATAAATGATCTTTACTAGATGTTATTATTGATCACTAATTGCTGATTTAATACAGTTTTTTACATATCAATAGACAGTAGTGGCAAAAAATAATTGGGACAAGAATGAAAAATGCTGGGCTCAGAATGATAGTCTTTTATATTTGTTAACATTCAATTTGCAACAGTCATGAGCTGAAAATTGTGTGTGATTGATGAAGTAAAAACTAAAACTATGTCCCTTTTTCATACACAGGAAGACCTCAGCCAGGACGAGGCTCTGGAATGTGGCACACAGGAGGAGGCTGTGGAATGTGGCAGCCAGGAGGAGGCGGGGCTAAGTGGCAGCCAGAAGAAGCCTGGGACCAGTCAGAGCCTGACCGAATCGCAGGTTCCTCCCCTCCACCTTCCATACAAAAGACCCAGGAAGGGGAGTCACGTGCAGGATTCAGCGCTCAGGCTCATTCAGGAGGCTTCTGCGTCGCTCAGAGCCTTAACCACTCCAGAAGAGGCCTTTGCCTGCATGGCTGCCACCAAACTGAAGGGCATGCAGGAGGGTCAACGCCTCATGTGTGAGAAACTTATTTATAAAGTTATAACTAAGGGGGTGAGTGGCGAAATCACACCCAATACCGACGTGATTGAGTTGGACCATTCTCCTCCTCCTCCTCCTCCTGCTGCCACAACTCCACCACCACAGCCACAGCGTGGAAGGAAGCGTTGAAGGAAGACCAGAGAGTGATGACCTGGGTTCAGTCTGGTCTGACAAAAGATGCAGTCTCTTGTATGACCACAGCCTGGGGACATACATGTCATCTGCTGCTTTCCGGATCTATGGGACTTCTGGACCAGACTGCACTCCCTTAGATATGGACTCCTCAGGCCACCAATTTTGCTTGAAAAGAATTGATGTGTGCCCTGGGGTCAAAGACTTCACTAATTTCTGCTGTTTCTCCAGCGTTGCCTCCCTCTTTGTTTGGTTGTTTCAATTATACTCGCCTATGTGAGACACCAACACCAAACAATCTCATTGAGATTAAATAATACAAGATATCAATGGTGTTGTTGTAACTTGACACACAAAACACACACAAAAATATTCTGGAGTAAAAAGCAAAAAAAAAGAAAAAAACAAAAGCAGCCTGGAAAAAACCACAAACCCAAAAAAAAAAATTTAAAAAATTAAAAACAACCAAAAAAAAAATTGGTCAGATGTGACAAATCAAAATATATTGAGGGAATCCCAATAAATAATAAAGAAATACGTTTGTGAGAAGTCTGTGTGAATATGAGCAGCAAAACTACTTCATTCTTCTCACATTATAAAGATGAAGAGAGTGCGCTGTATTAAACTATTTAAAACATTGCAGCGTGACGAAAGTGCTGTATCCATTCTGAACGCTCATTTTACCAGACCGAGCTGTTCCGTCTCGGAATTTCTTCTCAGCATGCGTGGCACTTTATGCGTCGGAACTGACCACACACAATCGGAATTGACGCGATCGGATTTTGTTGTCGGAAAATTTTATAGCCTGCTCTCAAACTTTGTGTGTCGGAAAATCCGATGGAAAAAGTCCGATAGAGCCCACACACGGTCGGAATTTCCGATAACACGCTCCGATCACACATTTTTCATCGGAAAATCCGACCATGTGTACGGGGCATTAGATTTTAATGGTTCAAAGAATGTCAGGCAAAATGGTCGGCTCTCACGCATGTTCACTTCATCAAATCTGGCCCTCTTTGAAAAAAGTTTGGACACCCCTGTTCTAGAGGTACTCTTGATAAAAGCAAGAATTGGCCTTGCTGTAAAAAAATTTAATTTGATGCCCCTGTCACGCAGTTACAGAAAAATTGGTCTTTGGGTGTTGGTGGTGCCTTCACACTGTAACTCTATAGAGGTACTCTTGATGAAAGCAAGAATTGGCCTTGCTGTAAAAAAAAAAAAATTAATTTTATGCCCCTGTCAAACAGTTGTGGAAAAATTGGTCTTTGGGTGTTAATGGTGCTTTCAAATCATAACCCTATAGAGTTACTCCTGATGAAAGCAAGAATTGGCCTTGCTGTAAAAAAAATTTAATTTGACTCCCATGTCAAACAGTTGCGGAAAAATTGGTCTTTGGATGTTGTTAGTGCCTTCACCCCATAACCTTCTAGAGGTATTCTTAAAGAAAGCAAGAGTGGGCATTGCTGTAAAAAAATTAAATTTGCTGCACCTGTCAAACAGGTGCAGAAAAATTGGTCCTTGGGTGTTAATTGTGCCATGAAATCTATACCAAAAAATTACTTCAAGATAAAATCAACACCCACAAAGCTGGGCAGCCTAGACAGATGTCTTGCAGATATCCTAATAACAATCAACAACATTAGTATCAGGGGCTTGGTAGCTGATACTGATCCAGATACTGATATCAGCTGGCCAATGGAGTCTGTGAAAAGACACGCTCCTTTATCTTTCACAAAGCCTTCGGCAGCACTGAATGACTGTTCGGAAAGCATGCTGGATGCAGGGCAGCCCAGCAACTCAATTGCATACCGGGCAAGTTCTGGCCAGTAGTATATTCTCATGACCCAGAAACCCAGTGGATCGTCTACTGGAAAGCTCTCCATGTCTGTTTTCGCCCCTAGATAATCTTCCATTTGAGGCAGATGCTGCCGATGGGATGTTGAAGCTGATAGCCCTGGGCACAAGGACTAAAAAAATGTTGAAATGCATCACTGAGGCGGCCCCCTTCTCCTCCGCTCCTCCTTTGAGCAAGAGAAGCCTCAAAATTAGCTTTTCCATCAGACTGTAACCTACCAGAGTCTTGAAAGGCATCAAATAAACGCCTCTTTAAGGTGTCCTCAAGATATTTCATCCTGCACTCCCTCTGGAAGGGCAGGATGAGTTTTGAGACTTTTCCCTTGTAACAGTGGTCAAGGAGGATTGCCAACCAATAATAATCCTTATCCTTGATGCCATGAATTCTCGGGTCCTTTTGCAGTCTTTGAAGTATATTGGGGAGCCCATGTATCGCAAGTTTGTGGAGGCATGGGAAGCAGAGTCCTCTGGGTCACTGAGGATTAGGGATGAGCCGAACACCCCCCTGCTTGGTTCGCACCAGAACATGCGAACAGGAAAAAAGTTTGTTCGAACACGCGAACACCGTTAAAGTCTATGGGACACGAACATGAATAATCAAAAGTGCTAATTTTAAAGGCTTATATGCAAGTTATTGTCATAAAAAGTGTTTGGGGAGTGGGGACCTGGGTCCTGCCCCAGGGGACATGGGTCAATGCAAAAAAAAGTTTTAAAAAACGTCAGTTTTTTCAGGAGCAGTGATTTTATTAATGCTTAAAGTCAAACAATAAAGTGTAATATCCCTTTAAATTTCGTAGCTGGGGGGTGTCTATAGTATGCCTGTAAAGGGGCGCATGTTTCCTGTGTTTAGAACAGTCTGACAGCAAAATGACATTTCGAAGGAAAAAACCCATTTAAAACTACTCGCGGCTATTGCATTGCCGGTCCGACAATACACATAGAATTTCATTGATAAAAACGGCATGGGAATTCCCCACAGGGGAACCCCGAACCAAAATTTAAAAAAAAAATGACGTGGGGGTCCCCCTAAATTCCATACCAGGCCCTTCAGGTCTGGTATGGATATTAAGGGGAACCCCGGCCAAAATTTTAAAAAAAAATGACGTGGGGGTCCCCCTAAATTCCATACCAGACCCTTCAGGTCTGGTACAGATTTTAAGGGGAACCCCGCGCCAAAAAATAAAAAACGGCGTGGGGTCCCCCCAAAAATCCATACCAGACCCTTATCCGACCACGCAACCTGGCAGGCCGCAGAAAAAGAGGGGGGACGAGAGAGCGCCCCCTCCTGAACCCTACCAGGCCACATGCCTTCAACATTGTGAGGGTGCTTTGGGGTAGCCCCCCAAAACACCTTGTCCCCAAAAATGTCATTTTGCTGTCAGACTGTTCTAAACACAGGAAACATGCGCCCCTTTACAGGCATACTATAGACACCCCCCAGCTACGAACTTTAAAGGGATATTACACTTTTATTGTTTGACTTCAAGCATTATTAAAATCACTGCTCCTGAAAAAACGGCCGTTTTTTAAAACTTTTTTTTGCATTGATCCATGTCCCCTGGGGCAGGACCCAGGTCCCCAAACACTTTTTATGACAATAACTTGCATATAAGCCTTTAAAATTAGCACTTTTGATTTCTCCCATAGACTTTTAAAGGGGGCATTCGAATTTGCCGCGAACACCCCAAATTGTTCGCTGTTTGGCGAACTTGCGAACAGCCAATGTTCGAGTCGAACATGAGTTCGACTCGAACTCGAAGCTCATCCCTACTGAGGATTACAATATCTGGAACTACCTCCTCCCAGCCACGTACTACTCCCATGGTTTCTGGGGACTAAAAACCATCTCTTAAGTTTTAATTTATGTCTTCCTCTGCTTTAATGCCTCCAAAACTGCCAGAATCCTCCTCCTCCCTCTCCTCTTGTGTGTTCTGTGGCATTGCAAAAATGGTGTCTGCATAAGGAGGGCCTTGGCAGGAAAGGAAGTCCTCTGCTTCCTCACGCTGCTCTGCCTCAATTGCCCTATCCATAATGCCACACAGTATGCTCCAGCAGGAACACAAAAGGGATGGTGTCACTGATTGTCACATACCTTTTGGCAGAGCCTGACGTGCAGATAGAGACCTCTTGTACAGCCCCAGCTCAAGAGCCACCGAAGTTGGACAGTGGCCGCGAGAGCGCGGATTGTTAAGAGTGCCTGCAAGATTTTCCGTTGGCCGTAGAGGTGTGTAGCAAGGATGTCACCAGAGCTGGGCTGGATAGTTGAAGCAGCGGGTGGCAGCAGGAACCGTAGATGCAGTCACATAGGGGATGCAGGACCGGGGTAAGCATGTACTATACAAAATAAAGGGCAATCAGCACAAACTAAAGCCAAACTGATAATGCAAGCTGAACACTAAAGGATAACACCAACCTCAATGACAATCAAAAAACCAAATTAAGTGCAGCGCAAAAAGAAAAATGAAGGTGAAAGATAAAATGATCAGTATATATAGAGTCCAATCATTAAATATATCCAATCAAAAGTTCATATATGCCAATAAGAGATGAGCATCTTTTGGGTAAACCCACATAGATCACTTATCCAGGCGGTGCGGTAAATAAGTAAATGAGAATGTGCTTACCAGATCCAGTTGACCCCTTAATTACAGGGGGTCATAGGAGACATGAACGAACCAGTGGCAAACTCCTGGGATAGCTGTCATCAAATGGATTCCTTAGTTTTCGGAGGTCCCATCAGATTAAAGTGTAAAACTGACACACTACGGGGCTAGCTGTCATTAGCTAGATGTACTCTTCCAATGCACAGAGGGATCCGTAAGAGCAGGGAGACCCGTGTTGTAGTGGCAGGAAAAACGGCAATCATCCCCAGGTAAAAATATAAAAGAAAGCATCTAAGAGCAATCCATATATAAATAGTATCCAACTTTTAATAAAAAATAGGGTCATACAAAGAAGGGGCGCTCTAATAGGCGTCACAACAAATGACAGATGAAGCGGTTGTGTGAATGGTGAGACAGACTGTTCGCGTCCGAACAGCTGTCAGCAAGAGATAGCTGCGGGTGACGTCGGTATGTAGCTCCGCCCCCGTACGCGGCGTTACGTCAATCAAGACTTCGTCAGCGAGGGTGAAGTACTCCCGTCACCCGTGGACCTAAATATACCCGCTGGTTGTCTAATTGGGGGTGTCAGGAGCGTCGGAACCGGAAGTCCCCATCGGGAAATCATCACTTAAGCTCTATGGGGACATCTTCCCAATGAAAGACAAAAGGTTTAAAAAAAAAGAAAAAAGAGAAATAAATGAAAACGTGGTAACTGTTCAGCACAGAAAATAGTACATAAGGTATCAATACCAAAACTTAATCTTTGATTTAAAAAGAATATGGAGAGTAGGGATGAGCCGAACACCCCCCGGTTCGGTTCGCACCAGAACCCGCGAACGGACCGCAAGTTCGCACGAACGTTAGAACCCCATTGACGTCTATGGGACTCGAACGTTCGAAATCAAAAGTGCTCATTTTAAAGGCTAATTTGCATGGTATTGTCCTAAAAAGGGTTTGGGGACCCGGGTCCTACCCCAGGGGACATGTATCAATGCAAAAAAAACTTTTAAAAACGGCCGTTTTTTCGGGAGCAGTGATTTTAATGATGCTTAAAGTAAAAAAAAAAAAGTGAAATATTCCTTTAAATATCGTACCTGGGGGGTGTCTATAGTATGCCTGTAAAGTGACGCGTGTTTCCCATGTTTAGAACAGTCCCTGCACCAAATGTCATTTTTAAAGGAAAAAATCTCATTTAAAACTGCTTGCGGGTTTAATGTCATGTCGGGTCCTGGCAATATGGATGAAAATCAGTGAGACAAACGGCATGGGTACCCCCCAGTCCATTACCAGGCCCTTTGGGTCTTGTATGGATATTAAGGGGAACCCCGCACCCAAATTAAAATAAGGAAAGGTCCCTATATACTCTGAACAGCAGTATACAGGCGGTGCAAACAAGACAGGGACTGTAGGTTTGTTGTTAAGTAGAATCTGTTTGTAATTTTGAACATTTTTAATGTGTTTAGCTCCAGCCAAAAAATCTTTTCTAAGCTTTTTGGAAAACATAGGGAAGGGTTATCACCCCTGTGACATTTGTTTTGCGTCTTTCCTCCTCTTCAGAAGATTTCACCTCACTTTTTTGTCCCAATGAAAAATGTTTTTTGAAAATTTGGGTTTTTTTGTGGAACAAGGATTGGAAAGCATCAGTGGAAAGGAGAAATTGTTTTCCCATATTAACTCTTACATGAGAGAATTTCCCTTCCTATGGGTAGATTTCATCTCACTTCCTGTTGTCTCCTTCCGTTTGCAAGTAGGAGTCGTTTGTAAGTTAGATGTTTGAAAGTAGGGTCCTGCCCTATATACTCAGCAGAAATTTGGGCCTTAGGTGTTGCTGTGGCCAAAACACTGTAAGCCCTCACAGGGCCCTGCTGTGAAATATTAGATCAAGAATTGTAATTACATGCCCCTGTTGAACAGGAGCTGAAAAATTAGGCCTTAGGCACTGGTGCTGGTGCCACAACACTGCAACCCCTCACAGACACTCTAGTTGGAACGCAGGAACGAGCCCTGCTGCAAAGTATTGCATCAAAAATTGTAATTACACGCCCCTGTTAGACAGGGGCAGAAAAATTGGGCCTTAGGCACTGGTGCTGGTGCCACAACACTGCAACCCCTCACAGACACTCTAGTTGGAACGCAGGAACGAGCACTGCTGCAAAGTATTGCATCAAAAATTGTAATTACACGCCCCTGTTAGACAGGGGCAGAAAAATTGGGCCTTAGGCACTGGTGCTGGTGCCACAACACTGCAACCCCTCACAGACACTCTAGTTGGAACGCAGGAACGAGCACTGCTGCAAAGTATTACATCAAAAATTGTAATTACACGCCCCTGTTATACAGGGGCTGAAAAATTGTGCCTTAGGCACTGGTGGTGGCGCCCAGAACCAAAAATGTTCTTACAAGCTATCAGCGTGATGATTGAGGAGGAAGAGGATAATTACTCAGGGATAATCACTCAGCATCAGCATAGGCAGTCTTTGAAGGGATCTGAAAAAAATTATTCAGTTACATCAGCATCAGGTGCTTGGTAGCTGGTGGTGATCCAAGACTGATTCATTTTTATGAAGGTCAGCCGATCGACCGAGTCAGTGGACAGACGCACCCTGTGATCGGTTACCACGCCTCCAGCAGCACTGAATGTACGTTCCGAAAGAACGCTGGATGCAGGACAGGCCAGTAGCTCAATTGCATACTGTGCAAGCTCTGGCCAGTGATCCATCCTCAAGACCCAGTAACCCAGAGGATTTTCGGTGGGAAAGGTGTCCAAGTCTGATCTTGCCCCTAGGTATTCCTGCACCATGTAAAACAGACGCTGGCGATGGTTGCTGGAACCGATCATACCTTGGGGCTGCGGACCAAAAAATTGTCTGAACGCATCGGTCAGACGGCCACCTTCTCCACCGCTCCTTCTTTGACTGACCGAAGCCTCAGCAACACGTTGTCCAGAAACAGGAGTTTGTAACCTCCCAGTCTCTGGGAACGCGTTGCACAGACCTTTCTGCAAGGCCTCCCGAAGATGTTTCATCCTCTGCTCCCTCTGCGATGGCAAGATAAGGTCCGCAACCTTACCCTTGTAACGTGGATCAAGGAGGGTTGCCAGCCAGTATTGGTCCTTCTCCTTGATACCACGAATACGAGGATCCTTACGCAGGCTTTGCAGGATCAGGGAGGCCATGCAGCGTAGGTTTGCTGAGGCATTCGGTCCGGAGTCCTCTGGGTCACTAAGGACAACAACGTCCGCAGCCACCTCCTCCCAGCCACGTACAAGTCCATGTGTTCCTTGGGACTGATCCCTTAAAGACTGCTGATGCTGAGTGCCAGGCTCCACCTCCATACTGACACAATCTTCCTCCTCCTCCTCCTCCTCCTCCTCGTCCTCTTCCTGTGTGATCGGCGGGCACGCAGGAACACTGTCTGGATAAAGGGGGCCTTGAGAGCTAAGGAAGTCCTCCTCTTCCTGCCTCTGTTCTGCCTCAATGCCCTGTCCATTATTCCACGCAGCGTGTGCTCCAACAGGTGGACAAGGGGGACAGTGTCACTGATGCATGCACTGTCAGTGCTCACCATCCTCGTGGCCTCCTCGAATGGTGACAGGACAGTGCATGCATCCCTGATCATGGCCCACTGGCGTGGGGAAAAAAAACCAAGCTCCCCTGACCCTGTCCTGGTGCCATAGTCGCACAGGTACTCATTGATGGCCCTCTGCTGCGTGTGCAGCCGCTGCAGCATGGCCAACGTCGAGTTCCACCTGGTGGGCATGTCACAGATTAGGCGGTTCTTGGGCAGGTTAAACTCCTTTTGGAGGTCCGTCAGCCGAGCACTGGCATTATATGACCGGCGGAAATGCACAGAGACTTTCCTGGCCTGCCTCAGGACATCCTGTAAGCCCGGGTACCTGCCCAAGAACCGCTGCACCACCAAGTTAAGGACGTGAGCCAAACAGGGCACATGGGTCAGTTGTCCCTGTCGGAGGGCAGAGAGGAGGTTGGTGCCATTGTCGCAAACCACCATTCCTGCCTTAAGTTGGCGTGGCGTCAACCACCTCTGAACCTGCCCCTGCAGAGCTGACAAAACCTCTGCCCCAGTGTGGCTCCTGTCCCCCAAGCACACCAGCTCAAGCACCGCATGGCATCTTTTGGCCTGCGTACTTGCGTAGCCCCTTGAACGCCTACGGAGCACCGCTGGTTCCGAGGAAGAGGCCATGGAGGAAGAAGAAGAGGAGGGGGTGGAGGAGAGAGGTGTGTCACAATCAGCATTTTGGAGGCGTGGTGGCGGAACAACCTCCAACACTACTGCACCTTGTCCTGCATCCTTCCCAGCTGCCAGCAGAGTCACCCAATGCGCCGTGAAACTTAAGTAACGTCCCTGTCCATGCCTGCTGGACCATGAGTCAGCGGTAATATGCACCTTACCGCTGACCGCCCTGTCCAGCGAGGCATGGACATTGCCTTCCACATGCCGGTAGAGAGCCGGAATCGCCTTCCGTGAGAAAAAGTGGCGTTTGGGTACCTGCCACTGAGGAACCGCACATTCCACAAACTCACGGAAGGGGGCAGAGTCTACCAACTGAAAAGGCAGCAGTTGAAGTGCTAGCAATTTTGCCAAGCTAGCATTCAACCGCTGGGCATGTGGATGGCTGGGAGCAAACTTCTTTCGGCGGTGCAGCAGCTGGGGCAGGGAAATTTGCCTGGTACAATCTGACGTCGGTGTACCCAAAGCAGATTGCCCACAAGTACTTGGCTGTGACACACCTAATTCTACACCTTCATTCCTCTCACTGCAGGTCTCAGAGAGGACTGAAGGTCTAGTGGGGTTGGAAATCTCAGCTGATGAGGAGCAAGGAGAGATCCTCTTTGTTCTTTGGTGTGGGTCTTTCAGATACGCTTGCCAACGAACTGCATGGCAGGTCAACATATGTCTGGTCAAGCATGTGGTACCCAAGCGGGAGATGTTTTGGCCACGCGAGATACGCTTGAGACATATGTTGCAAATAGCAGCGGTGCGATCTGATGCACTCGTCTCAAAAAAGGCCCACACCAAAGAACTTTTTGAATAACGCGCAGAGACTGCAGCGCCCTGCACATGTGGAGCTTTGGGGTGTGATGCAGTCAATGTGCTGCCCTTAGGCTGGCCCCTGGAGGGCATCCTGCCTAGTTGGTGATGTGCCACCTCCTCCTCCTCCTCCTCCTCCTCTCTCCTATCAGGCACCCACGTTGAGTCAGTGACCTCATCATCCCCTCCCTCCTCATCACTGGAGCAAACCTGGCAGTATGCTGCAGCAGGGGGAGCATGACTGCCAGATTGCTGTCCTTCTTGGGCACCCCCTCTGTCCGTGCTCATGTTACTGCCTTCATTGAGCTCAGTATCATCATCAGAGCCTTCCAAACGCTGGGCATCCTCCTGGAGCATGTACCCAACACTGTGGTCAAACAGTTCGAGGGAATCCTCATGAGGACATGGTGGAGCTAGGGAAGGAGTCACTGATGACATTGAGCTGAGGGAAGAGGCCGCTGCTTTGCCAGACAAAGCACCCTGGGCATGGGTGAGAGAGGATGAGGAGGATGAGGACGGCTTGGTCATCCACTCGACCAAGTCTTCCGCATGTTGCGGCTCAACACGGCCAGCTGCCGAAAAAAAGGCCAAGCGTGTCCCATGGCCACGTGCTGATGAGGATGCACCGTCTCCACGACCAGCACTAGACACAGAGCCTGCTTGCCCTCTCTTATTGGCTTGTGACTGTCTGCCTCTCCTTCTTGGCCTTCCAGACATACTAATGGCCTGTAGCTGCACTAAGCTGGGATAGAACACCTGTAATTTTCTTCAGGTAGCTTTATATACTGTAACCAGACAAGCCTGCCTGTCAGTAGGAAGATAACAGGAACGGATCTAGCTGAACACTGTGAGCAGGACGCACTGCACTAAATGTAAATACCAGGAACGGATCTAGCTGAACACTGTGAGCAGGACGCACTGCACTGAATGTAAATAGCAGGAACGGATCTAGCTGAACACTGTGAGCAGGACGCACTGCACTGAATGTAAATAGCAGGAACGGATCTAGCTGAACACTGTGAGCAGGACGCACTGCACTGAATGTAAATAGCAGGAACGGATCTAGCTGAACACTGTGAGCAGGACGCACTGCACTGAATGTAAATAGCAGGAACGGATCTAGCTGAACACTGTGAGCAGGACGTACTGCACTAAATGTATATAGCAGGAACGGATCTAGCTGAACACTGTGAGCAGGACGCACTGCACTGAATGTAAATAGCAGGAACGGATCTAGCTGAACACTGTGAGCAGGACGCACTGCACTAAATGTAAATACCAGGAACGGATCTAGCTGAACACTGTGAGCAGGACGCACTGCACTGAATGTAAATAGCAGGAACGGATCTAGCTGAACACTGTGAGCAGGACGCACTGCACTGAATGTAAATAGCAGGAACGGATCTAGCTGAACACTGTGAGCAGGACGCACTGCACTGAATGTAAATAGCAGGAACGGATCTAGCTGAACACTGTGAGCAGGACGCACTGCACTGAATGTAAATAGCAGGAACGGATCTAGCTGAACACTGTGAGCAGGACGTACTGCACTGAATGTATATAGCAGGAACGGATCTAGCTGAACACTGTGAGCAGGACGCACTGCACTGAATGTAAATAGCAGGAACGGATCTAGCTGAACACTGTGAGCAGGACGCACTGCACTAAATGTAAATACCAGGAACGGATCTAGCTTAACACTGTGAGCAGGACGCACTGCACTGAATGTAAATAGCAGGAACGGATCTAGCTGAACACTGTGAGCAGGACGCACTGCACTGAATGTAAATAGCAGGAACGGATCTAGCTGAACACTGTGAGCAGGACGCACTGCACTGAATGTAAATAGCAGGAACGGATCTAGCTGAACACTGTGAGCAGGACGTACTGCACTAAATGTATATAGCAGGAACGGATCTAGCTGAACACTGTGAGCAGGACGCACTGCACTGAATGTAAATAGCAGGAACGGATCTAGCTGAACACTGTGAGCAGGACGCACTGCACTAAATGTAAATACCAGGAACGGATCTAGCTGAACACTGTGAGCAGGACGCACTGCACTGAATGTAAATAGCAGGAACGGATCTAGCTGAACACTGTGAGCAGGACGCACTGCACTGAATGTAAATAGCAGGAACGGATCTAGCTGAACACTGTGAGCAGGACGCACTGCACTGAATGTAAATAGCAGGAACGGATCTAGCTGAACACTGTGAGCAGGACGCACTGCACTGAATGTAAATAGCAGGAACGGATCTAGCTGAACACTGTGAGCAGGACGCACTGCACTGAATGTAAATAGCAGGAACGGATCTAGCTGAACACTGTGAGCAGGACGCACTGCACTGAATGTAAATAGCAGGAACGGATCTAGCTGAACACTGCGAGCAGGACGCACTGCACTGAATGTAAATAGCAGGAACGGATCTAGCTGAACACTGCGAGCAGGACGCACTGCACTGAATGTAAATAGCAGGAACGGATCTAGCTGAACACTGTGAGCAGGACGCACTGCACTGAATGTAAATAGCAGGAACGGATCTAGCTGAACACTGTGAGCAGGACGCACTGCACTGAATGTAAATAGCAGGAACGGATCTAGCTGAACACTGTGAGCAGGACGCACTGCACTAAATGTAAATACCAGGAACGGATCTAGCTGAACACTGTGAGCAGGACGCACTGCACTGAATGTAAATAGCAGGAACGGATCTAGCTGAACACTGTGAGCAGGACGCACTGCACTGAATGTAAATAGCAGGAACGGATCTAGCTGAACACTGTGAGCAGGACGCACTGCACTGAATGTAAATAGCAGGAACGGATCTAGCTGAACACTGTGAGCAGGACGCACTGCACTGAATGTAAATAGCAGGAACGGATCTAGCTGAACACTGTGAGCAGGACACACTGCACTAAATAGTCTAGATAGAAGATAACAGGAACGGATCTAGCTAAACTGAATACAGTGTATATATATATATGCAACACCTGGGATGCATATATATACACAATACACTGTAAGTGCAGCTAACTGACTGACTGTTCTGCCTAATCTATCTAACTCAAATCAAATGACACTGTCTCTCTCTCTCTCTATCTCTCAGCACACCGGAACACACACTACACAGGGCCGCCGTGCAGGCGGCCTTATATAGTGTGGGGTGTGTACTAAATCCCCTGAGCCATAATTGGCCAAAGCCACCCTGGCTTTGGCCAATTACAGCTCTCTCTACTGACGGCGCTGTGATTGGCCAAGCATGCGGGTCATAGTGCATGCTTGGCCAATCATCAGCCAGCAATGCACTGCGATGCCGCAGTGAATTATGGGCCGTGACGCGCCACACGAATTTGGCGCGAACGGCCCATATCGTTCGCAATTCGACGGACGGTCGAACAGCCGATGTTCGAGTCGAACATGGGTTCGACTCGAACACGAAGCTCATCCCTAATGGAGAGATACCAAGTAGCTAAAATAAATATGTTAAAAAAGTATATTAAAAAAATATATATATACTATGTTACATTGAACACCCACAGCGATCTCTAGTTGTTACTAAAACATAAAACATACTGCACTTGTTTAAAAATCACTCACAAGGTAATAAAAACTTATCAACTAATAAAGTGAGTATCTTAAATAACAAATACACAGAGGCAATAAACAAGCAACATTAAAAGATACACAAATATATAAATATATATAAAACACAGAGTGCATTGGATCATTTATTGGAGATAAAACAGTTAAGATCGAACTCAACGTTTAGTCCTCTCGGGACTGACACTCTGGTTTCGTGTATCCAGAAAGATTCTCTCTGGCTAAGCTGTCTTATAAAATTACCCCCCTCCAATGTTTTGTGACCTTTTCTATGCCCCAGAAAAGCAGTTGTTTTGGGTCTCTATTGTGATATATTCTGAAGTGTTTGGACACCGAGTGAGTTTTAAAACCTCGTTTAATGTTATTAACATGTTCTGAGATACGGACCCCCAGTGGTCTCGAGGTCCGTCCCACGTATTGAAGACCACATATGCACTGTAGCATGTAAACCATGCCTACAGTGTCACATGTGATTACGTTTTTTATTTGGTAATTCTTGCCAGTGGCACTCGCAGTGAAATCCTTCTTCCTCTTGTTGTTGGATTTACATTGCCTGCATGCTGGGCATTTTCCGCATGCATAAAAGCCAGACATAAAATTAAAAATACGGTTTTCTTTAATCACAGGGGGATCAACTACACCTGGAGCTAATAGGTCACACAAGGTGGGTGGGCGTCTATAGATAAATCTCGGACGCACTGGGAGTGTGGGTCCTAAAACATTGTCTTTTTTTAAAATGTCCCAGTGTTTTAAAATGATCTTCTCTATTTTTTTAAATTGAATGTTGTAATCCAGAATTATCCTGAATTGGGAACCATCCTGGGTCACATTTTTTATCTTATTGGATTCTGCCACTAGAGTAGATCTATCAAGAGAGCCCACTTTCAATAGTTTGTCCGTGATCTGAGTTTTCATATACCCCTTTTGTACAAATTTCTCTGCCATAATATTAGCTTGTGTGTGGTAGTCACTATCCAAGAAACAGTTGCGGCGTAGGCGTATAAACTGCCCTCTGGGAATGTTTATCAGCCATGTGTTGTGATGGCAACTGTCCAGAGGGATATAGCCATTCCTATCGGTAGGCTTGCAATAATTGCGTGTTCGATATGCTCCTTCATGTTTAAAAATCTCTAAGTCTAGAAAAGCTATGCTCATAGCATCAGAATTCCAAGACAAACGGATATTTTTCGTATTGCCATTCAATCTAGACATAAACAACTGGAGACTAATTAAGTCTCCCTCCCAGATCATAAACAGATCATCAATATATCTCTGGTAGCAGATTAACTGAGGTGGTCTTCTACCAAAGACAAAATCCTCTTCCCAGTGTGCCATGAATAAGTTAGCAACGCTCGGCGCAAACCGAGCGCCCATGGCTACACCGAGAGTTTGCAAGAAGAATTTGCCTCCATACCAGAAGTAATTTCTGGCTAAGCAAAACTCCAGTGCTTTCAAAATAAATGAGCTGAGTTGGGGGGGGGTAACTGAGACTTATCAAGGGCCCATTGGACAGAACAAACGGCATCGGAATGTCCAATGATGGTATAAAGTGAGCCGACATCGGCTGTTACCAATATACTGTTTTCACTAAATGGTAAATTTTCCACAATATTGATAATGTGCTTCGTGTCTTTCAAGAAAGCAGTGGTGGTAGTAACCAAAGGTTTCAGGAAAAAAACAATATACTGACCCAAGCGTGCGGAGTCTATACCATTCACAATGGGTCTGCCAGGCGGAGCCTGGAGATCCTTGTGAATTTTGGGTAAAAAATATATGATTGGTCTCCTGCATGCGCTTGGGTTCAGATATGATGCCTCTTTTTTATTAAGGATTCCACTTGTTTTACCTGAGGAGACAAGTGTTTCCAACTCCTTTTTGTATTGGAGAACAGGGTCTTTGCTGAGGACCTGATAAGTTTTTCTGTCCGACAGCAATCAATCCATTTCTCCCTGATAATACGATTTGCTCATGACCACTAACCCACCCCCCTTATCGGCGGGTCGGATCACCACGTTTTTATTTCTTTCCAAAAGGCTAATACCTTTTTTGAGAAAGGACGGATCACCAACCTTTGTCACTTTTAATTCCTCTAGGTCACTAGACACCATGTTTTTAAAAACCTCTATGTGCCTATGATCGTTTTTCGGGGGATTAAAAACAGATAGGTTAGCTAAGTTAGAATTTATGCCTCCATTCATTGTGGATGGACCACAAGCAGACCTTTCCCCAGGTTTAGAGAGAAAATATCTTTTGATGTTTAAGGTTCTCACAAATTTTTGAAGACTGATATACCTTTTAAATTTGCTAAGGTTACAAGCTGGGGCAAATTTCAAACCCTTATCTAACACTCGTAGTTCATCATCTGAAAGGTCTACCCCGCTGATGTTGAAAATGCCTCTGCCTAGTGGGACTTTAATCTTTTTTGTTTTTCGTCCAGCTCTTCTCCCTCTCTTTGTCTTCGTTTCCCGCCCTGTCTGCTTCCGGTGGGGGTAAAATCTCCTCGGTCCGGCCATTGGGATTGGGGATGTCCTAAAAAATGATTATGATAGTGTGTATTCTCCTGAGATAAAGGGGTGAATCTATTATGTAGGGCAATCGGAGTCCTATCGTACTGTTGATCATAATTGTCATAATGTGAGTTTTGCTCAGGATGTGAGTAATGTTCTCTATACGGAAAGGAGCCTGAGCTCCTACCTCTAGGGGGCGTGCTGGCCTCCAGTCATTCTCCCTCCGCTCTTGGACATAATGATTTGGTTGCTGCTGGTAATAGGCTCTATCACCACCCCTCTCAGAGGAATTACCCCTACCTCTTTTATTCCTATTAGGTTTTTTGGGGATAGCTCCCTGTGAGACAGGCACCTCACCCTGTGATGATTGGTACATGAATCTAGGAGTATCAGGAGGCAACAGATTCGATGTTTGAGTGGTGGAGACTTCAGGAATCTGGGCAGGAGTTTGTATTTTAGATTGCCATTTGAAAACATCTCCTTTGGAGAAATCACCTGAATCCCTAACAAACTTAGTTCGTTTTTTCTCCTGCGCCTCTTTATCCCATTTCAACATCATAATATTATGGCAGAGAAATTTGTACAAAAGGGCTATATGAAAACTCAGATCACGGACGAACTATTGAAAGTGGGCTCTCTTGATAGATCTACTCTAGTGGCAGAATCCAATAAGATAAAAAATGTGACCCAGGATGGTTCCCAATTCAGGATAATTCTGAATTACAACATTCAATTTAAAAAAATAGAGAAGATCATTTTAAAACACTGGGACATTTTAAAAAAAGACAATGTTTTAGGACCCACACTCCCAGTGCGTCCGAGATTTATCTATAGACGCCCACCCACCTTGTGTGACCTATTAGCTCCAGGTGTAGTTGATCCCCCTGTGATTAAAGAAAACCGTATTTTTAATTTTATGTCTGGCTTTTATGCATGCGGAAAATGCCCAGCATGCAGGCAATGTAAATCCAACAACAAGAGGAAGAAGGATTTCACTGCGAGTGCCACTGGCAAGAATTACCAAATAAAAAACGTAATCACATGTGACACTGTAGGCGTGGTTTACATGCTACAGTGCATATGTGGTCTTCAATACGTGGGACGGACCTCGAGACCACTGGGGGTCCGTATCTCAGAACATGTTAATAACATTAAACAAGGTCTTAAAACTCACTCAGTGTCCAAACACTTCAGAATATATCACAATAGAGACCCAAAACAACTGCTTTTCTGGGGCATAGAAAAGGTCACAAAACATTGGAGGGGGGGTAATTTTATAAGACAGCTTAGCCAGAGAGAATCTTTCTGGATACACGAAACCAGAGTGTCAGTCCCGAGAGGACTAAACGTTGAGTTTGATCTTAACTGTTTTATCTCCAATAAATGATCCAATGCACTCTGTGTTTTATATATATTTATATATTTGTGTATCTTTTAATGTTGCTTGTTTATTGCCTCTGTGTATTTGTTATTTAAGATACTCACTTTATTAGTTGATAAGTTTTTATTACCTTGTGAGTGATTTTTAAACAAGTGCAGTATGTTTTATGTTTTAGTAACAGCTAGAGATCGCTGTGGGTGTTCAATGTAACATAGTATATATATTGTTTTTTTAATATACTTTTTTAACATATTTATTTTAGCTACTTGGTATCTCTCCATATTCTTTTTAAATCAAAGATTAAGTTTTGGTATTGATACCTTATGTACTATTTGCTGTGCTGAACAGTTACCACGTTTTCATTTATTTCTCTTTTTTTTTTTTTAAACCTTTTGTCTTTCATTGGGAAGATGTCCCCATAGAGCTTAAGTGATGATTTCCCGATGGGGACTTCCGGTTCCGACGCTCCTGACACTCCCAATTAGACAACCAGCGGGTATATTTAGGTCCACGGGTGACGGGAGTACTCCACCCTCGCTGACGAAGTCTTGATTGACGTAACACCGCGTACGGGGGCGTAGCTACATACCGACGTCACCCGCAGCTACCTCTTGCTGACAGCTGTTCGGACGCGAACAGTCTGTCTCACCATTCACACAACCGCTTCATCTGTCATTTGTTGTGATGCCTATTAGAGTGCCCCTTCTTTGTATGACCCTATTTTTTATTAAAAGTTGGATACTATTTATATATGGATCGCTCTTAGATGCTTTCTTTTATATTTTTACCTGGGGATGATTGCCGTTTTTCCTGCCACTACAACACGGGTCTCCCTGCTCTTACGGATCCCTCTGTGCATTGGAAGAGTACATCTAGCTAATGACAGCTAGCCCCGTAGTGTGTCAGTTTTACACTTTAATCTGATGGGACCTCCGAAAACTAAGGAATCCGTTTGATGACAGCTAGCCCAGGAGTTTGCCACTGGTTCGTTCATGTCTCCTATGACCCCCTGTAATTAAGGGGTCAACTGGATCTGGTAAGCACATTCTCATTTACTTATTTACCGCATCGCCTGGATAAGTGATCTATGTGGGTTTACCCAGAAGAGGCTCATCTCTTATTGGCATATATGAACTTTTGATTGGATATATTTAATGATTGGACTCTATATATAGTGATCATTTTATCTTTCACCCTCATTTTTATTTTTGCGCTGCACTTAAGCATGTACTATGCAGAGCAGGACAGACGAATAACTGGATGCAGGGTCAGACAAGCCAGGTCAGCAACGGATGATCAGAGACAAGCATAAACAGCAGGCAGAGAATAGTCAATGTGCAGGCAGAAGTTGGCAACAGGATATCAGGCAGATGAGAGATATGACAAAGTTTAAAGGCAGGCCAAGGTCAGGATATATCGAGAGCAAGCGTTGTCAGGATAAGCTGGGTCAAACACAGGAATCAAGCAAGAATCACAGGAACAGGTATACAGGTACAGCTGCAGATCAGACAGCACTGTAGTAGTGCAGCTGCTGTTTTTTTAAGGACCCATTGGCACCAAACGCGGTTATCGCGGGCGCGTGCATGTGCATCCGGCGTGTGTTCCCGTGCATGTGCACACACACACACCGCTGCCTGGCACGGTGGGCACCCATAGTAACATGTGTGCACATGCGCGCACATATGCGCATCTGCCCTGCTACAGTGCTTTCCTGACATTGCCCCCTTCCAACGGGCAGCCTTCGGATGCCCAGCTGGCTTTCCTTCTTTGGGTGGGCATGGAAGAAAGCACAAATTAGCCCTTTTGCATGGACATTCCCTTCTGGCTCCCAGGAATTTTCCTCTGGCCCGTAACCTTTCCATTTGATTAAGTACTGTAGCTGATTCCTTCTTTCCCTACAATCCACAATAGCTTCTATTTCATATTCCTCATCCCCATCTACAAGTATAGGTTCAGGTGGCCCAGAACCTCTTTCTGGGAAGGAATCTGGTACTGCAGGTTTTAAAAGTGAAACATGGAATACTGAGTGAATTCTAAACGAGTCTGGTAATAACAATTCATACGATACCTCGTTAAGTTCACTCGTTAACTTCACCGGAAATGGCCCCATGAACCTGGGTGCAAGTTTCTTCGAGGGACAGGCCGACTTGAGATTTTCTATAGACAACCACACTCGGTCACCCACATAGAGATTCAGTTCCCCTCTTCCCTTCCTGTCAAAAGTTCTCTTGTTATCAGCCTGTGCTTTAGACATCGCTTCTTGCAATAATTTGTTATTGCGTTTGAAAAAGTCCACCATACTCTGAACAGCTGGCATTGTGTGTGGATTCAGGAACAAAGTCAGGCAAAGGATGATGAAAGCCATAATTGGCAAGGAATGGGGACTGCCCCATAGTAGAATGGCTGGCGTTGTTATATGCAAACTCTGCCAATGGTGGTAATGATGTTCAATCATCCTGGATGAATGACGTGAAACATCAGATGTATTGTTCGAGCGTCTGGTTAGTCCTTTCCATCTGTCGGTTGGTCTGCGGATGATACACGAAGGACAAGGATAATTCGATCTTCAAGACTTTGCATAAGGCCCTCCAGAAGCGTGAAGTAAATTTTACCCCCGGATCAGAGACTATATTTTCAGGGACCCCGTGCAGCCTTATGATTTTCTTGACTTATACTCAAGCAGTCTCCATAGGCAGAGGGCGTGTTTATTAGAGGCAAGAAATGGACCATTTTGGATAATCGGTCCATGACCACGAAAATGGGCATGCATCCTTCAGATGGGGAAAGTTCCACTATAATAAAGTCCATAGATATCATCTTCCATGGTCTATCCGTTACTGGCAATATTTTGAGTAGACCCCAGGCTCTGCTTCTCGCAGTCTTACTCCGAGTACACACGACATATTAATTCACATACCCTTTACAATTCTTGCCCAGATCAGGCCACCAGAATGTGCGTTGCACTAAATCAAGTGTCTTGTGAGATCTGAAGTGGCCTGCAAAGGGGTGATCATGAAAAAGTTTCAAAACAGTCACTCGTACGCTTTCTGGTACAAATATTTTATCTTCCTGCCACAGCAGTCCTTCTTTAGGCACCAGTGTAACTCTATGAGGACTGGGAATATCCACAGAAGCTTGTTTAATTTGTGAGAGGAGATCAGCTTGTATTAATAGGAAATTACCTGCAGACAAGATGGTGTCTGGTATAGATGGTTCTCTAGGGTTATCGCACATACGAGACAATGTGTCCGTTCTTTGATTCAGGTCAATAAGTGATATGGAACACAAGACTCGAGAAAAACAATGCCCATCGAGCCTCGCGTGGCCTTAGGCGTTTGTGTCAGAAACCATTAATCAGACTGAGACAGAAGTACAGTTAAATCACACTTGTTTAATAATAATAAAAAGGTAAACAGAGTAAACATAGTCAAAACATAGCCAGAGTTCAGGAACCGGAACGGATAGTCAGACAAGTCAAAACATCAGGGAGCCAGAGACAAGCATAGTAAAACGGCAAGCAAGATCTGGAGCCAGAAGGAATGTCAGCCAAGCAAGTCTTTAACAGGAACACAGGAGAGCATCTTTAAAAGATGTGACCAAGGCGAAGGCAGAGATCATCTGGACTGGACAGCCTAAGTAGGCAGGACTGACGAGCAGGATATCATCAACAGGTTAATCACTTTGGAGAGATAGAAGCTGGCAATTAGCCCACAGCTGAGCGGCCAACTTTGAGACGGAAGGGCTGAGCCCAGCCCTGACAGTTTGGCAGTTCTTAAATACTCAAGATTCTTGTGATCAGTATAGATCAATATTGGGTGTGCTGCTCCTCCGGTAGATACCTCCATTCCTCCAGGGCAGCTTTGATGGCAAGTAGTTCTCGATCTCCGACATCATAATTTCTCTCGGCCGGAGAGAGTTTGCGTGAGAAAAAGCTATGGGGTGCATTAAGTCCTTGAGACCTTGTCGTTGTGACACAACTGCCCCTACAGCATTCTCCGAAGCATCCACTTCTAGTACATATGGCAGGGATGGGTCTGGGTGACTTAAGATAGGCGCTGACGCAAAAAGTCTCTTTATTGTTCCAAAAGCATCCTGTGCCTCAGGAGTCCAATGAAATCAGAAGCTCTGTCTGGTAAGTTGCATTATGGGTGTAATGATGGCAGAGAATCCTTTGATAAATCTCCTGTAGACATTTGCAAACCACACAAAACACTGAACTCCCTTCTTGTCTGTAGGTGCAGGCCAATCTAGAATAGCAGAGACCTTTTGGGGATCCATCTTCACCCCTTCTGTTGAGATAATCAAGCCCAAGAATTTTATACTCTGCCGCTCGAACTGGCATTTCTTGGGCTTGGCATACAGTCCATGTTGGCGGAGTCGGGACAAAACACTCTTGACGTGTCCCCGACGTAGGTCAAGGGACACAGAAAAAATCAAGATGTAATCTAGGTATACCATCACAAAAATGTCCAGGAAATCTCTGAATACATCATTAATAAAATGCTGGAAAGTGGCAGGGGCATTGCATAGACCGAAGGGCATCAGCAGGTATTCAAAGTGGCCAAATCAGGTACAGAAGGCCGTTTTCCACTCATCCCCTTCACGGATTCGGACCAGGTTGTAGGCCCCTCGCAGATCCAGTTTGGTGATCACGGTTGCAGACCTTAATCTATGGAATAATTCAGGTACAAGGGGAAGAGGATAATGATTCTTTACTGTAATCTTATTGAGCTCTCTGTAGTCTACGCATGGACGTAGAGAGTGATCCTTCTTTTGCACGAAGAATATTCCTGCCCCTGCTGGAGAAGTGGACGGGCAGATGAAGCCTTTTCTTAAATTTTCATCAACATATTCTTTCAGTGCCTCCTGCTCCCGTTCAGAAAGTGGGAAATTTCAACCAAAGGGGATCTTGGCTTCTGGAAGTAGTTAAATCGGGCAATCATATGGCCGGTGTGGAGGGAGAGCATTAGCTCCCTGTTTGTTGAATATGTCAAGGTATTCGTGATAGGGTTCAGGTACCAATTGACATGTCTCGTTATCAGAATCCATACATAACAGGTTTATGGGGGTTCTTGGGAATTCCGGCAGGCAGTGCTCCTGACAGTAGGCAGATTGGAAGCTGATCTTCCCTGTATTCCAGTCAACTCGTGGATTGTGTGCCTGTAGCCATGGTAGGCCCAGAATAACAGGAAACAGAGGAGATGAGATGGCATTGAGACTCAACAGTTCTTTATGATTGGTGGGAGTAACAACGGGTAAAGGAGGTGTCTCCTGAGTTACAAGTCCTGATTTAATACAAAAGCCATCTGCCAGGTATACGTAAAGTCCATGAGTCTTTGGTTGTAATGCGATGGGTTGTTGTGCTGCTAAAGCCAAGTCAATAAAGCAGCTGCATGCCAGAGAGTCAATAATTGCATTGACTAGGATTGCGCCTCCCGGTATCTGAAATGAGATCAGAAGAAATAAATGAGTTGCACTGGCAGGTAATGGTGGTAGGTTGGCATAAGAAATGGACAGACACTCATCTTTGCAGGACATGTACGAACATAGTGGCTTCTCCACAATACAGGCAAAGGTTATTTTGCCGCTGACGGAGGCGTTCTTTGGATGTCAGAGAAGGATGCATTAATCCCAGTTGCATAGGTTCAGGATTAACAGGAACAGAATTGTCAGAAACAGAACTCGTAGAAGCAGTATGAGCAGAAACTGGAACCCTCGGCATCATCCATATAGGATGGGACTGCTGGGTAGATCTTTCTGTCCTGCGTTCACTGAGTCGTCGGTCGATTTGTATGGCCAAAGTAATTAGACCATCCAAGGTATTTGGTACTCCAACTTGAGGCAGTTCATCTTTCAGACCCTCAGAAAGGCCTAGGCGAAATTGATGTTGCAGAGCTGCCTCATTCCATTGCGTATCTGTGCTCCAGCGCCTAAAGTCCGTTACAGTCCTCGGCTGTTCTGCGGTCTTGCTGGAGCGCATGGAGAGCAGCTTCTGCTGTGACAGTTCTTTGCAGATCATCGTATAACTGGGCCATAGCATCAAAGAAGGATGTTATGTATCTGTGCATTGTTCTCATTAAGTAGCCGGTGGGCCCAGGTCTGAAGTTCGCCTTGGAGTAATGAAATAATGAACCCCACTTTTGTGGCTTCTAGAGAAAAGGTCTGTGGTTGCAAGGAGTAGCATAACTGGCATGCGTTATGGAATGCCCAAAATTTACTTTGATCCACTGAAAATCTCTCTGGTGTTGGAACCCTGGGTTCTGGTGGCAGCATGACCACTGTGAGTGAAGTAGTAGTCTGTGTTGGTGCAGCAACAGATAAAGAGGCTGTAGTAGGACTTGCAGATGTAGCCAAGGACTGCAAGCGCTCTTCCAGCTGAATGTAGCCTTCCTGCAGGGACTTGACGGCTTGAGTGAAGGCGGCAAGGTGCTGGCAGATCTCATCTATCGGAGAGACCCCTCTTGCAGGCTCAGACATGGCTGTCTGATGCAGTCACATACCTTGTGGCCTCGTACAGCCCCGGCTCAAGGACCACTGGAGTTGCGACAGTGGCCACGAGAGCGCGGTGAGGTAAGAGTGCCTGCAAGATCTTCCGTTGGCCGCAGAGGTGTGTAGCAAGTGTGCCACCAGAGCTTGGCTGGATGGTTGAAGCAGCGGGTGGCAGCAGGAACCGTAGATGCAGACACACAGGAGATGCAGGACCGGGGTCGCCAGGCACCATGCAGAGCAGGACAGACAGATAACTGGATGCAGGTTCAGGATATCAGGCAGATGAGAGATATGACAGTCTAAAGGCAGGCCAAGGTTAGGATATATATAGAGCAAGCGTGGTCAGGATAAATACAGGAATCAAGGAAGGATCACAGAACAAGGTATACAGGTAAAGTTGCAGATCAGACAGCACTGTAGTAGTGCAGCTGCTGTTCTTTTAAAGCCCCATTGGCGTCAAGCGAGGTTTGAGAGCGTGCACGCCTCTCTGGCACCTGTTACTGTGCATGCGCACACACGCGCTCCACTGCCTGGCTCGGCAGGCACCCATAGGAAGTTGTATGTGCATGCGCGCACGTACGCGCATCTGCCCTGCTACAGTGCGTTCCTGACACTGATGCATGAACTGTCACGGCTCACCATCCTTGTCATCTCCTCAAATGGTACAGTACAGTGCATGCATCCTTTATTAGCAGCCATTGGTGTGGGGAAAAAAAGCATAGGTGTCCTGAGCCTGTCCTTGTGCCATACTTACTCAGGTACTCGCTGACAGCCCTCTGCTGCATGTGCGGCCACTGCAGCATTTCCAAAGTTGAGTTCCACCTGGTGGGCATGTCACAAATTAGGCGGTTTATGGGCAGGTGAAATTCCCGCTGAATTTCAGCCAGGGGAACACTGGCTGTGTATGACAGACTCTTCTGGCCTACTTTAGAAGATCTTGTAAACCTGGGTACCTGTTTAAGAAATGTTGCCCCACCAAATTAAGGACATGTGTCGGGCATGGCACATGTATCAAGTTTAGTGCCAATATGGCACACCACCATTCCTGGCTCAAGCTTCCGTGGCGTGAATCACCTCTGGGCCTGCCCCTGCAGAGTTGAAAGAATCTCTGCTCCGGTGTGGCTCTTATCCAGTGGACAGACCAGCTGAAGCACTGCATGGCATCTTTTAACCTGACTCGCTGAATGGCCCCTTGAACACTTAGGGGGTACTGGTAATTCATAGAACAATCCAGCAGAGGAGGAGGGGGTGGAGCTGACAGATCATGCATAATCACCACTAGCTGTATGGAGACATGGTGGCAAAACAAGCTCAGCACTGAGCCCTGTCCTGCATCCTTCCTAGTTGTAAGCAGAATTGACCAGTGTACTGTGAACAAAATATATCGTCCCTGACCAAGCTTGCTGGACCTCACATCAGAAGTAAGGTGGACCTTGCGGCTTACTGCCTTGCTCAACGATGCCACAACATTGCCTTTTACTTGATGGTACAGAGCTGGAATGGCTTACGTGAAAAGAAATAGCGACTGGGAACCTGCCATTGTGGTACAGCACATTCTGCAAGTTCACGGAAGGAAGCAGAATCCACCAGACAGAAAGGCAGGAGTTGTAAAGCCAGGAATTTGGACGAGCTGGAATTTAGACGCTGGGCATGCTGGTGGTAGTAATTGTATTTTTTTTTTTCAGTGCAGCAGCTGGGGCAAGGAAATTTGCCTGCTATACTCTACAGCAGATGGTGTGCTGCTGACAGACATGTTGCAAGGACCTGTGACACCCTTTGCTATACCATCATCCCTGTCAGTGGAAGCTGCTGAGAGATCATTTGATATTCCAGGGTAGACATGAGAGGTAAGGAGTGAGGAGGACAAGAATGGTGTCCCTTGTGTGTGGCTTTCAGGTGCTCTTGCCAACGGGCTGAGTGGTGGGAGGTTAAATGCCTTGTCAAGCATGTGGTACCCAAATGGCTGGTGTTTTTGCCGCACTTGATCTGCTTGCGGCAGAGATTGCAAATTGCAACACTGCGATCGGCTGCACATTTGCTAAAAAAGCCCACACAGCTGAGCTGTAGGAAGTGGGCCGGGAGATAACAGCTCCACAATCTGAAGGAATAGGGTGGCTGCTCTCTACTCTTCCATGCTGCCTGCCTCTGGAGGGCATCCTGCCTCGTTGGGGTTGTTTCCCCCTCTCACTTTCCTCCTCTGCTCTATGTGGCACTCAAGTCACATGAGTGACCCCATCATCTTCATCCCCTCCATCCAACTTGTCAATACCCTGTGGCTGGGGGAACATGGCTGCCAATTTGTTGTTTATCAGTGTTCTCCCCTCTCCACATGCTCATGTTACTGCTTTCCTCTACTGCAGAACCAACATCAGAATCAAGTAATGTCTGTGCATCCTCAAGAAGAAGTGGCAGACGCTGTGTTCAAATAATTCAGCTTCAGGCATCGAAGGGGTCCTGCATGACTCCGAAACGTTGCACTACACTGTTTTGTGATGTGATCTTTCTTTAATTAAAAAAACATTTAGACAAATCGCTCCAGGTCATTGGTGTGCTGGTGAATATTTACATTATGTGCATGTTCCAGTATACAGCTGGCAGTCGCTACTTTTAGAGCTCATTCCAAGAACATGTGTTATGGGAATATGGGATGTGGGCAAATAATTCAGCTGACCCCTCTATACATGATGCTGGGGCTATGGCAGGAATAGCTGTGGGGAAGGAGATGGAATAAGCTGCTCTGGCAGCTGCATTGGACTGCACACTAGTGTCAGCTTGGGTTATAGAGGATGAGGAGGATAATGATGGTTTAGTAGTAAGCCAGTTCACCACCTCCTCTGCATGCTGTGGCTGGATAGCACAGGCAATGTGACTAAAGAGACACAAAGGTGCCCTGCCTGTGGACGGACCACATACACCTTTGCCTGTGGACACAGACACTGCTGGCCCCCTCATAGTGGCATGGGAATGTCTGCCTTTATAAACCCCCTCCTCCCAGACATGATGGGGGGCTTATTACCCAAATGTAATAGATACTGGGAAATTGGATGCACTTTATTCAATGAAAAGGGGTGTTTGGTGCACTTTAAATTGAGGACTGATGCTGACAGAAATGTAAAAACTCAAAAAAAAAGGGGGTGAACACCAGCATTGCAGTCGGAAAAACTGCAGCTGACAATTTTTTAAACAAGGGGGCAGGAAGGGGACAAAAAATTAAATAAAAAAAGACAAAAAAAAAAAAAAAAACCATACAGCAACCAAAAAAAAAGGTATACAGCACTGTATACAGCACTAAATGTTATGTAATGCTGTGTTAAACACTGCACTACACTAACACACTACGCTATACTGATACACTATACTCACACACTATACTAACACTCTACACTCAGATTCAAATGTTAGGTAAAGTTGTGTTAACCACTGCACTACACTAAAACACTACATTGACACACTACACACTATACTCACACACTATACTAACACTAAACTAACACTGTACACTCAGAGTCACAATAATTGAACACACTAACTGCTAGTAGCAAACTAAGCCCTGCTCTATCTATCTCCACTCCAACACACTACAAAAGATTTCTATGGGAAGTTACCTTTTATAGTGTAGGGGTGGGACTATGAGCACTGAGCCGTGATTGGAGAAAGTAATCATCACTTTGTCCAATAAGGGCTCTGACAGTGCTAAATGGCGATGCAAGGCTTCCTTCAAATTAGGGGCTGAGAATGCACTGTCAAACACGCAGCGCATTGTGGGGTTCTTGGCTGGCGAACATCCCGCCAAGCTACCCACAAATTTGGGTGCTCACCGAAGAGGCAAATATGCGAAGTTTGGGCCAAACTTTTGCTTGGCTCAAACTGTTCGCCAAATAAAATCATGTTGGTGTGTTTAATTTCATGTTACTTTTACACTTTGTATAATGGACAGTAAGAGCCATTTAAGTGTTGTCTCTTGGATTTCTTTGCATACTGTTAGATTTTGGCAGATTGGTTATACTTCACACTGTGGGAACCATTGAGATAAATTATGCTTTTTTCCTAAACTTACAACAGACCAGAATGGGGTCTCTAAACTTGACATTTTTAAAGCTAAATGTCATGCACCTCCTTCCTCAAATTATTTGCCAGGTTACCCTTAAAAAATGTTTCTAAATGGCAGAAATACCCAAATATGTGTGGTTACAATTGCTGCCGGGACTTAAGACTTCTATATTTTTCCTTGCAGTGAAGGAGTGTCCTTTTTGCGTAGCCATATTACTGCCTGGGTGCCTATTGAATGTCCAGTACCAGGGTATTCTGAAGACTGCAAGACTGCAGCAGCTGGTGAAAAAAAGAAACAGGTGATTGGATTATTGCAATGCTGGATGGATTGGGCATGGCTCCCAAAAGCTGCGCAAGCAAGAAACACAAATGAAGGCTTTAGTAGGTATAACAACAAACTTTATAATGTATTTCATCCTGAACTAACTAGTGATTAGATGGGGGGGGGATTGGGGAAGTGTTTTCTGTTTTGCCAGGAGATTTATTAAAGTTTTTTAAAACAAGAGGGTCGTTTTTGACTATGCAGTGTAGTATGACCAATAGAGTCCTGGGTCTAGCTAGCTTGGTCTCCAATATAAAGTTGGAACATATTTAGGTGAAGAAAATACATTCTTTATATTGCAGAACAGACTCACAAGACTAAATACTATGTTGACAAAATGTAGCCCCCCCCCCCCCCCCTCAATTTTTTAATCCTATATGCAGCCATTTACATTGCCAAAAACTGTGTGCACGCTTGGGTAAGATAAGTGATATCTAATAGTTTTAGTTTATTTTTCTTTTGCAGATTACTTGTCCTACACTATATCATAAATGCTCAATTGCTTCCCAAATTTGCCCCATTTTTTGCAGGCTATCCATTAGTTTCCCTTTTTTTTCCTGCCACGCCTAATTTCTTAAAGTAAAAATCCACTTGCATAAGAAAGCTTACCTTTTCTTTTGACTAAAATAAGAGTATATTTTGAATAACAGCTAGCATAAAATGTATATTGATCGGGTATTAAGGAGGCGGGGTGGGTCTACTGGTGAAACTCAAGATACCGCACAGGTACTCTATGTTTTGTTATACTATCTTATCTTTATTTCTGCTCCCTGTATGTGGCTATAGTGTAAACCTTTAATGAGGTTTTATAATGAGAAAAAGCGGGAATTGGTATTCCCACATTACTTCACTACACCGCATATGGTTTTGTATATTCTTGAAGACTTGTACGATTGCTTTGTCTTCTTTTACATACTTATATACTGCTCTTTATACAAAAATAATAAAAATATTTGAAATAAAATGTATATTGAAGGAGGTTATTTTGTATTGCCTTTGTTACTGGTTACTGTTTGTTTTGATTTTAGCTAGACTAAGTGTATTGATGGAATTGTAACACCATACACACTTTGAATCAGTTACCTAAATAATAGTATTGGTTGCTTGTTTTTATTGAAATTTTCAAAAAAAATAACTTGCTGTTTTCTGTTAAAGTCCTACTTCGCCTTTGGCAAATTTAAAATGCTGTAGTCCTTCATGTTATAAAGTTAAATAAGCTTATTTTGTTTCGATATTCACCTCACCTCTGACATGGTCCCCTGCAGGGTCATCTAACTGCATTTCAATACCAGTCCTCTTCCTAACATCACCCAAACCTCTTCCTGACAGCCCAGGGCATCATGGACAAGCAGACAGTGATGCCAGACTGGGCTCACAGTACTCCTGAACAGCACAATGCTGTCACAGTTCTTGGGGTCAAATTCCCATATCTACAAGGTGCTCAGTGTCTATGCACCAGTATGCAATGCTTTTAATCAATGGAATAATTTTTTTCTTCACTTCAGGGATGCTGTGCTGATCATTGTATACCTCAGTATGATCAGTATACCTGCTCTAGCTGATCATAAGCAGGTTTCACTAACAGCTGACCTGACAAGACAGTAGCAGGTCACCCAAAAAACATTAGGAAAACACACATGGAAGTAAGGCTGCATACAATAATTTATACAATAATTTAGTCTTTGGTTGGTAAGGTACACTGGGTTAATTTTATAATTGTACAGTGTTTACAATTGTATTTTTGTATAATTGTACAATTATATAACCGTGTCTTTTGACACAAGAGAAGTATAATTCTGAAAGACGGTGCCATTTTAATAAATATCAAACATATTGTATGCTTCTATTTTTTTCAGTCTGCCTTTAAGAATTGAAAGTGTCACTAAACCCACACAATTAAAAACTATCAATAAATGGTGTATTCTGAAAAAAAAATGGTTGATCCTGCTGCTGTCTAGCTCCATCTTCTGTTCATGTACCAAATTCAGCTAGGGAATTTGCAGCTGTGGTGGAAATCCTGCATATGCTCAGTTTTCAAAAAAAATTCTATGCTGAGCATTTCCTCCCTATCACATCTGGGCACCCCATGTGCCTATAGAGTCCCACATATGGGTGTATACTAGAGGTGTGCATCTTCACTGGTCTCACGATTCGATTCGATTACGATTATCTGGTCAACGATTCGATTCGATTCGATTCCACGATGCATCACGATGCATCACGATTACCGACGAACTCCCACTTCTGCTTGGGCTGCCTAGGCGGCCCTTCCACCCTGCTATCTTCTGGGACAAATCACAGGTCCCAAAAGATTGCCTGGCCATTCAGGACAGCGCAGTGAGACATGCGCACCCAGCTGTGAAGCTGCAAGCTGTCACAGCCGGATGCCCACAGTAGTATTGCCAGCGTCGTGGACAGGCGGGGGAGAGAAGGAAGGGTTCGGGTGGCCACGTCGCTGGATTGTGGGACAGGTGAGTGTCTTTTTATTAAAAGAAGATACACTTTTTTTGTAGCTGCCGACTTTTAATAAACAAAAAAATTTACTGGAACTTTGAATTAAAAATAACCTCACTCCCTTAACCACTTGATTTGGCTGCTGAATGACTAGGCCATTTTTTGCAATTCGGCACTGTGTTACTTTAACTGACAATTGCGCGGTCGTGCGACGTGGTACCCAAATAAAATTTTCTATTTTTTGCGCTATAAACAAAAAAATGCAACAATTTTGAAAAAAGCACAATATTTTTTTACTTTTTGCTATAATAAATATCTCAATTTTTTTCAAGGAGGACAAAAGGGATCACTGGTGCTCAATTAAGGGAAATGGGGGTTCCTGGCGCTTAGTGGGGGGGCATGGGGGTGCTTAGTGGGGAGAGATGGGGGTCCTGGAGCTTAGTGGGGAGATATGGGGGGTCCTGGCGCTTAGTGATGGGAGAGATAGGAGGCTCAAGTGATTAGTGAGGGGAGATAGGGGTCCTGGTGCCTAATGGGGGCACTGCCAGTAAGTGGGGGAGGGGGGGGCACTGGTGCTCCTTAATCCATATGGAATCCTGTAGAAGAATCATCCCCCTCTGACTTTTCTTATCTGCTGATTGTTCTCATCTGAAGGGATGCCAGGGATGCCAGTGCAGTGATAGCTCAGACGATCTCACAAAAGAAAACTTCCTCTGCTCACTTCTCTGCCAGACTGAGCTATCACTGCATGGGCTTTCCCCAGCATCCATCCAAACATGCCGTCACAGCTCCTCAGTTTGTCTTTATGACTACTTGGACAAAACTCTTCCTCACCTCAGTCAGCAAATTAAGTTTGCTCAGAAGCTCCATTGAAACCCACTGCATCCAGTGCCTGCACCAAGTCAGGAAGATCGAGGGACGAAGAATGTGATGGACAGGCCTCCCTGTGCACCCATTGGCTGAAAAGGCAGCAGGAGGCGGTGCCGCCTATAGGCGACACCGCCTCCTGCTGCCTCCTCTGCCAATGGGTATCTCAAGTTCCTCATTAGTCCCTCCCTGAGTCCTGACATCGCTCCGGAGTGCAAGCCTAGTGAACTATGTGGGTGTGCTAAGAGGACGAGCTGCCTGTACCCCCTTATCAGGGGCCCTGAGCATAGGCACCTCTGATGTGACTGCCCGTGCCCGGTCCGCCTCTCCGCTCTCAAGTCTCACGTCTCTCCTGACGTCAGCAGGGAATTCTCAGCCCCGCCCGCCTCTCTTCTGATTTGATAGTGACAGTCAGCGGGCGGGGCTGAGAATTCTCCGCTGACGTGAGAAGAGCTGGAAGTGAGAGAGAGGCGGGCATTGTACATGACGGGATACGATCGGAGCGCTCTCCCGGGAGGGGCGGGGCAATGACGTCACGGAAATCGATTACTATGGTCGCATGCATCGATGCCGCATCGGGGACACCCGAATCGCGATGCATCGATGCGGCGATTAATTTCAGCACCCCTAGTGTATACCCAGTGGTAAATGACAGCCCACTCCCTCCCTCCTGCTCTATGTTAACTAACCAGCTAAACACAATGGGGGCAGGATATTACATGTAGATTAATGGAGGCTTCCCCTTCCTGTTATTCTAAGACACAGACTAGGGGGTCGTGACACAGCATGTGACTGGCAGAAATCCATCCACACCATGTTATTTACACAAAATAATTAAGATTTAATTTCAAATATATATTTGTATGACAATTTAAAACAGTTTATTGATATTATTTATTTATTTTTATTCTGTATTCCAAAGGGTTTTTTTTTTATTGTGAACATGTGACCAGCAGCAGAGGACTAGAAGCTCCTCCTGCTTATGTTTCCCTGCAGACAGGCTGGGAAAGATCTGGGTCATGTGACAGCTATATATCGATTGGGAAAAAGTTACGTAGATTTTTTTTATTAAAAAAAAAAACAGTGCCGTCATCCACACACAGAAATAGAAGAGACAATGTCAATTAAACAGTGTTTATTTAGTATCACTTTAAAACATATGTCGTTCTCAGAGATGATTTTTTTAAAAAGCAGATAGAAAAAAGCAGATTATAAAATTATTTCAGTGATGTACTTACACTTGTGACTTGTACAGTGATATACTTATGACAAGATAAATTGATAGGTAGATCATATTTAGATACTGGGTAGGTACTGTAGTCAACATACCTGTTGTGAACTGTAACTCACTTGTTTCTGTATCTTATCTTAGTCATATATAAAATAGCCCATGTGTGCGTGTATGTTTGCCAGAACAAACTTTGTGCTCTGAACTTTGCTAGAACCTATGTCAATTAGTTTTACAAATACCTATATTAAAATGATTTCATGATTTCCTTATCCCTCTTGATTCTTCATTGGCCATTCTGTAATGGAAATCATTAAAAAGAACATAGTACAAAGATATGAATATTTCTTCATAGTTTGAATACATTTTCAATTACCACAGCGCCTGCATAAACATAATAGAGAATCACTAAGCACATTAAGAAAAAATATTTTGTGCATTCCCATACCTGCAATATAACACAATTTCTTGAAACCTATTGTATCTTATGTTAAAGTTCTTATTTAAAAGAAAATATTTACAAGTTCCAGATACCTAAACCTTGGTCAAACGACACTTTGGGTCCCATGTCTGTAATGGCCTGCAGAGTTTCTGCCTGGTGACATGGATGTTCTCCCTTGGCTTTTGTGAAGGCCCAACACAGGGTCCTGTAGCATTCAAAAGAGAAGTCAAAGGAGAGGCAAATAAAAAATCACAGTTTGTACCAGACAAGAGGACAGAGAGCAACTACAGACCACAAGTGACTGCTATTATAAAAGGCCCCCAGAGCTCATGTGGCAGGACATTTAAGTTTTTATGGATTTTGGATCTTAATTTAAACTAAAAGACAAATTCATGTTCAACAGTCGATCGCTAAATCAGGTTCTGTTGGATGGTCCTGCTGAAAAACCTGCATTCAGTCAGCTGCTTCAGCCAATTATAAAAAATATTTTCTAAATATATATATACTCGCGCTAATGGTGTACAAAAAGTGGAAATAATAAAGTGACAAGTGCAGCTGCTGTACACAAGGTGCTATTCACTTGAACAAGTACAAATATATAAGATACAGTGCTAGCAATAACAATATAAGTGAAATTGAAAACAATTAATTAGTAATAAACGTGAAAGTCCATATAAAGTGACTGATGTACTCCAATCCAAAAGTGTAAAGTGCTCCAAAATTTTCAAGGTGTACCACAACACCCCCTTCTGTGTCCCCACTCACCGGATCGAATGGACCCCCAGCCTTTCAGTCTAGGGGTCACTTCAGGCTTAATAGTGATGCCCAGGAATGGTGGCTTTGGCATCAGATCATCAGATAAAACTTCCTTGTTAACCACTTAAGCCCCGGACCATTTGGCTGGCCAAAGACCAGAGCACTTTTTGCGATTCGGCACTGCGTTGCTTTAACTGACAATTGCGCAGTCGTGCAACATGGCTTCCAAACAAAATTGACGTCCTTTTTTCCCCACAAATAGAGCTTTCTTTTGGTGGTATTTGATCACCTCTGCGGTTTTTATTTTTTGCGCTATAAACAAAAAAAGCGACAATTTTGAAAAAAAACGCATTATTTTTTACTTTTTGCTATAATAAATATCCCAAAAAAATATATAAAAAAAAATGTTTTCCTCAGTTTAGGCCGATACGTATTCTCCTATATATTTTTGGTAAAAAAAATTGCAATAAGTGTTTATTGATTGGTTTGCGCAAAAGTTATAGCGTCTACAAAATAGGGGATAGTTTTATGGCATTTTTTTAATAATTTTTTTTTACGAATAATGGAAGCGATCAGCGATTTTTATCGTGACTGCGACATTATGGTCGACAAATCGGACACTTTTGACGCTATTTTGAGACCATTCAGCTTTATACAGCGATCAGTGCGATTAAAAATGCATTGATTACTGTGTAAATGTGACTGGCAGTGAAGGGGTTAACCAGGAGGGGGCACTGCAGGAGTTAAGTGTGGTCTAGGAAGTGAATCTAACTGTAGGGGGGATGGGCTACACGTGACACAACACTGATCACCGCTCCCAATCACAGGGAGCGGTGATCAGTGTCAGTAGGCAGAACGGGGAAATGCTTGTTTACATCAGCATTTCCCCTTTCTTCATCTCCGTGAGATGATCACGGGTATCCCCGCGGACATCGAGTTCGCGGGACCCACGATCAGACTCACGGAGCTTGTGGCAGGGTGCGCACACGACCACAAGGCGGCAAATTGAAAGGGACGTACCTGTACGCCCATTTGCCTGTCCGTGCCATTCTGCTGACGTAAATGTTCATGCAGCGGTTGGCAAGTGGTTAAAGATACTCAGCCAGAATAACAGGTACCCAGAACGAAAAGGAATGAACTAATAGTAAAGTACCACTATGAAAAGGATTTATTGCGCATAGAAATGGATACTTACAAGAAGCAAGATAAAATCAGGCATAAAAACATGGTGCTGTGAATACAAAAAAACGCTGTTCATGGTATGAGTTCCACGATACAGGAAGTGACGTCAATAGGAATCGGAAATTACATCTACGCATTTCACCCTCCCACAAGGCTTCATCAAGGACCTCTAAGGGTCTTTTTGTATTGACAGAACCATGTTTTTATGCCTGATTTCATCTTGCTTCTTGTAAGTATCCATTTCTATGTGCAATAAATCCTTTTCATAGCGGTACTTCACTATTAGTCCATTCCTCTTTGTTCTGGGTACCTGTTATTCTTTAACAGGGAAGTTTTATCTGATAATCTGATGCCAAAGCCGCCATTCCTGGCCATCACTATTAAGCCTGAAGTGACCCCCTAGACTGAAAGGCTGGGGGTCCACTCGATCCGGTGAGTGGGGACACAGGAGGGGGTGTTGTGGTACACCTTGAAAATTTTGGAGCACTTTGCACTTTTGGATTGGAGCACATCAGTCACTTTATATGGACTTTCACGTTTATTACTAATGAATTGTTTTCAATTTCACTTATATTGTGTTTGCTAGTGCTGTATCTTATACAGGACAGAAAGTATTCAGACCCCCTTAAATTTTTCACTCTTTGTTATATTGCAGCCATTTGCTAAAATCATTTACGGTAAGTTCATTTTTTTCCTCATTAATGTACACACAGGGTCTGGCGCTGTTCCTTTACCCAATAAGTGGTTTCCTACCTATGTGCTATATACTTCATAGAATAAGATTAAACAAGACGTACAAGTATCAAATGGTGATATCCTCAAAGAATATTTCACAAAGTTAAACAAAATATAAAAGTGTCAAACTCCATACATAGTGTTGCTGTGTAAATCATATATTTCAAAAGGCACCTAGTGAACGTGCATAAGGTTGGTCAGGGACAGGGGAAGGGAAAACAAAAGAGGGGGGGGGAGTGGAGGGAGGGAGGGAAGGGGAAGAAAAGGGGGATGTGGGAGGTCAAAGGTGATGGAAAGAACTAATAAGTATCTAATAAATATCCATTGGTAAAGTGCAAACGTGCTATCAAGTTCATAAAAAGTCCTTATTTGTGCAGTAACTTGGCACATATGATGTTTGTGTTTATAATCCTTCTGCTGTTCAAGAATCCGTACTCTAAATGTGCAGCCACTCACCAGCTCACTTCACCCCTGCAGGGGTATCAGGCAGTTACAGTTTAAGCCACTGTACGGCAATCTCTGGCAGACTCAGGATCGTAGTGTGTCATGTAAAAAGAGAGAAGGGGTGCCCATAGTGTAAAATCGTTTTTTAAAAAATTTATTTAAACAAGTGGAGAGGTACTCACAATTTAAAATTATGTATCAGGTAAAATAGACAAAAGTCACGGTTAACCATCAGCTGTTGCAAGCAAGTAGTGTTGGGAAGCACATATTAGGCCACGCCCTACGCGTTTCGTCATCAGGACGTCTACGGGAGCGTGACCTGTGCTGTGCCTCCCCACCTTTATATAGCGTGCGGTGTCCCCTTGTTAATTCTTTAATTGGCGTCCATTTTGCCTGTGATTCCGCGGACCGGAAGTCATCCGCGGCCATTTTGCCTATGATATTGCAGACCGGAGCCTGACTTCCTGTATGGGAGATTGTAGATACATCGGTGTCCAATTTCCTTATGTTTCTAAGGGACGTTTTTTTTACTTTTTCGTGTGGCCATTTTGCCTGGGATCCTGCAGACAGAAGCCAATATCACATGTCTCTGTATGCATACCCTCCGAAATGCTGGCGGCCATTATACCTATGATTTTATGGACAGAGGAGACCACAGAGTTGTATCTCTCGTAACTGGTTTACCTTTGTTTCGTTTCTGAGCTGATATTAATCCAATAATGCTATTTTTAATCCCGGTGTCCCGTCCAGGTATTATATATTGGGTGTTCCGCATGTTATAATTAGGTGAAAGATTTTTTTATATATAACTTCCGGCTTGCACATATCCCAGTAAAATCAGAATGTTTAAAATCACCGACATGTATATATGCCTCTTTCAATAAAATCAACTACAGCATATATAAAATATACGTACAGTCATCTAGAATAAAACTACATGTATAAACGATTAAAAGGGTTAAAATAAAAATAAAATAGAGACTATTATGCTAACCACATTAAATATATATACCAAATATGTAAAATGTAGCCTATGCGCGTGTTTTTATATGTGGATCTGGGGAAAGGAAAAAGGGGGGGGGGGGGGGAGAGAGGGTTCTTTTTATTTTAGTAGAGAACTTCTTGTATCATGGTCATATGTATATATATCAACTGCTGGACTATCTGTCTGTGTCTGTTCACTATATATCCATTTATTGTTGCTATTATAAGTCACTATATCTATAGTGCTCAAAAAAGAGGGGTGTTGAATGTATGTGCTACAGCCCCACTTGGGGTAGGTATTCTTCTTTGTATATTTTTTTTAAAAAAATTTTTGAACCTATGTCAGAACTATTAAAAAGTATTTGTAATTAAAAAAGGAGAAAATGAAAGAATATATCTTTTGATCTGGTTGGAAGGTTCGTATCCCCTGTATTGTGAACCTATAAATCCATATTATAGATATATATTTAAAGGAGGTATCTAGAAAACTATATTGTGCAGTTCATGCATATTTGTGTACATGATTTAATTGTATACTCAAGGGGTCCCCTTTTAAGGTATAAATAAAGTAATAATGTGGAACCATTAATTCGTGCTCCTACTATTGGGCTCTTCTGTTATATACGGATATTTGTCAGTAAAAATTCATCGGTACATTTTTCACTTTTTGTCAGTAAAGATTCATCGGTACATTTTTCCCTTTTTAGAGAGGAGAAAACCTGAATTAGTGTTAATATTATTTCTGTTATATTAGAGTGTTGTTTCTGAACTTCTAGTGTTGTTTAAGGTCAGGTATGTTGGTACTACGGACCCCCCATGTTGATATTAGTATCAGAAATTAGTTAGGAAGCAGTTTAGATCGAGGTCTATATTCATTCCCATGGGCTGTAGGGTATCCAGCAGAAATATCCACTTGGTTTCATTTTGTGAAACCTTAGTTTTTTTATTCTCGCCTCTCCAATGGCCCTTGATTTTGTCAATTGCATAGAATGTCATACATGCTCGGTCCCTATTGTGATGGTCTCTGAAATGCCTAGAGACACTATGTTTATTGAACCCATTTTTGATGTTCTTAATATGTTCTCTAATCCTGACGTGTAACTCTCTGGTTGTTCTTCCTACAAAAAGTGAAAAATGTACCGATGAATTTTTACTGACAAATATCCGTATATAACAGAAGAGCCCAATAGTAGGAGCACGAATTAATGGTTCCACATTATTACTTTATTTATACCTTAAAAGGGGACCCCTTGAGTATACAATTAAATCATGTACACAAATATGCATGAACTGCACAATATAGTTTTCTAGATACCTCCTTTAAATATACATCTATAATATGGATTTATAGGTTCACAATACAGGGGATACGAACCTTCCAACCAGATCAAAAGATATATTCTTTCATTTTCTCCTTTTTTAATTACAAATACTTTTTAATAGTTCTGACATAGGTTCAAAAAAATTTTTTTTTTTAAAAATATACAAAGAAGAATACCTACCCCAAGTGGGGCTGTAGCACATACATTCAACACCCCTCTTTTTTGAGCACTATAGATATAGTGACTTATAATAGCAACAATAAATGGATATATAGTGAACAGACACAGACAGATAGTCCAGCAGTTGATATATATACATATGACCATGATACAAGAAGTTCTCTACTAAAATAAAAAGAACCCTCTCTTCCCCCCCCCCCCCTTTTTCCTTTCCCCAGATCCACATATAAAAACACGCGCATAGGCTACATTTTACATATTTGGTATATATATTTAATGTGGTTAGCATAATAGTCTCTATTTTATTTTTATTTTAACCCTTTTAATCGTTTATACATGTAGTTTTATTCTAGATGACTGTACGTATATTTTATATATGCTGTAGTTGATTTTATTGAAAGAGGCATATATACATGTCGGTGATTTTAAACATTCTGATTTTACTGGGATATGTGCAAGCCGGAAGTTATATATAAAAAAATATTTCACCTAATTATAACATGCGGAACACCCAATATATAATACCTGGACGGGACACCGGGATTAAAAATAGCATTATTGGATTAATATCAGCTCAGAAACGAAACAAAGGTAAACCAGTTACGAGAGATACAACTCTGTGGTCTCCTCTGTCCATAAAATCATAGGTATAATGGCCGCCAGCATTTCGGAGGGTATGCATACAGAGACATGTGATATTGGCTTCTGTCTGCAGGATCCCAGGCAAAATGGCCACACGAAAAAGTAAAAAAAACGTCCCTTAGAAACATAAGGAAATTGGACACCGATGTATCTACAATCTCCCATACAGGAAGTCAGGCTCCGGCCTGCAATATCATAGGCAAAATGGCCGCGGATGACTTCCGGTCCGCGGAATCACAGGCAAAATGGACGCCAATTAAAGAATTAACAAGGGGACACCGCACGCTATATAAAGGTGGGGAGGCACAGCACAGGTCACGCTCCCGTAGACGTCCTGATGACGAAACGCGTAGGGCGTGGCCTAATATGTGCTTCCCAACACTACTTGCTTGCAACAGCTGATGGTTAACCGTGACTTTTGTCTATTTTACCTGATACATAATTTTAAATTGTGAGTACCTCTCCACTTGTTTAAATAAATTTTTTAAAAAACGATTTTACACTATGGGCACCCCTTCTCTCTTTTTACATGACACACTACGATCCTGAGTCTGCCAGAGATTGCCGTACAGTGGCTTAAACTGTAACTGCCTGATACCCCTGCAGGGGTGAAGTGAGCTGGTGAGTGGCTGCACATTTAGAGTACGGATTCTTGAACAGCAGAAGGATTATAAACACAAACATCATATGTGCCAAGTTACTGCACAAATAAGGACTTTTTATGAACTTGATAGCACGTTTGCACTTTACCAAGACCGTTTTTTGGATACTTATTAGTTCTTTCCATCACCTTTGACCTCCCACATCCCCCTTTTCTTCCCCTTCCCTCCCTCCCTCCACTCCCCCCCTCCACTCCCCCCCCCTCTTTTGTTTTCCCTTCCCCTGTCCCTGACCAACCTTATGCACGTTCACTAGGTGCCTTTTGAAATATATTATTTACACAGCAACACTATGTATGGAGTTTGACACTTTTATATTTTGTTTAACTTTGTGAAATATTCTTTGAGGATATCACCATTTGATACTTGTACGTCTTGTTTAATCTTATTCTATGAAGTATATAGCACATAGGTAGGAAACCACTAATTGGGTAAAGGAACAGCGCCAGACCCTTCTACCATACTAATCAACTCAGCTGTCCCCATTTATGGTGACTGCATGTTGGGTGGCAGCAGTTCCAAAGTGTTCACTAACATATCTTCACCTTTTCCACTGCGCGGGTCCACTACTCTTTCTAATGTACACACAGCACCCCATATTGACAGAAAAACACAGAATTGTTGACATTTTTGCAGATTTATTAAAAAAGAAAAACTGAAATATCACATGGTCCTAAGTATTCAGACCCTTTGCTGTGACACTCATATATTTAACTCAGGTGCTGCCCATTTCTTCTGATCATCCTTGAGATGGTTCTACACCTTCATTTGAGTCCAGCTGTGTTTGATTATACTGATTGGACTTGATTAGGAAAGCCACACACCTGTCTATATAAGACCATACAGCGCACAGTGCATGTCAGAGCAAATGAGAATCATGAGGTCAAAGGAACTGCCTGAAGAGCTCAGAGACAGAATTGTGGCAAGGCACAGATCTGGCCAAGGTTACAAAAAATTTCTGCTGGACTTAAGGTTCCTAAGAGCACAGTGGCCTCTATTATCCTTAAATGGAAGAGGTTTGGGATGACCAGAACCCTTCCTAGAGCTGGCCGTCCGGCCAAACTGAGCTATCGGGGGAGAAGAGCCTTGGTGAGAGAGGTAAAGAAGAACCCAAAGATCACTGTGGCTGAGCTCCAGAGATGCAGTCAGGAGATGGGAGAAAGTTGTAGAAAGTCAACCAGCACTGCAGCCCTCCACCAGTCTGGGCTTTATGGCAGAGTGGCCAGACGAAAGTCTCTCCTCAGTGCAAGACACATGAAAGCCCACATAGAGTTTGCTAAAAAACACCTGAAGGACTCCAAGATGGTGAGAAATAAAATTCTCTGGTCTGATGAGACCAAGATAGAACTTTTTGGCCTTAATTCTAAGAGGTATGTGTGGAGAAAACCAGGAACTGCTCATCACCTGTCCAATACAGTCCCAACAGTGAAGCATGGTGGTGGCAGCATCATGCTGTGGGGATGTTTTTCAGCTGCAGGGACAGGACGACTGGTTGCAATCGAGGGAAAGATGAATGCGGCCAAGTACAGGGATATCCTGGACGAAAACCTTCTCCAGAGTGCTCAGGACCTCAGACTAGGCCGAAGGTTTACCTTCCAACAAGACAATGACCCTAAGCACACAGCTAAAAAAATGAAGGAGTGGCTTCACAACAACTCTGTGACTGTTCTTGAATGGCCCAGCCAGAGCCCTGACTTAAACCCAATTGAGCATCTCTGGAGAGACCTAAAAATGGCTGTCCACCAACGTTTACCATCCAACCTGACAGAACTGGAGAGGATCTGCAAGGAGGAATGGCAGAGGATCCCCAAACCCAGGTGTGAAAAACTTGTTGCATCTTTCCCAAAAAGACTGATGGCTGTATTAGATCAAAAGGGTGCTTCTACTAATTACTGAGCAAAGGGTCTGAATACTTAGGACCATGTGATATTTCAGTTTTTCTTTTTTAATAAATCTGCAAAAATGTCAACAATTCTGTGTTTTTCTGTCAATATGGGGCGCTGTGTGTACATTAATGAGGAAAAAAATGAACTTAAAGGATTTTAGCAAATGGCTGCAATATAACAAAGAGTGAAAAATTTAAGGGGTTCTAAATATTTTCTGTCCACACTGTATATTTGTGCTTCAGCCAATTGCCACAGCGGTGATCAGTGTATTCTGACAGGGGAGAAGTCCCACTGTCAGAATACAATGGCACAGCGGGGGATATTCCTGCATCCATCTCACTTGTGTGGACACAGGAATCTGTGAGGTGTTTTTTTGCTCAGCCTGCTGGTTGAACAAAAAAAATCGTACAGTGTGTACCCAACTTAGGATTCTTCAGCATTCAACACTTCCAGGAGAGTCAGAGTCCCTTTGCACTTGCTGTGACTCCATCCTTCAACGTCAATAAAGCTGTGTCGTGTAATAAAATAGATGTCAGAGGATGCGATCAGAGAATGTGATGACTATGTCAGCTATGACGTACTGGTCACCATGGAGACTGGAGGCCCTCTACCTGCAGATGAATGCTGCAACCTTCAGGCTGCAGTAACCTCTGCAATGGAACCAGTGTTATACTGTATTTGTCCAAAAACTATGAAAAAAATAGATATTTTACTTGTACTTGTTTGTGTATTTGCCAGCATATAATCCCTAAAAAAAAAACAGAGCAGGGTTTTTATTGAAGTTGTGTACCTGTGTACGTACTTATATGTCCTTAAAACCCTATATGTCCTTAAAATATATAAAAATTATTTAGAAATGGAAATTAGATCACAGAGCTATTCTCAAGTGACACAGGCTGATGCTGTTAAATTTGGCTTGAGCATTTAGGCTTTAACTACTTGAGTATCGACTCATTAATATACTTTCATTATCAGGCCATTTTTTAGTTTTCAGTGCTGTGACAGTTTGACAATTACTTGTCCATGCAGCACTGTACCCAAAGGAATTGTTTATCCTTATTTTACACAGAAATTTCTTTTGTTGGTATTTAATAACCAGGTTTAATTTAAAAAAGAAAAATAGACTAAAAGTTTTGAAAAAAATGCTTCCCCTACTTCCGGTTTAAAACAGATCCAAAAAAAATGCCAAGACCGTACCAAAACCCCAAAAATTACCTTTTTTTGGAAAGACAATTAATATTTTCTTTCTGTGGCTATCCCCAAAAATTGAAAAAAAATTAAATCATCCCAATATGGACAAAAAAGAAGAATTACTCCTGCGCTTGTGAAGGCGTTTTTGGTGTAAATTGGTAGTACTATTTAGAGTGAAAGAACTGAAGAAGATGGTAATGCGTGTCCCGCTGCCTCAACTGACCAAGGGTGGTCTGGAAAAGACTGTGTAGAAGAAGGTGGATGGTGGGCGCGTGATCAAATCCTTACATCAAAGAATTTTTAGTTTATTCATGTACAATGGAATACAAACATGTAGATAATACAAATACTACGTTTCGTAAGAGCAGGTAATGAAATATGCACTAAAAGGTTAAAAATGAGATATGCCCATGTGAAAGCAAGTATTCAAAATAGGCTGATGCATTTCAAGGATAACCTCTTCATCAGAGCCTTGAGAACAGGAGCACAGTCTGTATAAGACGGTAGGCCAACATGTGTACATAAGGAGGAGTGGCTAGTTGGAATGTATAGCCTGTGATGGATAATTAATTTTTTATGACACATACCTATGTCTCAGGCGGAGAGACAGCTTCAGACATCTACAGCTACAGTATCATCTGAGGAGACATCCTCCCCCTTCCATCTTCAAAGATCACAAGACTCCCTTACTCCCAAGGACAAACGCAGGCTGCAGCTTCTCCCCCACACAGCCTTGGAGACAGAACGCTTGGATGTGGACTGGTATGGAGCTAAGAAAAATTAATTATGAGCAAAAGGGGGGGGACCTCCTCCTCTACTGTATATAAGACTTGTATTTTGGTTTTAAAATACAGAGTCCATGTTCAACAGCTAAACAAGTATCGTTTTGTTTTTGTGCTTGTGAGCGGTTAGAATATCTGATACTATGATGCTCTATTAGGTATAAAGCCTGGTTGATCAGTGTGGATTAGGTCAGAAATGCATTTTAACATCAGACGTAAGAACAGAAATAGTATGATAAGACTCTGGCTGAAGCAGGTTCTTTCCAGGTTTAGAAATTACTATTATCGTTGCTTCCGACATGGAAACAGGGAGTTTATGTTGTTGATTAGCCTCCTCAAATACTCGCAAAAGTTCAGGCAGAAGAGTCTGTAAATCTCACCTGGGAGACTATCTGGTCCGGGGGCCTTAGTGATATGTATTTGTGAGGCTGCCATTTCTCCAGGGAAAGAGGGGCATCCAGCATTGGTCTATCTGTATGTTTTAATTTTGGGAACTTAAGTGTCACTAAAAATTGAGCAGACAAGTACGATATCACAGTCCCTTTAGATCTGTATAATGAGGTATAAAAATCCACAAACATTTGCACTATAGAAGACGTGTCAGATACAATACCACCCTCAGAATTTTGAATTGCAGAAATTATAGTAGGGTTCTGCTGAGCTTGTGCTATCGTTGCCAAAAGGTGACCCATCTGTTCTCCTTCCTCAAAATATCTCAGTTTTAAAAAAAAACATTTATTTTCTGCTTTTGTTAAGGATAAATATCTATACATTTTCTCCAGATCCTCCAAATTGTTTTTATTTACAGTTTTGCGTGCCTTCAGTTTTCACCATTTCACAAAAAGGTGCAATTTAAAATGTACAAATATTTGTTATTTCTTAATTCAATACAGTTTTAACTTTTATATTTAGTAGGAATTTTGCAGGAATTTTGTACATTTTGGCATGTATGAATCCACTATTAATTATTTTAGTGTATTTTTAGTGAAAATATTGGATTGATAAACATTTGTGCAGATATTGCGGTGCCTTGAAAATCAGTAGCACCTTCTTTTTATTTTACTGGTCCTTTGCTTTCAGAAAATGTTGGGTTTGGGGGGCCTTTTAAAAACTCTGAAAGCTGAACGTGAAAAATGAAAACCTGCAGATTTTATTTTTTTTCTACTGGCCATGTGCTTTCAGAAAATATATGGTTTGGGGTCTTTTAAAAACTCTGAAAGCTGTAAGTGAAAAAGTAAAACCTTCAGATTTTTTAAGAAATATTGCGTCCGATTTTCACTATTTCTCAAAAAGGTGCAATTTAAAATTTACAAATATTTGTTATTTATTAACTCAATAAGGTTTAGATTTTATATTTAGAAAGAACTTAGCAGGAATTTTGTAAAATTTGCTGTGTTTGTATTCACTAATAATGATTTTAGTGCATTTTTAGCGAAAATATTGTTTTGGTAAACATTTGCACAAATATCACAGGGCCTTCAAAATCAGTAGCACCTTCTATTTATTCTATTGGTCCTTTGCTTTCAGAAAATGTATGGTTTAGGGGGGCCTTTTAAAAACTCTGAAAGCTGAACGTGAAAAATGAAAACCTGTAGATTTTTGGAGAAATGTGGTTATTTATAGATTTGTGTACGTTCAGTTTTCACCATTTCGCAAAAAGGTGCAATTTAAAGTTTACAAACATTTTTATTTATTAACTCAATAAAGGTTAAGCTTTTATATTTAGTAGGAATTTAGCAGGTATTTAGTAAAATTTGCTGTGTTTGTATCTGCTTAAATAGATTTTAGTGTACAGTATGTTTAGTGAAAATATTGCTTTGGTAAACATTTGCGCAAATATCATGGTGCCCTAAAAATCAGCAGCACCTTTTTTTTATTCTACAGCTCATGTGCTTTCAGAAAATATATGGTTTGGGGGGGGGTCTTTAACAAACCCTGAAAGCTGTAAGGAAACAATGAAAACCTCTAGATTTTTAGAGAAATTTGGATATTTACATTTTGCGTAAGCTCAATTTTTACCATTTCGCAAAAAGATGCAATTTAAAATTTCCATTTTTTTTATTTATTAACTCAATACAGTTTTAACTTTTATATTTAGTAGGAATTTAGCAGCAATTTTGTAAAATTTGCTGTGTTTGTATCTGCTAATAATGATTTTAGTGCATTTTTAGCAAAAATACTGTTTTGGTAAACAATTGCGCGCATATCGTGGGGCCTTAAAAAATCGGTAGCACCTTCCATTTATTTTACTGATCCTTTGCTTTCAGAAAATGTATGGTTTGGGGGTCTTTAACACACTCTAAAAGCTGTAAGGGAACAATGAAAACCTTCAGATTTTTAGAGAAATGTGGTTATTTACATTTTTGTGTACGTTCAATTTTCACCATTTTGCAAAAAGGCGTAATTTAAAAAAAATAGAAATATTTGTTATTTATTAACTCAATACAGGTTAAGCTTTTATATTTAGTAGGAATTTAGGAGGAATTTTGTAAAATGTGCTGTGTTTTTTTCGGCTAAAAATGATTTAAATGTTTTAGCAAAAATATTGTTTGATAAACATTTGCACAAATATCAATAGCACCTTATTTGTATTATATTGGTCATGTGCTTTCAGAAAATATATGGTTTGGGTCTTTAACAAACTCTGAAAGCTGTAAGGGAAAATTAAAAAAGCAATGAAAAAATTGCAAAAATTGCCTGGCCAGCTAAGTTTAAAAGTGGAGCACAGGGCCTGGCAGTGAAAGGGTTAAAAGTTAGCAGCTACAGTATTTGTAGCTGCTGACTTTTTTTTCTTTCTAGGTTGAAGAACTGCTTTAAGTATATTAAATGTGCATGTTCTGTAATTCAATGGAAAACCAGAAGGAAATAGGAAATACTGAGTTAGCTGACTCTGATGTCAAATATAACACAGTGGTTAAAAAATTAAGCCATTCAAAATCGATAAATTATGCAATCATGTGAGAAAGCACCTATACTACATAGCTTACATTTAAGAATTCACAGGGTGCTAAACTATATGGGTCACACATAGGGTTGGTCTCGATGTTTGAGTTTAAAGCAAGTTCGACTCCAACCTCGGGTGTTAGTTTGTTCCCAGAACAAACAAACATATGGGGCATTCATGGCAAATTCAAGTGCCGCGGAGCACCCCATAATGCACTGCGAGATCGCAGTGCATTGACGGCTGCTGATTGGCCAAAGCATGCACCTGACCTGCATACTTTGGCCAATGACAGGCAGCCTTTGGTCAATCATGGCTCAGGGGATAAGTCCACGCCCCACACTATATAAGGCTGCTTACACAGCGTCCGTATATAGTATTTATGAATGGAGATTAGGCAGGGTATTTAGTGTAGTGTAGTGTGCGGTCAGTCAGCTTAGTGTATATAACAGTGCAAGGCAAAGTATATATGACAGTGTAGTGTAGAGTATATAACAGTGTGGGGCAGATTATTTAACAGTGTACTGCAGAGTATATAGCACAGTGTAGGGCAGAGTATATAGCACAGTGTACTGCATAGTATATGGCACAGTGTAGGACACAGTATATAACACAGCGTACTGCGTAGTATTTAGCACAGTGTAGGGCAGAGTATATAGCACAGTGTACTGTGGAGTATATAGTACAGTGTAGGGCAGAGTATATAACACAGTGGGGGATCATTTACTATAGCGCCGCTTCACTAATTAGTGCTAATTCGCGTTAATTAGCATTAATTGCGGTAATTAGCGCTAATTAGCGCTAAAACTGTATTCACTATAGCGAAGGTGAGAAAATAATCCCAAAATCGAATTTACTATAGTTCCCTGAAACCAAATAGCGCCCAAACCCTTTCTCTGCTAAAACCTAGAGAATTCCACATGGAAATATTGTTTAGAGCATGATATAATTGCCTAAATGGTACTGAAATATGCGGTATATTATTTAAAGATAATCTGCTTTTAAACTGTGTGAAAAAGTGATTTTTACACTGAAATATCTTTAAAAGTCTGAGAAGAGATAAATTCACAGTTTTTGTACAACTAGGTGCCAACACAACTGAGCATGCTCAGACCTGCAAATAGCTCTCATTTTAGCTCCAGTGTCTTTTTTACAAGGCGCTATAGTAAATACGAAAATGAGCGCTGTGTTAAAGAGCATATTTTCTCTGTCACTTTCACTTGTTACGCTCCATCTCACAACAATCTTTACCCAAACTGGCAGAGGTGTCTTTACAAAGCACAAACAATACCATTGCTGATGCAAATTTAAAACGAGTCAAAAATTTTTGTGCTTTTTATTATTTTCAAATAATCATAGTTTGAGCCCAAAAAATGTGATATGTTTACCAACATTGGAAATCAAAATGTAATTCCCAAAAATTTGAGGGTAATATCACTATTCTACACTCACCCGCAAAAAAATACCAAATATCACAAGATAAATCAAGAAGAATAACTCTTGAGTAATGCAATTCCATCACCTGTCCAAAGAAATGCAGTATTTATGTGTATTTATGTGTAGAAGGTTCTCACGTGTGTCAGCTCGTTGGCTTAGAGGTTAGAACTTCTGCTTAGCATCCCTGAGCGTCTGGGTTTGATACCCAAACATACTGCTTCATATAGAGAAGTTGTCTTATCTCCCAGGTCCTAAAACTATGTCTTAGCCCCCGTTCACACCTATGCAAATTCAATGTGGCTTACAACGCATCCAATTTGCAGGACATTTTAAACTAGGTTCATTTAAATGAGGCTGGTTCACATATGTGCGTTGCATTCGCACTGCGCATTGCACAAAAAACGTGTGCGTTTTCTGGTCATTGCGGTGCGAATTAGAAGCCCATTATGTTCTATGGGGACGCATCTGATTCGCAGCTGTGTTGCGGTGTGAACATAAATGATCTCCCCTTCTCCTACACCTCCCCCTCTTCCAGTTCCTCCCCTGTCTGTTTTGGTGTGCTGACTGGAGCAAGCATGGCAAAAAGAGGTATAAAAGTGTCATCAAAGGCGAAGGAATCGGTGGATTGTGAGGAGCTGATCAGACTTGTGAGGGAGAAACCGATGATTTATGACACACGGCATCCTAAATATAAGGACAACGTTGTTAAAAAACATGCATGGCTGGAAATTGCCAGAATCATCTTGCCAGAGTGGAGCATGTGCTCATCCCAAGTTCAGGCTGCCAAATGTAAGTTTTTGATTCCCTTTCACTACCTGTAGATGCTGTCCTATTGGTTAGTTATGTTGTCCCTTTGTATTTAAATATTGTTATATTTGCCCACAAATCCATACCAGGCCACATGCCCTCAACATTGTGCACATAACGGCGTCAGACAGCGACGGAGGAGTCCCCAAATTAATTACTAAGCTAAGATTCGCTTAGGTTAGCAAAAGAATATACAACGCAAATGTGCACAATATTATTTTTATTTAAATAAAGAAAAATTAACTTACAAAACATTATTTGTTACAGCACACTTTTCAATTTTTAAAGGCCCTGATAATATAATGCAAACCAATACACAATTTTTAGGATTATATAGAATTCATCTGCCAAGGCACCTCCCCAGCTGGCGACATAAAGAATTTTTGGAATTCACCACGAATATGTGTACCACTAGTGGTGCCCCTAGTAACATTCCACTGTGCCGCCTCTATGTTATGGCTCAGGGAATCCTCAAATAGAAATCCGTCACGTTCACGCACATAGTTGTGCAGTGCACAGGCTGCTTTAACAGCACTGATAGCATGGTCAATACTCAGATTTATTGAAGTATGCATGAATCTCCACTTATTGCATAGTATCCCAAATGCACATTCAACTACTCGTCGTGCCCTAGTGAGCCTATAATTGTACACTCTTTTTTCTATTGTCAGAGAGCGACTAGAAAAGGGCCTGAGCATGTGCTCTGAAAGTGCAAACGCTTCATCTCCTACAAATACACGTGGGAGGGAAGGATCTGTTGTTCCGGGCAGGGGAGAATGATTGGGCAAGTCTAGTGTATTCTCACGCAGCATGCGACCAAATGAGGAATGTGAAAAAACACTAGAATCCGAGCTGCTGCCATAAGAACCCACATCAATATAAATAAATTTATAATTTGCGTCTGCCACTGCCATTAATAACAACGATAAATATTTCTTATAATTTAAATATTGGCTCCCACTAGCTGGAGGCTTGAGGATGCGGATGTGCTTCCCATCAATGGCTCCCAGACAATTGGGGAAGTTGCAACGCTGCCAGAATAGCTCCGCTACCTTCAACCATTCGTGTTTGTTTGGCTTCTTCATAACCAAATCCTTCAGTTCTTCCCATATGACTAGGCAGGTTTGATTCACAATGCCACTAATAGTTGATTTCCCAACCTTAAATTCAAAGTGCAAACTTCCAAAAAAATTCCTGTTGCTAGGTACCTAAAGGCAGAAATAAAAAACAATTTATTTTTTTTCAGTGCATTACTTACAGACAAGGTGGCGCAGCATGCGTGATGCTTACCGCAAATATATACGCCATCTCAAAGAAGCAAGGAGTGGCTCAGGGGCAGTGCCTAGGGTACCCTATATGTTTGCCAAGGACTTAGATTTTCTGCAACCCATTGTGGAGATGAGGGAGTAAGTTTTCATCTATATCATCTATGTATCTGCAAACCTCTTAACTTTCATTTTGCCTAGTTAAGTTACACTCTTTTATTTTCAAAACAGAACAGAAGCTAGTTGGGAGGAACAAGATGTAATGGATGACCAACTGGAGGCACAACCGGAGGCCCAAGCCCAGATTTGTTTGGAAGAAGGCCCAGAGGATTTGTCACAAAGCCAAACATCCTCCAATCTGTGGGAAACAAACCCAGATGAGCAATCTGCAGTGGTAGAGGCTATCCCTGGGCCCTCCTCTGCTCCTGCAGACATTGTTCTGCCAGCCAAAGTGCCACGGAGGCGACCACCTCTATCGCAACCTGACATAAGTGAGCGCCTACTTGAAATGTTGAAAAACATGTCTGAAAAGGTGGATGCTTTTTTCTGTCCGGATACTATACTGGCGCTCAGTTTTGTCCCTCTAATAAAGAAAGTCAAACCTGAGCGCTACTTTGAAATGCAAAGCACTATCGAACAAGTGCTGCAGTCCTTCTCAGAGCCACGTGAGGAGGCTTCATTTCAAGTGCCATATGTGCCACCACCAAGACCTCCCCTTAACTACCCCAGATACGTCCACTACCCAGAACAACAACACCACCCTTACCCCTGTAATCCCCCATCCTATCCTTCTAGCTTTGAAAAGGCAACCTCCAGATATGAAGTTACACACAGTAACATTCCCTATCCCATCCCATCCCCAATTCCTTCAATCAGGCCCCCCCCCAAATCCTGGTACGTATGTGACAAGTCAACATGGCCAGGCTAGGCCTGATCCCAGCACTGCCAGTGATGACCAGGCTTCCGCCAGTCACTCCTCCACTGAGGCCCCTTTTAAGAAAACATATCACAATCTGTGATTTATGAGGTCTGTTCAAGGTTGAGGACCAAGAGGACACCTTTCTTCTTAAAATATGTTCAAGAGGCCTACTTGAGAGACATGTTTATTTTTTAATTTTGTTGAATGTTAATTTATGTTGGCTACATGTGAGAATTTTTTATTTTTATAAAACTATTCTTGAATAAATCATTATTACGCCAACTTTTGTCGGGTTATATATTTATAATGACACATATTTGAAGACTTCAAAATAAATAATCTGGCATTCTCCTACATTCACATGACAAAGGACATCAGTGCTGAAAAGTACCTTAATGTGATCAGTAATCTTTCAGCAGGCTGGATACTTGTTCTGTAGCACGTGTTATGATGCTCCAAGCGAGGGGAGATTATTCCAAGCAATTCATCATAACTAATTTCAAAATTAGTCTTTTATTAGATTCATGTATGAAACAAATTTTGACATACACTTTTCTAAATAATAAGGTAAGTCTTTAAGAACATTATTATTTGTAAGAAGGCCTGCATCCTTAATCAAATCAAAATGTGTATTAAAGGAGTGGCATCAAAAATAAGATATAACGTCATTTGCAGTTGTGTCATCATTTGGACATAGATTTAGCCACTGGCAGCTGAATTTAACAATAACAATTGTCTGGTCCCAAAATGGACAACAAAATGTCGTGGGATCCCCCCACACAAAGCACCTTGTCCCCATCAACTTGGGGACAAGGTGTTTTGGGGGTTGGCACAAAACACACTACACATGTTAAGGGCATATGGCCTGGTTTGGTCCAGGAAGGGGGTGCTCAGTCACCCCCTTTTCATGGCCTTTTAGGCTGCATGCTCAGATAATGTTCTGGTATGGATTTGGGGGAGGGGGGGCGACACCACGCTTTTATCAAATTATAAGACTGACATATATTCACACACATAGGTTATACTTGATGGACTTGTGTCTTTTTAAAACCTCCCCTACTATGGAATTATGTTAAAAAATTATAGTTTCCAAGAAAAATTACTCACCTAGTTATTGACATGCGCGTGTAATTAAAAAATGTATCTTCATGCCCACGGAGGTCTTCATACAGGATCATGAACTGGCCTCTCTCCTCCCTATTTGCTATTATGGGATGAACCCAGTATCTTCTTCTCCTCCTCCTTCTCCTCTTCTCTACTTCCAGCAAGATTGATGCTGTTACAGCAACAACTGTTGGCATTATCATGGGCAGAGCAGCACACATTTTGCTAACAAAAATAACACACACAATACAGACTCCTGGACAACCAGGAAGTGTCCAGAAAAAACTTTTTATAAGCAGCCTCACAAATAGATTGGCCTGCTCAAAATTAGCATCTCTAATTAGACACTCATGGGTTACTTCTGAATTTGCAGCTGATCCGCAGCTAAAACGCAGACGAACCGCTGAACAAATGATTTTTCTCTGTGCAGTGAAACCGGAGCTTCAATTCGCACCGCACATGTGTGAACCCGGGCTAAATGTAGTATTTATGTGTAGGAGGGTTCCACCACCATTGTAAATCTTGCCAGATACACTAGCTAGTCAAAAATATGAGGATGCCTGCCTTTACACACACATGAACTTTAATGGCCAGACCTGTCTTATGCCCTGTACACACGATCGGACATTGATCGGACATTCCGCCAACAAAATCCATGGATTTTTTCCGACGGATGTTGGCTCAAACTTGTTTTGCATACACACGGTCGCACAAAGTTGTCGGAATTTCCGAATGCCAAGAACGTGGTCACGTACACCACGTGCGACGAGACTCGTGGTTTTCAGATCGTATTTCTGCTGTTCAGTTTGTGCTTGTGGGCTTGTATCTGCTCTTCAGTGCGTGCAGCGAGTTCCCATTGACTTGTCATTGTGTTCTTGTTCGTTCGTTACTGATTTTCAGGTCGCTCTTCACAGGCCTTGCTGCTCTTCAGTGCCTTCTGTTGCTTCGTTCTGAGCAGCCGACCGTTTTCTAGCCATGTTGCGTGTACATACTCATCGTAGAGTTTGTGCTGTGCGGGGGCTTGGTGTTGGGGTCCTTACTTTGAAACAAGCCCAGTCCATGAACAGGGTGAGGAGGAGTTCATGGACCAAGAATTGGTTGCTCCAGCGTGACCGGTTCTGTCACATGCCTTTGCTCTGTGAGATCCGTGAGAATAATCCTGACGATTTCAGGAACTTTCTCCAGATGACGGACCCCGTATTTCACCGTTTATTGGCTTTACTGACCCCCTATATCAGCAGGCAGGATACCTGCATGAGGCAAGCCATCACTCCGGAGCAGAGGCTAGTCGCCACCCTGCGGTACTTGGCGACGGGGAGAAGCCTGCAGGACCTCCAGTTCTCGACAGGCATCTCCCCCCAGGCTCATGGGATCATTATCCCGGAGACCTGTTCTTCCATCATCCAGGTCCTGCAGAAGGAGTATATTAAGGTAAGATTTTTATCCTTTAACATCACATTTTATTGTATTTAATGTTTGATAATGTATTGTATTTCTTTTCTCATTCCCTAATTACCATGATTGTAATATGCTGTAAATGTCCCCTTTGTCCTCATGCATGCTGGATTTTTATGTAATGTTTTTTTGTAATGTATTGCCATGAACATTAGCATCAGCTGGATTGGGACTAGCACACTCTATGCTGGGCAACTGATGTAGCTCTATTGCACTCCGATATGTGGATTTGTGGATGCATTATCTATGTGGCAAATTGCTTGCCCTGTTAGTAGCCCTGTATGTGGTGGTACTGTTATAGAATGACATAGAGAGGGAAGTAAGTACTGCCCCTGTATTTGGAGTTAAATTTTATGGATGGGCGTGGCCTATTAGAGCAGTGATCCTTTGGGGCGTGGTCATATGGATGGGTACATTAGGGCACACAGGACAGAGGAACCACAGACCGCCTAGGCTCTGAGGAAAAAGGTGCGCCCCTGAAACGCGTCAGCCGTTCAGCCGTGTGGGGTGCCATCGTCTACCTCTTGTTATCAGGCAGCGAAGGATACAGCAAAAGACAATTCAATAAGCAGCGCAGGTTACAGTGTGTAATATAAGTCCCACTGCACATTTAAGGAAGTCCTTTTAGCTCCGAGAAGCTATTTGTGAGATGTATACGGTCCGTTGCTAGGGCAGCCTTATCAAGGGGGTGAAGCCACTCCAATATATAAAACAAGGAATAAACAAGAAAGGCGCCTCTTAGTAGGATCGTAAAAATTTAATGTTACAATTACATTAGCACACTCACATATGGAGACTGTGTAGTCCGGCAGGGGTGAAGTCAGTAGAGGCCATGTCCGTGCTCTCAGATGCTTAGCTCCTCACTGCTGGCTGCTGTCGTTGTGCCGGCTTCCGGGTTACGATCGTCGACCGCTGTTCAGAACGAGGCTTGGTCAGGCAGTCAGGTGGAAGGCTGGAACGCAGATGGAGTAGTGGCGCTGTACTGCTGTAAAGCAACGCGTTTCAGAGTATGCGCATTGCGGCTCGCTCCTTTGTCAAGCTATGGGAGAATACTATGTTTGTGGCCTATTTATGTGCTGACCTAGCACTGCCACCTAATGGACATAATGAGTAATCTAAAAGGTAAATTTATTTAGCATCAATGAAGGGAAAGCATAGGGGTAATAGGATGTTAAAAACAGAGAATAAAAATTGAATTAAAATTGAATTAAAATTAAATTAAAATTATAATTATAATTATAACATGCAACTTGCCTTTCTGCAATTTTGTTTTCTATGTTGCACTACTTTTTGTATACTTATTATAGCTAATATATATGCATATATACCTATATATGTATGCATGCCTATATAATAATATTGCTTCACAATGAGGGAAAAAACTCTTATAATTTACACCTATGACATTAATATTATCGCATATATAGCCTTAGAGGGGCTAGGGAGCAGAATTTAAACTTAGGGGATAAGATTAGGACTATTGGATATACAGGGGGTCCCCGGGTTACAAACAAGTTAGGGACTGTAGGTTTGTTCTTAAGTTGAATCTGTTTGTAAGTCGGAACAGGTACATTTTTTAAGTGTAGCTCCAGCCAAAAAAAATATTTTTAAGCTTTTTGGATAGCATAGGGAAGGGTTAACACCCCTGTAACATTTGTTTTGTTTTGCTGTGTGTGCCCCTGTTCAGAAGATTTCACCTCACTTTCTGTCCCAATGACAATTGGATTTTGAAAATTTTGGGTTGTTGGCGAAACAAGCCTTGGTGATAAAGCATCAGTGGAGGTACCTTTTCTCCATAATAGCTCTTACAGGAGTGAAATTCCCTTCCTAGGGGTAGATTTCCTCTCACTTCCTGTTGTCTCCCTCCGTTTGTAAGTAGGAGTTGTTTGTAAGTCGGATGTTTGTAACTAGGGGACCCCCTGTACTATAGTCCTTATAGCATGCATATACACCCATATCTAAAAAATTGCCAGTATGCATGTACAAATGCTTGACATAACATTACTAATCCTTGAAGGAAAATTTATCTACCAGGAAAAAAAATTCATAAGTGATCTATTTGTATATATTTATATATAGAGATGGTATCTGTATATACATCTGGATAATAGAGTTAGAACATTGTTAGATTACCTTATTGCTATATCTACTATGAATCTGCAGCTATTCTATTATAAGATGGTAGAGATTTTTAGCTCTTCATTGATTCCGCCTGGGTTTAACGTGTCTAAGGAATATATCCAGAAGGTCTCTCGTTCGCATAATCTATAGAATCTCCCTGCTGTAGTGAGGTTTCTAGGGATCTGCTCTATCACCCATACTTCGAGACCTTCTGTACTTTTCTTGTAGTATTCACAGAAATGGCGTGGGACACTATGTTTGTCCCTTCCACCTTCTATCTTTCTTCTGTGTTCACCAAATCTCTGCCTTAGAGGGCGAATAGTGCGTCCTACATACATCAAGCCACAAGGACAACTAAGGCCATAGACCACGAAATCTGAGCCACAGTTAAAAAATTCCTCTAGCGCGTATGTTTTTCCTTTAGTGGAGAAATGTTTTTTTCCATGTTGGACAAAATTGCAGGTTTTACACATAGCTTTTTTGCACCGAAACATGCCCTTCAATGGAATCATATGGGCCTGTGTCGGTGCAATTTCTTTGATGGATTTAAGTTTGCTTGGGGCAATTTTATTTTTAATGTTAGGGGCCTTTCTATAGGTAATTTTTGGGTGGTTTGGTAAAACCCGTTTTAGATGTGGATCCTCTAAAAGGGTTGGCCAGTACTTTTTAAAGATTGCCTCCATTTTAGAAAACTTAGTGTGAAACCTAGTGATGAACCGCCCGGACTGATAGGAATCTCCATCATTTTTTTCCTGAACTACAGGTATGTATTGTAAGTAATGTTTTTGTGCCTGTTCGACTAATGAGTCTGGGTAACCCTTATCCTTGAGTTTCTTCTTAAGCAAGTGACTTTGTTCCATGTAGTCAGATATTTTGGTGCAATTTCTCCGCAACCGGCAAAACTGCCCCTTGGGGAAATTTTGTTTCCATTTACTATAGTGACAGCTCTTGTAATGTAATAGGGAATTTCCTGCCGTGGGTTTGAAAAAGTTCTTAGTGTGTATTTCATGGCCTTCATGGTACAGATCAAGATCCAAAAAGGCTAATTTGTCTTTATCCATAACATGTGTGAAGCTGAGGCCATGTGGGTTATCATTACAATGGGAAACAAAGTCATTCACGACAACATCTGGCCCATCCCAGATGATTATAATGTCGTCTATGAAGCGACCATAGAAAATAATATGCCTCAGGAATGGATTGTTTTGCCAGATGTACCTATCTTCCCATAGTCCCATTGCCAAATTTGCGTATGAGGGCGCAAAATTAGCCCCCATAGCTGTTCCCTGTACCTGCAAATAATATTGTTCATCAAACACAAAATAATTATGTGTCAAACAATAACTTGCACAATCCAGGATAAATGAGGCCTGTTTGTTACTCATGTATGGATCCTGAAACAGAAAATGATTAAGGGCTGCTATACCAAAAGTATGGGGGATAGAGGTATACAAGGAATTTACATCTAAAGATATCCAGATGTATTGATCTTCCCATCTATAGGATTTTAATAAATCCAAAAGGTGGGTTCCGTCACGAATATAGGACTGTAACCCTTGTGCTAAAGGTTGCAGATGATGGTCAATGTATATGCGATAATATTAATGTCATAGGTGTAAATTATAAGAGTTTTTTCCCTCATTGTGAATGCAATATTATTATATAGGCATGCATACATATATAGGTATATATGCATATATATTAGCTGTAATAAGTATACAAAAAGTAGTGCAACATAGAAAACAAAATTGCAGAAAGGCAAGTTGCATGTTATAATTATAATTATAATTTTAATTTAATTTTAATTTAATTTTAATTCAATTTTTATTCTCTGTTTTTAACATCCTATTACCCCTATGCTTTCCCTTCATTGATGCTAAATAAATTTACCTTTTAGATTACTCATTATGTCCATTAGGTGGCAGTGCTAGGTCAGCACATAAATAGGCCACAAACATAGTATTCTCGCATAGCTTGACAAAGGAGCGCGCCGCAATGCGCATGCTCTGAAACGCGTTGCTTTACAGCAGTACAGCGCCACTACTCCATCTGCGTTCCAGCCTTCCACCTGACTGCCTGACCAAACCTCGTTCTGAACAGCGGCCGACGATCGTAACCCGGAAGCCGGCACAACGACAGCAGCCAGCAGTGAGGAACTAAGCATCTGAGAGCACAGACATGGCCTCTACTGACTTCACCCCTGCCGAACTACACAGTCTCCATATGTGAGTGTGCTAATGTAATTGTAACATAACATTTTTACGATCCTACTAAGAGGCGCCTTTCTTGCTTATTCCTAGCGAAGGATACAGCTGCTACCGTTAAGAAAAGCCTGTTTTCAATGCTCACTTGTGAGTAGTATCTTTGTTTTTATACTTGTAATAAATCTTTTTTTTGGTAATGCACTAGGTCGGTGCGCCCTCTCCTCATTTTCTCTTTAGTTGTATGAACACCCATTGTTCAGAAGAGGGCTGCAAGACCATGGAATTTGCCTTTTATCTAAGAATAGACCACACCATCAATGTTTAGCGAAACACCGGAGCGCAGGAGATTATTGCTTGGCTGTTTTTTCTATATTTGGGGACTCCAGCTGCTGCGTTTAAAGCTTTTGTGGTGTCGATCATTTCAAAGGACTACATACTAAACAGCAATTATGGTACTATCTATAGAAGAGAGGCAGGTAAGAAGAGCCTCATTAGCAAAAGGCTTTCTGAGCAGCATTGACAATTATGAGCAGCAAACAGAAAGACAAGATGACACCAAAAGTACTGATGTTACATCAAACAGAGAGGAGAAGATGGTATCGGCATTCTACAAGCTTAAACACCTTTTAGAGAATGAAATGACTCAATGGTGGGATATCATTTTGTTACAGAAGTACCTTGAGGTCAATAGGATCCCAAGGGGCTTGAGTCTAAATAAATTGTGCAACTTTATAGATGAGGACATCAGCCAGGAATGGGTCAGAGAAATGTGAATATTTAATAGGTCTTGGTTAGAAATGATCATTAGGCAAATGGAGAGAAATCTATGAAAAATTAAGTCAGATATCACAAGCATACAGGAAGAACTAGCCGTATATACTGACTTAGAAGCCTTTATTGAGTATGACACTAGGATAAATGATCAAACAACAGAGTTTGAGGCAGATCTGATAGTCAAGAAATTAGGGAGGTTTGAGAGAGATAGGCAGGACTATTTGACAGGACGTGAGTTCAATTGAAAGAGAGATAATACTTCTTCACTCCCAGTGGACAAACAAGGAAGGACAGTAGGAAGCGATCTTGGTCGCTTTAATCAAACTCAAAAACAGGGGGACAAGGCCTTTAGAAAATGACTAACATACACCACAGAGGAAGCAACAAGGGCAATAAGGCTACAAATAAAAATAGCTATAGGACTAAATATTGGTATAAAATTAAGTATAAGAATAGGAAAACGGATGTTCAGCCAACTAGGGAGTGCTCAGGGTCAAGTGTTCATGAGGATTACCCTCCCCTCCAGGCACAGGGGGATACATTGGCAAAGCCAACTAGTGAGGTTATACGTGACCTAGGAGAAAAGGAAATTAGTAATCCCCTAAGCCAGGATGGTAGCACTAATGAAAATGGAGATGAAGATCAATTACCACAGGAGGAGATGGTACTACAAGAAACATCTACTGATCATGCGATTGTGAGACATCCAAATTCCAATACACTAGAGAAACAACAGAAGTCCCTCCCAAGACTCAGATCAAATAACCCTCCTGGGGATTAGTCTCTGGATAAAGGCACGCTAGAGACTCTGGAAGAGCTCTATGCAGAAGGAGGTCTAGAATACATCGATGAAACCCCCCCCCCCCCCTTCACTTTTGAGGAGGCAACCAAGAGTACAAATTTTATGCAATTTCATACCTACTTTTTATGAGGTTGTAATGAGCGAATTTAGGAAGATATGTAGGGATAAAAGCCACAAATCCAATAAGGGCCATGAGGCAGGCTGTCAAAGTCCTGGATGTGAGGCCGGATTACAGAGGGGGCGCCCCTTGCGGCTAAGTGCAGCGTAACCCTGGGAATGAGACAGGGAGTACGGTGCACAAAGGTGCACGGGTTGCCAGAGTGCTGTTGCTGAGTAGCTGATAGCAGGGAGCAGCTGGGGTGCGCTGGTAAGGTTGAAGGGCAACCGTGCAAGGAGAGATTCCAGGTATGGAGCCGTGGAGCAACCAGGAGCGGCGTCAGAGCCAGGCCAATGGTCATTCAGCACAGGAATCAGTCCGAATGTAAGGTACAGCAGGAAAATCAGGAACGGAGAAGGTAGCCAAGCCAGGGGTCAAACACAGGAGGACGATCAAGGTACAGATGCGGAGCAGAAGAATAGTCAGGTCCAAGCCGGGGTCAATGCAGGCGGAACACAGGAGTAGTCAGGCAAGCCGAGTAGGTAACAGGAAGCAGGTATCACGACAGGCACAAGGAACACAGGAAGCTGAAGATAATCCAGCAACCAGCGTGGATCAGCAGCAGACTTAAATAGGCAAAAGGGTGCCAATGATTACCGTGATGCGCACGCGTGCGTTAGCGCGTGCGTGTGCGTGCTACCACTGTTGCACACCTGTGTGCGCCCATCGTTGTGTGCCTACGTGCGCGCATGCGCACAGAGATTCGCCTAGCACCACCATGATGGATACTGGCAGAATTACCCATCCTACGGCTATCACCCTGACAGTGCCCCCCCCAAGGGGCAGCCTCCGGATGACCAATCGGGCCCATCTTTCAGGGTATCGGGCTTGAAACATCTGCAACAGTCTAGGAGCATGAATGTTATCTGCTGGTTCCCAAGAATTATCTTCTACAGAGTAACCTTTCCACTTAACAAGAAATTGAATAGTCCTACCTCTCCGACGGCAGTCCAGGATGGCTTCTACTTCATATTCTGTTTTGTTGTCCACCAAGATTGGAGGCGGTGGAACTTCTTCTCTCCCTGGAAAAGGACTGGAAACAACAGATTTTAATAAAGAGACATGGAATATTGGGTGGATCTTATAGGAACTTGGTAAAGACAATTCAAATGCCACTGGGTTAATTTCTTTCTTAATTGTGAATGGATCGATAAACCTCGGTCCTAATTTCCGGGAGGGGCAAGGAAGCTTGAGATTTGTTGAGGAAAGCCATACTCTATCTCCGACTTTAAAGACAGGATCTCTCCTCCCCTTGTCATAATGTTTCTTATAATTCTCTTGGGCTTTCCGCATAGTTGCCTGGAGAGTTAGGTAATTAGCCTGAATGGTATTTATCCTGTCCTGGACTGCGGGGACTGAGGTCTCTGGTATAACATTAGGCAAGAATGAGGGATGGAAACCGTAGTTGGCCCAGAAAGGTGACTGGTTGGTGGAAGCATCAATTGAGTTGTTGTATGCAAACTCCGCACACGGGAGTAGCAGGGACCAATCGTCCTGGGAGAAGGAGCAGAAGCAACGTAAGTACTGTTCTAAAGTCTGGTTAGTTCTTTCGGTTTGGCCGTTGCTTTGAGGATGGTAAGCTGAAGATAGGCACGCTTTAATGGAAAACATTCTGCAGAGCTCCTTCCAGAACTTAGAGGTGAATTGCACACTCTGTCGGACACAATGTTGCTCGGTAGGCCGTGAAGTCTGACTATTTCCTTTATGAAGATCTTCGCCGTGTCAGCAGCAGATGGTGTACCCATCATGGGCAAGAAATGCGCCATTTTGGACAGGCAGTCAACGACTACCAAGATAGTTGTAAATTCCTCCGAGGGTGGTAACTCTACTATGAAATCCATAGATATTTCTTTCCATGGTTGCTCCGGCACAGGTAATGGGCGTAGTAAACCCCAAGATTTGATGTTAGACCCCTTGTTATGTTGACAAATGGTGCAGGAACTGACATATTCCCTGCAGTCAGGCTTCAGAGTGGGCCACCAAAAAGATCGCTGAACAAGCTCCAAAGTCTTTCGTACCCCGAAGTGACCAGCAAGTTGGTTGTCATGTAAAGTTTTTAGGACCTGGGCTCTGGCTTGCTGCGGAACAAAAATGTTCTTTTGATACCAAAGAATCCCTTCCTTGTTTCTTAAGGACAGTGCCTCTGGTTTAGAGCATTGTGAAGAAGCTTGTTTCAGTGAGGAACTCAGGTCGGTTTGAATCATGAGGAAATTCTGTGGAGATAATATAGTGCTGGGAGTGATTTCTTTGGGAGTTTCAGGAAACATCCGGGACAAGGCATCAGCCTTCCCGTTCTTGGACCCAGGGTGGAAGGAGATATGAAAATGGAATCTGGCAAAAAACAAGGCCCATCGAGCTTGTCGGGGTCTTAAGCGTTTAGCAGTGCGAAGATACTCCAGGTTTCTGTGATCCGTGAATATCATGATGGGATGCTGAGCACCTTCAAGGAGGTACCGCCATTCCTCCAGGGCAGTTTTAATAGCCAAGAGCTCTCGATCACCAACGTCATAATTCCTTTCAGATTGACTCATCTTCCGCGAGGAGAAGGCCACAGGATGGAGTAACGACTTAGGACCCTGACGTTGGGATAAGACTGCCCCTGTGGCAACTTCAGAGGCATCAACCTCTAAGATGTAAGGGAGGACCGGATCAGGATGTTGCAGGATGGGTGAGGAAGTAAAGAGAGATTTCAGCTTATCAAAAGCTGATTGGGCTTCCGGAGACCACAGGAACCGAGTATGTAAACGGGTAACTTGGGTGATTGGTGAGATGATGGAGGAAAAGTTCTTTATAAACCTCCTATAAAACTTTGCGAACCCCACAAATCTTTGTACTCCCTTCTTATCTGATGGTGTCGGCCAGTCCAAGATTGCCTGCACCTTTTGCGGGTCCATAGCAACACCACCAGTGGAGATAATTAGCCCCAGGAATTGTATTGACTCCTTTTTGAAATTACACTTTTCTGCTTTTACATAAAGTTTGTGCTTCCGTAGTGTGTGCAGAACTGTCTTAACATGTGTACGATGGAGCTCCAGGGTAGTTGAAAATATCAGGATATCATCCAGGTAGATGATGACGAAGTCATCTAGAAATTCTCGAAAGATATCATTTACGAAATGTTGGAATGTGGCCGGGGTGTTGCACAATCCAAATGGCATCACTAAGTACTCGAAATGTCCAAAGCGAGTTCTGCTGTTTTCCACTCGTCACCCTCTCGGATGCGAACAAGATTGTAGGCTCCTCAAAGGTCAAGCTTAGTAAATATTCGGGCAGTACGGAGTCTCTGGAAAAGTTCTGGAACTAGAGGGAGAGTGTAACGTTTTTTATAGTGATTTTATTGAGCTCCCTGTAATCCACACATGGTCTTAGGGATTTGTCCCTTTTTTCGACAAAAAAGATTCCGGCTCCAGCAGGAGAAGAGGAGGAACGGATGAAGCCTTTCTCCAGGTTTTCATCAACATATTGTCGCAATGTTCCTAGTTCCATCTCCGAGAGGGGAAATATGCGACCGAATGGGATTTCGGCTCCTGGGAGTAATTCGATTGGACAATCGTATGACCGGTGTGGTGGCAGGGCATCAGCCTTCTTTTTATCAAAGATGTCTGAAAACTCCTGGTAGGCCGGTGGAATATTCTGGTTGTTGACAGGTACAGGTTGAACTGACAGGCAACTGGCTACATTGCTGGCTTCAGGGGCAAGACAGTGCTGTAGGCAATAAGGTGAAGTAAATTAAATTTCTTTCTTGATCCAGTTGATCTGGGGGTTGTGGGCTTGGAGCCACGGGGTGCCCAAGATGACGGGGAACATAGGTGAACTTAGGATGTCAAAACGTATAAATTCCATGACCATCAGGAATAGTAATAAAGAGAGAAACAGTCTCTTGTGTCACAGGACCGGAACTAGGCAGGGTGCCATCAGCCAGGAGAACTTCCAATCTATGTTTCTTGGGGAGCAGAGGCAGGCCAAGCTTTGCTGCTAAGTCCAAGTCCAAAAAACAGTCGACTATGGCCTGAAGCTGAACCCCCTTGTCGGCCAACTGTAGCGTGATGGAAAGGGTAGGGTGAGAAGAGGAAGTTCCGGACATCTGGAAGTACGCTGGAGAGTTCTTAGGTAACTTGCTGGGCCTTATGGGGCAGTTGCTCAGGAAGTGCCCTTTTTGGCCACAACAGAGACAGAGATTGGCTTGACGCCGACGCTGTTTCTCCTCAGGAGTCAGTGTGGATCGCACCAAACCAACGGGCATAGCGCCGATCTCTGGTACCAGCATTTTGGGAGCCTGAGAACGTTCAGCCTGGCGCTCCCGAAGGCATCTATCCAACTGGATGGATAGTTGAATGAGCCCCTCGAGGGTAGTAGGGATGCCAATCCTGGCCAACTCGTCCTTGAGGGACTCAGAAAGCCCCAGACGAAACTGGTATTTCAACGCAGCCTCGTTCCAGTCTGTATCTGCAGACCACCGGCGGAAGTCCACAGTATAGTCTTCCACCGGGCGCCATCTCTGCCAAAGAGAATGCGGAGCGGCCTCAGCGGTGGCTGTACGCTGGGGGTCATCATAAAGTTGCGACATAGCCATAAAGAACATTTCTACTGAACTAGTAGCTGGGTCCTTCTGTTCCCATAACCTGTGGGCCCATGCCTGGGGTTCATTGGTCAACAGGGAGATAAGGAAGCCAACTTTGACAGTCTCAGTGGAAAAGGTCCGGGGTTGCAGAGCCAGATATAACAAACAGGCATTTTTGAAGGATCTGAATTTCTGCCGGTCTCCGGAGAAACGTTCAGGGGTAGGTACCCGTGGTTCTGGGGGCAAAGTCAGTACTGAACAGCCCATTGCAGGGAGATTGGTGGAGGAAGGACCAGGATCCAAAAAGGCAGATGGTAGCATGAGTTGTTGCAGTTTTCCTTCCAAGTGGAGGTATCCTTCCTGAAGACTTTGAACAACTTGTGTAAAGATAGTAGCCTGTTGGCACAAAGTCTCTATTGGGGACGCACCTCCGCCGGCCTCAGTCATGGCTGGATTATACTGTTAAAGTCCTGGATGTGAGGCCGGATTGCAAAGGGGGCACCCCTTGCGGCTAAGTGCAGTGTAACCCTGGGAATGAGACAGGGAGTACGGTGGACAAAGGGAGCAGCTGGGGTGCGCTGGTAAGGTTGAAGGGCAACCGTGCAAGGAGAGATTCCAGGTATGGAGCCGTGGAGCAACCAGGAGCGGAGTCAGAGCCAGGCCAATGGTCATTCAGCACAGGAATCAGTCCGAAGGTAAGGTACAGCAGGAAAATCAGGAACGGAGAAGGTAGCCAAGCCAGGGGTCAAACACAGGAGGACGATCAAGGTACAGATGCGGAGCAGAAGAATAGTCAGGTCCAAGCCGGGGTCAATGCAGGTGGAACACAAGAGTAGTCAGGCAAGCCGAGTAGGTAATAGGAAGCAGGTATCACGACAGGCACAAGGAACACAGGAAGCTGAAGATAATCCAGCAACCAGCGTGGATCAGCAGCAGGCTTAAATAGGCAAAAGGGCGCCAACGATTACCGTAATGCACGCTGTTGCACACCTGTGTGCACCCGTCGTTGTGCGCCTACGTGCGTGCAGTCACACAGAGATTCGCCTAGCGCCACCATGATGGATACTGGCAGAATTACCCATCTTACGGCTATCATCCTGACACAGGCATTGAGGCCTCCCTGAGTAGCTTGAAGGAAAACTCAGAAATCGTAATTAGAAAAGCGGACAAAGGTGGAGGTCTGGTCATACAGGATAAGGACCAGTACCTAGAAGAAGCATTCAGACTGTTTGGGGACACTAATACATATGAGAGACTTCTATGGGACCCGACTGTGAGTTACAATGACGACCTCAAAAAACTCTTGGATAGGGCACTATTAAGTCAAGTTTTGACTAAAAACGAGTACCAGTTTCTATACTCCAAACATCCTGTGGTTCCTCATTTTTACCACATACCAAAGGTACATAAGGATATGGAAAAACCTCCAGGTAGACCTATTATTGCAGGAATTGACAGCCTGACCAGTAACCTTGGAAGCTACATAGACCACTTCCTGCAAGATTTAGTAACAAACTTGCCTTCGTATATAAAAGACTCAGGCCATGCCCTAGAGATCCTGATGGCATACAAATGGGAGAAGGGATACAGATGGCTATCGCTTGATGTAACATCCTTGTATACGTCCATTCAGCGTGAGTTTGGACTCAGAGCTGTGGAGTATTACTTGGCAGAAGCACACCGGTTTAGTCCTAAGCAGGCCCAATTTATATATGAATGCATAGAGTATACCTTGACTCATAACTATTTTTCTTTCATGGGCAGTTACTACAGGCAGGTGAGGGGCACAGCCATGGGGGCTAGATTTGCCCCCAGCTATGCTAATTTGTTCATGGGATACTGGGAGATGGAATACATTTGGGCCAACAACCCATTTGGGAGGAACCTTGTACTGTACTCACGGTACATCGATGATGTTCTCATCATCTGGAATGGGACCGATGAGGAGCTAGAAGGTTTCCTGGCGCATTGTGCGGGCAATCCCTTTGGAATCTCGTTCACGCATGTTGTCGACGATAAGTCCTTAGTGTTTTTAGATCTGGAACTGAGAGCGGAAAATAACGGTACGATTTAGTGAAAAAAACCCAAAAGGGTAAAAGCTGCACTTGGAAATCAAAAAATTGAATGAACCAATCAGTAATGAAAAAACAAAAAGCTGCCAGCACCCAAGAGTCCAGTATCAAACTCCAAAAACACAATATAAACAAAGAAAGTGCAGCGCTAAAACTTATGTGAAAATTCTAGGACCAGGAAAAGACTAGAGCAATGTCCTATAGAAATGACTAATATATAATAAAGTGAACAATAATATGGAGTGAGTCAAGCAATTAAATCAACATAAATTGCAAATATATATACATGTGAAAAAAAAGTAATCGGAAAAAAAGAGTCCGTGCAGGAATATTCAATCCATAAGTAGACAAATAAAAACACACATCCGTGAAAGATGCAGGGAAAAAACGTCAGTACAGTTGTGCACCCTGAAGTGAGTTTTAGATTCTGCTTACCGGATGGCGATGACTGCTATTACGGCAGTCTCGCCCAGCATAGGGAATATGGTCTCCCAAAAACCAAAGAACGCAATACAGGAACAACAGCTTTAACGGTGGGTCGTTTCCGGAAATACAAAACAGAATGCTTCCATAGTGTAAAACGTATAAAACAAAGGGATTTATTTCAATAAAAAAGGAATCGCACTTACAATGCTACAGATAACATGAGGCAAAAGTTGTAAAATCATGAGTAGCAGTGTCTCCGTGTGCCGCACTTCACTTCCTACACTCGTAAGCCCATCCCAAGGCGTGATGATGTCACTGTCATAGGCTCCTCCCTACGCGTTTCGTCACGATAGGACGTCATCTGGGGATTGGCCAGGTGACCATGTCATCACGTTTGGGCATTAATATACACCGAAAGCGCCATTTTAGCAGTCATCTGAGATACACACCAGCTGGGATGTGGCTTATTTAGAACAATATGTTGCTCAAAAGATGGTACCCCGTAGCCTAAGATGGGAGGTTAACCCCCAGAAAGGAGAAACTGACTTAGAAGGCTGGTTTGTTTATTTTAATGACACTGGCATAAAATTCCTTGGTTTTCTGTCGGATAAAAAACGTGATAAACTAAAAATCTTAAATGATGAGATTTCTTCAGTCCGAGATAAACTTTTAATCTATAAGGACCATGAAGCATATAAACAGAAATCTGACCATTTGAGACAATTTCTTGAGAAGGAAGATAATGATCAAAAAATTCAGAAAAGGAAAAAATATAATCGTGACCTTGCAGACTACTCTAATAAAGCAGTCTTTAAATGGCAGATTTTTGTAGAGGAATCTACAGATGGGACAGCGACGGTTAATCACCAGTCCTTTCCATTACAACCTCCCCCACCCATTTTTTCAGGTAGAGATACGCGACCTCCATCTTTGATTAGTGGGAATATAGGGATTGTCCCCCCTATCTCTTCCCCTCGGACTAACCAACGAGGACAACCCGTTGTTAGACCTAAATCTTCTAGAAACAATGATAAACCTATTTATCAAAAGTTCCCCCCTCAAGGTATTCCTCAAAAATTCCACCATAAAGGACCACCTCCTAGGAATAATAACCGAGGAAATTATCCTCCTAGGAGAACTTCCAATGTCAATTATCAACGGCAGGGACAATGGGACTACCGAGACGATCCTAGGGATAACTACCAAAGACCCTATGACTATAGGGTGGAATTATGTAAATTCATCATCCACCCCACAGGTTTATAACTCTCAGGAGAGACAGATTCCCCTGCAAAACAGATTTGCTCCCCTCTCTTATCATCAAGATCCTTATTTTGAAGATAATCCTGTCATCCCTAGGCACCCCAACCAATATGGGGGTTTTCCTAGAGACGAATATCAAAACTCACCTCCAAATTACACGGATGCCAACCAGACTCGTTTTATTCCCCAGGGCAACCACAAAGCAAAAAGAGGTTACGACGAAAAAGAGGCACCAGAGAGGGGAGGAGGATCAGGTCCAAAGAAAAGAAAACAATAGATATCAGTGGCGTTTTCAACTTGAGTAAAGTTCAATTATCTGAAGGAGAACAGAGAGTTCTTAGTTTAGGTCTCAAGTTTGCACCCCCTCACAGGTTGAATACATTTGAGACATTTATAGATATACACAAATTCATAAGGAAAATTAACATCAAAAGATATTTTAAGTTTCAAAGATTTTTATTGGAAAATTTCACAATAAAACATACAATTGCGTAATACAGAATACAATAAGTTCCTGAAATAGTTACATGCTATTGCTGGCAAAAACTTTACAGTCAATCAGATCAAAAATAAAAAAAGAAATGATAAAACTGAAGATTCGGTAGAATCGAAGGACAATTAAAGGCTGGATACGGGTACTAATAAACCAAAATAAATACTAAGGAAAATATTAGAACGTAACCGATAAATAATCCTAGGAGTCATGAAACTGGACCTAGTGTTAAAGTCAGGATAGTCGGAAGGGATTCCCCCACCGCCCTAGAAGAGTACCAGGTAAGAGTGTAGTTTGTTTTTAATGAGAGCCAGCCAGGATCTGCCAGTGCCCACACACACTACCCCTATGGGATCTTACTGTAGGTGTGATAAGGGTCCTCCCAGCATCCCCCACTGTCTATGGTAATGAAAGGCCCTAGAGGAAGGACCCAATGTTGGTACACTCTTCCTCCAGGCCCCTGAGTACAAGAAAATGAAAATTAACTAGCGGTGGTGGAATCTCCCCGACGTCCCATCCCGTCTTATCCAGGATTACCGTATCCAATGGGATTGAGAGAGCTAAGTTCTACCAAAAGAGCCTGGGAGGCTAAGAATAGCCAGAGAGAGGACAGAAAGAATGTAGAAGTGAGGACAGAGAAAAGGAAGAGTGGAGAATTGTTCAGTTTAGAGTATGGGTAGATCCAGCAGCAGGTCCCGTTCCCGGTATTAAAGCTATATTACAGAGCGTGGCCCAGGGTTCCCAAATAGCATAGAATCTATCCATGTTATCATTCAGCTTAGCTACTATTTGTTCCTGAGCCATTATCCAAGACACCTTCCTTTTACAATGCTGAAGAGCCACCGTTGGTTTTTTCCAGGCCTTTGCTATAGTGGTTTTTGCTCCTAGCAATACAAAGAAAGCGAGGTCCTGTAGATGTTTAGTTAAATCTGGGATGGTGTGGTTGAATAAGGCTATATAAGAGCTGGGACCAATTGGTGTCTTTACTAATTTGCTAATTATTTGAAAGATTTTCCGCCACAAAGTTCTAATGCGGGGGCAGGTCCACCAAATATGTATTATAGACCCAACTAGCCCGCAACCCCTAAAGCACAAAGGAGAAGTCCCAGGGAAGATTGAAGCTAATTTAGAGGGAACAAAGTACCATCTGGACAAAACCTTTATATTAGCTTCTATAAGGGAAATGTTCATCAAAAGATATTTTATGCTTAATCCCATCGGTAATCATAGTCAGATTCTACCCACCAATGTATCCCCCCTTGTGACTTATGGTGTTTCTAACCATACATGTCAGACTACCACCAGAGATGTGAATAATACCTCGATTAGACACACCAATTTTTCAAATGCTTCACTAATTAACCCCCCAGGATTCGTCGCTCCATCAATACAAGTTTTTAAAGAGATGGTTATTAAGGACTTGATGGCACTTAACATCCCTAGAAACAACACCAACAGCGATCTTCAACATCATCTTAAACAAATTTGCGAACGAAATGATATTGTAATACGTCCCGCGGACAAGGGTGGGGGGATCGTTATTCTGGATAAAACCAGCTACTTGAAAGAAATGAATAGACTCTTATCTGATCGTACCACTTATTCACCTTTGGCATCCAATCCCACAGTCAAATTTAAAAGAGAGCTGCAGAGCCTCGTTGATAAAGGATATGAACAAGGGATTTTGAATAAAAAAGAAAAGACATACCTGGTTCCCTCTGCCCCGAGAGTCCCAGTTATGTACTATCTGCCAAAAATCCATAAAAACCTTTCCCAGCCACCAGGCCATCCGATTATTAGTGGCATCGATTCGATTACAGCTAGAATTGGCAGATATGTGGATAAAGCAAAAAGAGGTTGGGACTTTGTGTGAGGCACACTGCTACATAACATAATATGAACCAATCAGTGTAAATATAATTTATTAAATACAAAAAGGCATACAGGACATAGTAACATTGTAAAATTATTAAAATTGCATAGTAAATAGTGGGTAACATATAAACCTTATATTGCAATCACTATATAATACATATTAAGCTTACAATAAAAATTTAATAGACCTAGAAATGTAAGCCTGATTGTAATGGTAACATATAACTCAATAATATTAGATTGGTGCATAATGATAATTTGATGGTAGTCAGGTAAGATGGTAGAACATGGGGGAATGTTCTACCAATATGTGGATAATTTTCTCCAACCCCTAGTAGTTGCGACTCCTTCATACTTGAAGGACACCACTCAGGTTATCAATCTACTTGAGGGATTTGAATGGAGAGATGGCTACATCTTAGCTACGGCGGATGTGGCCTCTCTCTATACCATTATTTCCCACCAGCAAGGCTTCGAAGCAGTACATTTTTACCTTGATCAGGATCTTTCGTTATCAAAATCACAAAAACAGTTTATTATGGCACTTCTTAGCTTTGCTACAAGCCATAATTATTTTTGGTTTGAGGGCGATTTCTTTTTGAAAACATGTGGTGTAGCTATGGGCGCGAAGTTCGCGCCCAGTCTGGCCAATTTATTTATGGCCAGATGGGAAAAAGAAGTTATTGACACTAATTCCCCTAAGGAATTGCTTCTTTGGAGAAGATATATCGATGATGTCCTCCTTGTGTGGGACAGAGATTTACATTCCCTTAAAAACTTCTTCTCCAAACTCAATTCCAACAATAGAGGCATATCCTTACAGTTTGAAGCTAGCCAATCTAAAATTCATATTCTTGACCCAAATATCATGGTTACTAATGGTCATTTAATTACCAACACACACTTTAAAGAGACGGATCGGAATGCATATATTCCACTTTCTAGCTGCCATCATCCATCATGGCTAGGGGCCGTCCCTCAAAGTCTATTTCAGCGTATCAGACGTAACTGTACCGATATTTCAGACTACCATCAACAAGCTTTAATATTAAAACAACATTTTTTTAGATAAAGGCTATTCTGGAAATGATATTGATACTACCATCAACAAGATTGCCAATATGGATAGATCTCTTATGCTACATAGAGAAAGAGAACTGAATCAGGGGCCTACTAACAGATTTGAATGGTCCATGATTACAGGCTATTCCAACCAACATTTCTCCATTAAAAAAATCTTTCGGAAACATTGGAATATACCTAAGAATGATACCATACTTGGCACAGTCATTCCAGACAAACCAGCAATGATATACAGGGGAGCTCCCTCTCTCTCAACAGTTGACCCCCCAAGAAGTATCTCTTTCTTCCAAAACATGAAAGGTTTTTTCCCCTGTCGCAAGTGTAAGATCTGCCAGATCAATTCTTTCAGGGGGAGGAAATGCGAAACTTTTTGTTCAACAGTCACATATAGGATTTATAATATCGAGTCCTTTATTACATGCTCTACCCAGTATGTAGTTTATCTTATCCAGTGTCCATGCTCAAAACAGTACATTGGACGCACTAAACGCGAATTGCATGTGCGCCTTTCAGAACATGTCACTAATATCAAGCGAGGATTCACTAAACATAATCTGTCAAGGCACTATGCTAAGTATCACAATAAAAAACTGAAAGGTACTCTTTTTCTAGCCATTGATAGAATACCTCCCCATTGGAGAGGTAACAATATGGTCAAATCCATCTCTAGACTTGAGACCAGATGGATTTTTGACATGGTATCTTCCAGACCTCATGGGTTAAACGTGGAATGGGATATAAATTGTTTTATAAATAATGCATGAAGTAACTCCTCTTCCTTCATGTTTTTAATGGATATTTTTAATTTTTAATTTTTAATTCTATCAAAAAATGTTCTATTAATTTTTTTATGTATTTTCTCATATCCAATAATGTTTTTTGGCTTATTGCAAAGATTCCAGTTTTATATCAAGCCATCTTTGATGTATGATACTTTTACAGTCGGTTGCGGTGCCTATGTTTGCTGAATGTTCCTTCCGTTGCCAAGTTTCATCCTGTATTATTAATATCCTTCGCTGCCACAAGATGGCGTTTTTCCTTCACTTCCCTAGCAGGCCATACTTAACACTGACGGCCAGCAGTTAATATGGCTGAACCGTTCTCTTTCCTACTACATCGTTTAATTGCCAGTAGTCAAAATGGTGCTTTCGGTGTATATTAATGCCCAAACGTGATGACATGGTCACCTGGCCAATCCCCAGATGACGTCCTATCATGACGAAATGCGTAGGGAGGAGCCTACGACGGTGACGTCATCACGCCTTTGGATGGGCTTACTAGTGTAGGAAGTGAAGTGCGGCACACGGAGACACCGCTACTCGTGATTTTACAACTTTTGCCTCATGTTATCTGTAGCATTGTAAGTGCGATTCCTTTTTTATTGAAATAAATCCCTTTGTTTTATACGTTTTACACTATGGAAGCATTCTGCTTTGTATTTCCGGAAACGACCCACCGTTAAAGCTGTTGTTCCTGTATTGCGTTCTTTGGTTTTTGGGAGACCATATTCCCTATGCTGGGCGAGACTGCCGTAATAGCAGTCATCGCCATCCGGTAAGCAGAATCTACAACTCACTTCAGGGTGTTTTTATTTGTCTACTTATGGATTGAATATTCCTGCACGGACTCTTTTTTTCCGATTCCTTTTTTTTCACATGTATATATATTTGCAATTTATGTTGATTTAATTGCATGAATAACTCCATATTATTGTTCACTTTATTATATATTAGTCATTTCTATAGGACATTGCTCTAGTCATTTCCTGGTCCTAGAATTTTCACAACAGTACGATTTATTCAAGAACACACTTTAAGCCGAGTGCAGGCAATTCGTACCTGCATGCCCACAGCCACCACCATCCAAGGTGGATCAAGAATGTTCCTTTTGGCCAGTTCAGTAGGCTTAAGCGGAGCTGTACCTTAAAAAAGGATTACGAAGACCAAAGTCTAATCCTGAAGAACAAATTTAAAGAGAAGGGGTACGAAAAAGCGCATATTGAGGAGGCCTTCCAAAAATACTTGAAGTTGTATGAAGAAGCTGGTGAAGAAAGAGAATAAATAGTGAGGAACCATGATAAAAATAAAAATGAACCATTACAAGTGAGGTTCTGCACCAGATTTAACAACAAGGTCCCAACAATACAGAGAATCTTCAAGAAAAACTGGAAGATACTCGAATCTGATCCATTCCTGAAGACTTGCCTTTCGTCCCATCCCAATTTAGTGTTTAGAAGACGGAAAGACCTAAGGAGTATCATTGCCCCAAGTAGGGTAAAGAAGAGTAAAAGCAGGGGGCTGAATAACCTTTGGACTACCATCTTCAATCAGAAGGGTACTTACAGATGTGGAAGTGCGAATTGTGGAAATTCACATATTCACATATGTGCCACAGGAAGAAAGATCTTATTAGGGTAGACGGGAGATGTCATAATATAAAGCAGTTTATCAACTGCGGTACCCCATATGTTATATATGGTCTAATTTGCCCGTGTGGCCTAATGTACGTTGGTCGCACTTCCCGACAAATGAGGACGAGGATGAATGAGCATAGCAGCAGCATCTCGACAGAAAAAGATAAATGTTCAGTACCCAGACACTTCAAGGAGGTTCATGATAGTAATATCGGTGGCCTGAAAGTGTTTGGAATAGAGGCCATATCAAATGATCTGGACAGTGGCAAGAAGTACCAGATTCTATGTAGGAGAGAGGCTTTCTGGATCTTTACTCTGGGGACTTTGGCCCCGCAGGGCCTCAATGAAGAAATTGAGTTACACAATATAGTGTGACTCATGCGGGACAATAGGGAATACATTACTATAGAGATCTAGTCCCCCTACCCTTTTATTGGTGCCATCATGTCAGGACAGGTATCTTATGGGCCCCGTCCCCTATCCCCTTGGGACATGGCCATGGCCGCCTGGTGGTAGAGGCCATGAACCGGGCTTGATGTACCCATGGTGGCTGCTGATGTTGCCGCATCTATTTGAGGGTATAGGGTCAATACCCTATAAGTTGAATTATTAGTCTGGTAGGCTTTAGGGTCAATTCTTTGAGGGTTTAGGTTTGGATAGGGGAGGGGAACCTTATGTAGCTCATCTGCTTATGCACTTTTCTGTAACATTTTGGTTTACTTGTACGAATCACTAACTGAATTCAGGCGGTCAATGGGGTTTCTGCAGATTCATGACACTTCAGGGAATGACCACTATGTCTATAGTTTGTATATGTAGTGGTCTCCCTGTTCGGTCCTTTTTTCTATTTATACCTATCCATTTGAATATGGTTTTGGTATTTTGAATCTGATGCACAGTGGGTTGGTGCAATTAATTATTAATGTTTATTTTTACTAGAACTATTGCTGTCGCTATAGCATGTATGTGTGTATGCATACAATACATGCGTGCGCCCTTACATGCTAGTATGTCTGTGATATATTATATCAAGATACTTATTTTATTATATATATATTTTTTTTTAATAGATATTATATGTATAGTCTTATATATATTTTTTATGATATTATGTAGCTGTAGACAATCTTGTACTTTTTCCGGACCGGAAGTGCGGGTTGGAACGCAGGGACCCCCGCACTTCCTGGTTCTGCAATGGTTTGCGTTCCAGCGAGCGCTACGGTACAACGAGGGACCCCAGTAACAGAATGGATGGCAGCAATCCCCCTCCGGTACAGAGCCTTAGAGTGTGAGGCACGAGGGTAGGTTCATTTATGTTCTTGGGAGATTGGGTAATGTATTGCCATGAACATTAGCATCAGCTGGACTGAGACTAGCACACTCTATGCTGGGCAACTGATGTAGCTCTATTGCACTCTATGTGGATTTGTGGATGCATTATCTATGTGGCAAACTGCTTGCCCTGTTAGTAGCCCTGTATGTGGTTGCACTGTTATAGAATGACATAGAGAGGGCAGTAAGTACTGCCCCTGTATTTGGAGTTAAATTTTATGGATGGGCGTGGCCTATTAGGGCAGTGATCCTTTGTGGCGTGGTCATATGGATGGGTACATTAGGGCACACAGGACAGAGGAACCACAGACCGCCTAGGCTCTGAGGAAAGGGGCGCGCCCCTGAAACGCATCAGCCGTTCAGCCGCGTGGGGTGCCATCGTCTACCTCTTGTTATCAGGCAGCGAAGGATACAGCTGCTACCGTTAAGAAAAGCCTGTTTTCAATGCTCGCTTGTGAGTAGTATCTTTGTTTTTATACTTTTAATTAGGGATGAGCCGAACACCCCCCGGTTCGGTTCGCACCAGAACCTGCGAACGGACCGAAAGTTCGCACGAACGTTAGAACCCCATTGACGTCTATGGGACTCGAACGTTCGAAATCAAAAGTGCTCATTTTAAAGGCTAATTTGCATGGTATTGTCCTAAAAAGGGTTTGGGGACCCGGGTCCTACCCCAGGGGACGTGTATCAATGCAAAAAAAACTTTTAAAAACGGCCGTTTTTTCGGGAGCAGTGATTTTAATGATGCTTAAAGTAAAAAAAAAGTGAAATATTCCTTTAAATATCGTACCTGGGGGGTGTCTATAGTATGCCTGTAAAGTGACGCGTGTTTCCCGTGTTTAGAACAGTCCCTGCACCAAATGTCATTTTTAAAGGAAAAAATCTCATTTAAAACTGCTTGCGGGTTTAATGTAATGTCGGGTCCTGGCAATATGGATGAAAATCAGTGAGACAAACGGCATGGGTACCCCCAGTCCATTACCAGGCCCTTTGGGTCTTGTATGGATATTAAGGGGAACCCCGCACCCAAATTAAAATAAGGAAAGGTGTGGGGCCACCAGGCCCTATATACTCTGAACAGCAGTATACAGGCGGTTCAAACAAGACAGGGACTGTAGGTTTGTTGTTAAGTAGAATCTGTTTGTAATTTTGAACATTTTTAACGTGTTTAGCTCCAGCCAAAAAATCTTTTTTAAGCTTTTTGGAAAACATAGGGAAGGGTTATCACCCCTGTGACATTTGTTTTGCTGTCTTTCCTCCTCTTCAGAAGATTTCACCTCACTTTTTGTCCCAATGAAAAATGTTTTTTGAAAATTTGGGTTTTTTGTGGAACAAGGATTGGAAAGCATCAGTGGAAAGGAGAAATGTTTTTCCCATATTAACTCTTACAGGAGAGAATTTCCCTTCCTAGGGATAGATTTCATCTCACTTCCTGTTGTCTCCTTCCGTTTGCAAGTAGGAGTCGTTTGTAAGTTAGATGTTTGAAAGTAGGGTCCTGCCCTATATACTCAGCAGAAATTTGGGCCTTAGGTGTTGCTGTGGCCACAACACTGTAAGCCCTCACAGGGCCCTGCTGTGAAATATTAGATCAAAAATTGTAATTACATGCCCCTGTTGAACAGGAGCTGAAAGATTAGGCCTTAGGCACTGGTGCTGGTGCCACAACACTGCAACCCCTCACAGACACTCTAGTTGGAACGCAGGAACGAGCCCTGCTGCAAAGTATTGCATCAAAAATTGTAATTACACGCCCCTGTTAAACAAGGGCTGAAAAATTGGGCCTTAGGCACTGGTGCTGGTGCCACAACACTGCAACCCCTCACAGACACTCTAGTTGGAACGCAGGAATGAGCCCTGCTGCAAAGTATTGCATTAAAAATTGTAATTACACGCCCCTGTTAGACAGGGGCAGAAAAATTGGGCCTTAGGCACTGGTGCTGGTGCCACAACACTGCAACCCCTCACAGACACTCTAGTTGGAACGCAGGAACGAGCCCTGCTGCAAAGTATTGCATCAAAAATTGTAATTACACGCCCCTGTTAGACAGGGGCAGAAAAATTGGGCCTTAGGCACTGGTGCTGGTGCCACAACACTGCAACCCCTCACAGACACTCTAGTTGGAACACAGGAACGAGCCTTGCTGCAAAGTATTGCATCAAAAATTGTAATTACACGCCCCTGTTAGACAGGGGCAGAAAAATTGGGCCTTAGGCACTGGTGCTGGTGCCACAACACTGCAACCCCTCACAGACACTCTAGTTGGAACGCAGGAATGAGCCCTGCTGCAAAGTATTGCATCAAAAATTGTAATTACACGCCCCTGTTAAACAGGGGCAGAAAAATGGGCCTTAGGCACTGGTGCTGGTGCCACAACACTGCAACCCCTCACAGATACTCTAGTTGGAATGCAGGAACGAGCCCTGCTGCAAAGTATTACATCAAAAATTGTAATTACACGCCCCTGTTAAACAGGGGCTGAAAAATTGTGCCTTAGGCACTGGTGGTGGTGCCCGGAACCAAAAATGTTCTTACAAGCTATCAGCGTGATGATTGAGGAGGAAGAGGATAATTACTCAGGGATAGTCACTCAGCATCAGCATAGGCAGTCTTTGAAGGGATCTGAGATTTCAAAAAAAATTATTCGGTTACATCAGCATCAGGTGCTTGGTAGCTGGTGGTGATCCAAGACTGATTCATTTTTATGAAGGTCAGTCGATCGACCGAGTCGGTGGACAGAGAGCACCCTGTGATCGGTTACCACGCCTCCAGTAGCACTGAATGTGCGTTCCGAAAGAACGCTGGATGCAGGACAGGCCAGTAGCTCAATTGCATACTGTGCAAGCTCTGGCCAGTGATCCATCCTCCAGACCCAGTAACCCAGAGGATTTTCGGTGGGAAAGGTGTCCAAGTCTGATCTTGCCCCTAGGTATTCCTGCACCATGTAAAACAGACGCTGGCGATGGTTGCTGGAACCGATCATACCTTGGGGCTGCGGACCAAAAAATTGTCTGAACGCATCGGTCAGACGGCCACCTTCTCCACCGCTCCTTCTTTGACTGACCGAAGCCTCAGCAACACGTTGTCCAGAAACAGGAGTTTGTAACCTCCCAGTCTCTGGGAACACGTTGCACAGACCTTTCTGCAAGGCCTCCCGAAGATGTTTCATCCTCTGCTCCCTCTGCGATGGCAAGATAAGGTCCGCAACCTTACCCTTGTAACGTGGATCAAGGAGGGTTGCCAGCCAGTATTGGTCCCTCTCCTTGATACCACGAATACGAGGATCCTTACGCAGGCTTTGCAGGATCAGAGAGGCCATGCAGCGTATGTTTGCTGAGGCATTCGGTCCGGAGTCCTCTGGGTCACTAAGGACGTCATGGTCCGCAGCCACCTCCTCCCAGCCACGTACAAGTCCATGTGTTTCTTGGGACTGATCCCTTAAAGACTGCTGCTGATTCTGAGTGCCAGGCTCCACCTCCATACTGACACAATCTTCCTCCTCCTCCTCCTCCTCCTCCTCCTCTTCCTGTGTGATCGGCGGGCACGCAGGAACACTCTCTGGATAAAGGGGGCCTTGAGAGCTAAGGAAGTCCTCTTCCTGCCTCTGTTCTGCCTCAAGTGCCCTGTCCATTATTCCACGCAGCGTGTGCTCCAACAAGTGGACAAGGGGGACAGTGTCACTGATGCATGCACTGTCACTGCTCACCATCCTCGTGGCCTCCTCAAATGGTGACAGGACAGTGCATGCATCCCTGATCATGGCCCACTGGCGTGGGGAAAAAAAACCAAGCTCCCCTGACCCTGTCCTGGTGCCATAGTCGCACAGGTACTCATTGATGGCCCTCTGCTGCGTGTGCAGCCGCTGCAGCATGGCCAACGTTGAGTTCCCCCTGGTGGGCATGTCACAGATTAGGCGGTTCTTGGGCAGGTTAAACTCCTTTTGGAGGTCCGTCAGCCGAGCACTGGTATTATATGACCGGCGGAAATGCACACAGACTTTCCTGGCCTGCCTCAGGACATCCTGTAAGCCCGGGTACCTGCCCAAGAACCGCTGCACCACCAAGTTAAGGACGTGAGCCAAACAGGGCACATGGGTCATTTGTCCCTGTCGGAGGGCAGAGAGGAGGTTGGTGCCATTGTCGCAAACCACCATTTCTGCCTTAAGTTGGCGTGGCGTCAACCACCTCTGAACCTGCCCCTGCAGAGCTGACAGAACCTCTGCCCCAGTGTGGCTCCTGTCCCCCAAGCACACCAGCTCAAGCACCGCATGGCATCTTTTGGCCTGCGTACTTGCTTAGCCCCTTGAACGACTACGGAGCACCGCTGGTTCAGAGGAAGAGGCCATGGAGGAAGAAGAAGAGGAGGGGGTGGAGGAGAGAGGTGTGTCACAATCACTAGCATTTTGGAGGCGTGGTGGTGGAACAACCTCCAACACTACTGCACCTTGTCCTGCATCCTTCCCAGGTGCCAGCAGAGTCACCCAATGCGCCGTGAAACTTAGGTAACGTCCCTGTCCATGCCTGCTGGACCATGAGTCAGCGTTAATATGCACCTTACCGCTGACCGCCCTGTCCAGCGAGGCATGGACATTGCCTTCCACATGCCGAAATCGCCTTCCGTGAGAAAAAGTGGCGTTTGGGTACCTGCCACTGAGGAACCGCACATTCCACAAACTCACGGAAGGGGGCAGAGTCTACCAACTGAAAAGGCAGCAGTTGAAGTGCTAGCAATTTTGCCAAGCTAGCATTCAACCGCTGGGCATGTGGATGGCTGGGAGCAAACTTCTTTCGGCGGTGCAGCAGCTGGGGCAGGGAAATTTGCCTGGTACAATCTGACGTCGGTCTACCAAAAGCAGATTGCCCACAAGTACTTGGCTGTGACACACCTAATTCTACACCTTCATTCCTCTCAGTGCAGGTCTCAGAGAGGACTGAAGGTCTAGTGGGGTTGGAAATCTCAGCTGATGAGGAGCAAGGAGAGGTCCTCTTTGTTCTTTGGTGTGGGTCTTTTAGATACGCTTGCCAACGAACTGCATGGCAGGTCAACATATGTCTGGTCAAGCATGTGGTACCCAAGCGGGAGATGTTTTGGCCACGTGAGATACGCTTGAGACATATGTTGCAAATAGCAGTGGTGCGATCTGATGCACTCGTCTCAAAAAAGGCCCACACCAAAGAACTTTTTGAATAACGCGCAGAGACTGCAGCGCCCTGCACATGTGGAGCTTTGGGGTGTGATGCAGTCAATGTGCTGCCCTTAGGCTGGCCCCTGAAGTGCATCCTGCCTCGTTGGTGATGTGCCGCCTCCTCCTCCTTCTCCTCTTCCTCTCTCCTATCAGGCACCCACGTTGAGTCAGTGACCTCATCATCCCCTCCCTCCTCATCACTGGAGCAAACCTGGCAGTATGCTGCAGCAGGGGGAGCATGACTGCCAGATTGCTGTCCTTCTTGGGCACCCTCTCTGTCCGTGCTCATGTTACTGCCTTCATCGAGCTCAGTATCATCATCAGTGCCTTCCAAACGCTGGGCATCCTCCTGGAGCATGTACCCAACACTGTGGTCAAAGAGTTCGAGGGACTCCTCAGGAGGACATGGTGGGGCTAGGGAAGGAGTCACTGATGACATTGAGCCGAGGGAAGAGGCCGCTGCTTTGCCAGACAAAGCACCCTGGGCATGGGTGAGAGAGGATGAGGACGGCTTGGTCATCCACTCGACCAAGTCTTCCGCATGTTGCGGCTCAACACGGCCAGCTGCCGAAAAAAAGGCCAAGCGTGTCCCATGGCCACATGCTGATGAGGATGCACCGTCTCCACGACCAGCACTAGACACAGAGCCTGCTTGCCCTCTCTTATTGGCTTGTGACTGTCTGCCTCTCCTTCTTGGCCTTCCAGACATACTAATGGCCTGTAGCTGCACTAAGCTGGGATATATATATATATATATATGTACTGATACTGCAGCTAGCAAAATCAACTGCCTGCCTGTAGTATGAGAACACCACCAACCTTCTACAGGTAGCTTTAGCTGAACACTGTGAGGTGGACGCACCCCACTAACTTGTAGGTTTAGCTGAACACTGTGAGCAGGACGCACTGCACTAACTGCCTGACTGTGGTACTAATAGGATCAAAAGAACACCAGCAATTTTCTTCAGGTAGCTGTATTTACTGTAACAAGACAAGCCTGCCTGTCAGTAAGAAGATAACAGAAACGGATCTAGCTGAACACTGTGAGCAGGACGCACCCCACTAACTTGTAGGTTTAGCAGAACACTGTGAGCAGGACGCACTGCACTAATTGTAAATAGTCTAGCTGCCTGACTGTGGTACTAATAGGATCAAAAGAACACCAGTAATTTTCTTCAGGTAGCTGTAAATACTGTAACAAGACAAGCCTGCCTGTCTGTAAGAAGATACCAGGAATGGATCTAGCTGAACACTGTGAGCAGGATGCACTGCACTAAATGTAAATAGTCTAGCTGCCTGACTGTGGTACTAATAGGATCAAAAGAACACCAGTAATTTTCTTCAGGTAGCTTTATATACTGTAACAAGACAAGCCTGCCTGTCAGTAGGAAGATAACAGGAACGGTTCTAGCTGAACACTGTGAGCAGGACGCACTGCACTAAATGTAAATAGCCTAGCTGCCTGACTGTGGTACTAATAGGATCAAAAGAACACCAGTAATTTTCTTCAAAATACTGTAACAAGACAAGCCTGCCTGTCAGTAAGAAGACAACAGGAACGGATCTAGCTGAACACTGTGAGCAGGACGCACTGCACTAAATGTAAATAGTCTAGCTGCCTGACTGTGGTACTAATAGGATCAAAAGAACACCAGTAATTTTCTTCAGGTAGCTTTATATACTGTAACAAGACAAGCCTGCCTGTCAGTAGGAAGATAACAGGAACGGATCTAGCTGAACACTGTGAGCAGGACGCACTGCACTAAATGTAAATAGTCTAGCTGCCTGACTGTGGTACTAATAGGATCAAAAGAACACCAGTAATTTTCTTCAGGTAGCTGTAAATACTGTAACAAGACAAGCCTGCCTGTCAGTAGGAAGATAACAGGAACGGATCTAGCTGAACACTGTGAGCAGGACGCACTGCACTAAATGTAAATAGTCTAGCTGCCTGACTGTGGTACTAATAGGATCAAAAGAACGCCAGTAATTTTCTTCAGGTAGCTTTATATACTGTAACAAGACAAGCCTGCCTGTCAGTAGGAAGATAACAGGAACGGATCTAGCTGAACACTGTGAGCAGGACGCACTGCACTAAATGTAAATAGTCTAGCTGCCTGACTGTGGTACTAATAGGATCAAAAGAACACCAGTAATTTTCTTCAGGTAGCTTTATATACTGTAACAAGACAAGCCTGCCTGTCAGTAGGAAGATAACAGGAACGGATCTAGCTGAACACTGTGAGCAGGACGCACTGCACTAAATGTAAATAGTCTAGCTGCCTGACTGTGTTACTAATAGGATCAAAAGAACACCAGTAATTTTCTTCAAAATACTGTAACAAGACAAGCCTGCCTGTCAGTAAGAAGACAACAGGAACGGATCTAGCTGAACACTGTGAGCAGGACGCACTGCACTAAATGTAGATAGTCTAGCTGCCTGACTGTGGTACTAATAGGATCAAAAGAACACCAGTAATTTTCTTCAGGTAGCTTTATATACTGTAACAAGACAAGCCTGCCTGTCAGTAGGAAGATAACAGGAACGGATCTAGCTGAACACTGTGAGCAGGACGCACTGCACTAAATGTAAATAGTCTAGCTGCCTGACTGTGGTACTAATAGGATCAAAAGAACACCAGTAATTTTCTTCAGGTAGCTGTAAATACTGTAACAAGACAAGCCTGCCTGTCAGTAGGAAGATAACAGGAACGGATCTAGCTGAACACTGTGAGCAGGACGCACTGCACTAAATGTAAATAGTCTAGCTGCCTGACTGTGGTACTAATAGGATCAAAAGAACACCAGTAATTTTCTTCAGGTAGCTTTATATACTGTAACAAGACAAGCCTGCCTGTCAGTAGGAAGATAACAGGAACGGATCTAGCTGAACACTGTGAGCAGGACGCACTGCACTAAATGTAAATAGTCTAGCTGCCTGACTGTGGTACTAATAGGATCAAAAGAACACCAGTAATTTTCTTCAGGTAGCTGTAAATACTGTAACAAAACAAGCCTGCCTGTCAGTAGGAAGATAACAGGAACGGATGTAGCTGAACACTGTGAGCAGGACGCACTGCACTAAATGTAAATAGTCTAGAAGATAACAGGAACGGATCTAGCTAAACTGAATACAGTGTATATATATATATATGCAACACCTAGGATGCATATACAGTGGCTTGCGAAAGTATTCGGCCCCCTTGAACTTTTCAACCTTTTGCCACATTTCAGGCTTCAAACATAAAGATATAAAATTTTTATTTTTTGTGAAGAATCACCAACAAGTGGGACACAATTGTGAAGTGGAACGAAATCTTTTGGATTTTTGAAACTTTTTTAACTAATAAAAAAATGAAAAGTGGGCCGTGCAAAATTATTCGGCCCCCTTGCGTTAATACTTTGTAGAGCCACCTTTTGCTGCGATTACAGCTGCAAGTCGCTTGGGGTATGTCTCTATCAGTTTTGCACATCGAGAGACTGAAATTCTTGCCCATTCTTCCTTGCAAAACAGCTCGAGCTCAGTGAGGTTGGATGGAGAGCGTTTGTGAACAGCAGTTTTCAGCTCTTTCCACAGATTCTCGATTGGATTCAGGTCTGGACTTTGACTTGGCCATTCTAACACCTGGATACGTTTATTTGTGAACCATTCCTTTGTAGATTTTGCTGTATGTTTGGGATCATTGTCTTGTTGGAAGATAAATCTCCGTCCCAGTTTCAGGTCTTTTGCAGACTCCAACAGGTTTTTATCCAGAATGGTCCTGTATTTGGCTGCATCCATCTTCCCCTCAATTTTAACCATCTTCCCTGTCCCTGCTGAAGAAAAGCAGGCCCAAACCATGATGCTGCCACCACCATGTTTGACAGTGGGGATGGTGTGTTGAGTGTGATGAGCTGTGTTGCTTTTACGCCAAACATATCGTTTTGCATTGTGGCCAAAAAGTTTGATTTTGGTTTCATCGGACCAAAGCACCTTCTTCCACATGTTTGGTGTGTCTCCCAGGTGGCTTGTGGCAAACTTTAGACGAGACTTTTTATGGATATCTTTGAGAAATGGCTTTCTTCTTGCCACTCTTCCATAAAGGCCAGATTTGTGCAGTGTACGACTGATTGTTGTCCTATGGACAGACTCTCCCACCTCAGCTGTAGTTCTCTGCAGTTCATCCAGAGTGATCATGGGCCTCTTGGCTGCATCTCTGATCAGTCTTCTCCTTGTCTGAGCTGAAAGTTTAGAGGGACAACCAGGTCTTGGTAGATTTGCAGTGGTCTGATACTCCTTCCATTTCAAAATGATCGCTTGCACAGTGCTCCTTGGGATGTTTAAAGCTTGGGAAATCTTTTTGTATCCAAATCCGGCTTTAAACTTCTCCACAACAGTATTACGGACCTGCCTGGTGTGTTCCTTGGTCTTCATGATGCTCTCTGCGCTTTCAACAGAACCCTGAGACTATCACAGAGCAGGTGCATTTATACAGAGACTTGATTACACACAGGTGGATTCTATTTATCACCATCAGTCATTTAGGACAACATTGGATCATTCAGAGATCCTCGCTGAACTTCTGGAGTGAGTTTTCTGCACTGAAAGTAAAGGGGCCGAATAATTTTGCACGCACCACTTTTCAGTTTTTTATTTGCTAAAAAAGTTTAAAATATCCAATAGATTTCGTTCTACTTCACAATTGTGTCCCACTTGTTGGTGATTCTTCACAAAAAATTTAAATTTTATATCTTTATGTTTAAAGCCTGAAATGTGGCAAAAGGGTGAAAAGTTCAAGGGGGCCGAATACTTTCGCAAGCCACTGTATATACACAATACACTTTAAGTGCAGCTAACTGACTGACTGTCCTGCCTAATCTAGCTAACTCAAATGAAATGACACTGTCTCTCTCTCTCTCTATCTCTCAGCACACCGGAACACACTGCACAGGGCCGCCGTGCAGGCGGCCTTATATAGTGTGGGGCGTGTACTAAATCCCCTGAGCCATAATTGGCCAAAGCCTCCTTGGCTTTGGCCAATTACGGCTCTCTGTTCAGGCGGCGCTGTGATTGGCCAAGCATGCGGGTCATAGTGCATGCTTGGCCAATCATCAGCAAGCAATGCACTGCGATGCCGCAGTGAATTATGGGCCGTGACGCGCCACACGAATTTGGCGCAAACGGCCCATATCGTTCGCAATTCGGCGAACGACCGAACAGCCGATGTTCGAGTCGAACATGGGTTTGACTCGAACACGAAGCTCATCCCTACTTTTAATAAATCCCTTTTTTTGGTAATGCACTAGGTCGGTGCACCCTCTCCTTTTTTTCATTTTCTCTTTAGTTGTATGAACACCCATTGTTCTGAAGAGGGCTGCAAGACCATAGAATTTGCCTTTTATCTAAGAATAAACCACACCATCTGTGTTTAGCGAAACACCGGAGCGCAGGGGATTATTGCTTGAATTATTGCTTGAATGTTTTTTTGTCCTTCATACATATTTGCCTTCACTTACCTCCCCAGCATGCTCTCCTGGCCCTATATCCAACTCATCTACTCAATTAACAATGTATTTTGTCAGCTCCATAGTAGTGCTTTACCCTAAATACCCCCTAAAATTTTGAAAATTGTGATGTGTGTTTGAAATTCAGGCAGAGTGCCAGAGGCTTTTTTTGGGGGTCCCAAAATCATTTGGAACCCTCCCTCCCCCAACTGCTAACTCAGCTGATACCAATCCTCTATCTGCTGACCTTGCCAAACCCATACACACTATACCCACCTCTTTTGTGGTCAGATTTCTGGATGAATTCCCCAAAGCATTTAGTGCAAGGGCCTGCCTGAATACTTTCAAATGGTAATGTTTAAAGTTTTTGTATCCGATTATTATCTTGCTAGGTAATATCAGAATGTAAAAATGTGCTAAAATGTATACAGTGTGTATTTATCGCTTTGTATTATGACACTTCTTACCTGTCCAGTGGGCTGCCAATAGTTTAAAGTAAGGAGGGGCTGGCCAGAGTAATACACATTATTTAGGCATTCATTTCTCAATGAAGTGGAGAGGGTTACCTGTCCAAAACATCTCTGCCCCCCATACATTTTTTTAAATGGCCCATGAGAGGGGGGGGGTCTGATAGGTGGACCTTAGACCTTTGTCTTTAAATACTCCCTAAAAAAAATGTAATACTGATTTTGGCCAATAATGTTGTGTCTAATCTGCTTTCCATGTTTATGTGCAAAATGATTAATATTTTTTGCTTGTTTGACTCCACAGTTTCCTTCCAACCCACAGGAATGGCAGACTGTGGCCTCCCACTTTGCCCAGTGGTGGGACTTTCCTAACTGTGGAGGGGCAATTGATGGGAAACACATCCACATCGTCCCACCACCCAACTCGGGGTCATACTATTACAACTACAAGGGGTTCAATAGTATTGTGATGTTGGAGGTGGTGTCTGCTACTTACGAGTTCCTGTATGTGGACGTGGGGAAGAATGGCCGGATGTCAGATGGTGGAGTCATCTCCCACACGGAGTTCTACAGGCATCTCCAGAATGGCAGCTTGGACTTGCCACCTCCAGAAGACAATGCAGAACGACATCCATTCGTCTTTTGTTGCGGATGAAGCGTTTGCGCTGGGGGACCAACTTATGCGGCCATTCCCTATGAGGACCCTCACCCCAGACCAGAGGGTTTTTAATTACCAGCTGGCCAGAGCCAGAAGAGTGGTGGAGAACACGTTTGGAATAATGGCCAGCCGGTTCGGCCTATTTCTTACACCCATACACATGACGGAGTATAAACTCAATCACATCATCCTGGCTTGCTGTGTTCTCCACAACTTTTTAAGGAGAAATTCTGTGAACTATGTTGGCTCAATTGGGCCTGAAGCCATAATTAATCTCAATGAACCAACCCTGACGGCGCTTGAAGCTGGCCGTCCTGGCTTGCCTCCCCTGAGTACCCGCGAGGTCCGTCTAAGATACATGGAATACTTTGCGGGTAGGGGGGTCATCAATATGCCAAACAATGTCTGAGATATTTTTTAAATAAAAAATAGTTTTAACTGAAAAATTAATTGCTTACATTTACTGCTTGTGTTTCTTTTAGCTGACCATTACTGAAATTTGGGCAGTCCTGAAAATGGTGTGATTCAGTAAAATGCGAAAGCACTGTTGGGCTTTATTTACTAAAGTCAAAGACACTTTGCCCTACAAGTGCACTTGAGACTGCACTGAAACTGCACTTGTAGTGTAAAGTGGATTTGCCCTTATGAAATAACCCCCATTGTCACTGAAAACACAAATTTTAACACAAAAAAAGGTTAGGACCATTGAAAGAAGAAGCCACACATTGTTGATTATCAATATTTTTAATACAAGCACAATCACATGTGCATTTATAAAAAGTTTTTAAAACAAACCAACATGTTTGTTGTATAAAATAGTTTTAGGTGACATTAATAATAAAAGTAGAAATGTCCTTTTAAGGTAAAACAGGCATGTTTAAAACAACAAGAAATACACAAATCTGGAACTTACAAAGTTCAACTTTTGTAGAAATTGAAGGCAATATCATACATGTGTTTTTATAAACTGTGTTTGATATTGCGTTGAGATGGGGTGAAGTGACCTCTTGAAAAGCCAAATTTTGAAGATGCACACAAATTGCCGAATGTCAACATGTGCTAGCTGCCATCATGGGGGATCAAGGGACGTGTTTTGTGAGTGCAAAAACTTCCTCTCAGCTACTTTATTATTGAGGAAGGGGTTGCACCCACAAAACGCATACATTGATCTCCCGTGATGGCACATAGCACATGTTGACACACTGTGTGCATCTTCAAAATTTGGCTTTTCGAGAATATATTAAAAAATGTGCAAAAAATTTTCAGAAAAAAAGCCAACAAAATTAGGGATTTTGAGAGGTTTTAAACTCTCCCTAAAACATCAATGATGTTCTTCATTTTGTTTTGAATATCATTGATGTTTTGCTTGATGTTTTCCAAGTCCCTATTACACCCCATGATCTCCCCGATCAGGATCTGGGCACTTTCATTGGTGAAATGACCTTCGACCACAACATCACGATCACCTAAAAATATTGAAACAAAAACACACCATGTATTATAAATATGCCTTCATCCATCTCTTACCTGAGCCTGTGGTCGCAGACACTCACCTCTTGTGGTGACAATTTCCACCACATCTCCCTCCTCCTCCTCTGCTTGGCTTTGTGGGATTTCCACTTCTTCATGAGGTGGGGGGTCTGTTGGCTTCTCTGATGAGTGGTGTCCTCCGAGTCTTTTCTCCCCTATGTAAAAAAAAATAGGTATACTTAGCATACAGATATTTGATGGCAGAAATAGGAATATGAAACATTGCTTGGAAGTGGGGTACAATTGTCTCTTTTGGCAGAGTTCCAATATGAAGAAATATTTTGTCACTTTGGCAAGCTTGAATACTTACCTATTTTTTACAAGCTTCACAGATGGAGATACCCCTATAGTATTCCCTGGAGCACCTGTGTGGGCCCCCTAATAAAAAGGGTGTTCTGGTGTCCCACACTAGTGCTACAGCGTCCAGATGTGTAAACAGCTGCTGAGTGTCCTCTCCTTACACAGAATCTAGTTTGCATTTCATTCTAGTTACAAACCCATCTAGACAACAAAATTATTTTAAGAGAAGTAGGCCCAAAAAAATTTATTGAAATGCATCTGGCCAAAACATGGTGTTTTATTGGCCGAACGAACAATGTTTCCTACGAATGAATAATGTGGCCATGAACATGAAAGTTGCCATTTTAAACTGTACAACAGTAAAGAAAAGCACATGGAGCAGCAGGAATGTAATAAAAATAAAGAATAGGAGCACAGGACAACTACTTACTTTTTTGCAGTACTCTCTTGATCCTTCTATACTGATCATGCTCCCTTAATTTGAGGTCCGACCACCGTTTCCTGAGTTGATCCTTGGATCGTCGTACCCCAAAATTCCTGTGCAGACTCTTCACAACTTTAGTCATGATCTTGGCCTTTCTGACATTTGGGTTGAGGTAAGGTCCATAGTTCCCGTCATAGTCGGCCCTTTTCAATATGTTGACCATCTCCAACATCTCCACAAAGGACATATTTGAGGCCTTAAATCGTCTCCTCCGGGATCGTGACATTTCTAGCTCCGGTCTTTCCTCCTCCTCGTTGCTGTAATTAGCACGCACCTGTTGTGTCTCCGCCATGTGCTCTTCCCCACTGCGCCGAACGAGAAGGGGCGGGGAATAGACTAGAAAGAACATCAGGGGCGGAGTTTCACGCATGCGCAGTGTATATAAAGCGTAACACGCGTGCGTAGTACATATGATCTGTGAGCGGAGGAAGGAGTATCGGAAGCGCCGATCGAGATAACATTTAAACTTGTGCCTATACTGCTTAGAGATTGAGGCCTATATTGGGACAAGATTAGGAGATTTTAGCCTGACATTAGGGTTTGTCTTGTGTTGTGTCTTGCAGAGAAAATGGATATATTGAAGGATCAGGACTTTATCACCATATTCATTGATATGTTCAGGGAGCTGCCCTGTCTGTGGCAGGTAAACCACCCCGAATATAAGAACCAAACAAAGAGGAAGGCAGCGCTGGATCAATTGCTGGAAATTGTGAAGCCGGTGATCCCCACGGCAGACATCACCTATTTGAAGGCCCTAATTGGTGGCATGAGGAGCACATATCTAAGGAAGCACAAGAAGGTCCAGGATTTCCAGAGATCAGGAGCTGCAGATGACATTTATGTCCCCAGGCTGTGGTACTATGACAGGCTGCATTTTCTGGCAGGTCAGACTGAACCCAGGCCATCACTCTCCACTCTTCCTTCCACACTTCCTTCCACCTCAGCTGAGGCTTCTGACGCCCAACCTGGGCCTTCCAGGTAGCAACATGTGGAGGAGCCCAGCTTGAGCCAGGTATAGCATTCTTCTAAATATTTCTGGTTGTCAAATTAATGAAGTTAAATCTATGTTAGTTTGGATTACTAATTTCTGATTGTGAATGATGAACCAAAAACTAAAACAATGTCCCTTTTTCATACACAGGAAAGTCTCAGCCAGGAGGTGGCTGGGCCAAGTAGGCTGCCCGATACCCAGGTCCCTCCCCTCCGCCTTCAAAGAAAAAGTGGCAGGAAGAGGAGTAACCTGGAGGAGGCTGCAATTGGCCTATTTTGGAAGGCTACTGAGGCCCTTAGAACCCCCCACAGTGTTGAAGAGGATTTTGCTGACCTAACAGCATGCAAAATGCTGCAAATGGAGGAGGGCCAACGCCTCTTATGTGAGTTTCTCATTTTAGAAGCACTAAATAAGGGGATGAGGGGCCAACTCACATACCAAAGCCATATTTGTGAGCTCACCCATGGTCCTCCTCCTCCAGGTCCTACTCCTCCTCCTGCCACACCTACAACACCAGAGCCACAGCCGGGAAGGAAGCGTGTAAGGAAAACCAGAGAGTGATGGCCCTGGGTTCAGTCTGGTCTGACAAAAGATGCAGGCTCTTGTATGACCACAGCCTGGGGACAATACATGTCATCTGCAGCTGTTCATGATCTCTTGGACTTCTGGACCAGATTGAACTCCCTTATATATGGACTCCTGAGGCCACCAATTTTGCTGTAAAATAATTGATGTGTGCCCTGGGGGCCAAAGGCTTCGCCAATTTCTGCTGTTTATCCAGCGTTGCCTCCCTCTTTGTTTGGTTCTGAGCCCTTAATAAAAGATTTTTTTTTTCAATTATACTTGCCTATGTGTGTTTTCCTTCAAAAAGGACAGTTTGTTTGTGAGGAGGCAGGTACATTTCAAAAATACAATGTGAAATTAACAAGAGACACCAACACCAAGCAATCTCCTTGAGATTAATAAATAATACAAGATAATAATGGTGTTGTGGTAACTTGACACACAAAACACACCCAAAATATTCTGTAGTAAAAAACAAAACAAAAAAAACACAAAATCAGGCTTTAAAAAACTCAAAAAAAAAAGAAAATTTTATCTAAAAACATCCCAAAAAGATTATTTTTTCGGCAGATGTGACAAATAAAAATATTATATTGATGAAATCACGATAAATAATAAAGAAAGAAGTTTGTGAGAAGTCTGGGTGAATATGAGCAGCAAAACAACTTCATTCTTCTAGCATTATAAAGAAAAAGAGAGTGCGCTGCATTAAACATTTTAAAACATTGCAGCGTGACGAAAGTGCTATATCCATTCCGAACGCTAATTTTACCAGACCAAGCAGTTCCATCTCGGAATTTATTCTGAGCATGCGTGGCACTTTGTGCGTCGGAATTGACGTGATCGGATTTTGTTGCTGGAAAATTTTATAGCCTGCTCTCAAAATTTGTGTGTCGGAAATTCCGATGGAAAAAGTCAGATGGAGCCCACACACAGTCGGAATTTCTGACAACAAGCTCCGATCTCACATTTTCCATTGGAAAATCTGACCGTGTGTACAGGGCATTAGTCCGTAGGGTTAAAAATTGATTTGGCCCACCCTTTCCTAGCTTCTGGGAAGGCTAGGAAGGCTGCCCATGAGGTTTAGTGTGTCTATGGGAATGGTTGACCATTCTTCCAGAAGTGCATTTGTGAGGCCAGGCACTGATGTTGGATGAGAAGGCCTGACTCGCAGTCTCTGCTCTAATTCAGCCAAAGGTGTCAGGTTGAGGTCAGGACTCTGTGCAGTCAGTCAAGTTCCTGCACCCCAAACTCGCTCATCCATGTCTTTATGGACCTTGCTTTGTGCAGTCATGTTGGAACAGGAAGGGGCTATCCCCAAACTGTTCCCACAAAGTTAGGAGCATGAAATTTCCCAAAAGATCTTGGTATGCTGATGCCTTAAGAGTTCCCTTCACTGGAACTAAGAGGCCAAGCCCAACCCCTGAAAAACAACCCCACATCATAATCCCCCCTCCACCAAATGATTTGGACCAGTGCACAAAGCAAGGTCCATAACGACATGGGTGAGTGAGTTTTGGGGTGGAGGAACTTGACTGGCCTGGACAGAGTCCTGACCTCAACACAACAGAACACCTTGGGGATGAATTAGAGCTTAGACTGTAAGCCAAGCCTTCTCGTCCAACATTAGTGCCTGACCTCACAAATGCACTTGAAAGAATGGTCAAACATTCCCATAGACACACTCCTAAACCTTGTGGACAACCTTCCCAGAAGAGTTGAAGCTGTTATAGATGCAAAGGGTGGGCCAAATGAATTTTGAACCCTACGGACTAAGACTGGGATGCCATTACAGTTCACGTGCGTTTAAAGGCAGGCGTCACAATACTTAGGCCAATATATTCTATATTGCTTGTGACACTGAGCATGACTATGGACTTAGGGCTGGTTCACACCACAGAGATGCAGAGAACATGTGTGAGGCTACCTGCCGGCTAAGTGAGTAGCAATTCTCTCTAGCAGCACTGGGGTTGCTGGTTCAATTCCCCAACATGCTAATGCTTGTGTCGACGTTTATATGTTCTCCCTGTGTGGGTTTCTCACTACAATCCAAGGACACGCTGGCATTCTATTTGTCTCCTGTCGAAATAGTCTCTAATGTAAGAAAGTTAGTTTTGGACTTTGCAGCCAGCTCATTGCAGCCAGGGACTGATGTTAATGTTTGTTAGCACTAATTATGCCCAAGGACTTGGACATTTAAAATTGTAGGGTTTACACTGCACGGGTACATATGCTTAGAAAACTGTTGCTTTGTTTATGTGCATGCAAATTAGGGTTGCCACCTCATCCCTTTAAACCCGGACATAAATTAATTACACAGGTTCTGAGGCTGATTAAGGTGGTATTTGAACTCACTCGGTGCCTTCTCTGCACTAAATTTGCCTCAGAACCTGTGTAATTCATATGTGTTCGGGTTTAAAGGAATGAGGTGGCAACTCTAATGCAAATGGACTTCAATCTTTGGCCTTTAGTTGGAGATTTGATGCACATAGCCAAGGGCTAACACAGTTGCAAATAGTATTATGTGTTCCTGTCCATCAGGTGCAATCACTTTAGACATACACAAACAGATAGATTGAAAAATACTGGTGGGCATGTACTTCTATTGGGCGTGTGTCAGTGTGCACTGCTAACAATACAACCTATTTTATATAAAGGGCTGCAGTGAGGGGGGCTCCTTTGGCCTGAGAAGGTCAGGTTTTTTGCTGTGATTTGTGGGGGAGAAGGAATAATATTGTGCCTATTGACAAACGGCCAACTAGGGCTGTTTGCTGAAATGCTTGTGTATTTTTTCAATCAAAAGTGGGTTTATGTGGCCATGCTGTCAATGTTGTGTGTGTATTGTTCCTGTCTGACCATGCAAACATGGTTTGGGAGCATGTGCTGACCTTCTCTTTGATCTCATTGCTTAACCACTTCCCACCCGGCCACTGCACATAAATGGCCAGGTGGGAGCTTCCTCCTTCTGACTGGACGTTCTCGAACGTCCTTCAGAAGGAGCGGGACACCCGCACACGCCGCATCTCGGAAAGGCAGGAGGGCAATGTGATTTGCCCTCCTGATCCACACGATGGCTGTGTGTAATCACAGCCATCGTATAGTAAACATAGGGGAGGGGTGGCATTTGACAGGAGATCGCGCCACCACGTGCCCGCGCAGTGGCGAGATCCCGATCTGCCTGTGCCCTCCAGAGACAGTTTAGTATTATAACACAGGAGGGCCCTGTGATTGGCCCTCCTGATCACATGACGACTGTGTCCAATCACAGTCGTCATGTAATGTAAATAGAGAGCGGTTGTAACTGTTCTTATCTCTTCCTCTCCTCACACAGAGCCTGTCAGTGAGGAGAGTAAGAGAGATCTGTGCTGCAGCCGGGAGATCAGTGAGTTTTATAGCTGTTTGTCTGCTGTTTACCCACTGATCACCCAGCTAGTGTCCCCAAAACACAGTGTCCCCAAAATAGTGAAAACACCTGTCAGTGAACATCTGCCCGTCAACAACTGGCACATCTGTCCGCCAACAGCGGGCACATCTGTCCGCCAACAGCGGGCACATCAGCCCGTCATTATCAGGCACATCTGCCGGCCAGTCATCAGGCACATCTGCCCGCCAGTCATCAGGTACATCTGCCCGCCAATCATCAGGCACATCTGCCCGCCAGACATCAGGCACATCTGCCAGCCAGTCATCAGGCACATCTGTCCGCCAGTCATCAGGCACATCTGCCCGCCAATTATCAGGCACATCTGCCCGCCAATCATCAGGCTCATCTGCCGCCCACCATCAGGCACATCTGCCGCCCACCATCAGGCACATCTGCCGCCCGCCATCTGACAAATCTGCCACCCGCCAACATCTGACACATCTGCCGCCCGCCAACATCTGGCACTTCTGCCGCCTGCCATCTGGCACATCTGCCGCCCGCCATCTGGCACATCTGCCGCCAGCCATCTGGCACATCTGCCATCCGCCATCTACCCACGATCAGGCACATCAGCCCGTTAACAGCTGGCACATCAGCCCGTCAACAGCTGGCACATCTAGCCACCCACCATCTGGCACAGCCGCCCACCATCTGGCACATCTGCCGCCCGCCATCTGACACATCTGCCGCCTGCCATCTGACACATCTGCTGCCCGCCATCTGGCACATCTGCACACCAACATGGCGAAAAGATCTTACAGCACAGAGGAGGCTCTCCAAATACTCCACAGTATGTCGGACGAGAGTAGCGGGGAATTCTCTCCGTCAGACTCGGATAGCGACTATGAGCCAGTGGAAAGCAGTGGCTCCGAGTTGGAAACAGAGGAAGATAGAATCCTAACAAGGAGAATGAGGAGAAATGAGCAGGAGGAGACATTCACCAGCAGCGCAGCACTCCAGGGCATCCACCAGCAGGCATCCACCAGCAGCGCAGCACTCCAGGATGATATGCAGGCATCCACCAGCAGCCCAGCACTCCGGAATGATATGCAGGCATCCACAGTAGCACAGCACTCCAGGGCATCCACCAGCAGGCATCCACCAGCAGCGCAGCACTCCGGGATAGGCAGGCATCCATCAGCAGTTCTGCAACCTTCCTAGAAGATAGGCCAGATGCTATCAACGGATCCCATCAACGAGGCAATGCCCATACTAGCCTCCCAGATGTTCTACTGTATCCAACATTGCTGCCCGATACGTCAGTAGAACCTGTAATACCCCTTTTTACAGCCCAGCCAGGCCCTCAGATGCAGACGGAAAATGTAACCCCACTTTATTATTTTCATTTATTTTTTACCAATGATCTCCTAACCTACATTGTGGAGTAATGTAATCTATACGCCAGCCAACTTAGGCCAACAATCCAAGTTCCTCATATGCCTGTCCTTTTGTTTGGAAACCCCTCACCGTTGAAGAATTAAAAATTTTCCTTGGCCTAACCCTCAACATGGGGCTGACAAAAAAAAAATGAACTCCATTCCTACTGGTCTACCCAACCTATCCACCACATGCCGGTCTATTCGTCATTGATGCCCAGAACCCGTTATGAGATGATCATGAGATTTTTACACTTCAATAACAATGCCCAATGCCTCCCTCGAAATCATCCCAGTTACGATAAATTATTCAAAATTCGGCCCCTAATCAATTTTTTTTGCGCCAGCTTCAAGGAGATGTTTACCCCTGATAGAAATATATGTGTGGATGAATCCCTAGTACACTTCACCAGAAGACTCGGAATAAAACAATACCTCCCCAGTAAAAGAGCCAGACGTGGGGTAAAATTTTATAAGGCGTGTGACAGGGCCACGGGTTACACATATGACTTTATAATTTATGAGGGAAAAGACAGACAGCTAAACCCCCCTGGATGCCCTACCTACATGGGAACAAGTGGCAAAATTGTCTGGCAGCTGATCCAACCATTACTTGGGAAAGGTTACCACCTATATGTAGACAATTTCTACACTAGTCTCCCACTTTTCCGCCATTTGTACCTAAAAAACACTGTGGCCTGTGGGACAGTACGGACCAACCGCAAAGGCTTCCCACAAAGATTGGTCGCCAAGAAATTGAAGCAGGGTGAAATGGCCAGTATGCGGACTGAAGAGGTACTAGCGGTGAAGTGGAGAGATAAAAAAAGAGATGTCTACATCCTTTCAACAATACATAATGACACCTTGGTGGAACTTCAGAGAAGAGGAGGCCCCATACAGAAGCCAAAATGTGTGCATGAGTACAACCTATACATGGGGGGGGGTGAATGTGAACGACCAGATGATGCAGCCCTACTTGGCCACCAGGAGATCACTATTTTGGTACAAGAAAGTCACCATTTATTTGATGCAACTTGCCCTATTTAATTCATATATAACTTTTTCTAAGTGCACCCAAAGTTCCCTAACCTATCTAAAATTCCAAGAAGACGTTGTCACAGCCCTTCTCTATCCCCAAGGCCAAGCCCCTCAACTAAGTCTCTCCGATTCATTAGCCAGACTCCATGAAAGGCACTTTCCCGAAATCCTACCTCTTACCCAAACAGGACGCAAACCCCCAAAAAAAGTCGTGTGTGTGCAAGTAGAGGAATTCACCCGATACTACTGTCCTCAATGTCCCTCCCAGCCAGGCCTCTGTATTGGAACGTGCTATCGGAGCTATCCTACTTCACTACACTATTAGTACAGTGAAGTTGATTTTTTTCCACTATCTGCCATTTCTGTGAATGACCCGGACTGTTAACGACTATGCCTCTGCCAAACATCTTTCTGCCTTCAACGTGAATTGACCCGGACTGTTAAATGACCATGCTTTTTGCCTGCCTCCTGAACTGATAATTTGCCCTGCCACTGTACAGCACAGGGGTCTCACATATGTGAGGGGCTCCAGAAAAGGTTTTCCGAGTGGAGAAAACATTTTTCTCCGGGTTTTTAGTTTTCTCGGATTAGGGTCTGGAGACTCGGAGGCTTCGTAGAGATTTGGGTGGGAAGAAGCCTCTACCCCTGTCCTCAGGTCTTACCTGACCAAGGCCCAATGTTCAAAGTGCTGCCTGCTGCCACCTGAACTGGTCATGCCTCTGCCTGCCACCTGAACTGACCATGCCTTTGCCTGCCACATGACCTTGCCATGCCTTTGCCTGCCACATGACCTTGCCATGCCTTTGCCTGCCACCTGGACTGGACATGCCTATGCCTGTTACCTGAACTGCCTGCTAAACCTTGGACTGTACTGAACCATGTTCATACTTTTTCATATCTGTCTGCTGCCTGGACAATTCCTGGACATTTCCTTTGGCTGTCTGGACAAATGCTTTGGCTGCTCTGGAACGGAATTCCTGCCTGCTAAAAGCACAGGTGAGCTTTTTTTTTTACCGTTTGCTCAGCAGAATGTATTTTGGGGTGTAATTCTTGGTGTGTACATGCTATGTGTTAGAAGCCTGGAGGTGCTACTTGCATGTTGGGCCTCTGTATGTGGCCAGGTAGTGGAAAAGTCTCACACATGGGGTATCGCTATTCTCAGGACGAGTAGCAGAATGTAATTTGGGGTGTCATTTTGGCTATGTACATGCTATGTGTAAGAAAGATCTTCTAAATTGACAACTTTGTGAGGAAAAAAATGGGTTTTCATTTTCTTTCCACATTTTCCAAAAACTTGTGGAAAGAAATGACATGTTCAAAAGACTCATTATGCCTCATAGAATATACATTGGGTTGTTTTCTTTCCAAAATGGGGTCATTTTGTGGGTAATTCCATTGTCCTGGTGCTCCAGGGCCTTCAAAAATGTGATAGGTACTCAGGAAATGAAATGTGTAATTTATGCCTTTAGAATGCCTGATGGTGCTATATGGATGTTGGGCCTCTGTATGTGGCCAGGCTGTGGAAAAGTCTCACACATGGGGTATCGCCATAATCAGGACGAGTAGAAGAATGTATTCTGGGGTGTCATTTTGGCTATGTGCATGCTATGTGTTAGAAAGATCTTCTAAATTGACAACTTTGTGAGAAAGAAAATAGGTTTTCATTTTCTTTCCACATTTTCCAAAAACTTGTGGAAAGAAATGACATGTTCAAAAGACTCATTATGCCTCATAGAATATACATTGGGTTGTTTTCTTTCCAAAATGGGGTCATTTTGTGGGTAATTCCATTGTCCTGGTGCTCCAGGGCCTTCAAAAATGTGATAGGTACTCAGGAAATGAAATGTGTAATTTATGCCTTTAGAATGCCTGATGGTGCTATATGGATGTTGGGCCTCTGTATGTGGCCAGGCTGTGGAAAAGTCTCACACATGGGGTATCGCCATAATCAGGACGAGTAGCAGAATGTATTTTGGGGTGTCATTTTGGCTATGTGCATGCTATGTGTTAGAAAGATCTTCTAAATTGACAACTTTGTGAGAAAAAAAATAGGTTTTCATTTTCTTTCCACATTTTCCAAAAACTTGTGGAAAGAAATGACATGTTCAAAAGACTCATTATGCCTCATAGAATATACATTGGGTTGTTTTCTTTCCAAAATGGGATCATTTTGTGGGTAATTCCATTGTCCTGGTGCTCCAGGGTTTTCAAAAATGTGATAGGTACTCAGGAAATGAAATGTGTAATTTATGCCTTTAGAACGCCTGATGGTGCTATATGGATGTTGGGCCTCTGTATGTGGCCAGGCTTTGGAAAAGTCTCACACATGGGGTATCGCCATACTCAGGACGAATATCAGAATGTATTTTGGGGTGTAATTACAATTATGTGTGCACCGTGTGTGAGAAATAACTTGTAAATATGACAATTTAGTGAAGAAAAAAAATCTATATTTCTTAATTTTCCAAAGCATTGTGGGGAAAAAATTTCAACTTCAAAAAATTCACTATGCCTCTTACTAAATACCTCAGACTGTCTTCTTTCCAAAAAGGGGTCATTTGGGGGGTTATTTTACTGTCCTGACATTTTAGGGCCTCAAGAAATGAGATCAGTGCATTAGGCCATCAGTGCATTAGGATTGATACATTTTCAATAATGCGTAGCATGGCTTGTAGACTCTATAACTTTCACACAAATCAATAATCATACAATTATCAGGATTTTTTTTACCAAAGACATGTGGTAGAATACATTTTTGCTTAAATTTTGGACAAAATTTAATTTTTTTGGTTTCTTTTAAAAGAGAAAGTAGAAAATTTGGGGGTTTTTTTCAAAATATTCGCTCTTTTTTCGCTTATATCACAAAAAAATGAAAAATCAAGTGGAGAATAAATACCACCAAAAGAAAGCTCTATTTGTGTGAACAAAATGATAAAAACTTAATTTGGGTACAGTGTAGCATGACTGAGTAATTGTCATTCAAAGTGAGAGAGCACTGAAAGCTGAAAATTGGTCTGGGAAGGAAGGGGGTGAAAGTGCCCAGTATTGAGGTGGTTAATTATGTACACAGAAATGCAGCTTCCAGCAGAATATGGTCACCAATGTATGTATATGTGTGGATTTGTGGGGAGGTGGCAGGTGTTATATTTTGAACATGTGGCTTTTTTAATATTATGTTGGAATGCTTGTTAAGTATGTTTCTTAGGCTGCTTTCACACTGGAGGCGCTTTACGGGTGTTATAGCGCTAAAAATAGCGCCTGCATAGCGCCTGTAAAGAGCCTCTCCTCTCACTCCAGTGTGAACTGGCCCTGACCCTAGGTTCTTACCTATGCATTTTTTAGTGCGTTTTGCAGTTTTAAGAAACACTCTACAGTCCATTTAACATGGTTTCCTATGGTACTAGTTCACATCTATGCGTTTTGCGGCCAGTGCGTTTTTGGAAATGGTCGGGGACTTTTTTCACGCGAATAGATTTCAATGGAACTGCACCAGAAACGCAACTGTTGTGTTTGTGATATGATTTTTGATGTGTTTGCGGTTATTTTAACACTGTATATAGCTGGTTGCTAACCGGGGGGCCAGGAAGCCAACTGCCGTATCTTTAACAAACAATGAATCTTCAGCTGAATCTTCAGCTGTCAGCAGCTATCTCACTGAAAGTCAAAACAAATGCCAGCCAAAAAAAAATTGCCAAAAAACTGAATGGGGTCCTTCGGGTCTAGTATGGATTTAGAGGGAACCCCCCCTCGCCAAAATTTTACAAAAATGGCGTGGGGTTCCCCCCAGTCCATTACCAGGCCCTTTGGGTCTGATATGAATTTTAAGGGGAACCCTGCATCAAAAAAAAAAAAAAGTGGGGGTCCCCCCAAAATCCATACCAGGCCCTTCAGGTCTGGTATGAATGTTAAGGGGAACCCCGCATCAAAAGAATTGTGCGGGGGTCCCACAAAATCCATACCAGGCCCTTCAGGTCTGGTATGTATATTAAGAGGAACCTTGCGGCAAAATTTGAAAAAAAATTGGCGTGGGGGTCCTCCCAAATCCATACCAGACCCTTATCCGAGAATGCAACCTGGCAGGCCACAGGAAAAGGGGGGGACGAGAGAGCATTTCCCCACTCCTGAACCGTACCAGGCCACATGCCCTCAACATGGGGAGGGTGCTTTGGGGTCCCCCCAAAACACCTTGTCCCCATGTTGATGGGGACAAGGCCCTCCTCCCCACAACCCTTGCACGGTGGTTGTGGGGGTCTATGGGTGGGGGGCTTATCGGAATCTGGAAGCCCCTTTAATAAGGGGCCCCCAGATCCCGCCCCCCCCCCCCCCATTTGAATGGGTATCGGGTACATTGTACCCCTACTCATTCACCCAAAAAAAGCTGTGAAATGTGACAACAATAGCCGTTTTTTGACAATTCCTTTATTGTAAAATAGCTCTGGGTGGTCTTCTCCCCCGAGCCGTGTTATCCTGCTGTCATCTTCTCCTGGTGCTGACATGAAAAGAATCAAACATTAGTAATAGTATTTTCTACGTATGATTGTGCTCAGTGCCATAGTGTAGTGGTATGCCCTGCTACCTTCAGAGGTTCATTCCATAAGTTTGAGTCCCACCAATTGTATCACCTCCTGAAAACATACATTGTACTCAGCAGCATAATTAGCGAATGCATATCAGTTTGGTTTATTCCATCATTTTAACTCTTCAAATGCATGCAATGGTATGTAATTATACAATAATATTATGGTGTGGAATTCCAAAAATCAAGGAAAAAACTACGTAGGCCGCCGGATGACGTCATCAGGAGATCCAGCCCCCTTTTGACATCACTGACCCATCATGACCCATGCGGTAAAGTCACAAGGGGCGGGGTCTTGGAGTGACGTCATCTGCCCCATTGCAGCATCGGAGGAGGTTCGTTTTTTGAATATTCAGCAGGAGCGGTGGAGGAGAAAGACCGGAGGATGGACCGGGGGAAGAAGAAGCCAGAAGAAGATGGAGAAGACTGGAGGAAGAAGCAGAGGAAGAAGAAGCTGGAGGTAGAGGGAGAAGACCGGAGGAAGAAGTGGGGAAAGAAGACATTTCTAATAAAGGATACCCATTCACCTAGGGGGGAGGCTGGAATCTGGAGGCCTCCTTGTTAAATGGGGCTTCCAGATTCTGATAAGCCCCCGCCCGCAGACCCCCACAACCACTGGGCAAGGGTTGTGGGGATGATCATCAACATGGGGACAAGGTGTTTTGGGGGGACCCCAAAGCACCCTCCCCATGTTGAGGGCATGTGGCCTGGTACGGTTCAGGATGGGGGGCCCTCTTTTCCTGCGGCCTGCCAGGTTGCGTGCTCGGATAAGGGTCTTGTATGGATTTTAGGGGGGAACCCTATGCCTTTTTTTTTTTTTAATTGGCGTAGAGTTCCCCTTAATATCCATACCAGACTTGAAGGACCTGGTATGGACTGGTGGGGGGAACCTACATCGTTTTTTTTCTTTGATTTTAACTCTATATTGCCAGGAACCGGCAATTCATTACAGCCGCAAGCAATTTTAAAAGACATTTTTTCCTTTAGAAATGTCATTTTGCTGCAGTACAGTAATAAACACGGGAAAGGTGCGCTACTTTACAGGCATACTAAGGACACCTACCAGGCACGATATTTAAAGGAATTTTTAATTTTTATTGTTTCACTTTAAACATTATTAAAATCACTGCACCTGAAAAAACGGCCATACACTTTTTAGGGCAAATAGCTTGCATATAAGCCTTCAGGGAGAACTTTGGATTTTGCAGGTTCGAGCCCCATTGACTTCCACTATTCCTGCATATGTGATCTGACAGGCATTTTTGCTGGTAATAGCGCTACTTTCCATTTGCATTAGCGCTCAGTTTTTGAAAGTTGAAGTCTTAATTGGCCTTAATTCGGTGCTATTTTCTGGGAGTGCAGGATCATTTTTTGGCGCTATAGTAAATGACCCCCAGTGTGTATATGATACAGTTTAGAGCATATAGTGCAGTCCGTATAGTGTAAATATAAGGCAGTTCAGAGTATATAGTGCAGTCCATATATATACTATATATATATACTGCACTATATACTTTGAACTGCATTATATATACTATACAGACTACACTTTATACTCTGAACTGCATTATACGGACTATTATATATATATTATATATTATATATATATAATACCATATAGTATATATAATGGACTTCAGTTCAGAGTATAATGTGCAGTCTGTATAGCATATATACTGCAGTTCAGAGTATATAGTGCAGTTCGTATAGTATAAATATAATGCAGTTCAGAGTATATAGTGCAGTCCATATATATACTATATATATACTGCACTATATACTTTGAACTGCATTATATATACTATACAGACTGCACTTTATACTCTGAACTGCATTATACGGACTGCACGATATACGCTGAACTGCGTTATATATACTATACGGACTGCACTGTATACTCTGAATGGCAGTATATATACTATATGGACTGCGCTATATACTCTGAACTGCCGTATATATACTATACGGACTGCACTATATACTCTGAACTGCATTATATATACTATACGGACTGCACTATATACTCTGAACTACCTTATATACTCTGAACTGCAGTATATATACTATACGGACTGCATTATATACTCTGAACTGCAGTATATATACTATAACCACTTGACGACCGCCTCACGCCGATGTACGTCGGCAAGGTGGCACGGACAGGCAAAATCACGTACATGTAAGTGATTTGCCTTCCGCGGGTGGGGGGTCCGATCGGACCCCCCCCCCCGGTGCCCGAGGCGGTCGTCTTTTGTCCAGCAGCGATCAGAGGTGAGGGGGAGACCATCCGTTCGTGCCCCCCCCTCACGATCGCCGCCGGCCAATCGAATCATTCCTTTGCTGCTGTATGCTAAACAGCAGCAAAGGAAATGATGTCATCTCTCCTCGGCTCGGTAATTTCCGTTCCGGCCCGAGGAGAGAAGACATGTGAGTGAGTGCACAACACACACACAGTAGAACATGCCAGGCACACAAAACACCCCCCCCCCCCTGTCACAAACTGACACCAAGCAGTTTTTTTTTTTTTTTTCTGATTACTGCATAGTGTCAGTTTGTGACAGTTACAGTGTTGGGACAGTTACTGTTACCCCCCTTTAGGTCTAGGGTACCCCCCTAACCCCCCCTAATAAAGTTTTAACCCCTTGATCACCCCCTGTCACCAGTGTCACTAAGCGATCATTTTTTTGATCGCTGTATTAGTGTCGCTGGTGACGCTAGTTAGGGACGTAAATATTTAGGTTCGCCGTCAGCGTTTTATAGCGTCAGGGACCCCCATATACTACCGAATAAATGTTTTAACCCCTTGATGGCCCCCTAGTTAACCCTTTCACCACTGATCACCGTATAAGTGTTACGGGTGACGCTGGTTAGTTCGTTTATTTTTTTATAGTGTCAGGGCACCCGCCGTTTATTACCGAATAAAGGTTTAGCCCCCTGATCGCCCGGCGGTGATATGCGTCGCCCCAGGCAGCGTCAGATTAGCGCCAGTACCGCTAACACCCACACACGCAGCATACACCTCCCTTAGTGGTATAGTATCTGGACGGATCAATATCTGATCCGATCAGATCTATACTAGCGTCCCCAGCAGTTTAGGGTTCCCAAAAATGCAGTATTAGCGGGATCAGCCCAGATACCTGCTAGCACCTGCGTTTTGCCCCTCCGCCCAGCCCACCCAAGTGCAGTATCGATCGATCACTGTCACTTACAAAAGACTAAACGCATAACTGCAGCGTTCGCAGAGTCAGGCCTGATCCCTGCGATCGCTAACAGTTTTTTTGGTAGTATTTTGGTGAACTGGCAAGCACCAGGCCCAGGCAGCGTCAGGTTAGCGCCAGTAGCGCTAACACCCACGCACGCAGCACACGCCTCCCTTAGTGGTATAGTATCTGTACGGATCAATATCTGATCCGATCAGATCTATACTAGCGTCCCCAGCAGTTTAGGGTTCCCAAAAACGCAGTGTTAGCGGAATCAGCCCAGATACCTGCTAGCACCTGCGTTTTGCCCCTCCGCCCAGCCCAGCCCACCCAAGTGCAGTATCGATCGATCACTGACACTTACAAAACACTAAATGCTTAAACTGCAGCGTTCGCAGAGTCAGGCCTGATCCCTGCGATCGCTAACAGTTTTTTTGGTAGTATTTTAGTGAACTGGCAAGCACCAGCCCCAGGCAGCGTCAGATTAGCGCCAGTACCGCTAACACCCACGCACGCACCGTACACCACCCTTAGTGGTATAGTATCTGAATGGATCAATATCTGATCCGATCAGATCTATACTAGCGTCCCCAGCAGTTTAGGGTTCCCAAAAACACAGTGTTAGCGGGATCAGCACAGATACCTGCTAGCACCTGCGTTTTGCCCCTCCGCCCGGCCCAGCCCAGCCCACCCAAGTGCAGTATCGATCGATCACTGTCACTTACAAAACACTAAACGCATAACTGCAGCGTTCGCAGAGTCAGGCCTGATCCCTGCGATCGCTAACAGTTTTTTTGGTAGCGTTTTGGTGAACTGGCAAGCGCCAGCGGCCTAGTACACCCCGGTCGTAGTCAAACCCGCACTGCAGTAACACTTGGTGACCTGGCGAGTCCCATAAGTGCAGTACAAGCTGGTGAGGTGGCAAGCACAAGTAGTGTCCCGCTGCCACCAAAAAGACAAACACAGGCCCGTCGTGCCCATAATGCCCTTCCTGCTGCATTCGCCAATCCCAATTGGGAACCCACCACTTCTGCAGCGCCCGTACTTCCCCCATTCACATCCCCAACCAAATGCAGTCGGCTGCATGAGAGGCATTTTCTTTATGTCCTCCCGAGTACCCCTACCCAGCGAACCCCCCCAAAAAAGATGTTGTGTCTGCAGCAAGCGCGGATATAGGCGTGACACCCGCTATTATTGTCCCTCCTGTCCTGACAATCCTGGTCTTTGCATTGGTGAATGTTTTGAACGCTACTATGCACTAGTTGAGTATTAGCGTAGGATACAACATTCCACAGACTAGGCACACTTTCACAGGGTCTCCCAAGATGCCATCGCATTTTGAGAGACCCGAACCTGGAACCGGTTACAGTTATAAAAGTTACAGTTATAAAAGTTAGTTACAAAAAAAGTGTAAAAACAAAAAAAAAAAAAATATATAAAATAAAAAAAAATAGTTGTCGTTTTATTGTTCTCTCTCTCTCTCTATTCTCTCTATTGTTCTGCTCTTTTTTACTGTATTCTATTCTGCAATGTTTTATTGTTATTATGTTTTATCATATTTACTTTTCAGGTATGCAATTTTTTATACTTTACCGTTTACTGTGCTTTATTGTTAACCATTTTTTTGTCTTCAGGTACGCCATTCACAACCTTGAGTGGTTATACCAGAATGATGCCTGCAGGTTTAGGTATCATCTTGGTATCATTCTTTTCAGCCAGCGGTCGGCTTTCATGTAAAAGCAATCCTAGCGGCTAATTAGCCTCTAGACTGCTTTTACAAGCCGTGGGAGGGAATGCCCCCCCCCCACCGTCTTCCGTGTTTTTCTCTGGCTCTCCTGTCTCAACAGGGAACCTGAAAATGCAGCCGGTGATTCAGCCAGCTGACCATAGAGCTGATCAGAGACCAGAGTGGCTCCAAACATCTCTATGGCCTAAGAAACCGGAAGCTGCGAGCATTTTATGACTTCGATTTCACCGGATGTAAATAGCGCCATTGGGAAATTGGGGAAGCATTTTATCACACCGATCTTGGTGTGGTCAGATGCTTTGAGGGCAGAGGAGAGATCTAGGGTCTAATAGACCCCAATTTTTTCAAAAAAGAGTACCTGTCACTACCTATTGCTATCATAGGGGATATTTACATTCCCCGAGATAACAATAAAAATGATTTAAAAAAAATAAAAATGAAAGGAACAGTTTAAAAATAAGATAAAAAAGCAAAAAAAAAAAGAAAAAAAAAAAGCACCCCTGTCACCCCCTGCCCTCGCCCTAAGGCGAACGCAAGCGGCGGTCTGTCGTCAAACGTAAACAGCAATTGCACCATGCATGTGAGGTATCACCGCGAAGGTTAGATCGAGGGCAGTAATTTTTGCAGTAGACCTCCTCTGTAAATCTAAAGTGGTAACCTGTAAAGGCTTTTAAAGGCTTTTAAAAATGTATTTATTTTGTCGCCACTGCACGTTTGTGCGCAATTTTAAAGCATGTCATGTTTGGTATCCATGTACTCGGCCTAAGATCATCTTTTTTATTTCATCAAACATTTGGGCAATATAGTGTGTTTTAGTGCATTAAAATTTAAAAAAGTGTGTTTTTTCCCCAAAAAATGCGTTTGAAAAATCGCTGCGCAAATACTGTGTGAAAAAAAAAAAATGAAACACCCACCATTTTAATCTGTAGGGCATTTGCTTTAAAAAAATATATAATGTTTGGGGGTTAAAAGTAATTTTCTTGCAAAAAAAAAAAAACTTTTTCATGTAAACAATAAGTGTCAGAAAGGGCTTTGTCTTCAAGTGGTTAGAAGAGTGGGTGATGTGTGACATAAGCTTCTAAATGTTGTGCATAAAATGCCAGGACAGTTCAAAACCCCCCCAAATGACCCCATTTTGGAAAGTAGACACCCCAAGCTATTTGCTGAGAGGCATGTCGAGTCCATGGAATATTTTATATTGTGACACAAGTTGCGGGAAAGAGACAATTTTTTTTTTTTTTTGCACAAAATTGTCACTAAATGATATATTGCTCAAACATGCCATGGGAATATGTGAAATTACACCCCAAAATACATTCTGCTGCTTCTCCTGAGTACGGGGATACCACATGTGTGAGACTTTTTGGGAGCCTAGCCGCGTACGGAACCCCGAAAACCAAGCACCGCCTTCAGGCTTTTTAAGGGCGTGAATTTTTGATTTCTCTCTTGACTGCCTATCACAGTTTCAGGAGGCCATGGAATGCCCAGGTGGCACAAAACCCCCCCAAATGACCCCATTTTGGAAAGTAGACACCCAAAGCTATTTGCTGAGAGGTATAGTGAGTATTTTGCAGACCTCACTTTTTGTCACAAAGTTTTGAAAATTGAAAAAAGAAAAAAAAAAAAGTTTTTTCTTGTCTTTCTTCATTTTCAAAAACAAATGAGAGCTGCAAAATACTCACCATGCCTCTCAGCAAATAGCTTGGGGTGTCTACTTTCCAAAATGGGGTCATTTGGGGTGGTTTTGTGCCACCTGGGCATTCCATGGCCTCCGAAACTGTGATAGGCAGTGCAGAGTGAAATCAAAAATTTTCACCCTTAGAAATCCTGAAGGCGGTGATTGGTTTTCGGGGTCCCGTGCACGGCTAGGCTCCCAAAAAGTCCCACACATGTGGTATCCCCGTACTCAGGAGAAGTAGCTAAATGTATTTTGGGGTGCAATTCCACATATGCCCATGGCCTGTGTGAGCAATATATCATTTAGTGACAACTTTGTGCAAAAAATAAATGTGTCACTTTCCCGCAACTTGTGTCAAAATATAAAATATTCCATGGACTCAATATGCCTCTCAGCAAATAGCTTGGGGTGCCTACTTTCCAAAATGGGGTCATTTGGGGGGGTTTTGTGCCACCTGGGCATTCCATGGCCTCCGAAACTGTGATAGGCAGTGAAGAGTGAAATCATAAATTTACACCCTTAGAAATCCTGAAGGCGGTGATTGGTTTTCGGGGCCCCGTACGCGGCTAGGCTCCCAAAAAGTCCCACACATGTGGTATCCCCATACTCAGGAGAAGCAGCAGAATGTATTTTGGGGTGCAATTCCACATAGGCCCATGGCCTGTGTGAGCAATATATCATTTAGTGACAACTTTTTGTAAATATTCAATGGGTTCAACATGCCTCTCAGCAATTTCCTTGGGGTGTCTACTTTCAAAATGGGGTCATTTGGGGGGGGGTTTGTACTGCCCTGCCATTTTAGCACCTCAAGAAATGACATAGGCAGTCATAAACTAAAAGCTGTGTAAATTACAGAAAATGTACCCTAGTTTGTAGACGCTATAACTTTTGCGCAAACCAATAAATATATGCTTATTGACATTTTTTTTACCAAAGACATGTGGCCGAATACATTTTGGCCTAAATGTATGACTAAAATTGAGTTTATTGGATTTTTTTTATAACAAAAAGTAGAAAATATCTTTTTTTTTCAAAATTTTCGGTCTTTTTCCGTTTATAGCGCAAAAAATAAAAAACGCAGAGGTGATCAAATACCATCAAAAGAAAGCTCTATTTGTGGGAAGAAAAGGACGCAAATTTCGTTTGGGTACAGCATTGCATGACCGCGCAATTAGCAGTTAAAACGACGCAGTGCCAAATTGGAAAAAGACCTCTGGTCCTTAGGCAGCATAATGGTCCGGGGCTCAAGTGGATAATGCAGTTCAGAGTATATAGTGTAATATTATTAGTACAGTGCAGGGTATATAGTGCAGTGCAGAGTATATAATACAGTGGAGGTCATTTACTAAAATGAATGCGCTGGTTCAGACCTTAATTGGTGCGCTGGATAGATCCTTAATTCAGCATGTGAACCGGCGCACACACAGGAGTACACACGCGAGAATGTTTCCAGCGCGATGGGATCGCGCTGGTTCTCGGCGAGGTACATCTCGCGCTCGCTGCAATAGGAAAAACACATCTTCCTATTAAAGCAGCGTGAGAAAAACCAGCATGGGTTCCCCCTCCAGGTGCATGCCAGGCCCTCCGATCTGGTATGGATTCTAAGGGGAACCCCCCTATACCGAAAAATTGGCATGGGGGTCCCCCAAAATCCATACTAGACCCTTATCCGAGCACGCAGCCCGGCCGGTCAGGAAAGGGGGTGGGGACGAGCGAGCGCCCCCCCCCCCCCCCCCCGAACCGTACCAGGCTGCATGCCCTCAACATGGGGGATGGGTACTTTGGGGAAGGAGGGCGCGCTGCGTGTATGAGGCTTAAACACCAGAAATTCAACTTTTCATATCTTTAACCACTTAAGCCCCGCTCACTGTATATATACGTCATTTTTTTGGAGATGGATATCTCGGTAACGGCAGCAGCTGCTGCCACAACCGAGATATCCATCTTTACAGTGAGCGATTCTGTACACGATAACGGTGGTCTCTGCGGCGGGTTCGCCGCGAGATCACCGTTATCGGCGGCGGGAGAGGTGCCACCCCCCCTCCCGCCGCTTACCGGAGCCGTCGGTAACGGCGGAGGCGATCGGGTCCTTTCCCTGCTGAGAAAACATCGGAGAAAAAGTCGCACTGATGTTGGAACAAAGTAGTGCAAGAACTTTTTTTGGAGTTGCACCAATTAGAACGGGGGAACATTGAAATACATGTGTTTTGACTTGTCCTGCGACTTCACATGTGTCAAGTCGCACAACAACTCACAGTAGTGGAAAGACAGCCTAAGGCCACTTGGGACTGAAAAGTTGCATCATAAGTTGTACCCCATGATTTACAATGGGTATCGTTCATATGTGTGCGACTTGCTTACGCCCATGCCGTATACACAGCGGGCACACATCTTTATTACAGAAATCCATATTTGGCATGGAAATTAACTACTTGCTTACTGGGCACTTAAACCCCCCTGCTGTGCAGACCAATTTTCAGCGCTGATGCACTTTGAATGACAATTGCGTGGTCATACTTAGTCAAATGTTTTTTTTTTAAAGTTCCCAGAAATAGAGCATTCTTTTGGTGGTATTTGATCACCTCTGTGGTTTTTTTCTTTTGTTCAAAAAAAAAAAAAAAAAGAAAAGACAAATTTTTCAAAATTATTTTGTATATTTTTGGATATTTTGATATTAAATTTTGCAAACAGGTAATTTGTCTCCTTCATTGATGTACGCTGTGAGGCGGCACTGATGGGCACTGATTGGTTACACTGATAGGCAGCACTGCTTGGGACCACTGGTGGGCATTGATAGGTGGCACTGGCAGGTGGTACTGGTGGGCACAGATGAGGCAGAACTGCTTCTTCGGGACCAATGTCCCTTGCACCTAAGCCAGTGATCAGCTTTTGTTTTTATCCTCATGCTGTCAGCGTGAGGAGAAGAAAAAAACAATTTCCGAGCTTTAGTTTACATCATGTGATCAGCCGTCATTGGCTGACAGCTAATCGCGTGGTAAGGGGCCGGGATCAGCCCCTTACTCGGATCTGTGATCACCCGAGTCTCAGTGACTCAGTGCGTCCTGCAGGGAGCACACGGAGAGCCCGTCCTATGACAGCCTCCCAGAAATTCAGGTCCACGCTGTGGTCGTTGTTTGACTATAGCACAGACACCAAGTGGTTAATAGAAAAACACATGCAGATTTCTAGGACTGGCCAAAAATAATGTTTAGAGTCAAAGGCAACTGATGACTTTCTATTAAAGGTCTAAATGGGCCATTAACCACTTCAGCCCCGGAAGGATTTACCCCCTTCCTGACCAGAGCACTTTTTACAATTTGGCACTGCGTCGCTTTAACTGCTAATTGCGCGGTCATGCAATGTTGCACCCAAACGAAATTTGCGTCCTTTTGTTCCCACAAATAGAGCTTTCTTTTGATGGTATTTGATCACCTCTGCAGTTTTTATTTTTGGCGCTATAAACAGAAAAAGACCGAAAATTTTGAAAAAAACCCGATATTTTCTACTTTTTGTTATAAAAAAAATCCAATAAACTCAATTTTAGTCATACATTTAGTCCAAAATGTATTCAGCCACATGTCTTTGGTAAAAAAAAATGTCAATAAGCGTATATTTATTGGTTTGCGCAAAAGTTATAGTGTCTACAAACTAGGGTACATTTTCTGGAATTTACACAGCTTTTAGTTTGACTGCCTCTCATTTCTTGAGGTGCTAAAATGGCAGGGCAATACAAAACGCCCCCAAATGACCCCATTTTGGAAAGTAGACACCCTAAGGAAATTGCTGAGAGGCATGTTGAGCCCATTGAATATTCATTTTTTTTGTCCCAAGTGATTGAATAATGACAAAAAAAAAAAAATTACAAAAAGTTTTCACTAAATGATATATTGCTCACACAGGCCATGGGCATATGTGGAATTGCACCTCAAAATACATTTAGCTGCTTCTCCTGAGTATGGGGATACCACATGTGTGGGACTTTTTTGGAGCCTAGCCGCGTACGTGGCCCCGAAAACCAAGCACCGACTTCAGGATTTCTTATGCCCTGTACACACGGTCGTATTTTCTGATGGAAAATGTGCGATCGGATTGTGTTGTCGGAAATTCCGATCGTGTGTGGGCTCCATCGGACTTTTTCCATCTGAATTTCCGACACACAAAGTTTGAGAGCATGCTATAAAATTTTCCGAGAACAAAATCCGATCCTTTAAATTCCGATCGTGTGTACACAAATCTGACGCAAAAGTGCCACGCATGCTCAGAATAAATTAAGAGACGAAAGCTACTACTGCCCCGTTTATAGTCCCGACGTACGTGTTTTACGTCACCGCGCTCGGAACGATCGGATTTTTCCGACAACTTTGTGCCACCGTGTGTATGCAAGACAAGTTTGAGCCAACATCCGTCGGAAAAAATCCATGGATTTTGTTGTCGGAATGTCCGATCAATGTCCGTCCGTGTGTACAGGGCATAAGGGCGTAAATTTTTGATTGCACTCCTCACTATCTATCACAGTTTTGAAGGCCATAAAATGGCAGGACAGTTCAACCCCCCCTCCCCCAAATGACCCCATTTTGGAAAGTAGACACCCCAAGCTATTTGCTGAGAGGCATGTTGAGTCCATGGAATATTTTATATTTTGCCACAAGTTGTGGGAAAATGACAAACTTTTTTTTTTTTTTTGCACAAAGTTGTCACTAAATGATATATTGCTGAGGACGTCTATGACGAAACGCGTACAACGGCGCCACGCACGCTACGTCATTTCCTGTTTGTAATAGCAAGTGGAACGCAGATGGAACGCACCGCGGCGCTGCAGTCTCCACAGTGTGTCCTAGCGCTTGTATAACATATTTTTAGACCTGATCCTTTATAGCAGCCGTCCCAACTATCTATATAGTTTAGTGGACGACTGTCTTGACAGTTTATCAAGCCTGGTTCGGGACTTTTATTGTAAATTTATAATTTTTGTAATAGCGTTTTTTATATATTTTTTATATTTTTCGTTGATGGCTTTTAAATAAATTTAAAATAATTTACTACACTATGGGAGTCCACATCTCTTTCCTTTTATGAGGAAGCAACTACAGAATATACTACAATCCATTTGAAGACGGAAGTCCATCCTTGATATCGCAACAACTATGGGGGAGTAATTGCAGTGGTTGCATCCATACGCGCATTGCACCTGTAGGGGTGAGTGGATCCGATGAGTTGGGGCCCTGGAGGGGGAGCACAGAGTCACCTGAAGAAATTGAGAGCACCCAAGTCACCATTTGTGTTTTATGTTACACTATTTGAAGAAGAACATATGCACATTATATGGACTATTATTTGCACGTTTATCTATGAAATTTATTTGTATGTGCTATATTAGCATAGTCACCGACTTATAGCATGTCTGCTGATTGCGGCTTTTATTCTATTTTTCACAGTATTTTTATTTTTGTTGTATTTTTATTTTGACACACTTAAGGTGACACTTTTATGTATGTGGCATAATAATTACAAGGTTCTTGTCCTCAGTATAGCTATATAGCAACAAGGAATCACGAGAGAACCTGTAGTATGCTATTGCTTAGTGGGGTACATATGTTAATTCATTAATTTAGAACTAGATTTGTTCACTTTCACCATATTTATACCTTTATATTGTGTATTAGGAGACTATACACTATTTAAGGTCACACACACATCCCCACACTTACAGTGACAACCGCATATTATCTAGGTAGCGCCAACCACCCCAGTAATTCCACATATGCCCATGGCATGTTTGAGCAATATATCATTTAGTGACAACTTTGTGCAAAAAAAAAAATTGCATTGGACGCAGTGCCTGGACTGGAGTCATGCGATTCCGTAAGGAATCGTTTTTTTCACCATGGACCGATATAGCCTTATCGGCACGTATATGTGTCTACTGCTAAATTTGAACTATTATGCGGATGAAAACTCCAAGTAGAGAGGTCACATACACGGCTTCCCTCATTTTTCTTTCCTGCAAACATGGGGAAGAACATTATGGTTAACTTCGGATCTTATGATATGTGATATACATTCATTTGGCTTAGTTTGTGTTTCTCGTGATTAAAGTGACGTTACACACCAGTTGAATCGAGGTTCGGCCTTTATCAGTGCGGTGGATGTGTGCAGAATGGGTTAAGCCTATTTAGTGATGGTGATTGTTTAGGATATATAAAGAGTGAAGTCGTATCATATAGCCACACCCTCAGATGATGTCCTAGATGAGGAAACGCCTCAGGGCGTAGCTATACGACTGCCTTTGTAACATTCACCTCATGAAGCTTGGTCACTGTTTGAATACCGCGCGGCTCTGCTACCAGTCATCTCCGCAGTGACTTTAAAGACAGTGGCAGTGTAATATATGCTTTAATTGCCTCTTTTTATGTTAGTGTATTTGCTACAGGGGGATGATATTTAGATCAATAAAATTATTTTTATCAACGGTATTACACTATGGAGCGCTTTCTTGTTTTTACATATGATTGAGCTGCTCCGAGAAAAAGACTGTTCCACCTGTCAGCTATCGACCCTGATTCCTTTGGATGACAACTATTTGAAATGAGCCTATTTTGTCCGCACGCTGTCTTACCCACTATGGTCTGGTAAGGTTTGAATCTATAAGAGAATTCACTTGTGATCTACATGTATATTGAAACCTGAGGGAGCTTATATGTGCCGTTTCATCACTTCATTCACATCCACCTACTCACAGAGATCCCACGCATGATAGACTGGGAAGGATATTTTGTAACTGTGTTATTAAGTCTTCTTGGATGACACGTATCCCATTTTGAACTTTCTAACTGATTCAACAGAAGGGCACTATCTAGTTGATTATTCAAGAACACTAATAGCGCTGCCTTTCGCAGAATTTATTTTGTGATTATTTTAATGTCTTTTGTTCTACCCCTATACTTGGGGTATATAGCCAGATAGTATCAGGGTTTAGAGAACTCCGTGGTCAAGAGACTTTATTCACCTCAGCGCTTCTATATCCAAAGACTTTATTTTTTTTTTTTTTTGCTAACTGGATTTTCTTTTACTGAAAAGATATAATACACCCAGAGATAGGGATGGACTTTTTTCAAGTTACCTTAGTTCATTTTCTTTAGAAGAAAAATATGTGGGGAAGAAAGTGTCATTCTCCAGGGAATGAGGCTTTGCTCCTAAACTGTTTAGTGATGCTACTGTACATTTTTGTGTGTGTTTAATTTTGTTTTGTTTTTTAGGAACAACTAGATCTCCTATCAAGCTGTTAGGCTTTTCAGCTAGGTAGATAGTGGGGTTTGTGACATGACTAATGTGACTTCTTTTTGCTGAAATGATATGTCGTTGTATAAATGTTTGAAACTGTAACATTTCTTACTGCCGTTCTTCTTTCTCATCCAAGTTCATTAAGTTCAAATACCTACTCTCAGGCTTGAGAGTTATATTTTGGCAGACGTTGAGGACAACGTCTATTGTAGTGGGGGGAGTATGTAGCGCTGGTAGATTTTTAATCTACTGCTTATATGTAAATTTAGTGGGTCATCTTTTCTGTACATGGCTTCTGAATTAGCTTCTGTTCCAACCTTGGTTGTGTTTCGTGCAGTTCCACTCCGTCGCCTGTAGATGTCGGTGTCACTACAGACCAGAGCTGGAAAGCAGCAGACTGAGGTGTATTGAGTGCTCTTCTTTCTCAGAAGTAACTCGGCAGAGGTTGTCCCCTGCGGTGCATTCTGGGAGGGGGTATTTAAGGGACAGACGCCATATTTCTGGGTCTTTTCGTTCCACCTGCTGGCCCTCCTGGCCGACAGGTATGTGTTAGGAGTCCTACCTTGTGGTCCTCCAGCCCGGAGGACTGCGATGCTGCAGCATGTGGGTGGGCCCAGAAGTCTGTCTGGGGCCTACTACAACTGCTGTGGAGATGGTCCTGTGCTGTCTGTCCTGCGGGAAGAAGCTGGAAAATTCAGAAGAATCCAGGGGAGGACCCGTCATGGAAGGATCATGCGGAGCGCTGGTCTGGAGAGGGGTCTGGTGACTCAATTGGAGGACGCATCTTAAGTTAACCTACCACATAGTACTGCCGGGTCGGCTTAAAGGTTCTGGTACTGTGTTGCTGTTCACTGAAAACTACTCCATCCTTTGGCAGAGGATCGTACAGTTTTGTTTCACCCAAGTCTGTGGCAGAGACTTTCTGTTTGTGCTGCATACCGGCTGCTAGGTTAGTGAGAGAGACCTATCTGGGCGAGCAAAGATTTAATCCTGAACCGAAGATACATTCATCTCTGAGATTTCAATTTCTTAGTGCTACACCAAGAAAAGGTATTTGAACTTCCCTGCAACTCTTCTTCTACCTCTTTCCTGCTACTTCTTCCAGTTATCTCCCAATAAAGTATTGGAAAAGTATTAAAGTGACTGGTGCCTACATTGTTAGAGGATAAGTTCAACGTGGACTCTGAATCCGGTATTGGTGAAATTACAGGAAAAAAGGTGACGGAAACAGCCCGCTTTAAACCAGCAGCTCCACCATGAGTTATTGCTACATCTACCTATATAAAAAAACAGGAGAGAGGAAAGCTAAAATGAGAAAACAGCTAAGTGATTACCCCCCCACACACACACACACACACACACACACAAATGAAGTTGTGTATTTACCGTAATCTTTAGCTGTGGTATTTGCAGGCAACCCTTTCCCCTTGGCAGTAAAGCTTGGTCCAATGCGGCTGGAAGGAGCAGGCTGGTCCAAGAAGGCTCGGCTGGAAGGAGCAGGCTGGTCCAAGTAGGCTGGAAGGAGCAGGCTGGTCCAGGAAGGCTGGAAGGAGCAGGCTGGTCCAGGAAGGCTGGAAGGAGCAGGCTGGTCCAAGAAGGCTGGAAGGAGCAGGCTGGTCCAAGAAGGCTGGAAGGAGCAGGCTGGTCCAAGAAGGCTGGAAGGAGCAGGCTGGTCCAAGAAGGCTGGAAGGAGCAGGCTGGTCCAAGAAGAAAAGTTTGGTAAAATCTACCTATATAAAAAAACAGGAGAGAGGAAACCTAAAATGAGAAAAACAGCTAAGTGATTAAACCCCCCCCCCCCACACACAAATGAAGTTGTGTATTTACCGTAATCTGTAGCTGTGATATTTGTAGGAAAGCATTTCCCCAGGGCAGTAAAAGGCTGGAAAGCTAAAATGAGAAAACAGCTAAGTGATTACCCCCCCCCCCCCCACACACACACACACACACACACACACACACACACACACAAATGAAGTTGTGTATTTACCGTAATCTTTAGCTGTGGTATTTGCAGGCAACCCTTTCCCCAGGGCAGTAAAACTTGGCCCAAGGTGGCTGGAAGGAGTAGGCTGGTCCAATGCGGCTGGAAGAAGCAGGCTGGTCCAATGTGGCTGGAAGCAGCAGGCTGGTCCAATGCGGCTGGAAGCAGCAGGCTGGTCCAATGCGGCTGGAAGCAACAATAAGAAAAGGAGCCAATGTTTGAGCTTTCCCAGGGATCACTGTCACATCCCATGTAAGGAAGAAAACCAAAAAAGGAGGGTGTGCCCCAGAGGGATAATATGGACAGTGTGTCACCGGGAAACCAAGTGGCTGGTGCAGAGAATCAGATATACAATTTTGTTAAAATTAATAACAACGATTTTTATTGGTTACAAAGTGTACAAAACATTCTATAATATAAAAGCAAAACAAAAAAAGGTAGAAAAGACAGTAATCAAACATAATCAAACTGCTAAGGTGCTGTCATGCAACAACCCAGGAAATTCAAGAATTTCTTTGCTGGGGTGAAGGTACGGCAACACGTGATACTCTACATGTTTCGGAATATAGAAAGGCTCAATTCGTTCTATACTGTATATTTCCTTCTTCAGGAGTTTCAAAGTAGCAGTTTAGATAAATTTCTAGGGAAAAGAAAAACAGTGATATATATGTATATGTGGGTATGTATCACAGAGTATAAGTATGATTAGCACCAGCATGGAGTATAAAACAATTGTGTCACCAAGGATAAGAGACTGTTAAACTTTAAGCAAAGCATAAGGATAAAAACAAAATCTCAGTCTGAACAGGCATGAACATTTTGGCGTACTCACTAGAAAACTTGTCTCTTCAGCATAAAAGTTGTACACACAGGCATCAAGAGATGGACTCCCACCTCCTTCAGTCCAGAGGATTGAGGTTGATTGAGTGGAAAGCCAGCAGTAAGTGTAGCTGTATGGTTGGAACCCAGGAGAGGGAATGAAAAACCTGGGGTGCTTCACACATTCCAGACTTGGCGTGGATCCCCACAGAGGCGGCCGGCCAGGGCTCACAAGAGCCACTAATGTTAGGCGGTCCAAGCACACATCTATGAAATTGGAATTGAAAAGAGGAAATCAGAGGTATATTTTGCTATTTACAAGCAATGAATATGTAAAGCAAAATGCAGGGCGCTTGGCTCTCCAAGTTCATGCCTTGGGGTGTAGGGGTATGTAGAAGGAATAATCAATGTGTATAGTAAATGAGGTTGTAATTACATACCTAATTTCTGGTGTTTCTCAGCATAGGCATACACTAACAGGGAAAGCAAGATCCTCTTGGCTGTGTAGCAGAGGAAAGTGTGTGTATGAGTGGTAATAAGTACCTTGTGTGGGACAGAGTTAACGGGCCAATCATTAACTTCAAAGGCGGGGTAAGCTCAAATGCAATGCGGCTGGAAGCAGCAGGCTGGTCCAATGCGGCTGGAAGCAGCAGGCTGGTCCAATGCGGCTGGAAGCAGCAGGCTGGTCCAATGCGGCTGGAAGCAGCAGGCTGGTCCAATGCGGCTGGAAGCAGCAGGCTGGTCCAATGCGGCTGGAAGCAGCAGGCTGGTCCAATGCGGCTGGAAGCAGCAGGCTGGTCCAATGCGGCTGGAAGCAGCAGGCTGGTCCAATGCGGCTGGAAGCAGCAGGCTGGTCCAATGCGGCTGGAAGCAGCAGGCTGGTCCAATGCGGCTGGAAGCAGCAGGTTGGTCCAATGCGGCTGGAAGGAGCAGGCTGGTCCAATGCGGCTGGAAGGAGCAGGCTGGTCCAATGCGGCTGGAAGGAGCAGGCTGGTCCAATGCGGCTGGAAGGAGCAGGCTGGTCCAATGCGGCTGGAAGGAGCAGGCTGGTCCAAGAAGAAAAGTTTGATAAAATCTACCTATATAAAAAAACAGGAGAGAGATAACCTATGATGAGAAAAACAGCTAAGTGATTAAACACACACACACACACACACATGAAGTTGTGTATTTATCGTAATCTGTAGCTGTGGTATTTGCAGGCAACCCTTTCCCCAGGGCAGTAAAGCTTGGTCCAATGCGGCTGGAAGGAGCAGGCTGGTCCAATGCGGCTGGCCTGGAAGGAGCAAGCTGGTCCAAGAAGGCTCGGCTGGAAGGAGCAGGCTGGTCCAAATAGGCTCGGCTGGAAGGAGCAGGCTGGTCCAAGAAGGCTGGAAGGAGCAGGCTGGTCCAGGAAGGCTGGAAGGAGCAGGCTGGTCCAGGAAGGCTGGAAGGAGCAGGCTGGTCCAGGAAGGCTGGAAGGAGCAGGCTGGTCCAGGAAGGCTGGAAGGAGCAGGCTGGTCCAGGAAGGCTGGAAGGAGCAGGCTGGTCCAGGAAGGCTGGAAGGAGCAGGCTGGTCCAGGAAGGCTGGAAGGAGCAGGCTGGTCCAGGAAGGCTGGAAGGAACAGGCTGGTCCAGGAAGGCTGGAAGGACCAAGCTGGTCCAGGAAGGCTGGCCTGGAAGGAGCAAGCTGGTCCAAGAAGGCTGGAAGGAGCAGGTTGGTCCAGGAAGGCTGGAAGGAGCAGGCTGGTCCAAGAAGGCTGGAAGGAGCAGGCTGGTCCAAGAAGGCTGGAAGGAGCAGGCTGGCCCAAGAAGAAAAGTTTGATAAAATCTACCTATATAAAAAACAGGAGAGAGATAACCTATGATGAGAAAAACAGCTAAGTGATTAAACACACACACACACACACACACACACACACACACACACACACATGAAGTTGTGTATTTACCGTAATTTGTAGCTGTGGTATTTGCAGGCAACCCTTTCCCCAGGGCAGTAAAGCTTGGTCCAATGCGACTGGAAGGAGCAGGCTGGTCCAATGCGGCTGGCCTGGAAGGAGCAAGCTGGTCCAAGAAGGCTCGGCTGAAAGGAGCATGCTGGTCCAAGAAGGCTGGAAGGAGCAGGCTGGTCCAAGAAGGCTGGAAGGAGCAGGCTGGTCCAAGAAGAAAAGTTTGGTAAAATCTACCTATATAAAAAAACAGGAGAGAGGAAACCTAAAATGAGAAAAACAGCTAAGTGATTAAAACCCCCCCACACACAAATGAAGTTGTGTATTTACCGTAATCTGTAGCTGTGATATTTGTAGGCAAGCATTTCCCCAGGGCAGTAAAAGGCTGGTCCAAGGTGGCTGGAAGGAGCAGGCTGGTCCAAGGTGGCTGGAAGGAGCAGGCTGGTCACAGTGGGGAGAAGAGGAAAATCAACATGAAACAGGCTGTCCCCAACCCCAACGCAGACCACAGAGAGACTGCTCCCCCCCCCCCCCACAATACACAAATAAAGATTGTGGTGCTATACCCTCCGGGCCCCAGAGACAAGAGAGATAGTCCTTCACAGTGTATACTTTCAGCATCACCAGTCTCTCTGCTCAGCCTCTCTCAGGTAGCTCTAATCAGACCAGTCACAGTGCTCCATGGCTGCCCAACCCAATTTTCTTAACCCCCCCACCCCAGGGTCCCCCAGGCCCCAGCCAGCAAAAAAAATGTATTAGTACTGCAGCAGCAAGCATTATAACATGCATCTTCCACAGTCTACTCACTGAGTGCAGTGCACTCACTGTCTGTGGAGGAGGGAGCAAGCACGCCGTTGTGTGGGCGCATGCGGGTGCGCGCATGGGCCCGTCGGCGCGTGCGCGTGCACGGTGCTTGGTGCCAGTCGCCCTATTTAAGCTGCTGGAACTTTATGCTCGGTGCTATCTGATCTGCAGCTCCCAGTTCCTGTGTTCCTGTTACCTGTCTGCTTGTTGATCTCCTTGTGACCCCGGCTTGTCTTTTGGATTCCTCTCTGCTATCTGCCTGCACCTGACCTTGGCTTCTCTTGACCACAAATCTGCCTGCTCCTTTGTACCACGTAGTCTGCCTGCTGCCAACCCTGCCTGTGACCCGGACTTTGAGCCTGCCTGTTTCCCTGTACCATACTGACCTCTCGCTGCCAACTCTGCCTGTTACCGGACCAGCCCTTACTGCTCCTGCTCTGCACCGGCTGCCTACGCTCCAGCTTGTCAAATACTTCCAGTCTATTTGCATCAGGATCCTGGGCCTTACCTCCGCAAGTTACCCGACAGGCTCTCTTACCACTCTGTGCTCCTGTGCCTTCTGTTCATACTACCAGGACCTGGGAACCAGATACGTACGGGAGGCCTCCCCCTGCTACATTGGGTTCGTCAGTCAGGTAAGTGCAAGTCTGACAGTATCGGACAGCCATGTCCGAGCCCGAGCAGGGGTCCTCTCCCATGGAGGAATTGTGCAGACACCTGGCGGGTCTCACACAAGCTGTGAAGAGCCTGCAGGAAGGCTATACTAGGCTGGAGGAACGAGTCCAGGTGCTGTCCTCACCTGCTAACCCTCAAGCTGCTTCTGCTGCTGGACTCTCATCTCCTCCCTCCGTGGTTATGCTTCCTCCTGAGTCAAGGGTTCCTACACCTGAAAGATTTTTCGGTGAGCGTAGTAAGTACCGATCCTTCCGCAATGCATGTGGACTTTACTTTGCTTTGCAACCACGTACCTTTTCCTTAGAGGCGACTAAGGTGGGCTTCATAATTTCTCTTCTGTCCGGTGAACCACAGACCTGGGCCCACCGTCTTTTGGAACAAAAGTCAGCATCTCTGGACAATCTGGATGCATTTTTTGCCGCCATGTCTCAATCATATGAGGACCCCCAGTTGAAAGCCACCGCTGAGTCCACCTTGCACACCCTTCAACAAGGGCGTAGACCCACAGAAGATTACGTCCTGGAATTCAGGCGTTGGAGTTCGGACACGGATTGGAACGACGCGGCCCTGCGTTACCAATTTCGTATGAGCCTTTCCGATTCACTTAAAGATGAGTTGGAGCGGGTTGGATTACCACAAACGTTAGAGGACCTTATCAATCTGTCCGTTCAGATAGATCGGCGCCTCAGGGAGCGCCGCTTCGAAAGATCCACCAACCAATTCCGTCCTACCTGGGTCCTCCCAAAGGTCCCTAGTGCTACCAGCTCTGTGCAACGTACATTTTGGTGGCCTCAATTGGTAAAAGATTGCAAGAGCTATGTGGAATCCTGCACCACCTGTGCTCGGAACAAGAACAGCCGGACAAAAGCCTGGGGTCTACTAAAGCCCTTATCCGTCCCAGAAAGACCCTGGAAGATGATTACGATGGATTTCATCGTAGAACTCTCTCTGGCAGAGGGTTTTTCCACTATCTTCGTCATTGTGGATAGATTGTCTAAGATGGTTCATTTTCTACCCATGAAAGGCACACTTTCAGCCGTGGAAACAGCAAAAATTTTCGTCAAGGAAATAGTGAGACTGCATGGAGTGCCATCAAGTATAGTTTCTGATAGAGGTGTTCAGTTCACTTCCAGGTTCTGGAAGGCTCTCTGTGGGTCACTTGAAAACGAATTAGCCTTCTCGTCTGCCTACCATCCCCAGACAAATGGGCAGACAGAGAGAGCTAATCAAACTCTGCAGCAATATCTCCGATGCTTTTCCACCTTCTCACAGGACGATTGGGTCTCTCTTCTGCCTATTGCTGAGTTTGAATATAACAACTCTGTGCACTCAGCTATTAAACAGACGCCATTCTTCACCAATTATGGCTTTCACCCGTCATTCCTGCCCGGATCCCTACCCGAGTGTTCAATTCCCGCAGCTTCTGAAACAATGGACTTCTTCTTCACCAACAATAAGCTACTACGAAAGACCATGGCTAAAACCCAGGAATACAATAAAAGAATGTTCGATAGGAAGAAGCGTGGAGAACTCATTCTGGAACCTGGCAACCAGGTTTGGCTGTCTACCCTTAACTTAAAAATGGCCTGTCCTTCAAAGAAGTTGGGTCCCAAATTCGTGGGTCCTTTTCCGGTCAAGAGGAAAATTAATGATGTGACCTATGAGCTGGACTTACCCAATACATTAAAGGTTCATCCAGTCTTCCACGTATCCTTGCTGAAACCCGTTATTCCCAATTCCTTTTCGGGTCATAATACCGGCCCACCTGAACCTGTAATCGTTAACAACGAAATAGAATTTGAGGTGGAAGCAAACCTGGACTGCAGGAAGAGACACAACCAAGTCCAATACTTGATCAAGTGGAGGGGGTATGGACCAGAAGATAATTCCTGGGAACCGGAAAGCAACCTGCACACCAGGGAACTTTTAAGAGACTTTTGGAGTGCCCACGCTGATAGACTGGCCCAGATGGGCATCCGGAGGCTGCCCTTTAGGAGGGGGCACTGTCAGAGGAGCTCTCGGAATGGACATGCTATTGGGCACTCGGGCGCGCGCCCGTTCGCGCCGTTGTGTGGGTGCGTGCGGGTGCGCCTGGGCACGGCGGCGCGGGCGCGCGCACGGTGCTTGGCGCCAGTCGCCCTATTTAAACTGCTGGAACTTTCTGCTCAGTGCTGTCCGATCTGCAGCTCTCAGTTCCTGTGTTCCTGTTACCTTTCTGCTTGTTGATCTCCTTGTGACCCCGGCTTGTCTTTTGGATTCCTCTCTGCTATCTGCCTGCACCTGACCTCGGCTTCCCTTGACCACAAATATGCCTGCTCCTTTGTACCACGTAGTCTGCCTGCTGCCAACCCTGCCTGTGACCCGGACTTTGAGCCTGCCTGTTTCCCTGTACCATACTGACCTCTCGCTGCCAACTCTGCCTGTTACCGGACCAGCCCTTACTGCTCCTGCTCTGCACCGGCTGCCTACGCTCCAGCTTGTCACAGACTTCCAGTCTATTTGCATCAGGATCCTGGGCCTTACCTCCGCAAGTTACCCGACAGGCTCTCTTACCACTCTGTGCTCCTGTGCCTTCTGTTCATACTACCAGGGGCCGGGAACCAGATACGTACGGGAGGCCTCCCCCTGCTACATCGGGTTCGTCAGTCAGGTACGTGCAAGTCTGACACAGACAGACTTTTGTCTCTGTCCATGCCACCTGCACCTGTAACCACCTGTCCGCCGCGCCAGGCTCAGGCGCCACCCACCAGCACCACTGGTCTGCCATGGCACCGTCCGTCCACCGCACACCACTGGCAGCCACCCCCGCCCCGGGGCCCGGGCGCCGGGCGGCCCTTAATCAAACACAAAGAACGACGAAATAAGACACTGACAGAGACAGACTGACTGACACTCACCTGCCTCGAGAGACACCAGGCACAGCGAGTTGGCGACGGCGGGCAGGCAGCAGGGCAGGTTGGCCTGGGCGGCCGAGCAAGGCTCAGTCAGATGGGCAGCCAGGCACTGGCAGGTAGGCAGCACTGGTGAGGGTCTGCTCCCTGCCTCCTCCGACACTTGCTCGCTCGGGTGGTGGTGGGTGATGACGGTCCTGTCCCGTGAGTCCGTGACGTCCTCTCCATCAATGGGCTCTCCTCCGTCCCGCCACCGCCGCTCAGGCCTCTCTCCTCTCCACGAGGCTCAGTCTGCCCGCTCGGCTCCACCTGTTTATGGGGCTGGCAGCCGAAAATGTGCTTAGATCATTGGCTCTGGCTGGCTGCGCCGCAGGTGGGGTGGGCTGGGCTGTTGCTGGGCAGAGCAGAGGACTCGAGGAGACTCGGCGGCGCTCGGCCTCGGCTCAAGAAGATTGGATCTTCTCAGCGATTTCCGGAATTGCGCAGTTCTGACCCGAGCCAATCGCCGCCATTTTTACTGGCACTTTTCCCTTGGGCACTATGGGCTTTCATGGACACCGGAAAAATGCCTTGTTTTCACGGGCTGCCCGTAAATCTACAGGCGGTTGGCAACACTGCCTACCAAGTACATACACAATACATTGTGAATAAAACACATGGAGTTGACATCGTCTTATAAATCGAGTATACCACGACTAGACATGGTAATGTACTTACAAACTATGCATATAATTTAAATGCTTATATGCCATTTAATGGGTCTACTGTATATCTGTGACCGTAAACACAATTAACTTTTTTGACATAAAACAGTTGAGAACCTGATAGGTAGAACATGTCATCCATCTAATCAACTTAATATATAGCATGTCTGACTATTAAACATGTATGGCCATAACACAGATTGTTTTCTAACTTGGAGTATGAAAACAAGCTGTGTTATGGCCATACATGTTGTGGCAGAGCATTGCCCTACCAGGGTCTAGAAGGATGTTGTGACCCAGAATTCTCAACTGAACGGGTTGAGAGGCACCAGGGAGCTTGTAACATGAAGAGGAAACTGGCCTTTCAGTTTCCTCAGTGGTTTGGAAAGTCCACTTTGGGACCTGAAGCTCGTGGATTTCTGCGAGATCCGGGTGGGATGAAATTCCCAGTCTTGGGTCCTGATTTTGAGAACAGCCAGCATACTGATTGGTCAGGTGTGTGCTGAGCTTTTAGTAGTAACTTGACCATGGTTCTGGGCTCCACCCCGGCAGATAGGAAGTCTGGCCAGGAGTCAGAAGGGCTCCACAGGGGAGCCAGTGCAGCAAGAGGCGGCTAGCTGTGTGCACCAAGTTGGTCGGTGAAACAGTCTGTAGGAGACAGACAAAGGCCTGGCGTGTAAGGTAAGAGCAGCAGTGCTGCAAGTGAGAGCCAATTAGGCTGAATGTCGTTTTGTTGATGGAAAAAGGAATGCTGAAACCCCTGTGAGGGAAACCTATGTTTGTTTGCTGAACTTGCCTTTAATAAAAATGGGCAAACAAAGCCCTTAAAAAGAAGAAACAGCGAGTGGCAGTGTCCTTAAAGCTCTACATTTTACGCTAGTCCTTTTTTTTTTTAAAACAATCAGGAGTGCTTTATTGAAAACATTAGTTACAATACAGTAGAGTATACAATAAACACAGGTATCATTCAATGTATATTACATACTTCTAAACATAGCTATTCCTCACTTTAGTATTCACCTTCCTTCATCCCGTTTAAGGAGCAAAAGTAGTTTAATGCAATGATAGAGTGCCACATGTATTAATTATACCAGTTGGGTATTAGAGGTAAGACAGGAGGGGTAGGGGGAAGACAGAAGGAGTGGGAAAATGAGGGGAGGGAAGCAGGAGAGGGGAGGTGGTGGGGAAGAAATCGATCCCTGCAATTCTCGCACACCAGTCAACCAAGCAATTGACATGCATATTCCCATATCCTCTACATTATGTAGTTCAGGGCAACCAGACCTTATAAAATGTCCAGGGGCACCCCCGGCTAATATACATCAATTTATACAGAGGCAGAGCAGCATTAATTTTATTTTCCCAAGAAGTGAGAGTGGGGGGGCTGGGGGATGACCACCTGCAGAGGATTTCTTTTTTGGCATAAAAAAGAAGAAACGAGATTAGAAGTTTACTGTGATGTGGTCTTTGCTCGTCTTCATGTACTCCTAATAGAGCCAACTCAGGGGTCCTGGGAACAGACAATTCCAGTCTGACATTTAAGTGTTCAAATAATCCCGACCAAAAGGTCGAAGTGCGGGGCAGTCCCAGAACATGTGTAGATAGGTGCCCCCCTGCATCCGACATCGGGGGCAGTGAGGGTCCCTATCAGGGTATATCCTGGACAGCCTCACCAGGGTAAAGTATACCCTATGTAAGAATTTTATTTGAATCAATTTATTCCCTGCCGAGACTACCAGCTTGGGACCCCCCTCCAGACAATCCTCCCAATCTTCTTTTTTCAAAGTAGGGACATCCAACTTCCACACCTCCCATAATCTATCCATTTTGGGGGAGTCCTTGGGTAGTAGGGTACTATATAGAGCAGAGAGAGGCTTCTCCAAGTCGCTACAGGACAACAGGTCCTCCACGGGTCCAACTGAAGGAGCAGGGGTACAGGGAACTGCGCCCTAACTGCGTGACGTAACTGGACATAACGAAAAAACATCCAACCCGGAAGCTCATATGTCCTGGCCATCTGGGCAAATGACATCAATGAACCAGTGGGCATAATGTCTCTATATGCCAAATCTTGCCCACACCCGAGGGTCCGGAATTGTCCGGAAGTGAGATAGATTAGGGTTTCCCCAGAGAGGTTGGACAGGTGCCCACCTCCCTCCTAGGGAAAACCTGTGTCAAGCCACATTCCAAACTTGAATCGTTGCCCTTGTTGGGGCAGATAACTCAGCATAGGCCTTTATCCCTCTATATACAAAATTTTGTAATGCCTGCATTGATCCCAACCAAGTCGCCTCCACACACTGTTGCATTAGATCGTTTCCCCTCAAACCACCAGTAGGCTCTCACCAGCATTGCAGCCCAGTATTAGACCCTCAAATTTGGGAGTGCCAGTCCTCCTAACTGTGTCAGTAGATATAGCGTAGATTTTGCTAGTCTTGGAATAGATCCATTCCAGATAAAGGATATAATGCAGCTATCTACCTCCCGGAAAAATGTCGCTGAAATGCAAATCGGACTGTTCCGGAAGAGATAGTTAAACTTGGGCAGCAACATCATCTTTAAGATGTTAATACGACCCAATAGGTTTAACGGATGTCCAGACCAGGATTGACATCTCTCCTGGAGAAGATGGAGCAAGGGTAGTATGTTGAGGTTATAATACTGGGCGACGTCCCTGCCCACCTTAATCCCCAGGTACTTGAACTCCGATACCCATGTCAGAGGTGTATTATTAGCCAAACTAGGGGCCCGATCAGAAGATAAGTCCTTTGGAAAAAGGACTGATTTTTACCAATTTATGCGGATCCCCGATAGGGCTTCAAATTTGTCAAAAAGCTCCAGGGCAGCCGCCAGAGATGGCCCTGCATCATTCAGGTAGAGCAGGGCATCATCTGCATATAGGGATATCTTCTCTTCAAGTCTGCCTATCTGCAGCCCCCGGACCTCCAACGACTCCCTAACCAGAATTGCCAGGGGCTCCAACGCTAGAGCAAATAGACTAGGGGACAATAGACACCCCTGACGAGTGCCTCTGGGGAGTGGGAAGGGATCAGAGATCCTATCATAAGTACATACCCTGGCCCTAGGCACGCGGTACAGCAGCTGGATCCAGTGGAGAAAGCCAGGGCCAAAGCCAAATTGTTGTAGCACACCCCAAAGATATTCCCACCCCACAGAGTCAAACGCCTTTTCAGCGTCAAGAGAGGCGATCACCCTGGATCCAGTATTATCATGGGTTGTGGACAAGTTAATAAAAAGGCGTCTAATATTGATGTCCGTGCCCATTCCCGGCAGGCATGGACTGGCCATCGGGACCACCGGGAGTTTCCCGGTGGGCCGATGGCTCAGTGGGCCAGTCAGGTGCTGTCCTGGAGCCGCTCCTCACTGACACTGAGTGATCGCGATTTCACTCCTGTAAGGTGGAGCTGCTTCCGTCACTTGCTGGAGAGAGCATTAGGCGTTATGCTCCCTTCAGCCTGCAGGGGGAGATGGACAGCCGGCAGACTTTCCTTCCTCTCTCCCCTTAGCACTTGTTATCACATGACTGGAGAGAGGAACGAGAAGCTGCCTTCAAACCGGTGAGTACATGTGGGAGGGGGAGGAGAGGGAGGACTCTCTGATGTGAAGGGGACTTCTGATGGGGACTCTCTGATGTGAAGGTGACTTCTGATGGGGACTCTCTGATGTGAAGGGGACTTCTGATGGGGACTCTCTGATGTGAAGGGGACTTCTGATGGAGACTCTCTGATGTGAAGGGGACTTCTGATGGGGACTCTCTGATGTGAAGGGGACTTCTGATGGGGACTCTCTGATGCGAAGGGGACTTCTGATGGGGACTCTCTGATGCGAAGGGGACTTCTGATGGGGACTCTCTGATGCGAAGGGGACCTCTGATGGGGACTCTCTGATGTGAAGGGGACTTCTGATGGGGACTCTGATGTGAAGGGGACTGCTGGTGGAGACTCTCTGATGTGAAGGGGACTGCTGGTGGGGACTCTCTGATGTGAAGGGGACTGCTGGTGAGGACTCTGATGTGAAGGGGACTGCTGGTGGGGACTCTCTGATGTGAAGGGGACTGCTGGTGGGGACTCTCTGATGTGAAGGGGACTGCTGGTGGGGACTCTCTGATGTGAAGGGGACTGCTGGTGGGGACTCTCTGATGTGAAGGGGACTGCTGGTGGGGACTCTCTGATGTGAAGGGGACTGCTGGTGGGGACTCTCTGATGTGAAGGGGACTGCTGGTGGGGACTCTCTGATGTGAAGGGGACTGCTGGTGGGGACTCTGATGTGAAGGGGACTTATGATGGGGACTCTGATGTGAAGGGGACTTATGATGGGGACTCTGATGTGAAGGGACTTCTGATGGGAACTCTGATGTGAAGGGACTTCTGATGGGAACTCTGATGTGAAGGGACTTCTGATGGGGACTCTGATGTGAAGGACTCTCTGATGTGAAGGGAACTTCTGATGGGGACTCTCTGATGTGAAGGGGACTTCTGATGGGCACTCTGATGTGAAGGGGACTTCTGATGGGCACTCTGATGTGAAGGGGACTTCTGATGGGGACTCTGATGTGAAGGGGACTTCTGATAGGGACTCTGATGTGAAGGACTCTCTGATGTGAAGGGGGCTGCTGGTGGGGACTCTCTGATGTGAAGGGGACTGCTGGTGGGGACTCTCTGATGTGAAGGGAACTTCTGATGGGGACTCTCTGATGTGAAGGGGACTTCTGATGGGCACTCTGATGTGAAGGGGACTTCTGATGGGGACTCTGATGTGAAGGGGACTTCTGATGGGGACTCTGATGTGAAGGGGACTTCTGATGGGGACTCTGATGTGAAGGGGACTTCTGATGGGGACTCTGATGTGAAGGACTCTCTGATGTGAAGGGGGCTGCTGGTGGGGACTCTCTGATGTGAATGGGACTGCTGGTGGGGACTCTCTGATGTGAAGGGGACTGCTGGTGGGGACTCTCTGATGTGAAGGGGACTGCTGGTGGGGACTCTCTGATGTGAAGGGGACTGCTGGTGGGGACTCTCTGATGTGAAGGGGACTGCTGGTGGGGACTCTCTGATGTGAAGGGGACTGCTGGTGGGGACTCTGATGTGAAGGGGACTTATGATGGGGACTATCTGATGTAAAGGGGACTTCTGATGGGGACTCTGATGTGAAGGGACTTCTGATGGGAACTCTGGTGTGAAGGGACTTCTGATGGGGACTCTGATGTGAAGGACTCTCTGATGTGAAGGGAACTTCTGATGGGGACTCTCTGATGTGAAGGGGACTTCTGATGGGGACTCTCTGATGTGAAGGGGACTTCTGATGGGGACTCTCTGATGTGAAGGGGACTTCTGATGGGGACTCTCTGATGTGAAGGGGACTGCTGGTGGGGACTCTCTGATGTGAAGGGGACTGCTGGTGGGGACTCTCTGATGTGAAGGGGACTGCTGGTGGGGACTCTCTGATGTGAAGGGGACTGCTGGTGGGGACTCTCTGATGTGAAGGGGACTGCTGGTGGGGACTCTGATGTGAAGGGGACTTATGATGGGGACTATCTGATGTAAAGGGGACTTCTGATGGGGACTCTGATGTGAAGGGACTTCTGATGGGAACTCTGATGTGAAGGGACTTCTGATGGGGACTCTGATGTGAAGGACTCTCTGATGTGAAGGGAACTTCTGATGGGGACTCTCTGATGTGAAGGGGACTTCTGATGGGGACTCTCTGATGTGAAGGGGACTTCTGATGGGGACTCTCTGATGTGAAGGGGACTTCTGATGGGGACTCTCTGATGTGAAGGGGACTGCTGGTGGGGACTCTCTGATGTGAAGGGGACTGCTGGTGGGGACTCTCTGATGTGAAGGGGACTGCTGGTGGGGACTCTGATGTGAAGGGGACTTATGATGGGGACTATCTGATGTAAAGGGGACTTCTAATGGGGACTCGGATGTGAAGGGCTCTCTGATGTGAAGGGAACTTCTGATGGGAACTCTCTGATGTGAAGGGGACTCTGATGTGAAGGGGACTTCTAAAGGGGACTCTCTGAAGTAAGGGGACTGCTGGTGGGGACTCTCTGATGTAAGGGGACTACTGGTGGGGACTCTCTGGTGTAAGGGGACTGTTGGTGGGGACTCTCTGGTGTAAGGGGACTGCTGGTGGGGACTCTCTGATGTAAGGGGGATGCTGTTGGGGACATTCAAAATTAAAGTGGGCCGGTCATGATGAAGTCCAGGGCCAAATTTTTGTCCCAGTCCAGCCCCGATTCCCGGTATAAAACCACATGAATCAGTGTGGAAATGACCAATGATAGGCGTGTGGCTAGGATCTTGGCCAAAATTTTTGCATCCACTTTGATGAAATGGGCCTATACGATGCACATTCCTGGGGGTCCTTACCGCGTTTGGGAATAAGGACAATGATCGCCTCTTCCATCAACTCGGGCAGAGAATTCTCATTCACAAGTCCAGAGAAGAGGGATATCAGTCTGGGTGCAAGGAGCTCAACATGCTGGGAATAGAACTCCATACGCAGACCATCCACTCCCGGAGTTTTCCCACTCTGGAGGGCCCCGATTACGGCTTGAACCTCCTCAAGGTTAATCACCTTGTCAAGCAGTGTCCTATGGACTTCAGACAAGACAGGGAAGGGAATAGTACCCAGATATTCCTGCAGTTCAGAGGGGGTACAGCTAGCCCTGGAGGTGTATACCTCCTTAAAGAAGGTACAGATTCTATTGCTGACATCCTCCGGGGAGGGCAATAGATCACCCTGGACATCACGAACGCTTGCAATATGTGTGGAGCCTGCCTGCCCCCCGCGCCAGCCAGGCCAGCAGCCTCCTGTTTTTATTACCGTATTCAAATATCCTCTGAGTGGAGTGCAGCATGGATTTTTTGGTTTGTTCCACATTATATAAGGAAAGTCCCTTTAGGGCCCTTTGCCATGTTAAATGATTAGAGATACTTGGAGACTCTATATATGTCGCCTCACATCTCCCAGCCTCAATGTTTCCAGGGACTGAGAAGCCTCTCTCTGCAGGGATGATATGCTAGAGATATATTCCCCTCTAATCCAGGCTTTAAATGTGTCCCATAAAATTAAGATATTAGCAGATTGTCCATTACGTACCCAGTAGTTACAGATAGCTTCCATAATTGCCTCTTGTATCCTGTCGTCCATTGCCCAATACCTTGACAGACGCCACAACCTCGGGCCCGGGGATCCAACCAGGGAGATGGTGAGTTTAAGAGGAGCATGGTCCGAAATTCCCCTGGGCAAGCGTTTAACCTCCCTCATCCAACACAATGCACCCGAGGACACATACATTAGGTCTATTCTGGAAAGGGCTCTATGGGAGGCAAAGTGACATGTATATTCCCTGTCATGAGGGGGAAAGTGTCGCCATGCATCAGTCAGTGCAAATGTGGTCGCCCAGTTTTGCAAATCAGATGCAGTGCTGGCTCCTGGATGTAGTCTGTCCATGTCCTGTGAGGGCACCAAATTAAAGTCCCCAAACAGAAAGACCTCCTGAATATGGTAACCCATAACAATTTGCATGATGTCATAGAGAAGTTGTTTATCAGCCGGGGGTTGAAGATAAAGGCCCACCAGTACCATCTGTTTAGCATATATTGTCATGTGTAGAATCACGTATCTACCTCCAGGGTCTGTCCGGACATCAAGAACCTGAAATGGAAGGGATCAATATACTCACACCCCTGGCATAGTTTGAGTAGATGGAATGGTAATGCGCTCCCATCCAAGCCCTCTTGAGACCAAGGATCCTAGATCCGATCAGATGTGTCTCCTGTATAATGCATATACGTGGGACGGACTTCTGTAAGGATTTAAAAACAAGAGACCTCTTGGTGGCTGAATTTAACCCCGAACATTCCACGAAGTGATAGAAATATTGGCCATAGGGCAAGTGACATGAGATAAATGATCCTTATCCGCAAGTCCCCATCTTCGCCAGGGGAGGCCCCAGAGGCAGGCGTCCACTCTAGTACATTTCCTCCACTCCACCCACCGCCCGGGCATTTCTTAATATAGATCTCACCAGGTGAAGAAAAACAGCTCCACATGAAAATTGTATACATAAGAGGGAACAGGCCCCCAAATCTATCATAGCAACTCCAGCAACATATGAAAAGGTTACAGTTCCCCAGTATCTGCAACGGCAGAAAACCTCCCCCCCACCCCACATCCCCAACAAAACTGGTGATGCATATGAACCCTAATCCCAACTGTACCAACTTGGTAGGGGCGTGAACTTACAGCAATAGGTGTTGTCTACCAAGACAACAGAGATCCTGGTTTACTGGCATAACATAAAACATTCTCCTGAGCGATTTCAGGGGCACATAACTTTGTTACAGACAAACAAATAACTTTTCCCCCCTTTTAGCGACCTGTAGCTCAAAAGCCTGTAACTGTTAGACAGAAGAGTACCGGTCTATAATCCAAGAACAAGGTCAGGCCCGCTAGAGCCCTTTAGTAGATGCAAACAATTGTCGGTCATGCATAGCAGGAGTTCAGCAGCTTGGTGAGACAGCCATCCCACGGAAGAGGACAGATTTCAGGCAAAAGTGCGTCCAGCTTCACAATATCTGCAGTTCCTGAGGCACATGGTAGCCAAACTAAATGAAATCTTTTAAGTGATATAAACATGTCACTATCAGTCGTATGTGTGGTACCTATAGCATTTTCATCTAGTCATTCAAATAATAGTGGGCACCAAGTATCAAGAACAGCATACTCAAGAACTCAATGTAACTGCCTATCTATATTAATGAAACCATGCCATATGTGAGCTGCTGCACTTCTCAGGGCTAAATGCCGGCATGCATCCACGCCTTTTCATTATCCTGTGGTTTACATCCGCATGGCGTGCATCGCCAAGTATAGGGTTTGCAGAGATCTCGTGGCAAACAGTATTATGCAGCAAAAATGGTAGGTTGTAGAAAAAATAAGCCAAGTGCAAGACCCAAAATACCACGTGCACGACCATGCTCTGAGATATCCACATCTTCAGTCTATCTGCAGACATCACCAGTCAAGTCTGTCCCCTGGAACATTGCAATGGGCCATAGACTATAAGGAGTATCTCTTTTTCCAGGAACAAATCTCCCAGGCAGCCGGGGGGGACAGACTCAAGTGATTCTTCAAATGAAAATGATGTGTTCACCTAGCGGTGGGGCGGCAGGGCCTCCAACGAGGTGGCAGCATCCCGAGGGGAGGTGAAGAACCTCACTGTCTCGCCATCCTGGACCCTCAGCCTGGCAGGGAATAGAATGCTATATTTAATATTCCATGCCCGCAGCGATATCTTAACTTGATCAAAAGACCTGCGGAGCTTTTGAGTCTCGATGGAATAGTCAGGGAAAAATAGTAGATTTGCATTCTGAAACTTTAACTCACCAGCCCTCATCCGGGTCTCTGAAATTGAGCATCCGGAAAATTAGGGTTTAGGGTGCGGGGGTTTGAGCCAGGTGGTCCAGGAACAGGGGAGATCCGGTGGGCACGCTCCAAAGTGTAAACCGGGGAGAATTGGGCAGTCGGCAGCAGCGATCTCAGCAGCTCCTCCACAAAGACCGTTGGGTTCTTCCCCTCAGCCCCCTCTGGCATGCCCACGATGCAGAGGTTGTTCCTCCGGTTCCTGTTTTCTGCATCGTCCACCTTGTACTCCAGGGCTCGGATCTTGGTCTGTAACGTGCGGATTGAGGCGGTGTGGTCCGTGACATTATCCTCCGTCTGCCCCACACGCTGCTCCACCTCCATTACCCTCGAGCAGAGCTTATCCAGGTCTTGACGAATCAAGCTCACGTCAAGCTGCACTGCCTCAATCTTGTTTGTTAGCGCAGCCTGACAAGAGGCAATTACAGACATCACCTCCGGGAATCCAAGCTGTGTCGACTCCGCCGAGTCCTCTGCCTCCGTCTGCGACACCATATTTGAGAGCGGCCGGGGAGAGTCCACCGTGTGGATGTCCGCGTGCAGGATTGTATCCTCCGGGACCTGCGGGAAACAGTTTTTTCGCCCTCCGCTGTGTCTTGTATGGCATCCGGAGCTGTTTGGTTGTTTGCCAATTGAAAAAATTGTCAGGATAAATATACAACAGCCAGCAGAGCTCTGATTCTCATGTCCTCCTAGGTTGCCATGTGTATGGCGCAGTCAAAGCTCCTAAAAGAAGCAAGGATGGCTGAGATGATAGAGCTCTGTGGCTAGAGGGGTTGTTACCACCTGAACGAGCCCCATACATGCCTGAACAGAGTTTGCCAAGGAGAAGGAGGGCTGGTGTTGTCCCTAGCAACACTGGTGCAATGAGTGCACAGGTAACTGCGAGTATGGAGAGTCCACCAAAGTCTGAGTCTGCAGTGGACTGGTGCAAGCGGCACCTGGCAGCACTGAACCAAGTTAAAGAGGAGAGCAACCCAACCCTTAGTGTAAGGAGAGAGAGGCTGGATGCTCATACTTGGGAGAGGGGTGTCGTTGCCCCTGGCAACGCTGGTGCAAGTAGGCCAGCTATCAAGGTACAGAGGCCTAAGCTTGAAATCAGATGCAGTGTGGGAAGCCCTGACCAAGACATGGAGCCAAGTGCGCTGTTTGCGATGCAGTGAGTTGGGGCATGCAGTCTCCAAGTGCCCTTTGTCCTAGGCTCCAGTACAAAGTTACCTAGCAAAGCAAAGGTCTGCATCTGTGTTTGAGAAGCCTGCTCTGAGTGCCAAGAGTGAGCAACAGGCTTACCAGAAGTTTGAGAGTAGTGCAGTTGCCCATAGCAACTCCAATGATGTCAGGTCGGTGGACAGCAAGACAAAGATATTGCCTACAGAGGATTGTGGCAAGTTTAAAGCAACACAACTTCATAGAGAGAGAAGTCTATGGGTTTGGGAGAGCCAGTAAAGTGCCATCTCTCTTAGCAACAGGAGAAAGTTGCCAAGTACCATGCCAAGAATGTGGTCAACTGGGGCATGGGATCTTTTCTTGTCCCAGCATGTGGAATACGGCTGCTGATATTTTTGCCGGGCTTAACTCTTCGCCTGCAAGCCCAGATTCCTGTGTTAAAATGTTTGCAGTCACCCCTGCCAACAGAGAGGAAATTCCTGTTGTGCCTGCTGTAGTTTCATCCCGTGGCCACCAGAGGAAGTGGGCCAGTAGAAGTGCAGTACAAGAAAGTCAAAATACTCAAGTGAACACGGCAAGATCTGTTACACTGATGGGTAAGACTTGCTGTTGAAGTCATGGGAAAGGCTCACTGTGGGATTGCTCACACTGAAGTGGAAGTGATCCCAGAGGGGAGATCCACTGTTGGTGCAGAAAAAGACTTGCCTCAGTGCAGTGCCCTGTCCAGTGGGGAGGCAAGTGTTAAAATCTGATCGTGATGATCAGGTATCAGGACAGTTGCTGGAAGAGGATCATGTGGTAGTGGAGTCGGTGATTGGTGACGTTGCCATGGGAAACAACCACTCTGCGTTGTCAAATTCCCCTCCAGACACTGCCTTGAAGAACACTGGCGAAATGAGTTCTGATAAATGTGTTGATATTTCTGACAATGTGGAAAAGTGCAACGCACTGGTAAATGTTTTGGTTACCATGGGTGACAACAAAAGTAAAGGTAGACCTGATGGTCAAGGTGAAGTGGGTGCTGCTAAACTTAAAAAATGCAGGAAAATGGGCAGATGGCGCTTTTGGAAGCGCACCCACAAAAAGTCACAGGGGTATCTTTGTAGTACCCAAGTCAGTGTAGCAGGGGGATGTGCCAATTTGAAGAAGTTTTGCTAATGTGTTACGCCCCCTCCGGGGTCGAAACAGGGGGGAGGATATGTGGCAGAGCATTGCCCTTCCAGGGTCTAGAAGGAGGTTGTGACCCAGAATTCTCAACCGAATGGGTTGAGGGGCTCCTGGAAGCTTGCAACATGAAGAGAAAACTGGCCTTTCAGTTTCCTCAGTTTTTTGCAAAGTCCACTTTGGGACCTGGAGCTCTGAGATTTCTGAGAGATCCAGGTGGGATGAAATTCCCAGACCTGGGTCCTGATTTTGAGAACAGCCAGCATACTGATTGGTCAGGTGTGTGTTGGGCTTTTAGTAGTATCCTGACAATGGTTCTGGGCTCCACCCCGGCAGAGAGGAAGTCTGGCCAGGAGTCAGGAGGGCTCCATGGGGGAAACAGTCTGTAGGAGACAGACAAGGGCCTGGCGTGTAAGGCCAGAGCAGCAGTGCTGCAAGTGAGAGCCAACTAGGCTGAATGTCGTTTTGTTGATGAAAAAAGGTATGCTGAAACCCCTGCAAGGGAAACTTATTGTTTGCTGAACTTGCTTTTAATAAGAATGGGCAAACAAAGCCCTTAAAAGAAGAAACAGCGAGTGGCGGTGTCCCTAAAGCTCTTCATTTGACACTAGTCCTTTACAATGTTCAATGAGCTAAAGCTTTGTTGATATGGACTTATTGATGCTATTTAATCTTGTTTTGCAAATCTAAACCTGCTCATGTCACTGCTAATTGATCAATACCTTGATTTTCTAAAGGGATGATTTGTGTTTAATCTGAGTTTATTGAAGTTTTTACACAAGGTACAGGCAAAAAATGTACAGTACAGGACATCAACAAAAAGGGGAGTGCAGTAACAGGAGCTCAATAGTGAAGTAGATGAATGGTAAGTAAAAATGATAGGAATAAAATAACAATACTAAGCAAATCAAATAGACATTGGTGTACAACCTGGAACTGGGCATGGGCAGTGTACACTACAAAATACCAAGCCCACAACCATACAGTAAATATACAAATAAATAAGCACACACATAAAGCATTCACCATAGGCCAGCATAAACAATGGAGTGCTACCTTATTCATTGGGGGTCAAACAAGGCAGAAGAGCAAAGAATACATCTGACAGAAAATAGTTGGCACACGCTGAGGGGGACAGTCTCAAGCCCCACCCCATTCCAAGGTCCAAATAAATAAATAAATAAAATGGGGGAAAGGAGGGGAGGGGGAGGAGAGAAAGAAAGTGGGAAAAGGGGGAGGGATATGATGGAGGGGTACAGGGTGGGGAAGAAGGGGGAAGGGGATAACACTATCTGGGGGGAGGCGCCCATAGGGAAGATTCACCAGGGAGAATGGAAAGGCAGACTCACTTTTACTCAGCCAATAGATCCCACAATGCAGGAGATTCCCTATACATATTCCAGGCAAGCCAGGTCTGATGGCAATGTTCGTAGGTTCCCAATTCCTGTGCCAGGAGTGAATGCACTCACCACGATCCATCTCTTCTACCAAAAGGGTCAGAACACTTGATTTTCACCAGTGACAGAGAATGACCAATCTGGCAGCGTTCAAACAATGACATAAAAGACAGCGTTTGATATGCTTGAATGAGCCAAGTAAAACAGAAAACAGAACCATCTGTGGCCTGTTGGGCACAATCTGAGATCCCTTAGATCTTCTTCAGGGAAATGCATCACATTCTAGAAACTTTTCTAGAATGTGATGCATTTCCCTGAAGAAGACTTTTCATAAAAATACACAGGTTGAAACGCGTTGGAAATCCACCACTCGACGCCACGGTTTTTATCTGTGGTGATTGTATTAGGTGGTGTGTTGTATCACCTTTCTCCGAAACTGTTTTTATAGCTATGTATCATTAGCAATACAGATTTTTTGTATATACATTTTCTCTACTTATTTGATTATATTTTTCGTGTAAACAGTCACAATTTTTCTTGATCTATTATAATAAAATTGGTTTTAAGCAAATCTAAAAATCTTCATTGCCTTAAAAATCGCGTTAGAGGTTATATATAATGTTTCTATGAAAGTATATGATAGAAGGTCGAGATGAACCTCGGAGAGGAGAATGTGTTTGTGTGAGGGGAGAATCCTGGAGGAAGGGGGATTCCAGTGGATCAGGGTCCCTGGTCAGTGATTACATGTTAGGGAGAGAGTGGAAAAAGGTGCAAAGTTGTCTATTTTCCATTCATTGGACACAGGATACTCTCCTCAAGGTAGGGGAGGGCTGAAAGGGAGGAAGTCCTCCCCTGTGGATTATTTGTGTAAGTCGCTTGTGAGTATTTTTGTTCCTTCGAAGGAAGTCAAGTCAAGTCAGGGCTGGGGGAAACTAGAGATCTCTGAATAATGGAGTCCTAGGTCCCATGGGTGAAGAGAGACCAAGTTTTAGGGTTACGCTGTCCCCTGTGCGCAATAAGTGGCTAGTTAGATGAGGCAAGGAGGAAGGTGGGTCCCTAGAACGTGAGCTATCCAGGGAAGGGTGAGGAAGTCACACAGCGCCAAGGCCCATTCCATTGACACCCATTGCTTGGTGAAGGAATTGTGAAATAAATTCACCAAGCGGGTGAGAATTGGGTGAGAAGAGATAAAGAAAATGTGGCGTGATATCTATTTTTATTATGTTGATCCAGCCAAATCATGAGTATATGGATTGATCATAATTCTGAAGGTTCTTCAAGGTACTCTGAAAGAGAGGAATTTAGTTTTCAGCATATTTATGCATAGGTACTTGAGAGACCCAGAAAAAAGTTTGAAAGAAAAGTTGTCCTGAACCTCCTGCACCATGAGTGGAGGCAGGGACATGTTCAGAATCTCAGATTTTGTGAGATTGACTCTGAAGTTGCTATATTCACTGTACAGCTAGAATTCCTCCAGGATAGAAGGCAAGGATGTGTGCAGGTTCCATGCACAAACCCTCCTTGGTCTGTGTGGATCAAATCTGGGAGGCTGCAGATGGGTAGCAATCATTTTGGCATAGATTTTCACATCCATGCTACTTAAAGAGGTGGGTCAGTAGCTAGAGCAGAGATTCGGGTCCTTGTTGGGCTTAGGAAGAAGTTAAATGCGGGCTTCCAATGTTTGGACCAGAAAAGGTGTTTCAGAATTAAACAAGTGCAGCATAAAGGGGCAGGGGTTTCATTAAATGTCTTGTAAAGCTCTTGCCCAAAGGGGTCGCAGAAACAGTTCTTCAATAGAAAAGGGCTGTAAAGAGATTCCCTGGTATCCGCATAAATAGGTGGTAAAGCAGTCTCCAGAATATAATCGCAAAGGCGATAGTGGAAGGACAGGGAGTCACGTTCCCGAGCTTGGGAAGGTAGGTTTTACAAGGCTGAAAAATAATCATGGAAGGTTTTTGCAAGTAAAGGTAGAGCCAACGTCAAATCACCTGTGAGAGTCTTTATGCTAGAGATAAACTTCTGGGAGCTAGGATGAAGAGATCAAGAATCAGCCACATTTATCGCCAAAACAGTATCTGCCAAAAGCCAGTCTGCGTTTATACATGCTATGGGGAACTTTGTAAAGTTGTACCAACGATGATCTATTTGATCTATTTGCAGAGATAGAAGCAAGCAGTTCTTGTGATGGAGAGGATTTGTGACTGGTCTCTAAGAACGACAGTTTAGCAAGCATATTCTGAAAACATTCGGACCCTTTCCATTAATGCCTTGCCCCATGTTGGATAAATACTCCCGGCAGCACCACCTTAAGGGCTTCTTTAAGGGATTTCATTAGTGGCATTGTCGGAGATAAAATACTGGATTGCACAGATGATCACCTGTTGGCATAGAGAGTCAGTCATTAAGGTGTCATTGAGACACCAAATCCAAGAGTAGCGTGGTTGGACCAAATGAGGGATCCAATATTCAGGGAAGATACATCACTCAAGGACATGCGAGCTGGCAAAGAAGTAGTCGAATCCCCCTGAGAATGACACGTCATATCCCTGTGTCGACACACGTTGGGGAGGGGACAGGATGGTGGAGAAGGCAGCTCAGACGCTCATCTGAGTAGCTGCTGATAGAACCATAGATTTACAGCCTTACTGGGATTTGTATTCATTGCTTGCTATAGAGTGGTGTGCTGGAAGCACCTATAAAGTGTGAGTACCCTGGAAAATATGTTTTTTAATAAATTATTGTTTAAACGATAATACACTATCCAGCCTATTTTTTTTTTTTATACACATGAATCGAGAACAGCATAATTGGAGTATCTAGGATCCTGCAAAGTCCATTTAATTTAGAGCCCAGAGGTGGTTCAACTGCGCTTTAGACCAAACTTAACTCTGCAGTCACACACTCTGAGGTGAGCACAATCACACAGGGGGGAGCATGTGTTTGAAGTCACTGTGAATTTGTTTTGAAGCACCATCACAAAGCATCACATTTTTTAATGAATTATGAATTGTGCAAAAATTTGCTTTTTGATTATTGGCACTTCAGTTTTTTTTGTTAAGCACTGATTAATTATTATATTGGCACATGGGCACTTTATATTATTGAGTACTGGTTTCATTATGGATTGATATCTGTTATAGGATTTATGTTACACTTGTTTATCACACCTGTAAATTGAGGATTATTATCTACGCAGCGCGGCATATTGTTTTGTTCAATGAAGTAGTCAAGTCTGCTGTAGGACTGATGGGACAAAGAAAAAAACGTGTAGTTACGGGCCTTAGGGTAGGGTGTTCGCCAGAGGTCCAGCCGGCGGTGGTCATGGAGTTGATTCTTAAGGAACGTACATTAAGGCGAAAGTAGGACAGTTGGGAACATTGGGAGGAAGTATCAAGGAGAGGTTTAAGAACTAGATTAACCGGTTCCCGACTGGCTCATGCAGATATACTGCGGCTGAATGGCTCTCCTGGGCGAAATCCCATATGGGTACGTCCTTCTCTTTTTCAGCCACCAGAGGGCCTCTGGTGGCGCACACGCCCGCTGCACGGCGGGGAATACACATGCGATTGAGTGCATGAGCGCCAGTGATATTTACACAGTTATCAGTGCATTTTTATAGCACTGATCGCTGTATAAATGTCAATGGTCACAAAAAATGTGTCAGAAGTGTCCGATCTGTCCATCACAATGTTGCAATACCACTAAAAATCTCAGATCACCGCCATTACTAGTAAAAAAATAATAATAATAAAAATGCCATAAAAATGACAAAATCTTTCCCATAGTTTGCAGACGATATAACTTTTGCGCAAACCAATCAAAATACGCTTATTGCGTTTTTTTTTTTAATATGTAGAAGAATATATATCGGCCTAAACTGATGAAGAAATGTGTTTTTTTTTTTTTTTTTAAATTGGGGAATATTTATTATAGCAAAAAGTAAAAATAATTGTTTTATTTTCAAAATTGTTGCTCTTTTTTTGTTTATAGCACAAAAAATAAAAACGGCAGAGGTGATCAAATACCACCAAAAGAAAGCTCTATTTGTGGGGAAAAAAGGACGCAAATTTTGTTTGGGTACAGCATTGCATGACCACGCAATTGTCAGTTAAAGCGACGCAGTGCCAAATTGTAAAAAGTGCTTTGGTCAGGAAGGGGGTAAAATTTTCCGGGGCTGAAGTGGTTAAAGTCACCCCCTACTAGAATTGTGCCCTCTGCAAAATCTGCCAATAGGCACTAATAGCGAGTTAGGGAGGTGATTTGATACTGGTTTGGTACATAGAAATAAGCCACAGTGTATGGCTTATTTCAAAGTTTGAACTTCAAAAAGAGATATCAACCATTGGGATCAGTCACATGCTCCAAAGTGGACTGGAGGCTTTTGTGCATAGTGATGGAAATGTCCCTGACTTCGGTTCATTGGGGGACACTGTGATACCATCTGGGGTAAAATCTCCATGAGCAGGTAGGGAGTCGGTCAGCACAGAAATGGGTCTCCTGGAACAGTATAATCTCAACTTTGGACTTGTGTACGGAGTAAAGGATTTGTTCCCATTTAGACTGGTTGTTCTCTCCACTTCAGGCAGTAAAAGGAATGGGGAGAAGTGGAAAGAAAGGTTAGGAATGGCAAAAAGCAAAATTATATATATATATATATATATATATATATATATATATATATATATACACACAGTGGCTTGCGAAAGTATTCGGCCCCCTTGAACTTTTCAACCTTTTGCCACATTTCAGGCTTCAAACATAAAGATATAAAATTTTTATTTTTTGTGAAGAATCACCAACAAGTGGGACACAATTGTGAAGTGGAACGAAATCTTTTGGATTTTTGAAACTTTTTTAACTAATAAAAAAATGAAAAGTGGGGCGTGCAAAATTATTCGGCCCCCTTGCGTTAATACTTTGTAGAGCCACCTTTTGCTGCGATTACAGCTGCAAGTCGCTTGGGGTATGTCTCTATCAGTTTTGCACATCGAGAGACTGAAATTCTTGCCCATTCTTCCTTGCAAAACAGCTGGAGCTCAGTGAGGTTGGATGGAGAGCGTTTGTGAACAGCAGTTTTCAGCTCTTTCCACAGATTCTCGATTGGATTCAGGTCTGGACTTTGACTTGGCCATTCTAACACCTGGATACGTTTATTTGTAAACCATTCCTTTGTAGATTTTGCTGTATGTTTGGAATCATTGTCTTGTTGGAAGATAAATCTCCGTCCCAGTTTCAGGTCTTTTGCAGACTCCAACAGGTTTTCATCCAGAATGGTCCTGTATTTGTCTCCATCCATCTTCCCCTCAATTTTTACCATCTTCCCTGTCCCTGCTGAAGAAAAGCAGGTCCAAACCATGATGCTGCCACCACCATGTTTCACGGTGGGGATGGTGTGTTGAGTGTGATGAGCTGTGTTGCTTTTACGCCAAACATATCGTTTTGCATTGTGGCCAAAAAGTTCGATTTTGGTTTCATTGGACCAGAGCACCTTCTTCCACATGTTTGGTGTGTCTCCCAGGTGGCTTGTGGCAAACTTTAGACGAGACTTTTTATGGATATCTTTGAGAAATGGCTTTCTTCTTGCCACTCTTCCATAAAGGCCAGATTTGTGCAGTGTACGACTGATTGTTGTCCTATGGACAGACTCTCCCACCTCAGCTGTAGTTCTCTGCAGTTCATCCAGAGTGATCATGGGCCTCTTGGCTGCATCTCTGATCAGTCTTCTCCTTGTCTGAGCTGAAAGTTTAGAGGGACAGCCAGGTCTTGGTAGATTTGCAGTGGTCTGATACTCCTTCCATTTCAAAATGATCGCTTGCACAGTGCTCCTTGGGATGTTTAAAGCTTGGGAAATCTTTTTGTATCCAAATCCGGCTTTAAACTTCTCCACAACAGTATTACGGACCTGCCTGGTGTGTTCCTTGGTCTTCATGATGCTCTCTGCGCTTTCAACAGAACCCTGAGACTATCACAGAGCAGGTGCATTTATACAGAGACTTGATTACACACAGGTGGATTCTATTTATCACCATCAGTCATTTAGGACAACATTGGATCATTCAGAGATCCTCACTGAACTTCTGGAGTGAGTTTTCTGCACTGAAAGTAAAGGGGCCGAATAATTTTGCACGCACCACTTTTCAGTTTTTTAATTGCTAAAAATGTTTAAAATATCCAATAGATTTCGTTCCACTTCACAATTGTGTCCCAATTGTTGGTGATTCTTCACAAAAAATTAAAATTTTATATCTTTATGTTTGAAGCCTGAAATGTGGCAAAAGGTTGAAAAGTTCAAGGGGGCCGAATACTTTCGCAAGCCACTATATATATATATATATATATATTTATATTATGGTGGAGGGGGAGTTGAGAATAAAAGGGGAGGGGAAAGGAAAGCAGAAAAAAAGGGGGGGTAGGGTTAGGAAAGTATAAGCGATATAACTTACTGGGCCCAGAGCTGCCTGAGGCTCAAAAGCGGTAGGAAAGGGCAAGGGGGGCTTGTGGGAAAGGCAATCAGAGATTTCCAAACCAAGTCACTAATCCCTACGAGAGGGCTATGGGGGAAAGCGGATATGCATGTAAGGTACTATGGAGAGAGACCCGGGGGGGGGGGGGCAAGGGCGGTTGGAACCCTTCTTTGGGCCCAATTTGGACATTTTCACTTAGGGGTGTACTCACTTTTGTTGCCAGCGGTTTAGACATTAATGGCTGTGTGTTGAGTTATTTTGAGGGGACAGCAAATTTACACTGTTATACAAGCTGTGCACTCACTACTTTACATTGTAGCAAAGTGTCATTTCTTCAGTGTTGTCACATGTAAAGATATAATAAAATATTTACAAAAATATGAGGGGTGTACTCACTTTTGTGAGATAATGTATATACGTGCCGATGATTGAATTCCAAACTGATTGGTGTTCCTCTATAAACCGTCGAAATCCATTGAACAAACAGGTGCTTTAGTGCAAAAATAGTAACTTAAAACTTCTTTTTATCTTCACAGAACCTTAACCACTTGCCTACCTCCTCACGCAGATATACTGCGGGAGAATGGCACGGGAAGGCAGAGTAACATATGGGTGCCCGAGGGGGACGGCATAGTTGCAGGGGCGATCCTTCCTGAGGGGGAGGCCACTGATTCATGGCCTCTCCCTCAGGATCGCTCCTAACGGATGGGAAGCTTCCTCTGCTTCTGAAATGTAAACAGAAGCAGAGGAAGTGATGTCATCTCTCCTCGTGGAGCCTTTTCGTTCCGGCTCCCGAGGAGAGAGGACATCAATGTGAGTTTGCACCATCAGCACACTAACACCAGTACACATAGACACACAAATCACCCCCCAATCACCCCCCCCCCCTGCACCCTCTGTCACAGTGACACCAATAGCAGTTTTGATTTTTTCTACTGATCACTGCATTGGTGTCATTTTGTGACTGTTATAATTGTTAGGGCAATTAGTGGTAGGCCCCTTTAGGTGAGGATGGGGCTTGGTGCTATTTAAGCAAAGTAGGTAATATTCTGCTAAAGGTAGTAGTACAAATGGATATAAATGAATTGTTATAACTGGTAAAAGTAAAAACTATTGTTAAAAGTACCAGACACAAGAATATATAAATACACTGTTATACCACTTCTAGAGTAATGCATGTGATAAAAATAAAGTGCTAAGTGCAAAAATCAAACACAAAAAAACGTTCTGATAGGTGCAGGGCTAAATGAACTGTGCAATATAATAAAAATGTGCAAAAGACTGCAATAAATAAAGCTTCCAGTGCAAAGTGTAGAATAATGTAAACAAGATGCAAATGCGGTGTGTAACATACACACAGCAATCATGCAGCAATCAAATTGTGCCAACTACAAGAAATGTAACAAGTCCAGATCTTTCCAAAAATGCAATGCAATAAAATTTTGAGTAGGATTGAGTGGCGGTATTTCTTCTTTATGTGAGTGAACGTTTCAAATATCAAAGTGGGGTGCTTGGAAAAATAAATATCTCCTCTTCATGTAAAGATCACACACTAGTACTTACCTTGCGGTAATGAGGTAACCGCATAAGATAAAATATTGGTAATGGCTCATGCATACAAATTATTGCGGCGCTGAAAAGTTCAAAAATGAAATTGAAGAGTGGGAGGAATCCAATCACCAAATATATTGTGCAGATGTAGAAAATCACTCGTCACCACGTGGTAATATAGTCTGCTTACCAGAAGGTGTTAAGGATTAGGCATAGATGATAAATTCTCAATAGCATCCAGCAAATCCAGCCCACTGGAACCCCTCATCAGGCCACAACATCCGTGGGATTTCCTTCACATATAAACATCTCCCAATGGTCACTTCAGAATTAGGCATTCAGGCATGTAGTCATCATATATCCGAGAAAAGAAAATGAAGGACCCATAGTGAAGCCCGTAATGATAGATAAAAAAACTTTTATTGTAGTAACTTACAGTTGAAACTTAAAACAGCATGCATCAATGATAGGAACAAACGGCTGCAGCAATCAGCGTACGGATGTCAGCCTGCCTGACATGTTTCATCATAACAGATGTCTTCAGAGGCATGGCTACAGCTACAACCGCACGCTATATATATGGTATGGTTAGTGGGTGGATCAGAGGGGATATAATCAAACTCATCACTAACATCTGGGTAGGATGTGTGCCTTGTGCAGAGCGCCCTGGTGCTAACAGGATAAACCTGGTTAGCAACTGATGACGCGACAGCGCACGGCCAATCAGAAAAAAGAGAGGATAGGAACAAAAAGAGGATGGCAACAGATGACTCAGTGCCACCTCATTGGTTAACCTATCTCTTAGTGAACAGAAAAATTGAAAAATGCCAGATAAGCATGAACAGGCGACGAGGAAGAGCGCCGGCTGTGCGGTCTGGCTCAGGGACATGAAAAAGGCTAAAAATGTATTTTTGATTGATCAGACAAAAACCTGATATCATATAACTCAATATACACAATAAAAAAAATGGAAAAGAATTAACACCCGCACAGATAAGCTATGAGATTAACGCCTGTCATGCAGTATAGATCAAAAGCATAGAATAAAACGCTAGACTTTGTATAACAAATCAGTGCCTGCATGGGAAAAAAACACTATCCTATGTATAACAAACCAGCGACTCACATGCAACTAAGCAATAGACAGGTAAGCAGACTATATTACCACGTGGTGACGAGCCGTTTATTACCCAATAAAGGTTTAACCCCCTGATCGCCCGGTGGGTGATATCAGTTAGGTTTTAGTGTCAGTCAGGGCCTGCGTCGCCCCAGGCAGCGTCAGATTAGTGGCAGTACCACTAACACCCACACACGCAGCATACACCTCCCTTAGTGGTATAGTGTCTGAACGGATCAATATCGGATCTGATCAGATCTATACTAGTGTCCCCAGCAGTTTAGGGTTCCCAAAAACGCAGTGTTAGCGGGATCAGCCCAGATACCTGCTAGCACATGTGTTTTGCCTCTCCGTCCAGCCCAGCCCACCCAAGTGCAGTATTGATCGATCACTGTTACTTAGTAAACAAATAACTGCAGCTTTCGCAGAGTCAGGCCTGATCCCTGAGATCGCTAACAGTTTTTTTGGTAGCGTTTGATACAGTTGCTGACAGCCTAGGAGCTTTTTTACCTGTGAATCTCAATACTGTACCAGTAAATTTAGAGTCCAAAATGGCAAATCGAAGGTACAGTAGTAAAGAGGCCTACACGTTTCTGAGCATGACAGATAGTGAAGAGGAAGTCAATCATCTGTCAGATTCAGGCTCAGAATTCGATCCTGTAGACCACAGCGGCTCCATGACAGATAGCTCTGACGACGGAGTTGTGGTCTCTGCCAAGGTCAGGCGTACCAGACCCGGATCTTCTTCTGCTGTTGTTGAGGTGCAAGAACCGCAGGGCTCTTGTATGGAGCAGGGAAGTACTAGTGCCGCTCCTCCTTCTGGTGAACTAGCAAGCTCCAGCAGCCTAGTACACCCTGGTCGTACATCCAGCACTACATTATCACGTGGTGACGTGGCGAGTCCCATAAGTGCAGTTCAAGCTGGCGAGGTGACAAGCAAAAGTAGTATCCCGCTGCCACCAAGAAGACAAAGACAGGCCCGTCATGCCCATAGTGTCCTTAATGCAGAATTTGCCAATCCTAATTGGGAGCCCACCACCTCTGCAGCACCCGTACTTCCCCCACTTACTGGCCAACCCAGAATTCAGGTGGAAACAGTTGATTTTACGTCACTTGATTTTTATTCACTGTTTTTCACTGAAGATCTCTATAGATCTATTGTGGACCAAAGTAATTTGTATGCTGGTCAATTCATTGCTGCTAATCCCCAGTCCTCCCTTGCCAGAGATTGGAAACCAATTACAGTTTCCGAATTTAAGACCTTTCTGAGCCTATCCCTCGACATGGGCATAGTTAAAATGAGTATGTTGCGGTCATATTGGTCCACTGACCCAATTTACCATATGCCTGTGTTCTCTGCCTCTATGGCTAGGGCACGATACAAGCAGATCTTGTGGTTCATGCATTTCAACAACAATGAACGGGGGGGGGGGGGGTCAAGATGTATAAGCTCTGTGACAGGGCCACAGGTTATACATATAGTTTTATGGTTTACGAGGGAAGAGATAGTCACGTAGAGCCGCCGAACTGCCCAGATTACATAGGCAGTGCTGGCAAGATATTATGGGACTTGGTGTCACCCTTATTCGGAAAGGGGTACCATTTGTATGTGGACAATTATTACATGAGCGTGCCACTTTTTAGTCACTTGTTTGATCATCAGATTGGCGCATGTGGCACCGTGCAATCAAATCGCCGAGGCTTACCCCAGAGGCTTGTATATTCCCATCTTAGGCTGGGGGAGAGAAACTGCTTTAAGTGTAACAACTTGCTCGCTGTGAAGTGGAGGGATAATAAGAATGTTTTCATTCTGTCCTCCCTTCATGCAGACACAACGGTCCAAATTCCTACTGTGTTGTGGAGAAACCCCTCTGTGTCCACGAATATAATCAAAATATGGGAGGGGTGGACCTTAACAACCAGTTGTTGGCGCCGTACCTAGTTGCCCGTAAGGACAGACGCCGGTATAAAAAAGTGTCTGTATACTTATTTGTATACTTATTTCAATTGGCTTTGCTGAACGCTCATGTGCTATACAGAGCTTCAGGACGGACTGAATCCTTCCTTAAATTCCACAAAGAGATCGTCAGAGCCCTTCTGTTTCCAGACATTGCCCCACCTCACCTTCCCAATCCAAATGCAGTAAGCCGGCTGCATGAGTGGCATTTTCCGTATGTCCTCCCTAGTACCCCTACCCAACAAGCCCCCCCAAAGAAGATGTCGTGTCTGTAGCATGCACGGATATAGGTGTGACACCCGCTATTATTGTCTCTCCCGTCCTGACAATCCTGGTCTTTGCATTGGTGAATGTTTTGAACGCTACCATATACTAGTAGAGTTTTAGCGTAGGGTACAGCACTGCGCAGACTAGGACACACTTTCACAGGGTCTCCCAAGATGCCATCGCATTTTGAGAGACCCAAACCTGGTACCGAACCGTTACAGTTACAGTAATCTCCCGTACACACGGTCGGATTTTCCGACGGAAAATGTGCGATCGAAGCGTGTTGTCAGAAATTCCGACCGTGTGTGGGCTCTATCGGACTTTTTCCATCAGATTTTCTGACACACAAAGTTTGAGAGCTATAAAATTTTCAGACAACAAAATCTGATCGCGTCAATTCCAACCGTGTGTGGACAATTCCGACGCACAAAGTGCCACGCATGCTCAGAAGAAATTCCAAGACGGAACAGCTCGGTCTGGTAAAATTAGCGTTCAGAATGGATAGAGCACTTTCGTCAGGCTGCAATCTTTAAAATTGTTTAATACCCGCACTCTCTTCTTCTTTATAATGCAGGAAGAACAAAGTAGTTTTGCTGCTGATATTCACACAGAGTTCTCACAAACTTCTTTCTTTCTTATTTATCGTGATACCCTCAATATATTATGATTTGTCACATCTGACCAAAAATCTATATCATTTATTTTTGTGTTTTTTTTTTTTTTTTTTTCAAGCCTGATGTGATTTTTTTTTTTTTTTGCTTTGTATTTTTTTCAAGGCTGATCTTGTTTTTTTTTTTTTTTTTTTTTTTTTAGTTATTTAACATCCAGAATATTTTTGTGTGTTTTGTGTGTCAAGTTACCACAACACCATTATTATCTTGTATTATTTAATCTCAAGGAGATTGTTTGGTGTTGGTGTCTCTTGTTAATTTCACATTGTATTTTGAAATGTACCTGCCTCCTCACAAACAAACTGTCCTTTTTGAAGGAAAACACACATAGGCGAGTCTAATTGAAACCAAAAAACCTTTATTAAGGGCTCACAACCAAACAAAGAGGGAGGCAACGCTGGAGAAACAGCAGAAATTGGTGAAGCCTTTGACCCCCAGGGCACACATCAATTATTTTACTGCAAAATTGGTGGCCTGAGGAGTCCATATATAAGGGAGTGCAGTCTGGTCCAGAAGCCCCAAAGATCATGAAAGCAGCAGATGACATCTGTGTCCCCAGGCTGTGGTCATACAAGAGACTGCATCTTTTGCCAGACCAGACTGAGCCCAGGGTCATCACTCTCTAGTCTTCCTTCCACGCTTCCTTCCACGCTGTGGCTGTGGTGGCGAAGTTGTGGCAGGAGGAGGAGGAGGATGTTCCAACTCAATCACGTGGGTATTGGGTGGGATTTCGCCCCTCACCCCCTTAGTTAAGACTTTATAAAGAAGGTCCCCACACATCTGGCGTTGGCCCTCCTGCATGCCCTGCAGTTTGGTGGTAGCCATGCAGGCAAAGGCCTCTTCAGGAGTGCGGGTGCCTCCTGAATGAGCCTGAGAGCTGAATACTGCACGTGACTCCCCTCCTGGGTCTTTTGTTTGGAAGGCGGAGGGGAGGGACCTGCGATTCTGTCAGGCTCCTACTGCCACTTAGCCCCCCTCCTCCTGGCTGCCACTAAACCCCCTCCTCCTCCTGGCTGCCACATTCCACGGCCTCCTCCTGTGTGCCACATTCCAGAGCCTCGTCCTGGCTGAGGTCTTCCTGTGTATGAAAAAGGGACATAGTTTAGTTTTTACTTCATCAATCACACACAATTTTCATCTCATGACTGTTGCAAATTGAATGTTAACAAATATAAAAGGCTATCATTCTGAGCCCAGCATTTTTCATTCTTGTCCCAATTAGTTTTGCCCACTACTGTCTATTGATATGTAAAACACTTTCTTAAATCAGCAATTAGTGATCAATAATAACATCTAGTATACATAATTTCTTTATTGACCAGAAATCTGTAGAACAATACTATACCTGGCTCAAGCTGGGCTCCTCCACTTCTTCCTGGCTGGAAGTCCCAGGTTGGACATCGGAAGTCTCAGCTGGGGTGGAAGGAAGAGTGGAAGGTAGGGTTGAGAGGGATTCCCTGACTCCAGTCTGGTCTGACAGAAATCGCAGTCTCTCATAGTACCACAGCCAGGGGACATAAATGTCATCTGTTGCAGCTCCGGATCTCTGGGAATCCGTGACCCTCTTGCGCTCCCTAAGATATGTGCTCCTCAGGCCACCAATTTTGCCTTTTAAATAAGGGATGGTTGCTGTGGGGACCACCGGCTTCACCAACTCCAGCAGTTTCTCCAGCACTGCCTGCCTCTTTTTTTTATTATTATAATGTGGATGTTTCACCTGTCACAGACAGGGCAGCTCCCTGTACTTGTCTATGAATAGGGGGAGGAAGTTGTGGTCATTGAAGCCATCCATTTTATCTGCAAGACACAACACGAGACAAACCCTAACGTCAGGCAAAACTCTCCTACTCTTGTTACAATATAGACCTCACTCTAGAAGCAGTATAGGCCCAAGTTTAGATCTTACCTTTGTTATCACGATCGGCGCCTCCGATACTCCTTCCTCCGCTCACAGATCGTACGTACTACACATGCGTGTTACGCTTTATACACACTGCGCATGTGTGAAACTCCGCCCGCCCCTGACGTTCTTTCTATTCTATTCCCTGCCCCTTCTCGTTCGGCGCAGTGGGGGAAGAGCACATGGCGGAGACACAGCAGGTGCGTGCTAATTACAGCAACGAGGAGGAGGGGGAGCAAAACCCGGAGCCAGAAACGTCACGATCCAGAAGGAGACGATTTAAGGCCTCAAATATGTCCTTTGGGGAGATGTTGGAGATGGTGGACATCCTGAAGAAGGCCGACTATGACGGGAAGTATGGACCTTACCCCAACCCCAATGTCAGAAAGGCCAAGATCATGGCGAAAGTGGTCAAGAGTCTGCACCGGAATTTTGGGGTAGGACGATCGAAAGATCAGCTCAGGAAGCGGTGGTCGGACCTCAAATTAAGAGAGCACGAGCAGTACGGAAAGATCCGGAGAGTGCTGCAAAAAAGTAAGTAGTTGTCCTGTGTTCCTATTCTTTATGTTTATTACGTTCGTGCTGCTCCATGTGCTTTCCTTAACTGTTATCCAGTTTAAAATGGCAAATTTCATGTTCATGGGCACATTATTCGTTCGTATAAAACATTGTTCGTTCGGCCTAGAACACACCATTGTTTTGGCCATATGCATTTGCCCACATTTTTTATGGCCTACTTGTCTGAAAATAATTTGGTTGTGTAGATGGGTTTGTAACTAGAATGAAATGCAAACTAGATTCTGTGTAAGGAGAGGACACTCAGCAGTTTTCACATCTGGACGCTGGAGCACTAGTGTGGGACACAAGAACACCCTTTTTATTAGGGGGCCCACACAGGTGCTCCAGTGTATACTATAGGGGTGTCTCCATCTGTGAAGCTTGTACAAAACAGGTAAAGTATTGAAGCTTGACAAAGGACAATAAAAATTCTACATCTTGGAACTCTGCCAAAATAGACAATTGTACCCCACTTCCAAGCAATGTTTCATATTCCTATTTCTGCCATCAAATATCTGTGTGCTAAGTATACCTATTTTTTTTTTTACATAGGGGAGAAAAGACTCGGAAGACACCCCTCATCCGAGGAGACCACAGACCCCCCACCTCTGGAAGAAGGGGAAATCCACCCAAGCCAAGCAGAGCAGGAGGAGGAAGACGTGGTGGAAATTGGCACCACAACAGGTGAGTGTCTGCGACCACAGGCTCAGGTAAGAGATGGATGCCTGCATATTTATAATACATGGTGTGTTTTTGTTTCGATCTTTTTAGGTGATCGTGATGTTGTGGATTCAGGGCATTTCACCTTGGAAAGTGCACAGATCCTGATCGGGGAGATCATGGGGTGTAATAGGGACTTGGAAAACATCCTGAAAAACATCAATGATGTTCAACAAAAAATGAAGAACATCATTGATGTTTTAGGGAGAGTTTAAAACCCCTCCAAATCCCTTGGGTTAATTGTGTGCTAAAAATTTGTACCATTTTTTGACATATTTGCGAAAAGCCAAATTTTGAAGATGCACACAGTGTGTCAGCATGTGCTATCTGCCATCATGGGAGATCAATGTATGCGTTTTGGGGGTGCAACCCCTTCCTCAATAATAAAGTAGCTGTGAGGAAGGGGTTGCACCCACAAAACACGTCCCTTGACCCCCTTGATGGCAGCTAGCACATGTTGACATTCAGCAATTTGTGTGCATCTTCAAAATTTGGCTTTTCCTGGGGTGACTTCACCCCATCTGAATGCAATATCAAACACAGTTTGTAAATACTGATGTCTAATATTGCCTTCAAGTTCTACCAAATGCGAACTTTGTAAGTTCAAGATTTGTGTCTTTCTTGTTGGTTTTAAACATGCCTGTTTTACCTTAAATGGACATTTCTACTTTTTCTAATGTGACCCCAAAAATTGTTATGCAACAAACATGTTGGTTTGTTTTTAAAACCTTTTCTAAATGCACATGTGATTGTGCTGGTATTAAAAAGATTGTTAATCAAGAATGTGTGGATTATTGTCTCAACGCTCCAACACTTTTGTGGTGCTCTAATCGGTGTTTTCTGTGACAATGGATGTTATTTCCTAAGGGCAAATCCACTTTGCACTACAAGTGCAGTTTCAAGTGCACTTGTAGTGCAAAGTGTCTTTGCCTTTAGTACATAACACCCAACAGTGCTTTGTAAGGTTACACAATCACGCCATTTTCAGGACTCACCACATTTCTGTCAGGGTCAGCTAAAAGAAACACAAGCAGTAAATGTCACTAAAGATTTGAGTAGTTATTTTTTTTTTATTATTTGAAAAAGGTTTCAGACATTGTCTGGCATATTGATAGCCCCCCTACCCGCAAAGTATTTAAGGTATCTTAGCCGGACATCACGAGCACTCAGGGGGGGCAAGCCAGGACGGCCACTTTCAAGCGCCGTCAGGGTTGTTTCATTTAGAATTCTGGCCTCAGGCCCAACTGAGCCAGCATAGTTGGCAGAATGTTGCCATAAAAAGTTGTGTAGAACACAGCACGCCAGGATAATATGATTCAGTTTGTACTCCGCCATGTGTATGAGTGTAAGAAATAGGCGTAACTGGCTGGCCATGATTCCAAACGTGTTCTCCACCACTCTTCTGGCTCTGGCCAGCCGGTAATTAAAAACCCTCTGGTCCGGGGTGAGGGTCCTCATCGGGAATGGCCGCATAAGATGGTCCCCCAGCGCAAACGCTTCATCTGCAACAAAGACGAATGGGAGTCCTTCCACATTGTCTTCTGGAGGTGGCAAGTCCAAGCTGCCATTTTGGAGATGCCTGTAGAACTCCGTCTGGGCGATGACTCCACCAACGGACATCCGGCCATTCTTCCCCACGTCCACATACAGGAACTCGTAAGTAGCCGACACCACCGCCAACATCACAATACTATTGAACCCCTTGTAATTATAATAGTATGACCCCGAGTTGGGTGGTGGGACGATGTGGACGTGTTTCCCATCAATTGCCCCTCCGCAGTTAGGAAAGTCCCACCGCTGGGCAAAGTGGGAGGCCACATTCTGCCATTCCTGGGGCGTGGAAGGAAACTGTGGAGTCAAACAACAACAAAAAATTTGTATTAGCACATAAACAGGGAAAGCAGATTAGACACAAACATTCTTGGCCAACATCAAGATAACATTTATTTGAGGGAGTTTGATGAGAGATGAATGCCTAAATAATGGGTATTACTTTGGCCAGCCCCTCCTTACTTTACACTATTGGCAGCCCACTGGACAGGTAAGAAGTGTCATAATACAAAGATATAAATGCACATTGTACACATTTGAGCACATTTGGAAATTCTGCTATTACCTATCAAGATAATAATAGTATACAAAAACTTTAAACAGTACCATTTGAAAATATACAGGCAGGCCCTTGCACTACATGCTTTGGGGAATTCATCCATAAATCTGACCACTAAAGAGATGGGTATAGTGTGTATGGGTTTGGCAAAGTCACCAGATAGATGATTGAGGATAGAGAATTGGTATCAGCTGACTTAGCAGTTGGGGGGAGGGAGGGTTCCAAATGATTTGGGGACCCCCCCAAAAAAGCCTCTAGCACTCTGCTTGAATTTAAAGCACAAATCACATTTTAAAACATTTTAGATTTAGGGTGTTTGGGGTAAAGCACTACTATAGAGCTGATAAAATACATTGGTAAGTGACTACATGAGGTGAATATAGGGCCAGGAGAGCATGCTGGGGAGGTAAGTGAAGGCAAATATGTATGAAGGAGAAAAAAAATAATTACATAAAAATCCAGCATGCATGAGAACAAAGGGGACATTCACAGCATATTCCAATCATGGTAATTTGGGAATGAGGAAAGAAATACAATATATTATCAAACATTAAATACAATACAATGTGATATTAAAGGATAAATCTTACCTTAATATACTCCTTCTGCAGGACCTGGATGATGGCAGAACAGGTCTCTGGGATAATGATCCCCAGAGCCTGGGGGGAGATGCCTGTTGAGAACTTCAAGTCCTGCAGACTTCTCCCCATCGCAAAGTACCGCAGGGTGGCGACTAGCCTCTGCTCCGGAGTGATGGCTTGCCTCATGCAGGTATCCTGCCTGCTGATATAGGGGGTCAGCAAAGCCAACAAACGGTGAAATACGGGGTCCGTCATCCGGAGAAAGTTCCTGAAATAATCAGGATTATTCTCACGGATCTCGCGGAGCAAAGGCATATGACAGAATTGGTCACGCTGAAGAAACCAATTCTTGGTCCATGAACTCCTCCCCACCCTGTTCATGGACTGGACTTGTGTCAAGGTCAGGACCCCAACACCAAGCCCCCGCACAGCACGAACTCTACGAGGAGTACGTATACGCAACATGGCTAGAAAATGGTCGGCTGGTCAGAACGAAGTAACAGAACGCACTGAAGAACAGCAAGGCCTGTGAAGAGCGACCTGAAAAACAGTAAGGAACGAACAAGAACACAATGACAAGAGTCACGCGTCACTCGCTGCACGCACTGAAGAGCAGATACAAACCCACAAGCACAAACTGAACAGCAGAAAACGATCTGAAAACCGCGAGTCTGAAAAAGCGCGAATCGTCTCTCACCAAACTTTTACTAACACGAGATTAGCAAAAGGAGCCCAAAGGGTGCCGCGCTTGGTTCTGAACTGGCCTTTTCTAGTCTCGTCGTACGTGGTGTACGTCACCGCGTTCTTGGCAATCGGAAATTCCGACAAAGTTGTGCGACCGTGTGTACGCAAAACAAGTTTGAGCCAACATCCGTCGGAAAAAATCCATGGATTTTGTTGACGGAATGTCCGATCAATGTCCGATCGTGTGTACGGGGCATTACAGTTACAAATAAAAGAGTAAAAAAAAAGTAAAAAAATATATAAAATAAAAAAAACAAAAATAGTTGTTGTTTTATTGCTTTCTCTCTCTCTCTATTCTCTCTCTATTGTTCTGATCTTTTTTACTGTATTCTATTCTGCAATATATGCAAACAGAGGAAGAATTTGGTGGGATTTTGTAGGCGCCAAATAAGTAAATTTAACCAGTTGCCGACCGCCGCACGACGATGTACGTCGGCAGAATGGCAGGGGCAGGCAAAAGGACTTACAGGTACGTCCTTGCCTGCCCGCGGGTGGGGAGTCCGGTGCCTGCGGCGGTCGGATTCAGGTCAGGGGCGATCAAAGGTGAGGGGGAGGCCACTCCTTCGTGGCTCCCCCCTCGCGATTTCTCCTGGCGAATGAGATGCTTCCTCGGCTTCTGTAATGTAAACAGAAGCGGAGGAAGTGATGTCACCTCTCCTCGAGCCGGTCTTTTCGTTACGGCGCCGAGGAGAGAAGACATCCAAGTAAGTTTGCACCAACACTACACTAACAGTAGAACACGCAGGCACACTTGTCACCCCCCCATCACCCCCCAGTCACCCCCTAATTACCCTCCTGTACCCCCTGTCACACTGACATCAAAAGCAGTTTTTTTTTTTCTGATTATTGCATTGGTGTCAGTTCGTGACAGTTATAAGTGTTAGGGCAGTTAGGGTTAGCCCCCTTTAGGCCTGGGGTACCCCCCTTTAGGTCTATGGTACCCCCCTAACCCCCCTAATAAAGTTTTAACCCCGTGATCACCCCCCGTCGCCGATGTCACTAAGCGATCGTTTTTCTGATCGCTGTATTAGTGACACAGGTGATGCTAGTTAGGGAGGTAAGTATATAGGTTTGCCGTCAGTGTTTTATAGCGACAGGGACCCCTATATACTACCTAATAAAGGTTTTAACCCCCTGATTGCCCCTAATTAACCCTTTCACCAGTGATCACCATATAATTGTTACGGGTGACGCTGGTTAGTTAGTTTGTTTATTATAGTTTATTATAGTTTTAGGGCACCCGCCGTTTATTACCTTATAAAGGTTTAACCCCCTGATCGCCCGGCGGTGATATAAGTTAAGTTTTTAGGGTCAGATAAGGTCTGCGTCGCCCCAGGCAGCGTCAGGTTAGCGCCAGTACCGCTAAAACCCACGCACGCAGCATACACCTCCCTTAGTGCTATAGTATCTGAACAGATCAATATCTGATCCGATCAGATCTATACTAGCATCCCCAGCAGTTTAGGGTCCTCAAAAACGCAGTGGTAGCGGGATCAGCCCAGATACCTGCTAGCACCTGTGTTTTGCCCCTCGGCCCAGCTCAGCCCACCCAAGTGCAGTATCGATCGATCACTGACACTTACAAAACACTAAGCACACATAACTGCAGCGTTCACAGAGTCAGGCCTGATCCCTGCGATCGCTAACAGTTTTTTGGTAGCGTTTTGATACAGTCGCTGACAGTCAGGAGCTTTTTTGCCTGTGAGTCTCAGTAGTGTACCCCTAAATTTAGAGCCCAAAATGGCAAATCGAAGGTACACTAGTGAAGAGGCCTACACGTTTCTGAGCATGACAGATAGTGAAGAGGAAGTCACTCATCTGTCAGATTCAGGCTCAGAATACGATCCTGTAGATGACAGCGGCTCCATGACAGATAGCTCTGACGATGGAGTTGTGGTCCCTGCCAAGGTCAGGCGTACCAGACCCCGAACTTCTTCTTCTGTCCTTGAAGTGCAAGAACCGCAGGTCCCTCATATGGAGCAGAGAAGTACTAGCGCCGCTATTCCTTCTGGTGAACTGGCAAGCACCAGCGGCCTAGTACACCCTGGTCGTACATCCAGCACTGCAGTATCACGTGGTGACGTGGCGAGTCCCATAAGTGCAGTTCAAGCTGGTGAGGTGGCAAGCACTAGTAGTGTCCCGCTGCCACCAAGAAGACGAACACAGGCCCGTCGTGCCCATAGTGCCCTTCCTGCTGCATTCGCCAATCCGAATTGGGAACCCACCACTTCTGCAGCACCCGTACTTCCCCCATTCACTGGCCAACCCGGAATTCAGGTGGAAACAGTTGATTTTACGCCACTGGATTTTTATTCACTGTTTTTCACCAAAGATCTCTATAGATCTATTGTGGACCAAAGCAATTTATACGCTGGTCAACACATCGCCGCTAATCCCCAGTCCTCCCTTGCCAGAGATTGGAGACCAATTACGGTCTCCGAATTTAAGATCTTTCTGGGCCTTTCCCTCAACATGGGCATAAATAAAAAGAGTGAGTTGCGGTCATATTGGCCCACTGACCCAATTTACCATATGCCCGTGTTCTCTGCTTCCATGGCCAGGGCACGATGCGAGCAGATTTTGCGGTTCATGCACTTCAATGACAATGAACTCTGTCGTCCTCGTGGAGACCCTGAATACGATCGGCTCTACAAAATTCGGCCCCTCGTAAACCACTTCAACCAGCGTTTTGCAGACTTGTTTACTCCCCATCAAGTTGTCTGCGTTGATGAGTCCCTGATTAAATTTTCTGGCCGCTTGTCATTCAAACAGTACCTTCCCAGCAAGCGTGCCAGATACAGGGTCAAGATGTATAAGCTCTGTGACAGGACCACAGGCTATACATGTAGTTTTATGGTTTACGAGGGCAAAGATAGTCACGTAGAGCCGACAAACTGCCCTGACTACATAGGAAGTGCTGGCAAGATAGTGTGGGACTTGGTGTCACCCTTATTCGGAAAGGGGTACCATTTATATGTGGACAATTATTACACGAGCGTGCCACTTTTTAGTCACCTTTTTGATCATCAAATTGGAGCATGTGGCACTGTGCGACCTAATTACCGGGGCTTTCCCTAGCGGCTTGTAGATTCCCGTCTTAGGCTGGGGGAGAGAGCCTGCTTGCAGTGTAATAATTTGCTCACTATGAAGTGGAGGGACAATAAGAATGTTTTCGTTCTTACCTCCCTTCATGCAGACACGACGGTCCAAATTACTACGGCAACTGGTGTTGTGGAGAAACCCCTCTGTGTCCACGAATATAACCAAAATATGGGAGGGGTGGACCTCAACGACCAGTTGTTGGCGCCGTACCTATTTGCCTGTAAGGCCAGACGCTGGTACAAAAAAGTGTCTGTATACTTATTTCAATTGGCTTTGCTGAACGCTCATGTGCTATACAGAGCTTCAGGACAGACTGGATCCTTCCTTAAATTCCAGGAAGAGATCGTCAGAGCCCTTCTGTATCCAGACGGTACTCCGCCTCACCTTCCCCAACCAGATGCAGTAAGCCGGCTGCATGGGAGGCATTTTCCTTATGTCCTCCCGAGTACCCCTACCCAACGAGCCCCCCAAAGAAAATGCCATGTCTGCAGAAAGCGTGGATATAGGCGTGACACCCGGTATTATTGTCCCTCCTGTCCTGGCAATCCTGGTCTTTGCATTGGTGAATGTTTTGAGCGCTACCATACACTAGTTGAGTTTTAGCATAGGGTACAGCACAGTACACACTTTCACAGGGTCTCCCAAGATGCCATCGCATTTTGAGAGACCCAAACCTGGAACCGTTACAGTTTTAAAAGTTACAGTTATAAAAAAAAAAGTAAAAAAAAAAAAATACACAAAAAAATATAAAATAAAAAAAACAAAAATAGTTGTCGTTTTATTGTTCTCTCTCTCTATTTTCTCTCTATTGTTCTGCTCTTTTTTACTGTATTCTATTCTGCAATGTTTTATTGTTGTTATGTTTTATCATGTTTGCTTTTCAGGTATGTCATTTTTATAGTTTACTGTGTTTTAACCATTTTTTTGTTTTCAGGTACGCCATTCAGCTGCAGCGCGGATTTATTTATCTTGACAGCAACAGCGTTTGCTCCCACGATACATAAAGCCGTGACTCCAGCGCTGTCGGAGGTGATTTCACCACCACAGTTACATACTTCAGCATATATGCCGAAGCGTGGGGGCAGCAGAGGGTGGAGGAGCGATTTGCTCCTGCCTTTTGCGGGAGGATGCCCCCATGCTTCGGCATATATAAACGGTGCATGTATGCCCATCATTAGAAGTGGGTGGATGAAGGGAGGTATTCTTTTTCGTTCAGCCCACAGGCTGCATGAAAAAAAAAATTACAATATATGCCCAACAAGGACCAGCAACGTACTGGTATGTTGCTGGACTTTGAGTGGTTATACCAGAATGATGCCTGCAGGTTTAGGTATCATCTTGGTATCATTCTTTTCAGCCAGCGGTCGGCTTTCATGTAAAAGCAATCCTAGCGGCTAATTAGCCTCTAGACTGCTTTTACAAGCAGTGGGAGGGAATCCCCCCCCCCCACCGTCTTCCATGTTTTTCCCTGGCTCTCCTGTCCCAACAGGGACCTGAAAATGCAGCCGGTGATTCAGCCAGCTGACCATAGAGCTGATCAGAGACCAGAATGGCTCCAAACATCTCTATGGCCTAAGAAACCGGAAGCTACGAGCATTTCATGACCTAGATTTCGCCGGATGTAAACAGCGCCATTGGGAAATTGGGAAAGCATTTTATCACACCGATCTTGGTGTGGTCAGATGCTTTGAGGGCAGAGGAGAGATCTAGGGTCTAATAGACCCCAATTTTTTCAAAAAAGAGTACCTGTCACTACCTATTGCTATCATAGGGGAGATTTACATTCCCTGAGATAACAATAAAAATGATTAAAAAAAAATAAAAATGAAAGGAACAGTTTAAAAATAAGATAAAAAAGCAAAAAAATAATAAAGAAAAAAAAAAAAAGCATCCCTGTCCCCCCTGCTCTCGCGCAAAGGCGAACGCAAGCGTCGGTCTTGCGTCAAATTTAAACAGCAATTGCACCATGCATGTGAGCTATCACCGCGAAGGTCAGATCGAGGGCAGTAATTTTAGCAGTAGACCTCCTCTGTAAATCTAAAGTGGTAACCTGTAAAGGCTTTTAAAGGCTTTTAAAAATGTATTTCGTTTGTCGCCACTGCACGTTTGTGCGCAATTTTAAAGCATGTTATGTTTGGTATACATGTACTCGGCCTAAGATCATTTTTTTTATTTCATCAAACATGTGGGCAATATAGTGTGTTTTAGTGCAATAAAATTTAAAAAAGTGTGTTTTTTCCCAAAAAAATGCGTTTAAAAAATCGCTGCGCAAATACTGTGTGAAAAAAAAAAATTAAACACCCACCATTTTAATCTGTAAGGTCTTTGCTTTAAAAAAAATATATCTTGTTTGGGGGTTCAAAGTAATTTTCTTGCAAAAAAAAAATATTTTTTCATGTAAACAAAGTGTCAGAAAGGGCTTTGTCTTCAAGTGGTTAGAAGAGTGGGTGATGTGTGACATAAGCTTCTAAATGTTGTGCATGAAATGCCAGAACAGTTCAAAACCCCCCCAAAATGACCCCATTTTGGAAAGTAGACACCCCAAGCTATTTGCTGAGAGGCATGTCGAGTCCATGGAATATTTTATATTGTGGCACAAGTTGCGGGAAAAAGACAAATTTTTTTTTTTTTGCACAAAGTTGTCACTAAATGATATATTGCTCAAACATGCCATGGGAATATGTGAAATTACACCCCAAAATGCATTCTGTTGCTTCTCCTGAGTACAGGGATACCACATGTGTGAGACTTTTTGGGAGCCTAGCTGCGTACGGGACCCCGAAAACCATGGAATGCCCAGATGGCACAACCCCCCCCCCCCCCCCAAATGACCCCATTTTGGAAAATAGACACCCCAAGCTATTTGCTGAGAGGTATAGTGAGTATTTTGCAGACCTCTCTTTTTGTCACAAACTTTTGAAAATTGAAAAAAGAAAAAAAAATACATTTTTCTTGTCTTTCTTCATTTTCAAAAACAAATGAGACCTGCAAAATACTCACCATGCCTCTCAGCAAATAGCTAGGGGTGTCTACTTTCCAAAATGGGGTCATTTTGGGGGGTTTTGTGCTATCTTGGCATTTTATGGCCTTCGAAACTGTGATCGGTAGTGAGGAGTGAAATCAAAAATTTACGCCCTTAGAAATCATGAAGGCGGTGATTGGATTTCGGGGCCCCGTATGAAGCTAGGCTCCCAAAAAGTCCCACACATGTGGTATCCCCGTACTCAGGAGAAGCAGCAGAATGTATTTTGGGGTGTAATTCCACATATGCCCATGGCATGTTTGAGCAATATATCATTTAGTGACAACTTTGTGCAAAAAAAAAATTGTCACGTTCCCGCAACTTGTGTCAAAATATAAAATATTCCAGGGACTCAACAAGCCTGTCAGCAAATAGCTTGGGGTGTCTACTTTCCAAAATGGGGTCATTTGGGGGGGGTTGTGCCATCTTGGCATTTTATGGCCTTCAAAACTGTGATAGGTAGTGAGGAGTGAAATCAAAAATTTACGCCCTTAGAAATCCTGAAGGCGGTGCTTGGATTTCGGGGCCCCGTACGCGGCTAGGCTCCCAAAAAGTCCCACACATGTGGTATCCCCATACTCAGGAGGAGCAGCTGAATGTATTTTGGGGTGCAATTCCACATATGCCCATGGCCTGTGTGAGCAATATATCATTTAGTGACAACTTTGTGCAAAAAAAAAAAATTGGCACTTTCCCGCAACTTGTGTCAAAATATAAAATATTCCATGGACTCAACATGCCTCTCAGCAAATGGCTTGGGGTGTCTACTTTCCAAAATGGGGTCATTTGGGGGGGTTTTGTGCCATCTGGGCATTTTATGGCCTTCAAAACTGTGATAGGTAGTGAGGAGTGAAATCAAAAATTTACGCCCTTAGAAATCCTGAAGGCAGTGATTGGTTTTCGGGGCCCCGTACGTGGCTAGGCACCCACACATGTGGTACCCCCGTACTCAGGAGAAGAAGCTGAATGTATTTTGGGGTGCAATTCCACATATGCCCATGGCCTGTGTGAGCAATATATCATTTAGTGACAACTTTTTGTAATTTTTTTTTTTTGTCATTATTCAATTACTTGGGACAAAAAAAAAATATTCAATGGGCTCAACATGCCTCTCAGCAATTTCCTTGGGGTGTCTACTTTCCAAAATGGGGTCATTTGGGGGGGTTTTTTACTGCCCTGCCATTTTAGCACCTCAAGAAATGACATAGGCAGTCATAAACTAAAAGCTGTGTAAATTCCAGAAAATGTACCCTAGTTTGTAGACGCTATAACTTTTCCGCAAACCAGTAAATATACGCTTATTGACATTTTTTTTACCAAAGACGTGGCCGAATACATTTTGGCCTAAATGTATGACTAAAATTGAGTTTATTGGATTTTCTTTATAACAAAAATTAGAAAATATCATTTTTTTTCAAAATTTTCGGTCTTTTTCCGTTTATAGCGCAAAAAATAAAAACCACAGAGGTGATCAAATACCATCAAAAGAAAGCTCTATTTGTGGGAAGAAAAGGACGCAAATTTAGTTTGGGTACAGCATTGCATGACCACGCAATTAGCAGTTAAAGCAACGCAGTGCCAAATTGTAAAAAGTGCTCTGGTCAGGAAGGGGGGTAAATCCTTCCGGGGCTGAAGTGGTTAAACAGATACCAAAGTAAAAAGTATAAATGACATTTTATTGAACATAAACAAAGTTTAAAAAATTATGCTGGCTATGCATAATATAGAGCTAACAGTGATATATAACAACATAGAAAATAAGGGGTCACTCAGCACTATAGTCCCGACATGTTTCGCCCGTTGGGGCTTCCTCAGGGGATATGTGTTGAGGGACCAAGCTGGATATATCTCTGTTATAAAGATGCAACCATTTTTATGGGAGGACGGACATTGCGCTGTACGGAAAGGGTTGGCCTGGGTGGGCCCAATTGGGGGCAGTGGGACCGTGTACAGGACCAATTGAGTCTAAAGGGAGGCAAGGGCTGCCAGATAAGAAGTTTGTTTTATGCAGGAAGATACACCAGAGTGGCAGTCTTTCCGTCATCAGATCAAGGGCAGTAATTTTAGCAGTAGACCTCCCCTGTAAATCTAAAGTGGTAACATGTAAAGGCTTTTAAAGGCTTTTAAAAATGTATGTAGTTTGTCACCGCTGCACGTTTGTGCGCAATTTTAAAGCATGTCGTATTTGGTATCTATGTACTCTACCTAAGATCATCCTTTTTATTTCATCGAACATTTTGGCAATATAGTGTGTTTTAGTGCATTAAAATTAAAAAAAAGTGTGTTTTTTTTTAAAAAAAGCGTTTGAAAAATCGCTGCGTAAATACTGTGAAAAAAAAATGAAACACCCACCATTTTAATCTGTAAGGTCTTTGCTTTAAAAAATATATATCTTGTTTGGGGGTTCAAAGTAATTTTCTTGCAAAAAAAAAATTTCATGTAAACAAAAAGTGTCAGAAGGGGCTTTGTCTTCAAGTGGTTAGAAGAGTGGGTGATGTGTGACATAAGCTTCTAAATGTTTTGCATAAAATGCCAGGACAGTTAAACCCCCCCCCCCCAAATGACCTAATTTTGGAAAGTAGACACCCCAAGCTATTTGCTGAGAGGCATGTCGAGTCCATGGAATATTTTATATTTTGACACAAGTTGCGGGAAAAAGACTATTTATTTATTTTTTTTGCACAAAGTTGTCACTAAATGATATATTGCTCAAACATGACATGGGCATATGTGAAATTACACCCCAAAATACATTGTGTTGCTTCTCCTGAGTATGGGGATACCACATGTGTAAGAATTTTTGGGAGCCTAGCCGCGTACGGGACCCCGAAAACCAAGCACCGCCTTCAGGGTTTCTAAGGGTGTAAATTTTTGATTTCACTCCTCACTGCCTATCACAGTTTCGGAGGCCATGGAATGCCCAGATGGCACAACCCCCCCCCCAATGACCCCATTTTGGAAATTAGATACCCCAAGCTATTTGCTGAGAGGTATGGTGAGTATTTTGCAGATCTCGCTTTTTGTCAAAAAGTTTTGAAAATTGAAAAAAAAATTTCCTGACGCATCATGGCAGCACACACAATGGGTTGTGACTCCGCCTCCACAACCTGATAGGACTGGTTAGCTATAAGTTTTGAAGAGGAGCCCACCGCTGCATTCTCCTTTTTTTCCTCACCTAGATGGTTGGACCGGTAAAAGCTGAAAACCCCTTACCGCTTCGCCCCAGCTAGGTTCAAGCCTCTCCTAGTTGGAAGCCCTGGCTGTACAGTCTCTAAAAGAGCTTTATGCAAGGGAACCCCACTCTGGTGGTCTCAGGGGTTAAAAAAAAAAACACTTTGCCTTACAAACCTTAAAGAGGTTTTTTTGGTGTCATCTGCAGCGGCCTCCAGGTACTGTCTTTTCTTTTTTTTTCTTCTCTCTCTTCCCTTTCCTGACATGCTGTATTCCCTTATACACATCTGTGTAATTATGGCTCCAGGCGCGCTGGGCACTGCAGTCCCACAGCGTCTTCTTACTGTGCATAGCGCCGGCTCCAGGGCGCACAGGATCTGACATAGGCGGCGTTAGGGCATGCCAGATTCCAAGATGGCGCCGGACGCCGCAAATGGCCACTGCGCATGCGCGGCCGTGACGTCAGAGCCACCGCGACGGCGGTATATTTAAAAACAGAGGAATTCTGTCATTTTGCCTCTGTGAGCTCCAGAACCTCACCACAGTGCTGCCTTGTGCCCTTTTTTGATCCCTGACACTGGTAAGTCTTGAACTCTGCATTTCTTTTCTCTTGGCACCTCCTGTTTTTTTTTTAAAAAAAAAACACAAACTTTTTCCTTTCAGATACACTCTATCTCCTTTTATGGAGGCCGCTGCTCCAGCAGACCATTCAAGGTAAGGGGGATAGACATTAGGTAAGTAGTGAAGAGGCCGCTGCTCCAGCAGACCATTCAAGGTAAGGGGGGACAGACATTAGGTAAGTAGTGAAGAGGAGTAAAAGAGAGCCTTGCCACTAATGCTATATTATTTTGATAGCTCTGGCAGATTATCAAGATCAACGCACTCTAAACGCAGGGACCGATCACCTTCAAAACATTCTCAGTCCAGACGAAGTCGGTCAAGAACCTCATCCCATCACCATAGAGATGAGACTTCATCCCGTCAACCTCGCGATGACCATCGCACCCATCCTGCGGCAAACGCCTGCTGGGTTTGCGGAGCAGTAGCACTACCTGCTAAACTAGTCTGTCAAGTCTGTTTTGATGAAGCAACCCGTGAAAAAGAATCGGATGCAAGGGAAGCATCCAACATAATAAAAGAAAGAGTCTATTATGCAAGTGGCAGCCCACGAATCCATCAGACAGGCTTCAGTGGCCTCAACCTCTTATACGCCGCAAGATCTCTCCCCGTCAGCCTCTCATACTCTTCAGGAAGACTCCCCAGAAGAGGAAGAGACTCTAATGCCCACTTCGTTTGATTTTGCGCTTATAGATCCCTTCGCAAAATCTGTAAAAGAGGCAATCGGTTGGGAAGAAGAGAAAGAGGCGCCACGCAAGTTAAGGAAGTATTTTCCTAACCTGAAAAAAGACCCTGAAACCTTTCCTTTTATTGAAGAGCTAGAGGAGCTAATAAAGGATGAGTGGCAGAAACCAGATAAAAAAAACAGTCTGAACAACAGGATAGCAAAACTCTACCCATTAACGGAGCCAATGGTGAACCCTCTAATTTCAGCTCCTGTAGTAGATTCCTCACTAATGCGCCTGGCGCGACATGTAACTCTCCCGACCGAGGATGCCGTTACCTTTAGGGATGTAATGGATCGAAAAATAGACCTCGATCTTAAGAAAGCCTATTCAGCAGCAGGAGGAGCATGCAGACCAGCGATCACTCTGGCAGAGGTCGGCAGAGCGATTACCTTTTGGGCAGCCAACATTGAGAAATTGTTGCTAGAGGCAGCGGATCAGGAAAAAATCATATCAGCTATGCAAGAACTTAGCCTAGCAGGAGACTTCGTGGCTGAAGCGGCCGTGGATATCATAAGATCTTCAGCAAGGGCGATGTTGGCTTCAGTAATGTCAAGGAGAGCACTCTGGTTAAAACCATGGGTCGCAGATGCGACTTCTAAGTCGACCTGGTGTAGGATCCCCTACGACGGCACCAAATTATTCAGCCCCAAACTAGATACAGCGATTTCAAAAGTTACTGGAGGGAAGTCTGGCCTCATCCCTTCCGATAGAAGACCCAAACAAAGAAATCCACCGTTTAGACGCCAGTTGCCAGAGAGATACCGAGAGGCAAGATCTTACAAGCCAGGAAGGGAGTTCAAGCGAAACTGGCGAAATCCCCAGTCGTCCTTTGTGAGGGTGCAAAAACCTAAAGTCCCCAATTCAGGAGAGCAGCAGAAGTCATTTTGATGGCGTGCACGCCCAGCCCGCGATAGTAGGAGCGAGGTTGAGGCGATTTACTCGGACTTGGGAAAATCAAATAAGAGACGCCTGGACGATTTCCACCATCCAGGAGGGTCACAGATGGTCATTCAAACACAAACCTCCAAAAGACTACTTCAGACTGACCAGAACACCATCTTCTCTACCAAAACGAAAGATCCTGACCAGTTATATTCAAGAACTGTCGCAGAAACAAGCAATCATAGAGGTTCCTCAGGAACAGAGAGGTTTAGGATTCTACTCTCCGCTTTTTCTAGTAGCAAAAAAGACGGGAGATTTGAGGCCAGTGCTAGACTTGAAAGACCTAAACGAAACAATTTCAGTCGAATCCTTCAAGATGGAGAGCCTCCAGTCCATATTACTAGCAATAGGAACAAGGGACTGGATGCTCTCGATCGATTTTGTCCGACGCCTATCTACATATTCCGGTGCACCAAACCTTTCAGAAATACCTACGCTTTGCAATAGGTCGTCAGCATTTCCAGTTCCAAAGCCTTCCGTTTGGCATATCGACGGCTCCCAGAACCTTTACAAAAGTCTTACTCCCGATCATAGCTCTCCTAAGAGAAAAGGGGCTAAGGGTGTTGCATCTCGATGACATCATCCTCCTGGCCGACAGCCAACAAGTTACCCTCCAGCATCGAGCAGTTCTAATTTCTACACTTCAACAGTTCGGTGGATAATAAATTGGGGAAAGAGCAGTCTGGTTCCAACGCAAAGAATGGTCTTCTTAGGCGCAGAATTGGACACCAGCTCCAATACGGTCGGGTTGCCTCAAGAGAAGATAGGGCCATTGATTCACAAAATAAAGAACCTTTTGGCGGCAGAACATCTTCCTGCCAGAATGTGTCTGAGCATCCTGGGCTCCATGTCCTCGACCTTCCTAATGATCCAGTGGTCCCAGTGGAACTCAAGGGTCTTTCAAAATGCATTCCTGTCTCAATGGAACGGGTCCTCAATGAAACAGAGAATAATCATCAGCCAGGCAGTAAAAAGATCAGCATGGTGGTGGACACGGGTCAGCAACCTAACACGCTGTCGTCCCATAGTTCCTCCACTACCAGAAGTAGTCACGACGGATGCCAGTCTTCAGGGATGGGGAGCACACTACCAACATTACGGAGCACAGGGACATTGGTCTTTCCGCCCACAGGGCATAGTCTCAAATGTCCTGGAACTCAGAGCCGCCTGGCAGGCTATTCTAGCATTCGGACCATGCCTAGAAGGGAAAAGTGTTCTCTTACATATAGACAATACGGTAGCGGTAAATTACATCCACAAACAAGGAGGTACCAGGAGCAGAACGCTCATGGAGGAAGTGCGACCCATACTCGAGTGGGCTCAGATCTACCTGACGGATTTGAAGGCGATTTATGTTCCGGGTATGCAAAACCAACTAGCGGACGACCTGAGCAGGAGGTTTGTATCGAACAACGTGTGGTCTCTCAGTTCCCAAGCCTTTGCTCTCATCACCCACAAATGGGGGATTCCCGACATAGATCTAGCGGCAACCCCAGAGAACAACAAGTGTATTCGATTCTTAGCGAGGAACAATTATCCGACAGCAGCAGGGATCGATTGCCTTCACCAATCGTGGGAATTCGACCTGGGATACATTTTTCCTCCGATTCCCCTAATAGCCAGATTTCTGGCCAGGCTGAGGTACTCGACATCCACGGTCATAGCAGTACTGCCCTTCTGGCCAAGGAGACCTTGGTTTGCGACTGTATTACAGCTGAACACAGAGGAGCTGCTTCCGTTCCCGTTGAGCCCGGAGTTACTCTCTCAGGGTCCTGCACCCGGCACTAGAACGTTTACACCTAACGGCATGGAGGTTGAAAGGGAAAGGCTGCTGGATAAGGGATGCTCACTCAGAGTGCAACAGGCCAGGAAAAGATCAACCAATGGCACGTACAACAGGATCTGGGAGAGATTTACCGGGTTTGCCCAGCAACATTCTTGGGATCCGTTCTCTCCATCAGTCTATCATATCTTGGAATTCTTGCAGCTAGGCCTGGAAAAGGGCCTGGGTGCGAGCACTCTTAAAGTACAAGTCTCGGCACTGTCCGCAATGATGGGAACTAGATGGGCGTTAGACCCACTCATAGTTCAGTTCCTGAAGGCATGCATGAAGATAAGGCCGCCCAGAAAACCAGTCTTTCCAACCTGGAATTTGTCCACCGTGTTAGAAGCTCTATCAAAAAAAACATTTCTTCCCCTGGAATCAGTATCCTTATGGGATCTGACGCTCAAATTATCATTTCTGATCGCAATAACGTCTGCCAAGAGAGTCTCGGAGATGCACGCTCTATTAATTAAAGAACCACATCTAGTCCTCTACCCGGATAGAGTTGTTCTCAGACCATCAGAACGATTTATACCCAAAGTGACGTCTACCTTCCACTTTAACTCAGAAATCAATCTTCCAGTTTTTCTCTCTAATGAAGGACATCCACACCCCCTAGATGTCAAGTCTACCATTGTTTCCTACCTTGAAGCTACTGAACCGTTCAGGAAGGTCGAAAACCTCCTAGTCATTCCGCATGGCCCTAGAAAAGGGCAAGCAGCTTCCCCTAGAACAATAGCGACTTGATTGATCAAAATCATCAAGAGGACGTACAGTATACAATCACTCCCAATACCGGATGGTCTAAAAGCCCACTCGACCAGAGCAGTGGCCACCTCCTGGGCAGCATACTGCAGAGTGTCAGCGGAAACTATTTGCAAGGCAGCAACTTGGTCTTCTAAAAACACGTTTATGTCACACTACAAAATAGATCCGGCTCAATTAACTACGGTTGAGTTCGGAAGATCAATCATTCAATCTAACTCCTCTATACCTTGTACCTGAGTAAATAAAATGCTCTAAAAAGCACCCACCCATGTAGCGAGTTATTTCCCATTGTGTGTGCTGCCATGATGCGTCAGGAAAACGGAAAATTGTATACTTACCTTCCGTAATTTTCCTTTCCTGACGCATCCCATGGCAGCACACGGAATCCCACCCTTCTAAGGTGATAGTTACTGAGAATGCAGCGGTGGGCTCCTCTTCAAAACTTATAGCTAACCAGTCCTATCAGGTTGTGGAGGCGGAGTCACAACCCATTGTGTGTGCTGCCATGGGATGCGTCAGGAAAGGAAAATTACGGAAGGTAAGTATACAATTTTCCGTTTTCTTTTCATTCTTCATTTTCAAAAACAAATGAGAGCTGCAAAATACTCACCATGCCTCTCAGCAAATAGCTTGGGGTGTCTACTTTCCAAAATGGGGTCATTTGGGGGGGGGGGGGGTTGTGCCATCTTGGCATTTTGTGGCCTTCAAAACTGTGATAGGTAGTGAAGAGTGAAATCAAAAATTTAAGCCCTTAGAAATCCTGAAGGCAGTGCTTGGTTTTCGGGGACCTGTACGCGGCTTGGCTCCCGAAAATTCTCACACATGTGGTATACCCATACTTGGGAGAAGCAGCAGAATGTATTTTGGGGTGTAATTCTACATCTAACCATGGCATGTGTGATCAATATATCATTTAGTGACAACTTTGTGTAATTGTTTTTGTTTTGTCTTTTTTAAATCACTTGTGACAAAAAAATAAAATATTCAATGGGCTCAACAAGTCTCTCAGCAATTTCCTTGGGGTGTCTACTTTCCAAAATGGGGTAATTAGGGGGGGTTGTACTGCCCTGCCATTTTAGCACCTTAAGAAATGAGATAGGCAGTCATAAACTAAAAGCTGTGTAAATTCCAGAAAATGTACCCTAGTTTGTAGACGCTATAACTTTTGCGCAAACCAATAAATATACGCTTATTGACATTTTTTTTTACCAAAGACATGTGGCTGAATAAATTTTGGCCTAAATGTATGACTAAAATTGAATTTATTGGATTTTTCTTATTAACAAAAAGTAGAAAATATTTTTTTTTTTTCAAAATGTTTGGTCTTTTTCCATTTATATTGCAAAAAATAAAAGTCGCAGAGGCAATCAAATACCATCAAAAGAAAGCTTTATTTGTGGGAAAAAAAGGACTCAAATTTCATGTGGGTACAACATTGCATGACGCGCAATTACCAGTTAAAGCAGCGAAGTGCCAAATTGTAAAAAGTGCTCTGGTCATTGAGCTGCCTAATCTTCCAGGGCTGAAGTGGTTAAACCCTATTTTGAAAAGTGTTAACCTTGTCTCTTGACCTTGTCTCTTGAAAAGCGCTACTGCAGTGGTTCTCAACCTTGCTAGTGCCATGACCCCTTGATAAAATTTCCCAAGTTGTGGGGACCCCTAACAGTAAAATTATTTTCGTAGCGTGGGTTGTCAGCACGACAAGGCAAGACAAGTAATTTTCTCCCCTAACCCACGGACATTTAGCACTCCCTGAGTCCCTTCCACTCATACAGTATTAAAACCCCTTATGGTACATCCCTATCCCTCTCCCTAGCTGTCTTTCTTGTTCTTCCTCTTATTCTTTCTCTCCTTTTTTCTTTGTTTGTCCCGCTCTTTTCCTCTCCCTTCCATGTATTCTCTATTTTTATTCCTTCTCTTATTCCTTGGTGGGGGGAATGGGATTAGTGGCAGTGCTGTTGTGAAGTTGGGATGAGTGGCAGTGCTGGGGGGAATTCTGATCATCCAACTTAGGTGCTCTTGATCAAGGTCATGTGCTGATCTGAGAACTCTAGTGGGGACTTTTAATGGCAACTATAATCACAGGTAGTGTTACTCACTGTGTCTCAGACTTTGTGGTGTCTCGTAGCAGTGACACCTATGCCGAAATCAGAAGATAGGGTTTCCTCCAGCCCCTCCCACTTCACATTCCTCACCAGTCAGCTGACCGCTAGTCTCTGCCCCCCAGCCATGCAGTGAACTGAATGGGCGGTTGTGAAGAGGCAGATTGGGCAGCTGTGGGCTCCAGGAACAGCCCAGCTGGGTGGCCACAGGTTCCAGGGACAGCCCTGCTGGGCGGCCGCAAAAAGGGTGGGAGAGATGTGCGGGCTTCACAAACAGCCCAGGATTCGGTGACCCCTGGCAAATCATCATTCGACCCCCGAGGGGGTCCCGACCCCAGGTTGAAAACCACTGTGCTACTGTATAGTACAAATCCTCTGAACATACCTGTCTGTGGTGACAGTGTGTGTTGCAGACATTCATTCTAAAATCATAGCTAAGAAAATGGTGGAATCAACCTGCGCTAATGAGCAATACGTGATAGGAAAGTATATATATACAAAAGGTGCAGCTGCAAATAAAACTCCAAATATCTGTGAAGTGGTAAACATATAAATAAACTTAATTGCGCTAGCAATGAAAAATTAGAAAATGTTCTAGCAATGAAAAAAATTGAAAGTGCTTAGGAAACACAATGTGTATGTAAAACACAACCAAAATAACAATAAGTGCATGGAATACTAGAACAAAAATGCAAGAAATATGTGTTAAAAAGTCAATAATCATAGACCGAAAACACTTATAATCAGTCCATAATAAAATGGATTATATTAGGTAAAAAAGGAAAAAGTCTGCTTCATATATTTCATCACCACACACTAAGGACTGATGAGCCGAAGTACTTCTTATCAGATGTGCATTGATTGCAGCAAGAGAAGTAATAGGTGTACGCTTACCCCAAAAGTTGGACCTCCACTATGGCAAGGTCTTATGGGCTTGCAGATTTCACCCTCTGCGGGGACAAGATGTTAATCTCCAGGTCCTGACAGTGTATATCGCCGACTTCCGTATGGACGGGATGATCCAACTGCTCCAACATCAGAGGGGGGGACTCAGGAATGGAAGAGTCCATATACCAGAAAAAAAGTATAAGGAGAAAAAACTCCAATAGTGTGATAACGTTTAGGGTATTTATTAGTTAAAATAAACCACAAGTGACTATTAAAAAATTCCAGTAAAAAAATAATCATTAAAAAGCCGGCATAATCAAAGGCAGAACGCCCGTGCAAATAAACTCTTCGGAACACGTGATGGCAAGCACTGCGAGGCCACGCCCTACATGTTTCGTCATACGTGACGTCTTCTACGGGGCACGGGCGACGCAATGAACCATCACCTTATATATCAATAAACAAGATTGTAACCACGCCCTCATCTCCGCCCATGTCCGTCATTCGACAGGGCATGTGTGGAGATTCGACGGGGCCGCCATTAAAGACCGCCCACAGGGCGGAACGTACGTGAATAATGAGAGCAAACAACAGAAACGAACCAGGAAGTGTGACCAAACCTCGTTCTGGCGCCCGCCTGACATACTAACAGGCATGCGCAAGGATAAACCAAGCCTCGATCTGGCTGACGGTAAAAACACTCCTATAGAGGCAAACTGATCTGAAACCGGAAGAGTTCGAGCGTGTACCCCAGATAGATTCTAGAGGCAGACGCCCGTGGTATACACGAGACTTCCGGTCCTAAATAGATAAAACTATTTTTAAAAAACATTGATACTACACTTGAAATTAAAAAAGCCACTCCAACAGTACATGAAATATACGTGGCGGCAATCCGCAAAGTTTTTCAATCCACTTAGTGCAATATTTAAATTTTTATTTCAATTTTATCATAATGTACTGTGTGTTTAAAAGAAGGAGAATACCCAATAAATATTGTAAAGGGGTACGGATCTGTTGATTTAAATTGTATGTAAGCGAAATCGAAACTTCAATAGTAGATAGGAAAGGGACCATTATATATTTTGTATCTTACCCGCGCAAAAATGATTCAGATTTTTGACCTGATAGCCAGAGCAAGACTCAGCCCATCCTTTTACAATTTCAGAAGTTAAAAGACAAAAGAAAAAACAATGAATCTTAAGGGTATATAATAGAGCGATTCCAATGTCTATGGACATTTCTTAATGGGGGGGTTTTCTACTTAACCCATAGGGGTAACTACCATAGCAAGGAGCCCATGTGACATTATATCATCCATTGTGTCATGCGTTATCAATAAACGCATTGATCTCAATGTCAACATTAAGCCCCCGTGGTTTGAGACACCCCATCTTGAATATCCACCCCATTTCAAGCTTGGATATAGCTCTTCTCTTGGGTCCCCCTCTCCAGGGAACACTCAACCTATCAATACCCACAAATTGTGTGCCACTAGGGTCTCTATCATGTACATTCAGGTAATGTTTGGATACTGGATGTCCTATAAATCCTCTCCTGATGTTACTGATGTGCTCGTTTACCTGACCTGAAGAGGGCGGACAGTACGTCCCACGTACTGAAACCCGCACGGACAGGTTAAAAGATACACTACATGGGTAGTGGAGCACGTAATAAATGATTTTATTGAAAAGGTTTGTGAGGTACTAGTCGCATGGAAATGCGTTACTTTCCGGTCTTTGATGGCGTTAACCGTACAAACCGCACATTTCCTACATCTATAATACCCTACTAAATTTTGAAAAAACATTGGTTTCCTTGTTGGAGGATCACACACACTAGGAGCTACTGATGCCCTAATTGACGGTAATCCCTTAAAGACCACCTGTGGTCTCTCCGGGAGTAGGGGGCCCAATATATTATCGTTTTTGACTATATGCCAATATTTATGTATCAGCTTTCTTATTGTAAAATGTTGATGGGAATAATTAGTTACAAAAGGGCAAGTAAAGTCCTTCTTTGGGGTGTTCCCTGTCTCTGTATGATCTTTTAGTAAGGATTCTCTGTCTAGTCTCTCAACCTCCTCGACTCGCTCCTTTAAGAAAGACGCATCATAGCCATTTTCAAGAAATCGCTCCGTAAGAACCTGGGACTGAATCCTAAAGTCACCAATGGAGGAACAATTACGTCTAATTCTTACATACTGGCTTTTCGGGACTGAGTCAAGCCAAGCTTTATGATGGCAACTATCTCGCGATATAAATGCATTGCGATCTGTGGATTTAAAATATGTGGAAGTCGTTATCATATCTCCTTCCCCCCTTATCTCAAGATCCAAAAAATTAATCGAACTCAGACTGGATTCATAGTTAAAGTGGATCCCTCTATCGTTCTCATTTAGACTTTCCATAAATTGACACAAGGAATCATGGGTACCATTCCATAGGAGGAGGACGTCATCGATGTATCTTGCCCACAAGACCAATTCTGGTCTACGTTGGGCATAGATGACGTCCTCCTCCCACTTACCCATGAATAAATTAGCCAGGCTGGGGGCAAATTTTGCCCCCATGGCTACTCCTTTTTTCTGCAAAAAGAAAAGATTCTTATGCCAGAAGAAATTATGAGTTGTAGTATACTCCAATAGGTCCATAATAAACCTCTTTTGTTTTCTTGGCAGTGTCACGTCTTTGTACAGATAATATCTAACTGAGGATATACCCCAGGCATGGGGGATCACCGTGTACAAAGACGTGACATCCGCCGTGACGAGCCAATATCCACTTTTGTACCCACAATCCTTTAGTAGATTAATGGCATGCCTGCTGTCCTTGATATAGGCGGGCAGAGAGCAAACTAAGGGTTGCAGGAAGTTGTCAATATATTTACCAGCCCTCGAGGTGATCGAATCAATACCGCTAATAATTGGGCGGCCGGGCGGATGAACAGGGTCCTTATGGACCTTTGGGAGATAGTATATAATAGGTATCCGTGAAGATATAGGAACCAAAAATAGTTTTTCTTTTTTATTTATAACCCCTAATCTAAAGCCGTTCTCTACAATGTTCTCAAGTTCCCTCTTATATATATTCCTAGGGTCTGACCTTAAGGGGATGTATGTAGTGGTATCTCCTACTATTCTGTCCAGCTCCTGGAGGTAATCGTTCTTACTCAGGACAACTATACCCCCCCCCTTGTCAGCTGGTCTCACCACTAGGTCCTTTCTTTTACAGAGTTGGTCTAAACCTGATTCCAAATCCTTGCTCATTTTAATATTTTTACTTTTTATACCCTCCAAATCCTTTATAAGGAGATCCCTAAATACTTTAATAGAGGCTGGTAGGCCACCTGGCGGGTTGAACAATGAAGCATTCGCCAAGCCTGAATGTTTGACATTTGTGGGATTATTATTTGAAGTATTAATGGGATTGGTCAACAGGTATCGCTTAATGTTCAGTCTTCTGGTATACTTGTGTATATCCATATATGTCTGGAACTTATTAAGCGGTTTCGGGGGTGCAAATTTGAGTCCTTTGTCTAAAATGGCAGTTTCATCAGGGGTCAAGGGGATACCACTGAGGTTAAAGATGCCTTGTCCGGTTATACCCGTTTTCTTTTTGCTCCTAATCTTCCTCCCCCCTCTGACTCCTCTCTTTCTTCTATTGGTCGTTGAAAGTTTTGTTCTCCTCTGGGAAAACCCCAATGTTGGGGTTGTGAGTACTCCTCCCGATGAAAACGTCGGGGGGTGTACTCATCCCTTTGTGTGTCCCTTTGAGGGGGGAAGGAAGGCTGATGCCAAGATGGCTGGTCATATCCCCTGTCCCTCCTTGGAGTGTAATATCCCTGATTGGACCCTCCATAGTTATCACTATCTCCAACATAGTGCTCATCTAGTGGTTGGAAACGATTATGTGTAGATATAGGATATCTTGGAGACCGACTATCCTCGTAAGGCCTACCATGATAGTCATATTGATTGTCATAACGACCATCCTGGTATCCTCCTGTTTGTACCTGATGATATTGGTTCCCTTCTTTATACTGTCTCTTAAATTTTTGATTTTTTATTTTCTTTTTAGGGGCCTGAGTAGGAACTCTCACATTCCGGGCTGGAGATTGTACGTAAGAAACAGGGTTAGGTCTACCTGGGGAGCGATAGGACACCCTCCTATGTGGTTTGGGGTATTGTTTTTGTAATGGTAAGGGTCTACCTGGTTCCCTCGTCTGTCTGTCTTGACTAGAAGCTCCAGGGGCCGATACTTCCATATGATTGTTAGTCTCAGCTTCCTCTGCGGCAATTTTTATCTGCCATTGGAATACAGATCCATTTTGATAATCAGTAAAATCCCTGTTAAATTTTTTTCTTTTTTTATTCTTTTGTTCTATTTCCTCCTTCTCTAAAATTTTCCTTAAGTTAGAGGATCGCTCCTTATACTCTTCACTTAAAATAAAAGGGGATAATTTCTCTTTAATAAGTTTGATCTCAGCATCTAGTCTATTCAACTTAGCTCTCTTCCTAGGAATCAAAAATTCTAAGAATTTTCCTCCCGCTTCATTGAAATATCTGTACCAATCTTGAAGGTCCAATTCTCCTTTCTGGGGGCTGACCTCCCATCTCAGGCTTCTTGGGACCATTGATACAGAAACATAGTGTTCCAGGAAAAATATGTCCCATTGGGTGTGTACCTCGGAGATCATGAGATTTTTAAGTCTCATAAATAATCCACCGAGGTCACTCTCAGGTTCACAATTCCCCTCAAACACACCCTCCCTAGCAATGGTGTGCTTGGAGCGATAATCAAATACATCCATATTAATTGGGTGACTAAGATTAATCAATAAATTTAAACAAGAAAATAACACTTAAATTGTTATGAAAAAACAAAAACAAAACGCTCAGCTGCAGGTAGGTAGATATTAATTGTAGCTAAGAAAATGGTGGAATCAACCTGCGCTAATGAGCAATACGTGATAGGAAAGTATAGGAAAGAATCATTTTTGCGCGGGTAAGATACAAAATATATAATGGTCCCTTTCCTATCTACTATTGAAGTTTCGATTTCGCTTACATACAATTTAAATCAACAGATCCGTACCCCTTTACAATATTTATTGGGTATTCTCCTTCTTTTAAACACACAGTACATTATGATAAAATTGAAATAAAAATTTAAATATTGCACTAAGTGGATTGAAAAACTTTGCGGATTGCCGCCACGTATATTTCATGTACTGTTGGAGTGGCTTTTTTAATTTCAAGTGTAGTATCAATGTTTTTTAAAAATAGTTTTATCTATTTAGGACCGGAAGTCTCGTGTATACCACGGGCGTCTGCCTCTAGAATCTATCTGGGGTACACGCTCGAACTCTTCCGGTTTCAGATCAGTTTGCCTCTATAGGAGTGTTTTTACCGTCAGCCAGATCGAGGCTTGGTTTATCCTTGCGCATGCCTGTTAGTATGTCAGGCGGGCGCCAGAACGAGGTTTGGTCACACTTCCTGGTTCGTTTCTGTTGTTTGCTCTCATTATTCACGTACGTTCCGCCCTGTGGGCGGTCTTTAATGGCGGCCCCGTCGAATCTCCACACATGCCCTGTTGAATGACGGACATGGGCGGAGATGAGGGCGTGGTTACAATCTCGTTTATTGATATATAAGGTGATGGTTCATTGCGTCGCCCGTGCCCCGTAGAAGACGTCACGTATGACGAAACATGTAGGGCGTGGCCTCGCAGTGCTTGCCATCACGTGTTCCGAAGAGTTTATTTGCACGGGCGTTCTGCCTTTGATTATGCCGGCTTTTTAATGATTATTTTTTTACTGGAATTTTTTAATATTCACTTGTGGTTTATTTTAACTAATAAATACCCTAAACGTTATCACACTATTGGAGTTTTTTCTCCTTATACTTTTTTTCTGGTATATGGACTCTTCCATTCCTGAGTCCCCCCCTCTGATGTTGGAGCAGTTGGATCATCCCGTCCATACGGAAGTCGGCGATATACGCTGTCAGGACCTGGAGATTAACATCTTGTCCCCGCAGAGGGTGAAATCTGCAAGCCCATAAGACCTTGCCATAGTGGAGGTCCAACTTTTGGGGTAAGCGCACACCTATTACTTCTCTTGCTGCAATTAATGCACATCTGATAAGAAGTACTTCGGCTCATCAGTCCTTAGTGTGTGGTGATGAAATATATGAAGCGGACTTTTTCCTTTTTTACCTAATATAATCCATTTTATTATGGACTGATTATAAGTGTTTTCGGTCTATGATTATTGACTTTTTAACACATATTTCTTGCATTTTTGTTCAAGTATTCCATGCACTTATTGTTATTTTGGTTGTGTTTTACATACACATTGTGTTTCCTAAGCACTTTCAATTTTTTTCATTGCTAGAACACTTTCTAATTTTTCATTGCTAGCGCAATTAAGTTTATTTATATGTTTACCACTTCACAGATATTTCGAGTTTTATTTGCAGCTGCACCTTTTGTATATATATACTTTCCTATCACGTATTGCTCATTAGCGCAGGTTGATTCCACCATTTTCTTAGCTACAATTAATATCTACCTACCTGCAGCTGAGCGTTTTGTTTTTGTTTTTTCATAACAATTTAAGTGTTATTTTCTTGTTTAAATTTATTGATTAATCTTAGTCACCCAATTAATATGGATGTATTTGATTATCGCTCCAAGCACACCATTGCTAGGGAGGGTGTGTTTGAGGGGAATTGTGAACCTGAGAGTGACCTCGGTGGATTATTTATGAGACTTAAAAATCTCATGATCTCCGAGGTACACACCCAATGGGACATATTTTTCCTGGAACACTATGTTTCTGTATCAATGGTCCCAAGAAGCCTGAGATGGGAGGTCAGCCCCCAGAAAGGAGAATTGGACCTTCAAGATTGGTACAGATATTTCAATGAAGCGGGAGGAAAATTCTTAGAATTTTTGATTCCTAGGAAGAGAGCTAAGTTGAATAGACTAGATGCTGAGATCAAACTTATTAAAGAGAAATTATCCCCTTTTATTTTAAGTGAAGAGTATAAGGAGCGATCCTCTAACTTAAGGAAAATTTTAGAGAAGGAGGAAATAGAACAAAAGAATAAAAAAAGAAAAAAATTTAACAGGGATTTTACTGATTATCAAAATGGATCTGTATTCCAATGGCAGATAAAAATTGCCGCAGAGGAAGCTGAGACTAACAATCATATGGAAGTATCGGCCCCTGGAGCTTCTAGTCAAGACAGACAGACGAGGGAACCAGGTAGACCCTTACCATTACAAAAACAATACCCCAAACCACATAGGAGGGTGTCCTATCGCTCCCCAGGTAGACCTAACCCTGTTTCTTACGTACAATCTCCAGCCCGGAATGTGAGAGTTCCTACTCAGGCCCCTAAAAAGAAAATAAAAAATCAAAAATTTAAGAGACAGTATAAAGAAGGGAACCAATATCATCAGGTACAAACAGGAGGATACCAGGATGGTCGTTATGACAATCAATATGACTATCATGGTAGGCCTTACGAGGATAGTCGGTCTCCAAGATATCCTATATCTACACATAATCGTTTCCAACCACTAGATGAGCACTATGTTGGAGATAGTGATAACTATGGAGGGTCCAATCAGGGATATTACACTCCAAGGAGGGACAGGGGATACGACCAGCCATCTTGGCATCAGCCTTCCTTCCCCCCTCAAAGGGACACACAAAGGGATGAGTACACCCCCCGACGTTTTCATCGGGAGGAGTACTCACAACCCCAACATTGGGGTTTTCCCAGAGGAGAACAAAACTTTCAACGACCAATAGAAGAAAGAGAGGAGTCAGAGGGGGGAGGAAGATTAGGAGCAAAAAGAAAACGGGTATAACCGGACAAGGCATCTTTAACCTCAGTGGTATCCCCTTGACCCCTGATGAAACTGCCATTTTAGACAAAGGACTCAAATTTGCACCCCCGAAACCGCTTAATAAGTTCCAGACATATATGGATATACACAAGTATACCAGAAGACTGAACATTAAGCGATACCTGTTGACCAATCCCATTAATACTTCAAATAATAATCCCACAAATGTCAAACATTCAGGCTTGGCGAATGCTTCATTGTTCAACCCGCCAGGTGGCCTACCAGCCTCTATTAAAGTATTTAGGGATCTCCTTATAAAGGATTTGGAGGGTATAAAAAGTAAAAATATTAAAATGAGCAAGGATTTGGAATCAGGTTTAGACCAACTCTGTAAAAGAAAGGACCTAGTGGTGAGACCAGCTGACAAGGGGGGGGGTATAGTTGTCCTGAGTAAGAACGATTACCTCCAGGAGCTGGACAGAATAGTAGGAGATACCACTACATACATCCCCTTAAGGTCAGACCCTAGGAATAAATATAAGAGGGAACTTGAGAACATTGTAGAGAACGGCTTTAGATTAGGGGTTATAAATAAAAAAGAAAAACTATTTTTGGTTCCTATATCTTCACGGATACCTATTATATACTGTCTCCCAAAGGTCCATAAGGACCCTGTTCATCCGCCCGGCCGCCCAATTATTAGCGGTATTGATTCGATCACCTCGAGGGCCGGTAAATATATTGACAACTTCCTGCAACCCTTAGTTCGCTCTCTGCCCGCCTATATCAAGGACAGCAGGCATGCCATTAATCTACTAAAGGATTGTGGGTACAAAAGTGGATATTGGCTCGTCACGGCGGATGTCACGTCTTTGTACACGGTGATCCCCCATGCCTGGGGTATATCCTCAGTTAGATATTATCTGTACAAAGACGTGACACTGCCAAGAAAACAAAAGAGGTTTATTATGGACCTATTGGAGTATACTACAACTCATAATTTCTTCTGGCATAAGAATCTTTTCTTTTTGCAGAAAAAAGGAGTAGCCATGGGGGCAAAATTTGCCCCCAGCCTGGCTAATTTGTTCATGGGTAAGTGGGAGGAGGACATCATCTATGCCCAACATAGACCAGAATTGGTCTTGTGGGCAAGATACATCGATGACGTCCTCCTCCTATGGAATGGTACCCATGACTCCTTGTGTCAATTTATGGAAAGTCTAAATGAGAACGATAGAGGGATCCACTTTAACTATGAATCCAGTCTGAGTTCGATTAATTTTTTGGATCTTGAGATAAGGGGGGAAGGAGATATGATAACGACTTCCACATATTTTAAATCCACAGATCGCAATGCATTTATATCGCGAGATAGTTGCCATCATAAAGCTTGGCTTGACTCAGTCCCGAAAAGCCAGTATGTAAGAATTAGACGTAATTGTTCCTCCATTGGTGACTTTAGGATTCAGTCCCAGGTTCTTACGGAGCGATTTCTTGAAAAGGGCTATGATGCGTCTTTCTTAAAGGAGCGAGTCGAGGAGGTTGAGAGACTAGACAGAGAATCCTTACTAAAAGATCATACAGAGACAGGGAACACCCCAAAGAAGGACTTTACTTGCCCTTTTGTAACTAATTATTCCCATCAACATTTTACAATAAGAAAGCTGATACATAAATATTGGCATATAGTCAAAAACGATAATATATTGGGCCCCCTACTCCCGGAGAGACCACAGGTGGTCTTTAAGGGATTACCGTCAATTAGGGCATCAGTAGCTCCTAGTGTGTGTGATCCTCCAACAAGGAAACCAATGTTTTTTCAAAATTTAGTAGGGTATTATAGATGTAGGAAATGTGCGGTTTGTACGGTTAACGCCATCAAAGACCGGAAAGTAACGCATTTCCATGCGACTAGTACCTCACAAACCTTTTCAATAAAATCATTTATTACGTGCTCCACTACCCATGTAGTGTATCTTTTAACCTGTCCGTGCGGGTTTCAGTACGTGGGACGTACTGTCCGCCCTCTTCAGGTCAGGTTAAACGAGCACATCAGTAACATCAGGAGAGGATTTATAGGACATCTAGTATCCAAACATTACCTGAATGTACATGATAGAGACCCTAGTGGCACACAATTTGTGGGTATTGATAGGTTGAGTGTTCCCTGGAGAGGGGGACCCAAGAGAAGAGCTATATCCAAGCTTGAAATGGGGTGGATATTCAAGATGGGGTGTCTCAAACCACGGGGGCTTAATGTTGACATTGAGATCAATGCGTTTATTGATAACGCATGACACAATGGATGATATAATGTCACATGGGCTCCTTGCTATGGTAGTTACCCCTATGGGTTAAGTAGAAACCCCCCCCATTAAGAAATGTCCATAGACATTGGAATCGCTCTATTATATACCCTTAAGATTCATTGTTTTTTCTTTTGTCTTTTAACTTCTGAAATTGTAAAAGGATGGGCTGAGTCTTGCTCTGGCTATCAGGTCAAAAATCTGAATCATTTTTGCGCGGGTAAGATACAAAATATATAATGGTCCCTTTCCTATCTACTATTGAAGTTTCGATTTCGCTTACATACAATTTAAATCAACAGATCCGTACCCCTTTACAATATTTATTGGGTATTCTCCTTCTTTTAAACACACAGTACATTATGATAAAATTGAAATAAAAATTTAAATATTGCACTAAGTGGATTGAAAAACTTTGCGGATTGCCGCCACGTATATTTCATGTACTGTTGGAGTGGCTTTTTTAATTTCAAGTGTAGTATCAATGTTTTTTAAAAATAGTTTTATCTATTTAGGACCGGAAGTCTCGTGTATACCACGGGCGTCTGCCTCTAGAATCTATCTGGGGTACACGCTCGAACTCTTCCGGTTTCAGATCAGTTTGCCTCTATAGGAGTGTTTTTACCGTCAGCCAGATCGAGGCTTGGTTTATCCTTGCGCATGCCTGTTAGTATGTCAGGCGGGCGCCAGAACGAGGTTTGGTCACACTTCCTGGTTCGTTTCTGTTGTTTGCTCTCATTATTCACGTACGTTCCGCCCTGTGGGCGGTCTTTAATGGCGGCCCCGTCGAATCTCCACACATGCCCTGTCGAATGACGGACATGGGCGGAGATGAGGGCGTGGTTACAATCTTGTTTATTGATATATAAGGTGATGGTTCATTGCGTCGCCCGTGCCCCGTAGAAGACGTCACGTATGACGAAACATGTAGGGCGTGGCCTCGCAGTGCTTGCCATCACGTGTTCCGAAGAGTTTATTTGCACGGGCGTTCTGCCTTTGATTATGCCGGCTTTTTAATGATTAAATATTCACTTGTGGTTTATTTTAACTAATAAATACCCTAAACGTTATCACACTATTGGAGTTTTTTCTCCTTATACTTTTTTTCTGGTATATGGACTCTTCCATTCCTGAGTCCCCCCCTCTGATGTTGGAGCAGTTGGATCATCCCGTCCATACGGAAGTCGGCGATATACGCTGTCAGGACCTGGAGATTAACATCTTGTCCCCGCAGAGGGTGAAATCTGCAAGCCCATAAGACCTTGCCATAGTGGAGGTCCAACTTTTGGGGTAAGCGCACACCTATTACTTCTCTTGCTGCAATCAATGCACATCTGATAAGAAGTACTTCGGCTCATCAGTCCTTAGTGTGTGGTGATGAAATATATGAAGCGGACTTTTTCCTTTTTTACCTAATATAATCCATTTTATTATGGACTGATTATAAGTGTTTTCGGTCTATGATTATTGACTTTTTAACACATATTTCTTGCATTTTTGTTCTAGTATTCCATGCACTTATTGTTATTTTGGTTGTGTTTTACATACACATTGTGTTTCCTAAGCACTTTCAATTTTTTTCATTGCTAGAACACTTTCTAATTTTTCATTGCTAGCGCAATTAAGTTTATTTATATTCTAAAATCATAGTTGGTATTGCTAAGATTGGGAGTTTCCTCCTTGTCGGTAAATAGAGGGTGGTGGTTGATTAAAGGGTTAATTGCTTAATTAACGCAGCCCAGTGAAATCACTCTCAGGCTGATGGCACCTAGATAGGGTCCCACAAGTTGGAAAATCTTTGTGCAGGGTGCAGCTGAGAGTGGCATTGTTACATACAGTGCCTTGCAAAAGTATTCACCCCCCTTGGCTTTATACCTATTTTGTTACATTACAGCCTTTCGTTCAATGTTTTTTTAATCTGAATTATATGTGATGGATCAAAACACAATAGTCTAAATTGGTGAAGTATAATTAGAAAAATATATACATAAAATTATTTTTCAGAAATAAAAAAATGATAATTGGCATGTGCGTATGTATTCACCCCCTTTGTTATGAAGCCCATAAAAAGCTCTGGTGCAACCAATTACCTTTAGAAGTCACATAATTACTGAAATGATGTCCACCTGTGTGCAATCTAAGTGTCACATGATCTATCATTACATATACACACCTTTTTGAAAGGCCCCAGAGGCTGAAATACCTAAGCAACAGGCACCAATAACCAAACACTGCCATGAAGACCAGGGAACTCTCCAAACAAGTAAGGGACAATGTTTTTGAGAAGTACAAGTCAGGGTTAGGTTATAAAAAAACATGCAAACCTTTGATGATCCCTAGGAGCACCATCAAATCCATCATAAGTTCCACAGCAGAGACTGGAGTATCTGTACATAGGACGACAATAAGCCGTACGCTCCATAGAGTTGGGCTTTATGGCAGAGTGGCCAGAAGAAAGCCATTCATTTCAGCAAAAAACAAAATGACACATTTTGAGTTTGCAAAAAGGCATGTGGGAGACTCCCAAAATGCATGGAGGAAGGTGCTCTGGTCTGATGAGACTAAAATTTAACTTTTTGGCCATCAAAGAAAACACTATGTTTGGCGCAAACCCAACACATCACATCACTCAAAGAACACCATCCCCACAATGAAACATGGTGGTGGCAGCATCATGCTGTGGGGATGTTTTTCAGCAGTCGGGACTGGGAAAATGGTCAGAGTTGAGGGAAAGCTTGATGGTGCTAAATACAGGGATATTCTTGAGCAAAATCTGTACCACTCTGTGTGTGATTTAAGGCTAGGATGGAGGTTCAGCTTCCAGCAGGACAATGACCCCAAATACACTGCTAAAGCAACACTTGAGTGGTTTAAAGGGAAACATGTAAATATGTTGGAATGGCCTAGTCAAAGCCCAGACCTCAATCCAATAGAAAATCTGTGGTCAGACTTAAAGATTGCTGTTTACAAGTGCAAACCATCCAACTTGAAGAAGCTGGAGCAGTTGTGCAAGGAGGAATGGGTAAAATCCCAGTTGTAAGATGTGGCAAGCTCATAGAGACTTATCCAAAGCGACTTTGGAGCTGTGATAGCCGCAAAAGGTGGCTCTACAAAGTATTATATAAATGAGAACTAGTGCGCAAAACCACAATGTAGGCCAGAAAATCTTGAAACTGACGGTAAACCACCCGATGGAGAGCCGCCAACATAGACAGGTCCACTCTATTCCCCCAAAAATCAATAAAATATAAGATATGTGGCGCTAATCCATCAATCAGTGTTAACACTAGAATTACACTGTATATTTCTACAAAGTATTAACTTTAGGGGGGTGAATAGTTATGCACATTGACTTTTTCTGTTATTTTGTCCTATTTGTTGTTTGCTTTGCAATAAAAAAAAAAATCTTCAAAGTTGTGGGCATGTTCTGTAAATTCAATTATGCAAATCCTCAAACAATCCATGTTAATTCCAGGTTGTGAGGGACCAAAACACGAAAAATGTCAAGGGGGGTGAATATTTTTCCAAGGCACTGTAAGTGACAGCACGGTGTGAGATTGGCCAATCCTTTGTCACGAGTTAGTGAGGAGAGCTGGTATCTGGTAGCCATTTTCATCACAAGTACATGTACAGGTTTGCGCTCCTTTATGTGCAAACGCACATGCCCATGCAGGTTACTGGAAGGGATTATCCGACTGCAGAATTTAGAGGTCAGTATTAATGCAGAGAGCAGGATCAGTAGTATGTAGTGCAGAGTGTAGGGGTCAAAATAGTATGTAACACAGAGTTCAGAAGTCAGTTGTATATCATGCACAGTGAAGAGAAGTGAAGTAATAAAGAATGCAGAGGTCAGTAGTAAGTTACACAGAATGCAAAGTGCAGAGGTCAGTAGTAAATAATGCATGGTCCAGAGGTCAGGAATATGGAACACAGAAAGCAGTAGTGGGTCAGTAGTAATGCAGAGTCAGTATTAAGGATCATATAGTTCAGAGGTCATTAGTAAGTAATGTAGAGTTCACATTTCAAAAGTAAGTAACACAGACTTTAGAGGCCAGCAGCAAGTAATGGACGACGCAGTATGATTAAAGCGGACCTTCAGTCATTTTTTCAACTTTCCTTCTATTAAATCTTCTGCCCTTGTTTTACCTTTGGATAGTAAAATATTTTTTTTTTCTGCCAGTAAATACCTTATACAGCCCACTTCCTGTTTCTTGTCTGGTCATTAGCCTATGCTTATGACATCGGGCACAGCTCCCTCTCTCTCTCTCTCACTCTCATGAGCATTTGCCAGGAAGGGAGGGGGATGAGTCATAAGAGGGCCAATGAGAGCTGCAGAGCTGGAGGTGTGCCTCTGTGTGTCTGTGTAAATCCAGGAAGTGAACAGGCAGCAGCTTCAGCTGCCCACAGTTAAAATGGTTGCAGCCAGACTCAGTGGGGGGAGATTTTTCCAGCATATTTGGCAAGTACAGAATCACAGTATATATAAAATAATATGCAAAGTGGTTGGAGGGACGCTTCAGAATGGCAAAGATGTTTTTATTAAAATTTATGTGAGCAAACTGCAGTTCCTCTTTAATAATACCTCCAAATTTACTGCACTATTAACTTTAAAAGTAGACAGCTGCGAGCACCACAATATGACAATATTGTATAAACGCAGAAAAAGTTAGACAGTGCCACGCTACATTAAATAATACATAGTGACGGCGAGACATGGACACATTCAGAACACGCCTTACTGAGGCTGAACGCCGCGTGGGAGACGCGGAAGATGTGTTGCAAGACCATACAGTCTCACTTCGCACGCTGCAGACAAAAATCAAGGCCCTTGAAACCCGGGCAGAGGATGCCGAAAATAGAAATAGAAGGAACAACCTCCGTATAGTGGGTCTCCCGGAGGGGACCGAGGGTACTGATCCCACGTCATTCACGGGAAAACTTTTGCGTGAATTGCTACCTCAAGCGGCATTTTCAGATGTCTTTGTGGTGGAGAGGGCACATAGAATGCCTGCTACCCGGGGGCCCCCGGGAGCTCCTCCACGCACATTCATTCTGAAACTATTGAACTTTAGAGATCGGGACCTTGTTCTCCGTGAATCTAGGAAGATTGAGCAGCTGCGATATGAGGGGGCTAAATTAATGATCTTCCCGGATTTTTCAGTTGATACCCAAAAGCAACGACGTTCATTTGACCAAGTTAAAATGAACCTACGCAACAAGAAAATAAAGTACAGTATGCTATTCCCGGCGAGGCTAAGGGTCCAGGACGGAGAGAGGGTGCGTTTCTTTACTTCCCCTGAAGAAGCGTCGCAATGGCTGGAAACCATCCAGAGACACTAACGAGCTGCTTTAGGCACAAGATTACGAAGAACAATGCAGCCAGAAAAGGTGTGAGACAGAGCATTTCTACTGCTCGTTTTCAGCAAAGCAATCCCCCTGATTGTACCACTGAGGAGGTTTAAAGAAGAAAACAGGTTCAAGTTAAGTGCCCCCGGAGGACTGTGTTTATCTCTCCGGGTGAAGTTGACTCTTTTATTCTGCAGGGAACGTTTATCCTTCACCAGCAAGGGGAGGCTCGGTCCCCTTCTTGTTCATTTCCCCAATTGGCAGTTGCCATGAAGGTTTCTGGGGGTGAAGCACGCCGAAGTTTGGGGGTTGGTGCGGGGTGGGGGAGGGGGGGATGGATGGGGAGCACAAGTTTTTGCTCCGAGTTGGGACTTTTGACTTTTTTTTCTTTTTTTTTCCTTTTTTACTGCTACATATACTCAACGTGCTGTGTTACTATATATTGTATTGAAGAACAGGGCTGTTTGCATATTTGTCCACCAGGTGGCATGAGAGGTCTAATATCTAATTCTCTGGGTAAAAGATGTATGCTATTTTTGCTCTCATTTTTCCTCCTTAACTTTACAGTGACCCCGACGAGGGTTGGCTATCAACCTGGTTTTATATTTTTTACAGCGAACCAATGCCACCATTGACAGTACTGTCGTGGAATGTTAGAGGGTTAAATTCCAAAATCAAACGATCTCTGGTTTTTAACTTCCTGAAAAAATATAACCCGCATATATGTGTGTTTCAGGAGACTCACCTGGTGGGGGGCAGGACGCTGGCACTACGGAGGTCGTGGGTCGGTGCGTATTACCACTCGACTTACTCCTCGTACTCCCGGGGTGTCAGTGTCCTGGTCCACAAGTCGGTGGGGTTTACACTGTTGGATCTTCATTTGGATCCAGATGGAAGATATGTGGCTATACATGCAATGTGTGATAGAATAGAGTTACTCATAGTAGGTATATATATCCCCCCCCTGCCACGGTGGAGATCCTTAAGAAAATTACTCCAATAATAGCTCAGTACCCTTCAGCTGGGGTAATTGTGGCAGGAGATTTTAACATGACCCCAGACCCAGACCTGGATAGGATGGGTGTGGGACCATCCGGGGTGACCCCCTTGACACTATGGGCTGACAACTACGGATTTACAGATGTCTGGAGGATGAGGCATCCGGGTGAGAGGCAGTACACGTGCCACTCTGCGACGCATGCATCCTTCTCTAGAATAGATCTGATGTACTCCTCTGATTCTCTCCTCCCCAGAATACTTGAGGTGGATATTCTGCCTCGGGGTATTTCGGACCACGCTCCCCTCCTATTAAAACTACAGACAGACTCCCCTGTGGGCAACGCCCTTTGGCGACTCTCGGGGCTCTGGATTACGGATGAGAGAGTGGTCCCCCTGGTAGAGGGCGAGTTGGGGGTCTACTGGACGATCAATGAGGGTACGGTCTCTCCCCCTACGCTTTGGGATGCCTTCAAGGCCTATACTAGAGGACAATATCAAACGGCAATTGGGAGGGTCAGGAAAGATACCCGGTTGGCATTAGAGGAAGCTGAGAGAAAAGTACTCCTTTTAGAAAATGAATATGTGCACACTAGAGACGTATTAACATATGATGCTATGCAATCCTTGCATAGAGAAATCTCTCTTTTGCGTATTGAGACCACTAAGAAACAGTTGCTGGCTCAATCGCAAAGGATCTTCGAGCAGGGAGAGAAAACAGGTAGAATGCTAGCCTGGTTGGCCAAGGAGCGTTCCTCTTCCATACACATAGCCCATATTAGGGATGACAGGGGCGTGATCCACTCGGACCCCAGGGATATAAATGGGCAATTTACACAATACTATCAACAGCTATACACCTCTAGGGTCTCCTCTACTGAGGAAGATCTGTGTGAATTTTTAGATCAGATTGATTTCCCCCAACTAACTACAGAGGCCAGAAACAAATTAGAGGAACCAATTACTCTTAAAGAGGTCCAAATAGCAGTGGCATCTCTTCAGTCGGCAAAAACCCCAGGCCCTGACGGCCTACCTGCAGAATTCTATAAGGCTAACAAGGAACTTCTCAACCCTATATTTCATAGACTGCACCTCACAATGCTAAAAGAAGGCTCCCTCCCTTCCTCAATGTCGGAGGCGGTGATTGTAGTTATAGCTAAACCCAACAAAGACCCCACGTCGTGCTCATCCTATCGTCCCATCTCACTTTTAAATGTGGATGCCAAGATAACTACCAAAATCCTAGCAAATAGACTCAATTCGGTTATTCTATCTATTATACATGGCGACCAGACGGGCTTTATGCCAGGTAAGGGCACGGACATAAACCTACGTAGATTATACACTAATATTTCACACGCAGAGAGGTCTCAATCCTCGGGCGTGGTGGCCTCTTTAGATGCCGAGAAGGCCTTCGATTCGGTTGAATGGAGGTTCTTGTGGCGTGTGTTACAGCGATTCAATTTTGGCCCCCGGTTCATTTCATGGATAAAACTGCTTTACACGCACCCCACAGCGAGAGTCCGAACGAACGGATTACTCTCCCCCCCGTTTTCTTTAGAGAGAGGGACCAGACAGGGGTGTCCACTGTCCCCGGGTCTGTTCGCTCTAGCCATTGAGCCCTTGGCTATTTTGCTTAGAATGTCCCCGGAGGTTGGGGGTATAAAGGTTGGTCCGCTGAATGAGAAGCTTTCGTTGTATGCTGATGATGCGTTGCTGTACCTTCCAGATGCATCGGCATCGTTGTCAGCAGCCCTTGAAATCATTAACCAATATGGATCCTTCTCAGGCATTCGGATTAACTGGACTAAATCCATCATATTTTCGTTGTCTCCGACGTTGCCGGATGTTGACCCTTCAAGCCCTCTGGTTTTGGTCTCTAGGTTTAAATACTTGGGGATTGAGATTCAGAGAGAGCCACACATGTACTTAATAGACAATGTATATCCAATCTTACACCAGCTTACTGCTCGATGCCAGGCCTGGAGGTCCCTTCCGTTGTCACCAGTAGGCAGGGTTAATTTGTTAAAGATGACGTTCCTCCCCAAATTTTTATATGTATTCCGCAACACCCCAGTCCCAATCCCCAAATCTTTCTTTGATAAGTTGGATCAGGTTGTTAGCTCATTTGTATGGGGGGGATCTGCCCCTAGAGTGGCACGGACCACCCTTCAACTCCCCTTAACGCTGGGAGGCTTGGCGCTCCCTTGTTTTCGGAAATACTACTGGGCGGCAGTAATAGTTACTGTCCGGTGGTGGTTCTCCCAGCCGAAATCTAACCCCTCACTTAATCTTGAAGCAGCAATATTGGGATCATACTCAGCTCTGAGTAACCTGGTCTTTAGAGGGGTCAAGACACATAAGGATATGACAACTCCGATGCGAACGACGGTCGCAGTATGGGAACAGATGTCAAAAAAGATTGCAGGACCTAATACTATCTCCCCTCACACACCGCTGTGGGGCAACCCTAAATTAAAGCATCTCCAAACAGTCCCAGAACCAGCCCTATGGGCGGGATATGGAATTAAAACAATGCAGCAAGTGTGGTCTGGGGATGGAGTTATCCCGTATGACACTCTTAAAAATGACTTCCAACTCCCCTCTAAAATGTTCTTTCGTTACCTACAACTGCGACATGCAGTGCGGGCCCAATATCCAGGCGGTGTTGCCTTGCGGTCGCATGGGGTAGAGAGGCTTCTCATTTCTAAGCACTTAGATCGAACCTTGTCATCCCTATACAACCAAATTCTCACTGACGAACAGACTGGAGAGATGGGACTGTACGATAAGTGGAAGAGGGACGTTCCGGACCTGGCGCCAGATGATTGGGAAGAGGGTTTGCAGCAATATATTCCCCTTATGATCTCGGCAAGGGATAGATTCATCCAGCTCAAGTTTATTCATAGAGTATATTACACGCCACAGAGACTAGCTAGAATATACCCGACACAAACGGACAGATGCCCGAAATGTACGGGGGAGCTGGGTACGTTTATCCATGTAGTCTGGGAATGCCCGCTTATATGAAAATTCTGGACAGAGGTGGTTGAAGTGATTAATGCAGTAGATAATCTAAATATTCAGAGAAATCCGATTATTTTACTCCTCGGGGTATGTGACAATGTTATACCTAGTGTGCACAAAAGACTGTTTGTATTCTATGCCTCATTCTATGCCAGGAAGGCTATTCTCCTCAGGTGGAAGCAACCCGACCCCCCCACGGTAACTCAATGGAAGGATATGATAAATTCTATTTTACCGCTCTATAAAGCCACATATATCAACCGTAAATGCCCCAAAAAGTTCTCCAAGATCTGGGGAGCCTGGACCAAACAGTAGCAAGGTTCAGCAGCGACCAGCCCAACCTAGACTATTCGCCTTTTTTCTTGGTGCCCCCCCCCCTTCCTCCCTTGGCCTTTCCCCCCCCCCCTTTTTCTTTCTTCCCCTGCCCCCTTCCTTTCCCGTTCCCCCTTCTCCCCTTTTTTCCCCTTTACCCTCCCTCCCTTCTCCTGCTCCTTATTGACAGACCTATCAATATTTAATGAGGGAATGATATGACAAGTAGCTAACATACTGATTGCCTGCAGCTGTTTCAACTATTGTAGAGGTAAATGTGGATAAATTAATATAACTGATACAAGAATTCTTCCCTCCAGATGGGAGGACGCACAAAGCAATAATGACACAGTAAGCTGTATAGTATGATTTTGCACTGTATGACTAGGAACTATGCAATTATTTATATAAGTATATTTGGAAATATGTAGCAACATTATGTTCTTTATATTCTTTGTAAATATGTTTGTATGATGAATCATCTCCGGCTGGAGACAAATAAAAACTTTTCTGTTAAAAAAAAAAATAATACATAGTGACTTGTACTAAAAATAAATGTTAAATTGTGTATGCCAAAGAGAAAAAAACATATAATCATATGGATATCCATACAATTCAGTGACTGTGGGCCATCTTGTGAATGTGGGATTGTGTACGCCATTCGATTTGAGCAAACTACAAGGACACTGGACTGTTTGATGACATGCTTGTTTATTTTCTACTTGATGTAAGTGCAATATTCTTTTAATAAATAGCATTTTAAATGATTTTGCACTATGTGGAGAACTCTTTTACTTTTATGATGATTGACCTACCGAGAGGTTTACCCGGTTTGATGTGGAATTGATCGTGACCGGCCATACAATGAGAAGCTTGGGAGAGCTTATTCTCCTTATTCACGTCTGACTCGGTATTGGTAGCACATGAGTCCATACAATCTGGTAGGAGTACCCTAACCCCCTCGGTGGTGGCAGATTATACACTTGGGTGATTTCTGTGGATTGGCTTGGTTACCTTCTATCAACACTGAAGTTCAACACATCTAAAATTGTACTTCTTTGAAGGTTTCTACGTTGATGACACCTTATGGACTTTTTTTTATTTAATTCACATTCACTAAATTGGTGTGGATATCCATATGATTATACGTTTTTTACTCTTTGGCATACACAATTTAACCTTGTCACTATAGTCCTTATATTGTTGTTTTTAGTACAATGGACAATGCAGTGTCAGTAGGGATGAGCTTAACGTTTGGACCGAACCTTGACTATTCAGGCGCTCAAATGAACAAACATTTGCCCATTCAGCAGGAGTCGAACATCAATGTATAATAGCAGCATTCTTACTGTGATTATACATAACAGCTTTTCATGTTATGTATACATGTTAAGGTCATCGGCAGGTGCAGGCACCACTGAGTCCTTTAAGGGGAGCTACAGGCTCCCCTCAAAAAATGTAAAGTCAGCAGCTCCAAATACTATAGCTGCTGACTTTAAGGCCCCTTTCACCCTGAGGCGTATTTCAGGCGTTTTAGCGCTAAAATTACCGCCTAAATACCGCATGAAAAACACCCCCCATGTATCTCAGTGTAACTTTTCACACTGAGGCGTTGTGCTGGCTGTGCATTGGAAAAAATCCTGCAAACAGCTTTTTTGGAGCATCTTTGGGGCGCATAAAATAGCGCTGTAAAAACGTCTATCCCAATTGAAATGAATGGGAAACGCTGTAAAACCGCAGTAAAACCGCAGTAAAACTGTGGGGAAGATCACATGACCGCATGGTCACATGGTCAGGTTTGCTGACGCTAACGCTTAAACGCTATAAAAACGTGGTTAAAACGCATGGGCGTTAGCGCTATTTTTACCGCTGACGCGGTAAAAACGCTGCAAAAACGCTGTAATAACGCTCATCGTTTTTACTGCGGTTTTGCCACGCCTCAGTGTGAAAGTAGCCTTAATATAAGGACACGTACCTGTCCAGGAATCCAGCAATGTCCTCATCCAAGCTGATTCTTCAATCGGCTTCACTTGAAGGACCGGCATCTTAAAGTGTTACTAAACCCACAACAGTAAAATCTGTCTGTATATGTAGAATAGCATGCTTGTTACACTCACTGTGGAACTTAAGTGATTAACCACTTCCGGACTGCCGCACGCCGATGTGCGTCCAAACTTTGAAGGGGGATATCGTTGTTATGGCAGCAACTAGCTGCCATAACCCCGGTATCCACGTTTTCGTGCGGCGGTCCTCTTTCTGATAAAAGTGGTCCCTGCGGCGGGTTCACCGCGAGATCACTTTTATCGGTGGCGGGAGAGGGGCCCCCCCTCCCGCCGCGTTCCGGTGCCCTCTGCTGCTTACCGGAGCCGTCGGTAGTGGCGGAGGCAATCACGTCCGTCTCCCTCCTGTGCCTGGAGACGAGGGAGGCTAAGATGGGGCCCACTCGTCTCCATGACACTGCTGAGCAGAAGAGACGTCAAAAAGTCACTTCCGCCCACGTTTCTTAAAGGCATATTTTTTTTCAATGTAATTTTTTTAAATGACTTTTTTTTTTTTTATTGCATTTTAGTGTAAATATGAGATCTGAGGTCTTTTTGACCCCAGATCTCATATTTAAGAGGTCCTGTCATGCTTTTTTCTATTACAAGGGATGTTTACATTCCTTGTAATAGGAATAAAAGTGACACTTTTTTTTTTTTTTTTTTTTTTTTTAAACGGTGTAAAAATAAATAAAACAATGTAAAATAAATAATAAAAATAAAGTGAACGCATACACGAGTAGTGCCCGCATATGAAAACGGTGGTCAAGCCACACATGTGAGGTATCACCACGACCGGTAGAGCGAGAGCAATAATTCTAGTAAGTATAAGGGGGAGGGGCTTACCAGAGAAAGTGGACACGGATGAGTATACACTCACTGTGTCAATAAAGCTGATGTTATTGTGGATCTTTGAAGATGAAGTGAAGATAGTAGAGATGCTTGTAGAGATTGAACACTGTAAGGGTAAATCCAATCAAGTATCAGCAGCATATAGGAAAAAGACATGAAGATACATAGCGTAATACTGCGTGGATAACCTTGAGGCAAAAGCTAGTACAGATAACTGTATATACACAGACACGTGGGTACACCGGTGAGAGTGGAGGATTATAAACACCCAAAAGTGTAGATAACAAATTGTTTAAGTGATATTGGTGAGTCCATCACCATAAATAAAAGTGGGGGGCTTACAAGAGCAAATGGACACGGATGGGTGTACACCCCCTGTGTCGAATGAGCTTGTATCGATGTAACTCCCTGGAGACAGAATGAGGGTAGCCAAGGTACTTGTGAGAGGTGTATATGGTGAAGGTAAATCACATATCCATGTGATCGTGCTGGGCCAAGTCATACGTAGAAGGAACAGGTATCTTTCCTCACTCTTCCACTCCATGCGCTTCACAACTTCCCGGAAGTGACATGTTACTTCCGGGAAGTTGTGAAGCGCATGGAGTGGAAGAGTGAGGAAAGATACCTGTTCCTTCTATGTATAACTTGGCCCAGCACGATCACATGGATATGTGATTTACCTTCACCATATACACCTCTCACAAGTACCTTGGCTACCCTCATTCTGTCTCCAGGGAGTTACATCGATACAAGCTCATTCGACACAGGGGGTGTACACCCATCCGTGTCCATTTGCTCTGGTAAGCCCCCCACTTTTATTTATGGTGGTGGACTCACCAATATCACTTAAACAATTTGTTATCTACACTTTTGGGTGTTTATAATCCTCCACTCTCACCGGTGTACCCACGTGTCTGTGTATATACAGTTATCTGTACTAGCTTTTGCCTCAAGGTTATCCACGCAGTATTACGCTATGTATCTTCATGTCTTTTTCCTATATGCTGCTGATACTTGATTGGATTTACCCTTACCGTGTACAATCTCTACAAGCATCTCTACTATCTTCACTTCATCTTCAAAGATCCACAATAACATCAGCTTTATTGACACAGTGAGTGTATACTCATCCGTGTCCACTTTCTCTGGTAAGTCCCTCCCCCTTATACTTACAAGTACGGTGGTGGATCTACTATCAACGTTGATTATTACTATTTTTTACACTTCAGTGGTATCACAATTTAGTCCTTTTGGACTTCTTGGACTTCTATATGTCTTCAAAGACTGTATAATACATACACTTGTTTAATTTAGCGCTACATTTATGTTTTTGCTTTGTATCACAGGTTAGATCACTTGTTAATGTTAGCTGCTTTTATTCTTCCTTTTTGACAGCGCAGTATTTATATTTACATTGTTAGCAATAATTCTAGCCCTAGACCTCCTCTGTAACGCAAAACATGCAACCTGTAGAATTTTTTAAACGTCGCCTATGGAGATTTTTGAAGGTAAAAGTTTGACGCCATTCCACGAGCGGGCGCAATTTTGAAGCGTGACATGTTGGGTATCAATTTACTTGGCGTAACATTATATTTCACAATATAAAAAAAATTGGGATAACTTTACTGTTGTCTTATTTTTTTATTCAAAAAAGTGAATTTTGTCCAAAAAAAGTGCGCTTATAAGACCGCTGCGCAAATACAGTGCAAAAAAAAGTATTGCAACAACTGCCATTTTATTCTCTAGGGTGTTAGTAATTTTCAAGCAAAAAAACCTGTTTTAAACATTTAAACACCCAAATTGCAAAACAAGGCTGGTCCTTAAGTGGTTAATCCTCTGCATTGTGTAAAAAAAAGCTGTTTGATCCTGTATGCACAGATCCTCCCCATCTTGCACTGTCACTCTGGACAAGTCCAGATAAGACACAGACAGTAGTCCAGCTGCACATGCTCAGTTTGATCTCTGTTGCTGGAGAGAACATTTTCTGTTTGAGCTGAGAAATTCAGGTCACATGATATTGACATCACACATTTGGGCGTGTATACAGATCCTAAATGACAGCCCAGTCCCTCCCTACTCTCCCATGCCCAGTAACTAAAAAAAGAACACAGTGGGTGTAATATCACATCTTGATTGATGGATGATCCGCCTCCCATAAAAGCATGAGGACATGGGCTGTAGTGAATTTCATGAGGCAGTGATTCCCATAAATGAGATAAAACCACTGTACATGTTTTTGCAGTGTTCTTTATTGACCTCTCAACAGCTTCAGTTACAGCCTGTAGACGTGCATATTGAGGTATTAGATATTTCTAAACTTTTAAAAATACATTTGTTTTTCAATTCCTAAATTCATAAATAATACAGATCGTGCCAAAAATGTGTTATATTTTCTTTATTTAATATTTGTGATCCTTCTTTCTCTCTTTCTGTGCCTTTCCTCTTTTTCTCTCTCTCTCTCTCTCTCTCATGTCATCCACATCCCACCTGGCAGCCCACTTGTTAGGAAAGTCCCGGTAGAAGACGCAGTATTGGCTGCTCTGGCACGTGCCGGTGCGCGCTAGTGCATGTACGCCTGTGCGCACTAGTGCGCGTACGCCTGTGCGCGCGGCACTTGGTGCCAAACAGCCTATTTAAACTGGAAATGCACACTGGATCGGTGCTGTTTGATCTGCAGCTCCCTGTGACCCTTGCTACTGTTTACCTGCCTTTGTGTGTTTGATCTCCTAAATGACCCGGCTTGACCTTTGGACTATCCTTGCTCTCCGTCTGCACCTGACCTTGGCCTGCCTCTGACTTTGAACCTGCCTGCTCCTCTGGTACCTTGCTGCCCGCCTATTGTTGACCCGGCCTGTGACCTGATCTGTTTGCCCTGCTCCTGCTCCAGCATCATCCGTCTGTACACCTGCTGGCCTGCCTGCTCCCTCTGGAATCCACCAACCTTTGAACTGCGTATGGAATGTTTGATCCAGCTTCTGGGTGTGGATATCGGGTGCTCCTGCTTTTAGTATGTCTGCTGTCCAGTTGGTGATCACCTCTATGACATCAGGAACCCCAGAGCCGCCCTTCCTGCAACTAACCCGCCAGGCTCTCATACCACTCTGCACTCCTGTGCCTCCTGTCTGCTCTACCAGGGGCTGCGAGTCAGATACGTAAGGGAGACCTTCCTCTGCAATGGGCTCATCGGTCAGGTACGTGAGAATCTGACACCACTGCCACCTTGCAAACACCTCACCCCCTGTCATCCTCATCTTCATCACACCTGGCACCCGACTGAAACTTTGTTAACACCCCACCCCCTGTCATCCTCATGTTCATCACACCTGGCACCCCACTGATACTTTGCTAACACCCCACCCCGTCATCCTCATCCTCATGTTCATCACACCTGGCAACCCACTGCACCCTTCCTAACACACTGCCCCCTGTCATCCTCATCTTCATCACACCTGGTACCCCACTGCAACCTTGCTAACACCTTCCCCCTATCATCCTCATCCTTATGTTCATCACACCTGGCAACCCACTGCAACCCTGCTAACACCCCACCTCCTGTCATCCCCATGTTCATCACACTTGGCACCCCAATGCAACCTTGCTAACACCCCACCCCCTGTCATTCCCATGTTCATCACACCTGGCGCTCCACTTCAACCCTGCTAACAACCCACCCCCTGTCATCCTCATGTTCATCACACCTGGCACCCCACTGCAACCTTGCTAACAACCTACCCCCTGTCATCCTCATCTTCATCACACCTGGAACACCACTGCCAGCTTGCTAACACCCTACCTCCCGTTATCCTCATCCTTATCACACCTGGCACCCCAATGCCCCCTTGCTAAAAACCTACCACCTGTCATCCTCATCCTTATCACACCTGGTACCCCACTGCCATCTTGCTAAAACCCTACCCCCTGTCATCCTCATCCCCCCTATAACCCTCTGGCAGCTTCCAAACAGCTGCATTGACAAAACAGCTTATTCCAATGTTGAGAGGACAAGGGTCTCCTCCCCACCAATGTGTGGTGGTGGGTAACTTGGTCTGTGGACGGAGCTTATTGAAATATAGAACACTATGTTAACATCAAAGATGCCACCCAGGTGAAAGATTAAAGTGTTACTAGACTACATAGAGGCTGTCTGAAAAAATACGACAGAGTCTAGAGTAAGTGGTTAGCAGAACCCTGATATATGATGACCTCCCTTGAAACTCTAATAGACTGATAGCACGATAATTTAGGTGAGCTAGCTCATTATCAGCCCACCTTTGGAGCATGAGCCAGGCCAGCCCATTGATGTCGATATACTATGGTAGTCGTAAATATTCTAACGCTTCTAGGTAATGTAAGGATACCTTGTAATGAAGAGAAAAACACATGTGGGAGAGACGCATGCGCTGCACACCCCGAAACAATAATGTTAAAAAATGGACAGTTTCCCCGGTGGGGCTTTAGACAGCAATATCTTGATATTCAGAAATAATAAAAAATGTATAACCAGTAAGTGCTTTTATTGAACCATGAACAATTGTATTGCTATAATTCAATTGGCATTACAACATAGGGCGCTGGCCAAGTAGTACAATACATATTCCACAATATAAAGTCGACACATCTTTACACAAAATTATATACAGTCATACATTTCCGGGCTGTTGACGGTATAAATCTCCGACGCGTTTCGACCTGTGTACGGTCATCATCAGGGGGATAGTTGGTTCTATAAAATACATTGAATATCTTCAAAATTTAAGAACATGTCATCATAAATCTCATTATAAGGTTAAAAGTGGTAGTATATTTACCGCTGAAAAGTAGAGGGAATAATCCTTTGGCCAGTAAAAGCCGTAAATGGATCCGGGGGGCCCCCATATTCGCCCCTGTCTCCCCAGAGCACATGAGTCCAGCCCAAGGGGCTTACAAGGAGCCACATAGACGCCCTCCAGGGGAAGGAGAAGTCAGCACCTGCGACAAATACCCAATAAGTCAAAATGATTCTCAGCACATTGGCAAAAGTATGAAGTGTATGGGCTAACTGCAATCCTAGTGATCAATATATATTGATCTGGTGTCCTAAGGTTTCATGATTGTAATTAATTATATAGAAAGTGGCACAACCATAAAAGAAATGGTTGTATAGTTATAGGGTTGTTTGAGTGGTGTGGTGTGTAAACACAGGTGGGTGGGAAGTGATATGTGGTACTAGGAATATGAGAAACCCTTTGAGTGATAAAGTAAAATTAAATGGATGGCCAGCACAATGCTGACTACAGTGCTATGTCAAGGTGAATGAAATGAGTGTATGGTGTCAGCCAACACATGGTGGAATAAAAGTGAAAAACAAGTCAAAAGGAGAGTGTGTGAATGAATAAAACCAAATAAAACAATCAAAAACATGTGTGGAAGATCTAAACTGATTATAGGAATAGGAGTATGAGTGTAGTGTTGTAATATTAGAGTAGTAAGGGTATATGTATAGTATAATAATTTACCTTGTGCCACAGTGTGGCTGATGTAGTAAAGTTTGACTTGTATGAACCAAATTGCAATGGAGCAAAAAAGGTAAAAAGCTGGAGCCAAAAAAAGGATTTGTGCAGTGCCATCCATTACGGTCTGCATGGAGTCATAGTAAGACTCACAGGCAGCCGATCATGGATATATGCCTAAAGTAGGCAATTAATTGAGTAGGCACAGGTGCTGATCTCCTCCTCCCCAGAGTGGGGGCTGCTCACTCTGGGGGGGAGGAGATCAGCACCTGTGCCTACTCAATTAATTGCCTACTTTAGGCATATATCCATGATCGGCTGCCTGTGAGTCTTACTATGACTCCATGCAGACCGTAATGGATGGCACTGCACAAATCCTTTTTTTGGCTCCAGCTTTTTACCTTTTTTGCTCCATTGCAATTTGGTTCATACAAGTCAAACTTTACTACATCAGCCACACTGTGGCACAAGGTAAATTATTATACTATACATATACCCTTACTACTCTAATATTACAACACTACACTCATACTCCTATTCCTATAATCAGTTTAGATCTTCCACACATGTTTTTGATTGTTTTATTTGGTTTTATTCATTCACACACTCTCCTTTTGACTTGTTTTTCACTTTTATTCCACCATGTGTTGGCTGACACCATACACTCATTTCATTCACCTTGACATAGCACTGTAGTCAGCATTGTGCTGGCCATCCATTTAATTTTACTTTATCACTCAAAGGGTTTCTCATATTCCTAGTACCACATATCACTTCCCACCCACCTGTGTTTACACACCACACCACTCAAACAACCCTATAACTATACAACCATTTCTTTTATGGTTGTGCCACTTTCTATATAATTAATTACAATCATGAAACCTTAGGACACCAGATCAATATATATTGATCACTAGGATTGCAGTTAGCCCATACACTTCATACTTTTGCCAATGTGCTGAGAATCATTTTGACTTATTGGGTATTTGTCGCAGGTGCTGACTTCTCCTTCCCCTGGAGGGCGTCTATGTGGCTCCTTGTAAGCCCCTTGGGCTGGACTCATGTGCTCTGGGGAGACAGGGGCGAATATGGGGGCCCCCCGGATCCATTTACGGCTTTTACTGGCCAAAGGATTATTCCCTCTACTTTTCAGCGGTAAATATACTACCACTTTTAACCTTATAATGAGATTTATGATGACATGTTCTTAAATTTTGAAGATATTCAATGTATTTTATAGAACCAACTATCCCCCTGATGATGACCGTACACAGGTCGAAACGCGTCGGGGATTTATACCGTCAACAGCCCGGAAATGTATGACTGTATATAATTTTGTGTAAAGATGTGTCGACTTTATATTGTGGAATATGTATTGTACTACTTGGCCAGCGCCCTATGTTGTAATGCCAATTGAATTACAATTGTTCATGGTTCAATAAAAGCACTTACTGGTTATACATTTTTTATTATTTCTGAATATCAAGATATTGCTGTCTAAAGCCCCACCGGGGAAACTGTCCATTTTGTAAGGATACCTTGTGACCCCCTGTGCGGGTCCCTTCCCTGTTAATAGCCAGATGTTGACTGTGCTGTTGTACGCTTGTATTGTCTATGTGTTTTGTTAAGAAAAATAAAAAAAGTTTTCAAAAAAAAAGTGTAATGCCGCGTACACACGAGCGGACTTTACGGCAGACTTTGCCCGGCGGACGGGATTTCGTCGGACAATTCGATCGTGTGTGAGCTCCAGCGGACTTTGTTTTCTCAAAAGTTGGATGGACTTAGATTTGAAACCTGTTTTAAATCTATCCGTCGAACTCGAGTCCGGTCGAAAAGTCCGCTCGTCTGTATGCTATTTCGACGGACAAAAAGCCACGCTAGGGCAGCTATTGGCTACTGGATATGAACTTCCTTGTTTTAGTCCGGTCGTACGTCATCACGTACGAATTCGACGGACTTTGGTGGATTGTGTGTAGGCAAGTCCGTTCATTCGGAAAGTCCTTCATAAAGTCCGTCGAAAAGTCCGCCGGGCAAAGTCTGCCGTAAAGTCCGCTCCTGTGTACGTGGCATTACTAGACCCACAACAGTAAAATCAGTCTGTATATGCAGTAAAGCATGCTTGTTATACCTCTCAGTGTGGAACCTAAGGGGTTAAAAAGGCTGTTCGATCCTGTCTTCTCTGATCCTCCCCTTCTTCCACAGACTCCAAAAAATAACCTAATATTTACAGTCTATGGAGTCAGGCTGCTCAGTTTGGTGTATATTGCTAGAGAGTTTTTTTTTTTTTTCTTGGGAGGGTGCATGTGATCAGCACAGGGCCAATTAGCACTGTCCAGACATGTCTAGACAGAGGGTCAGGGGTCTTGAAGCCTGATAGAACAATTGTGGGAGAAATGAAAACTCCTCCTACAAGCTATCAGCACACACTGATAGAAGTCACAAGACTGCTCTAACTGCTATATATAGCTGATGAAAAATGTATTTATCAGTTTATATTTACTAAAACTATTGCATTTCCATGTTCTGTGTACTGTGGGAGACCAGATATAGTGAATGCAGAATCTAGTTTTAGTAACACTTTAACTAAGAGAAACTGACAGTGAAACCTTGAGGCCTGCACACCCGCGAGCTGCACTCTGTGAATGGTCCCGCGTTTCCACATTGAAATACACTGTGGAAATAATATACAGTATGATTTAAAATTTGGACCATAGATACGCTTCACAGTAATGCAAAGGGAATTAAACGAGAAAACATTAAAGTTTAAAAAACAACTTAATCACTTCAGCCCCGGAAGATTAGGCCAGAGCACTTTTTACAATTTGGTAATTGCGCAGTCATGCAATGTTGTACCCAAACGAAATTTGTGTCCTTTTTTTCCCACAAATAGAGTTTTCTTTTGATGGTATTTGATTGCCTCTGCAATTTTTATTTTTTTGCAATATAAATGGAAAAAGACCGAAAATTTTGGAAAAAAAATGACATTTGCTACTTTTTGTTATAAGAAAAATCTAATAAACTCAATTTTAGTCATACATTTAGGGCCAGTTCAACACCATATAAAGGCAGTCTGGATGTGCTCCAGATGCTTTTTTGCATGCGCATTTTTTTTTTTTGTTTACAAACTATTTTTATTATGTAAAAGGTCAAGGTATAAAACAATTACAATGATGGTACAGGTATACATACAAATATCTTTAACAGTGAATGTTGTACAGGAAATAAAAAAGGGTTATGGTTATTCAGATTAAATAGTGCACAGTGTCATAAATATGCCAGTTATCATGGAGGGAAGAAGGAAGGGCAATTACGTATGTGTTAAGGAGAGGAGGTGAGGAAAATTAAATAGAAATTTTTCTAAATCAGAGAGGTGGTGTCCCAGAGGGTCCACTTTTTTTGATAAAGAGGCATAGAGTCATATAACGTGTGGTGAATTTTTTCAGAAAGTCTGATGTTCGACATGCGGTTGAGAATTTGTGACCAAGGTACCGTAGTGGAGCGCCAATTGAAGGCTATAGCCCAATGAATGGAGCTGAGAAATGTGTGGATTAGCCTTGTGCTAGTCATTGGAATATCCTGTATAGGGGAGAAAAGAAGACATATTTGGGGTGTAAGAGAAAACTTCCTACCGGATATTTTTTCAATGATTATGCTAGCCTTATGCCAGGTGTTTTTTATATGGGGACAATCCCAAAAGATATGTAAAAGTGTACCCTGAGAGGGGCAACCCCTAAAGCAGAGTGGGGATAGTGAGGGATAGAATGAGTTAAGTTTAGCGGGGGTAAGATACCATCTATAGAGCAATTTGATGGATGATTCTCTGATCGAGGTTGTTTTGGAACATTTATGGAGATTTGTAAAAATAGTATCCCATTGATCAGGAGTAAATGAGGTATTAAGATCTGATTCCCATTGTAGCATGGGATGTGACTTCTCAGGCATGTTGGTCTCATTTAAACTTTTATATATTCTGGAGATTAAACCACTATCACGGGGGAAAGAGATACAAATTTGCTCAAATTGTGTATAGGGGGGATGAAGTGTAAGTGAATGATATTTCTGATAGAATTGTCTTATATTTGTATAGTTCTCTAGTTCAGAAGGTGGAAAATCATATTTTATTTGTAGACTGGAGAAAGTGAGGAATGAATTGTTGTGGAAGAGCGATTTTAAATGTGTTAGGTTATGTGACTTCCAATTCGTTAGAGAGTTTTGATCTTGAGCTCTGTCTGGGAGGGGGAAACGAGGGTCACCTAGAAAGGAGGCCAAGGGGGGAATGTCAGAGGATAATTTGAATTTAGAGGCTTGTCTGTTCCATAGTTGAAGGGTGTGAGTGACAATGAGATTTAGGGGTTTAATTTTTTGTGGTGGGATAGTCTTGGACCAGAGAAGTCCTTGTAGACTGTAGGGTAGGACGGATTCTTCCTCGAACTGGAGCCAAGGGATTTGAAGTGAGGGGGCATACCATTGGGCTAATTGGGTAAATCTGGCCGATAGATAATAAAGCCAAAGATTAGGAATGCTGAGGCCTCCTTTTCCTTGGGGTCTAAACATAAGGGAATAGCTGAATCTGGGTTTCTTGTTTAGCCATATGAATTTGTTGATCTCTCTCTGTAAGGAATCTAATGTTTTTTTATGTAGAATAATAGGAAGGGCTCTGAAAAAAAATAAAAGCTTGGGTAGTATCATCATTTTTACAGCCACTATTCTACCCGAGAATGAAATCTGGTATGATGACCAAAGTTTAAGTAAATTTTTAATACTATTAAATAAAGGAGGATAGTTTGCTTGGTAAAACGTTTTATAGGAAGAAGTAATTTGGATGCCTAGATATCTAAATGAATCCATATTCCAATTAAATGAGAATTTGTCCTTAAGTGAAGCTATTAAGGCTGGAGGAATATTGATTGGTAAAGCTGAGCATTTAGATAGATTTACACTCAGGCCTGTCAGGTCGTGGAAGATGGCAAGGGTTTTAGTTAGGTTGGGTAGGGAGATAAGAGGGTCGGTTATAAACAGAAGCACGTCATCTGCGTAGAGACTTAGTTTGTATTCCTTGGATCCCTTGGAGTATCCTTTAATGTCTATGTTATTTCTAATCGCGCAGGCAAGGGGTTCTATCGCGAGGGCGAAAAGTAGAGGGGAGAGGGGGCAACCCTGTCTGGTACCTTTGGTTAGGGGGAAAAAGTCTGAGTTGTTGCCTGGGAGTTTGATACGTGTTTGTGGGTTGTGATAGAGAGCCTTAAAACCATGTAAGAATTCATTGTTGATGCCATATTTGGGGAGTTGAGTGTCAAGATATGACCAGGAAACGCTGTCAAACGCTTTATGTATGTCGAGACTGAGTAGTAGTGTGGATTTGGAATTTGTGTTGGAGTCTTGAATGATATTTGTGGTCAGTCGTATATTGTCTGTTATTTGTCTGTTAGGAATGAAACCCGTTTGATCAGGATCAACTAGTGGGGAGATAACAGCCGATAATCTGTCTGCCAAAATTCGGCCAAATATTTTTAGGTCATTATCAATAACTGATATTGGGCGGTAGTTTTGAGGGGTGGAGTGGTCTTTATTTGGTTTGGGAAGAAGAGACATGTTGGCTAATAGCATTTCAGATGGGAATTGGCCGCCTTGTAAAATACTATTATATAGTTTAGTAAGGTGTGGGTAATGGTAGGGGCAAATTTTTTATAGTAGGACGAGGAATAGCCGTCTGGGCCTGGGGCAGTGGATATCTTTAAAGTTCTAATAATTCTGCAAACTTCTATGTCTGTACAAGGGGCATTGAGAGATTCTATTTGGTCCTTAGAAAGAGTGGGCAATGTAATGTTGTTAAGCCAATCAAGGGAAGACTGTTTGGGGGCTGATTGTGATGTGGAAAGAAGATTTTTATAGAAGTCTAAGAACAGTTTCATGACTTCTTTGGGATGGGACACCATATTTCCAGATGGGTTCCTTAATTTGTATGTGTGGGGTGGTTTTGTAGATTGATTAAGTTTTCTAGCGAACATGGTGGAATATGAATTACTGAGGGCCTTTTCGGTGTCCGATGCTAATAATGTGTCTAAGGTAGTGCGTTTCTCTTGAATCTGTTTAAAAAGGTCACTAGATGGGTTTTGGTTGTGTCTGTGATATAAATTATCTAGATCGTTTGTAAGGGATCTAATATCTGCAAGTTTGGATTTGTTTTTAATTGAGGCAATATTTATCAGATGGCCTCTCATTACCGCTTTATGTGCCATCCAGATATTTGTAGGAGACATATCAGGTGTTACGTTGTGTGCGAAGTATTGCTCTAGGTGAGATAGAATTTGTTGGTTGCTTGATGGATCTGTGAGCAAGGAATCGTTAATTCGCCATGAGTGTGTTCTGTTGGCTAGACCTATGCGTGACGTGTTAAAGGAGATTATATGGTGACCCGACCAAGGACATGCATGTATATCTGCTTTAGAGGAATTGGCCAATAGGATTGGGGTGCAGAAGATATAATCAAGTCGTGCAAAGCTGTTATGTGGGTGCGAATAGAATGTGTAGGATTTGATACCTATGTTGTGGGCTCTCCAAGTATCTACTAATTGATGATTATATAGTGATCTGTTCAGCGATTTAGGGAAAGCTTTCGAGGAAGGGACAACTCTGCTTCTGTCCAGAACCGAGTGAGCTGCTAAATTGAAGTCCCCACCCACTATTAGATGTGCGGAATGATAATTATCCAAAGTCTCAAAAAATTTGTTAAAAAAGTTTGAGTGGGCCTCGTTAGGAGCATATACTGAGGCAATGGTAACCGAACGTCCTTTAATTAAGCCTTTCAAAATCAAATAACGACTTTCTGGGTCCTTAAAGACATTTTGAACCTCAAAAACCACTGAGTTCCTAATAAATATGGCAGCACCCCTAGATTTTGTGTTGTAAGTAGTGCAATAAAATTGGCTGAAACTTTTGTCAATGAATTTAGGGTGTTTGTCTGTAGCGAAGTGAGTTTCTTGCATTAATATTATATCAGCTCCTAATCTTTTATAGTGGCGAAAAGCTTTCTTTCTCTTGTGAGGTGAATTAATGCCCTGGGCATTGTGAGAAATCACCCTAAGCCCCATTGTATTGGTGTTAGAAAGCGATGATAATTATAAGGTAGTGTCAATGGATCACATGGCCCAGGGCAAAGCATTTGGCAAAGTTGGTATGGTGATAGTAAATTGGATAATAATGATAACGTCGATAAAGAAGAATTACCTGAGATAGAGAAAAATCTGGTGATCACTGTGTTACCATCTATATCTTCATATATACGATATATCGGAATATACCTCAAAATTCTGCATAAGTGTTTTTTTGTTGACCTTTCTATATCAAATAATATATTATACTTATATATATGTGTAGACTGAAGATTTGGGTACCTGAACCGTAGAACCCTAGAAAAAATAAACTCCTAGATAATAACAGTGCTACATTGCGCAACAATGCACCATCATAACATCTTAAGTAAAATACAGAGAATATGTTCAACCTTTTCAAAATTTTGTAAAAATAGAATATTTTAGTATAATTATGAGAAAAATTATTTATAGCTTGGGGGTCAGGGTGAGAAGCACTGCCTGACCGAAAATAAAATAGTTGTGGACAATATTGTCCATTACTCACAAGTGGAGCATCCATCATTAAAACAATGGATAGCAGGGTCAGTCATAGAAATGTATCCACTATTTGAACCATGCTTTTGGAGTCCATTGTGAGTAGGGGAACAAACTAGCTGAGGCGGAGCAGATCAGCCTCAGCGAGGATTCTATAGACAAAAATATAAGAGCATGCCGTGACGTATGTTGAAAAAATTAGTGGAGAAAAACCTCATAGATGGAGAAAAAAAAAAAAAAGGGGGTTAAATGTATATGATCGCATAAGATTGCATGGTAGTAACTGTGAAATACCTACCCAATACCTTTTAAAGGGGTAGAACTACTTTACTAAACACAGTAAATCAAACTTCAAAATTTGTAAATTTTTAGAACTGTAAAAATTGTTCTATGAACCCTGCGAAGGAAAAGGAGATAGAAAAAAAAAATCCTTTTCTCCTTCTCTTCCTTCTTTCTCTCCTCCCCCTACAGAAGTGTGAATTTTCAGCCGTAGGTATGCGAAAACTTTAACTTCAAGCATTCAGATTTCTGAGTGATGGACGCCATCTTCCTTGTCCACGACGCGTGGCTGGGGTGGCCCAGATCGGTGAGGTATGAGGGGTGGCAGGAGGTCTTGCCACCGCCCCCGGGTCTAAAAGACCCAACTTTACCAAGAGATCTTTACCTTCCGCGATGTTGAAAACTGTATAAGTTGTGCCATTGTGTGGCACTGTTAATTTAAATGGAAAGCCCCAGCGGTATCTGATGTGAGCTGATTGTAATACTGAAGTTATCTCTTTCATTTTGCGTCTCCTTTCCAAGGTAGCTTGTGAAATATCAGGAAATATTTGAATTTTTGTTCCATCCAATTCAATGTTATGCATATTCCTGGATGCTCTTAGTATGCTTTCTTTCGTGATAAAGTCTTTCATGCATAGTATAATGTCACGTGAAGGTTTGTCTGGGGGTCGCTTAGGACGCAAGGCCCTATGGATTCTGTCACACACAAATGAGGATGGAGGTAGATCCGGAAGGAGATTGTGGAAGAGTTTGGACACCGCTGGCATCAGTTCGGTAACCGATTCTGGAATACCACGAATCCTCAGGTTGTTCCTACGGTTTCGATTGTCCAAATCTTCCACTTGAGATTGTAAGTATGAGTGGTTTTCAGCTAACAGTTCAAAGTCCCTTCTAAGATCGTTGTGTGCAAGTGATAGCTCATCATGCTTGGTTTCAAGAACATCTGTTCGTCCTCCCAGGGTTGCTATTTCTTGTGTGAGTGTGTTTGTTGTTTTTTGGAGTTCACACTGTATTTTGTCAACTAGTTTTTCGTAGATCTTGGTTAAGCTGGAGTCCAAATCTGCTTTTGTGATCTGAGAGGGGAGATCACTGTTCTGTGTTGGAGAGGACTTGTGCGAAGGGCCACTGGCAGTTGTAGGGGACTGTACCAGCGACGAACTAGCACCTTTATGCGCCATTTTACTCTGCTCCTTATTGCGCAGAAGGTATGTGATTAAAGAGTGCTGTTGCGCACGGCGATTGTACGCCTTCTTGCCCGACGGCATGCACTAGTATGAACTGCAGGGATGTTTATAAAAAATATAATTATTTAAGGTAATTGATCCTTGCAGTGTGTATTAAATCCTCGCTGAATAGATGAAATTCTCAATTACAAATGGTGAACTGCATCGCGTCTCGCAAGCGCCCCCACTTAGTTATGATTATGACTTTCGTTCATCTTATCACCCCTATCCAAGGGCAATAGCTTGTTCCAAATTTGTTGTGGGGCTACATGTTGCCCGAAGAGGTGTACTCTGAGCTTTGTGGGGGTAAAGATCAAACACCCAGGACTTTTGAAGAATCAGGCTATGAGATGGTGGGACCATACCCCTGTGAGCGGGGCGATCTTGTAATAACCTGGGGTCTGGACCCGGTCTAGGAGGGACGAGGGAGTTACTGGTGGGCCCACGGTGCAGCAGGATGGCAGTTCCTCACCTCTGTTCCCAGAGTGTAGTCCCATTCAGGGTATTTCTGGCGGTATCCAGTTCTCACAAAATCCCGCCTCTCGGTCCACGGAGCCGCCACGGGTATGTACGGAAGGTGCTGCCGTCTGTTCCGCTGTGGGCGAATGGATTCTGTCCAGGACAGCACAGCTCCCTCACAGCGCTTCTCAAGATGGCGGCCAGTCCCCAAGTAATGGAGCCGGCCGTAGGCCGGATAGAGGGGCGAGTGGATGGCCGGGATTCTCCAGACAGACAGGGGATTGTTCAGGGGGTGCCCAGGGACCTGGATGGAGGGTTTGGTGGCGGAATCCAATAACCCTGGAGCAGGATGGCTGTGGATTCTAATCAGGGTAACAAAGTTCCCTCACGGTGCGTCTAAGGATGACGGACCGACCCCCAGCAATACAGCGGTGCACAGTCTCTTTAAGGGGGTACCCAGTATGGGAAGGATAGGCGACTGCCCAGCTACTCACTGTGCCCAGAGGATGAGATAGGCCGAGTCCGCAGGCCGCAAGATGGCGTCCGGCCGGAGGGTACCGGAGCTGGTTTTAGGGATCTCCAGTCCACCATCCACCGCTGTACAGGTAGCCCCCGACCCCCGGAGTCACTGATGTGCTGGGGCAAGATGTTCCTTTGATCCACGGGATCCGGGATGGAAGAGCCGAGGCCTCCGGGGGATCCGTAGGCCTCAAGATGGCGACGAGCGTCAGCGGTGCGGGCCAAGCCGCAGGCCCGAATCTGATTTAGGTCGCCCAACTTCGCTAAGAGCCACCTAGGGCAGTAGCAGAGGGGGCTCAGGCACCGGTTCAGTTGAAATGCAGGCTCTCCGAGGTAGATTATGGCAGGGATGGCACTGGATTATCTCTGCCTGTGAGGAGCTCAGCTCTAGCACGTCTTCCCTGGCTCTCATCCGGACACGCCCCCTTGCATGCGCATTTTTAATGCGCTCCAGTGCATTTTTGATGTGTTTTTGGTGCATTTTTGATGCAGTCCAGTGCATTTTTCCCCCCTTTTTTTTCCTTAACATTAAATAAGAACATGGGTGTTCCAGTGCATTTAGGTGCGTTCCAGTGTGTTCCCGTGAGTTTTTGATGCTTTTTACAGCGTTCCAGTACAGTCCAGTGCAGGAAAAATGCAGCATGTTCTACTTTTTTTCTGGAACTGGAACGCACTGGAACTGCAAGCACTGGTGTGAACTATGCCATTGATAACCATATAACCTGCTTTCTATGCATTTTTGATGCAGAAAAAAACGCACTGGACTGCATGTGGTGTGAACTGGACCCTAGGCCAAAATGTATTTAGCCACATGTCTTCTTGAGGTGTTAAAATGGCAGGGCAGTAGAAACACCCCCCCCCCCCCCCCCCAATGACCCTAATTTTGACACCCCAAGGAAATTGCTGATTGAAAAATGTCAACAACAAAAAATTACACAAAGTTGTCACTAAATAATATATTGCTCACAGATGCCATGGTTATATGTGGAATTACACCCCAAAATACATTCTGCTGCTTCTCCTGAGTATGGGGATACCACATGTGTAAGACTTTTTGGGAGCCTAACAGTGTACAGGACCCCGAAAACCAATCACCGCCTTCAGGATTTCTAAGGACGTAAATTTTTTATTTCATTTAGCACAACCCCAAGCCGAGAGGCATGTTGAGTCCATGGAATATTTTATATTTTGCCACAAGTTGCGGGAAAATGACAACTTTTTTTTGCACAAAGTTGTCACTTCATGATATATTGCTTAAATATGCCATGGTTATATGTGGAATTACACCCCAAAATACATTCTGCTGCTTCTCCTGAGTATGGGGATACCACATGTGTGAGACTTTTTGGGAGCCTAGCCATGTACAGGACCCCGAAAACCAATGACCGCCTTCAGGATTTCTAAGGGCGTAAAATGGCGATTTTACTACTTACTACCTATCACAGTTACGGAGGCCCTGAAATGTCCCGATAGCACAACACCCCCCCCCCCCCCCCACAAATGACCCCATTTTGGAAAGTAGACACCCCAAGGTATTTACTAAGAGGCACGGTGAGTATTTTGCAGCTCTCATTTGTTTTTGAGAATTAAGAAAGAAAAGAAAAATGTATTTTTTTTTTTCTTTTTTCAATTTCAAAACTTTGTGACAAAAAGCGAGATCTGCAAAATACTCTTCATGCCTCTCAACAAATAGCTTGGGGTGTCCACTTTCAAAAATGGGGTCATTTGGGGGGGGTTGTGCTATCTGAGCATTTCATGGCCTCTGAAAACTGTGATAGGGGGTGAGGAGTGAAATAAAAAATTTACGCCCTTAGAAAGCCTGAAGGCAGTAAATGGTTTTCGGGGTCCTGTATGCGGTTCGGCTCCCAAAAAGTCTCACACATGTGGTATCCCTGTACTCAGGAGAAGCAACAGAATGTGTTTTGGGGTGTAATTTCACATATGCCCATAGGAAAGTTTGAGCAAAATATAATTTAGTGACAACTTTCTGTTAAAAAAAAAAAAAAAAAGAATTTTCCCGAAACTTGTGGCAAAATATAAAATATTCCATGGACTCAACATGCCTCTCAGCAAATAGCATCACCCACTGTTCTAACCACTTGGAGACAAAGCCCTTTCTGACACTTTTTGTTTACATGAAAAAAAAATGTTTTTTTTTGCAAGAAAATTACTTTGAACCCCCAAACATTATATATTTTTTTTAAAGCAGAGGCCCTACAAATTAAAATGGTGGGTGTTGCATTTTTTTTCACACAGTATTTGTGCAGCGATTTTTCAAACGCAATTTTTTAATTATTTATTTTGCTTTTTTATTTTATTTTTAAACTGTTCCTTTCATTTTTTTTTAATAATTTTTATTGTTATCTCAGAGAATGTAAATATCCCCTATGATAGCAATAGTTAGTGACAGGTACTCTTTTTTGAAAAAATTGGGGTCTATTAGACCCTAGATCTCTCCTCTGCCCTCAAAGCATCTGACCACACCAAGATCGGTGTGATAAAATGCTTTCCCAAATTCCCAATGGCGCTGTTTATATCCGGCGAAACCTAAGTCATGAAATGTTCGTAGCTTCCAGTTTCTTAGGCCATAGGTATGATTGGAGCCTTTCTGGTCTCTGATCAGCTCTATGTTTAGCTGGCGGAACCACCAGCTGCACTTTCGGGTTCCCTGTTGGGACAGGAAAGCCAGAGAAAACCATGGAAGATGGTGGGGGGACATTCCTCCCACTGCTCGTAAAAGCAATCTAGAGGCGAATTAGCCGCTAGGATTGCTATTACATGAAAGCTGACCGCTGTCTGAAAAGAATGATACAAATATGATACCTAAACCTGCAGGCATCATTCTGGTATAACCACTCACAGTCCAGCAACATACAAGTATGTAGCTGGTCCTTGTTGTGCATACATTTTAATGTTCTTTTTTTCATGCAGCCTGTGGGCTGCATGAAAAAAAGAGATTGATGGGTGGGTATGCCCACAATTAGAATACCACCCTTCATCCACCCACTTCTAATGATGGGCATACATGCACCATTTTTTTTTAACTGTGCTGGAGTCGCTGATTGATGTATCGTGGGAGCAAACGCTGTTGCTGTCAAGATGAATAAATCAGCGCTGCAGCTGAATGGTGGACAGTAGAGAGCGAACATAAGAGAGAGAACAATAGAGAGAGAGAGAAGAAAAATAAAACCACAACTATTTTTGGCTTTTTTATTTTATTTTTTTTGTGTTTTTGTGTGTGTGTGGTTTTTTTTTTCACTTTTATAAAACTGTAAACTGTGAACATTCCAGATTAGGGTCTCTTAAAATGTGATGGCCATCTCATCTTTCGAGACCCTGTGTTAGTGTGCCCAAGGACTGTGTAGTGCTGTACCCTAAGCTAATACTCCACTAGTGTGTGGTAGCATTTGAAACAGTCACCGATGCAGAGACCAGGTTGGTCAGGACAGGAGGGACAATAAAAGCGGGTGTCACGCCTAAATTGGGGTGTTCTTTGGGTAGGGGTACCAGGGAGGACATACGGAAAATGCCTCTCATGCAGCTGGCTCACTGCATTTGCGTTAGGAAGGTGGGCCATAGCACCATCTGGAAACAGAAGGGCTGTGATGATCTCTTCCTGGAAATTTAGGAAGGATCCAGTTTGTCCTGAAGCTTTGTATAGCACAAAAGCGTTCAGCAGAGCCAATTGAAACAAGTATACAGACACTTTTTTGTACCGGCGTCTAGCATTACGGGCAATTAGGTACGTCACCAACAACTGGTCGTTGAGGTCCACCCCTCCCATGCTAAGGTTGTATTCGTGGACACAGAGAGGGTTTCTCCACAACACCAGTCCCCGTAGGAATTTGGACTGTCGTATCTGCGTGAAGGGAGGGCAGAATGGAAACATTCCACTTCACTGCTAACAAATTATTACACTTCAAGCAGGCTCTCTCCCCCCGTCTAAGTTGGGATTCTACAAGCCGTTGGGGTAGCCCCGGTGATTAGGACACACGGTGCCACATGTGCCAATTTCATAATCAAAAAGGTGACTAAAAAGTTCCACACTCGTGTAATAATTGTCCACGTACAAGTGGTAGCCCTTTATGAATAAGGATGACACCAAGTCCCACACAATCTTACCAGCGCTCCCTATGTAGTCTGGGAAGTTCTCCGACTCTACGTGACTATCTTTTCCCTCATAAACCATAAAACTATATGTATAGCCTGTTGCCATGTCACAGAGCTTATACATCTTGACCCCATATCTGGCACGCTTGCTGGGAAGATACTGTTTGATAGACAAGCAGCCAGAAAACGTAATCAGGGACTCATAAACACTGACAACTTGATCGGGAGTAAACAAGGATGCAAACTGTTAGTTGAAGTGGTTTACAAGGGGCCGAATTTTGCAGAGCCAATCAAACCCAGGGTCACCCCGAGGACGACAGAGTTCATTATCATTGTAGTGCACGAACCGCAAGATCTGCTCGTATCGTGTCCTGGTCATGGAGGCAGAGAATACGGGCATATGGTGAATTGGGTCGGTGGACCAATATGACCGCAACTAAATCTTTTTAATTATGCCCATGAGGAGGGATAGGCCCAGGAAGGTCTTAAATTCGGAGACCGTAATAGGTCTCCAATCTCTGGCAAGGGTCAACTGGGGATTAGCGGTGATGAATTGACCAGCATACAAAATGCTTTGGTCCACAATAGATCTATAGAGATATTCCGTGAAAAACAGCGAATAAATATCAAGAGACATAAAATCAACTGTTTTCACCTAAATTTCGGGTTGCCCAGTGAATGGGGGAAGTACGGGTGCTGCAGAAGTGGTGGGCTCCCAATTAGGATTGACAAATACAGCAGGAAGGGCACTATGGGCTCAACGGGCCTGTGTTTGTCTTCTTCTTGGTGGCTGCGGGACACTACTCGTGCTAGCCACTTCACCAGCTTGAACTGCACTTATGGGACTCGGAACGTCACCAATTGTTACAGCAGTGCTGGATGTATGACCAGGATGTACTAGGCTGTTTGTGCTTGCCAGTTCACCAGAAGGATGAGCGGCACTAGTACTGGCTGTTTGCTCCATACAAGAGCCCTGCGGCTCTTGCACCTCAACGACAGCAGAAGAATGGGGTCGGGTACGCCTGACCTTGGCAGCGACCACTACTCCGTCATCAAAGCTATCTGTCAGGGTGCCGCTGCTGTCTACCGGTTCTAAGCCTGAATCTGACAGATGGGTGACTTCCTCTTCACTATCTATCATGCTCAGAAACGTGTAGGCCTCTTCACTACTGTACCTTCGATTTTACAATTTGGTCTCTAAATTTACTGGTACAGTAGTGAGACTCACAGGAAAAAGAGCTCCTGACTGTCAGCGACTGCTTCAAACGCTGTGAAAAAAACTAGCATTCACAGGGATCAGGCCTGACTCTGCGAATGCTACAGTTATATGTTTAGTGTTTTTGTAAGTGACAGTGATCGATTAATACTGCACTTGGGTGAGCTGGGCTGTGCAGAGGGGCAAAACGCAGGTGCTAGCAGGTATCTGGGCTGATCCCGCTAACACTGCATTTTTGGGAACCCTAAACTGCTGGTGAGGCTAGTATAGATCTTATCAGATCAGATATTGATCCGTTCAGACACTATACTACTAAAGGAGGTGTATGGTACATGCATTGGTGTTAGCCCTTCTGGCACTAATCTGACACTGCCTGGGGCGACGCAGACCCTATCTGACACTAAAACGTAACTGATATCACCCGCCGGGTGATCAGGGGGTTAAACCTTTATTTAGGTAATATACCTAATTTATTTAGGTGCCCTGACGCTATAAAAAAAACTAGCTAACCAGCGTCACTGTGACACTAATACAGTGATCACTGGAGATAGGGGGTGATCAAGGGGTTAAACCTTTATTAGGGGGGTTAGGGGGGTCCCTAGACCTATCTGGGCCTACCACTAAGTTCCCCTAACACAGATTTTTGTCACTAATGACACTAGTACAGTGATCAAAAAAAATATGAACACTGCACTGGATGACACAGTGACAGGAGATGAAGGGGTTAACTGGGGGGCATTCGGGGGGGTGATCGTGGGGTGACAAGTGTACCTACATGAACTGGTGTCAGTGCAGTGTCAGTGCACTTTCTCTGCGATGTCCTCTCCTCTCTCTCTCTGGAACGGAAAAGAGTTCCACGAGGAGAGATTACATCACTTTCCCTGCTGTGTTTACACTTACACTTACACATGCATGGGAAGGATTTCATTCCCCAGGACCGATCACCAGGTCCAGGCCAGAAATCATTGGCCTGGGCCTGGGGACTGATCGTGTCATAAACCAGATGTGACCAGAACTGTGTGACTGCAACAGAGTGAACCAGACATAAATAGGTGAAAGTAAGTAAGTTTAATAAAGTAAATGCATATAAATGTGAACACACCACCAATACAAACAAAGTGAACAAACCAAACAACCAAACAGTGATAATAAACCAACCAGCATATATAGCAAAAGGGAGTACCAGAATCGTAGTCAAGCCAGGCCAGGGTCAAAAACAGGAGATCAGCAGATGGGGGGCCAGAAGTAAACAGACAGGGAACAAGATGGAAGGGATCAGACTGCAGGGCAAGGATCCAGGGATACAGGAACAGATACAAACAGGTTCAGGATACAGGATACAGGAATCGGGGTTCAGGATCAGGATAAAAAGATTAACAGGCTGCAGGTCAGGGCACAAGGACAACAGACTCAGGTGATGCCTGATTGCAGGAGATGATGTCGGCCCAACACTGCCAGGAACCACCCGCTGGTGGACGCCAGTACTGCGGCCCAAAGATCACATAATACAACCAACAGGGGAAAGCTCCCCTGGCAGTTCCAGACTGCCAGGAGACACCTGCTGGTGGACCACAGTACTACACGCCAAATATCAGGCAGTGTCATCAGCAGATGGAACCTTCCCTGACAGATCGGTTCTGAAGCAAATCCGTCCGTCGAGGCTGCCTAGGGGGGCGCATGCGCGCGCCCACCAGGCGGCCGCGCGCGACGTATAACTACGATGCTTCGCCCAGCCGGGCCAACCTGCCGCAGTATAACTGCGGTGGCTGGTCTGGAACTGGTTAAAGAGGAGTTCCAGGCTCTCCCAAAAAAATTTAAGTCAGCAGCTACAAATATTGTTTTATATAAAGACATATAAAGACAATACAGACCTGATCACGGATGTGGAGATACGGGTCAATTTAGGAAACAGGGATCACAGGTCAATTAGCTTCAGTATAAATCACACAAATAGGAAATATAAGGGAAATACAAAGACGCTGAATTTCAAAAGAGCCAACTTTCCTAAACTACGAACCTTGCTAGAAGATATTAATTGGCTTAAAATCTTATGAACAAAGAACATGGAGGAGAGATGGGTTTGCTTTAAGAGCATATTAAATAAGGGCATTAGGCAGGGCATCCCATTGGAAAATACATTTTAAAGAGCGAATAAAAGTCCTGGGTGGTTTAACTCCAAATGCATATAAAAGCAAAGGAGAAGGCCTTCAAAAAATACAAAGCTGAGGGATCATCATCAGCATTCAAACTTTACAAAGAACGCAACGAGAAATGTAAGGGTGCAATTAGGGTGGCTAAGATAAAACACGAAAGACACATAGCGGAGGAAAGCAAAAAAAATGCTTTAAGTGTATAAACAGTAAAAGAGGAAGGACAGACCATATTGGCACCATAAAGAATGAGGAATCTGGTTACAAATCTGGTGAGATGGCAAAGGTATTGAATTTACTCTTCTCCTCAGTCTTCACGAGGGAATCTGGGGGCTTCAGTAAACAGAACTGCAGTGTTTATCCTCATTACACGTCACAGGAAGCACCCTCATGGCTAACAGAGGACAGAATTAGAAATAGACTTGAAAAACATAACATTATTAAGTCATCGGGACCAGATGGCTTGCACCCGAGGGTCCTTAGGGAACTCAGTCAAGTAATTACCAGACCATTGTTCTTAATTTTTACTGACAGTCTAATGACTGGAATGGTACCAGCTGATTGGAGAAAAGCCAATGTAGCACCAATATTTAAAAAAGGGCCAAAATACATTCCCGGGATATACAGACCGGTTAGCTTAACATCAATAGCAAGCTCTTGTGGGGATGATAAGGGACTATTTACAAGATTTTAGTAATGAAAATGGTATCGTTAGCAGTAACCAGAATGGATTAACGAAGAATCATTCTTGGCAAACGAAATCTATTAACTAGACATGTGCACACTGAAATATTTGTTTCGGAATTTTGTTTTCGTCCAAAAAATACATTTATTTAGTTACTCCCGAATTTCCTTTTTATTTAATTTCGTTTTTCGTTGAAAAAAGGCATTTGTCCGAAAATCCAAATGAATTAAGGTCGAATCTGTCATTGAAGGCTTATGGTGTCTGTTGAATGTTCAAAGAAGATTTGACGGAGCAGCTAAACTGTACGACGCCATATAGTTTAGCTACTACGTCAAATCTTCGGAGAAGTTTCGACAGACATCATAAGCCAAAGATTTGACGTTTGTATGTTTTTCGCTGCTTTGTCGAATCTTCGTCGTTCATGTTGAATGTATATAGTTCAAACAGAAAATGGACTGGTGATAGTGATCACTGATCAGACAGGTAACAAGATAAGGTATATAGAAACTATATAGAATCTCAATCTATAATATATAATCTATAATAATAATTCCCCCCCCCCCCACAACAGGGGCAGCCTCTGAGGCTATCACAACACTAGCAACACTAGTATCACTATCAAGTTCACAACACTAACACAATAGCAGCAGATTATTATGAAAAAGTTAAGTTGAACTGTAGCTTGCTTCACTATTGTTCTGCTGCTATGCTTATGCTTAATTGCTAAATAATTCAGATTCTCTGACAAACGGACCAGCTAAGAATGACTGTCTTCTGAAATGATTCAGTGTGTGTGTCTCTCTGCTAGCAATCTTAAGTGAAAGTAAGTTGGCTGTACGTGCGTACTTAGTTCTAGCTATTTTACTGCTCCTCCTCTTTGGTTACAATCAGCCAATAACATTCATCATCATCATTATTTTTATTTTACTTCCCCCACCCAATTCCAGCAGCGATCTTTTCTCTCTATGTCGAATCTTTTCTCTCTATGTAGAATAATCTTGGACTAATAGAGCTAAGGTTAGGCACATTCGATCACAGGTTCGATAGACATAGATTGTTATTGTCAACATCATGTCGAATCTCCTATCTATATTGAACTGTTGTCACAACGAAAACGAAAATAAAACATTTGTTTATGTTGGATCTTTCGTTTTTCGATTTCTGCCCTTTCGTTATCGTTTGTTAAAACGATAAGGAAAATACCAGAAATTCAGACGAAAATGTATTCGGACGAAAACGAATGCACATGTCTACTATTAACCTTCTATGAGGAGGTGAGCTGCCATCTAGATAAAAGGAGGCCTGTAGACGTGGTGTATCTGTATTTTGCAAAAGCATTTGATACAGTTCCCCATAAATGTTTACTGTACAACGTAAGGTCCATTGGCATGGACCATAGGGTGAGTATATGGATTGAAAACTGGCTACAAGGGCGAGTTCAGGGGGTAGTGATAAATGTGGAGTACTCGGAATGGTCAGGGGTGGAAAATGGGGTCCCCCAGGCTTCTGTCCTGGGACCAATCCTATTTAATTTGTTCATAAACGACCTGGAGGATGGGGTAAACAGTTCAATCTCTATTTGACGATACTAAGCACGGCAATAACTTCTCCGCAGGATGTAGAAACCTTGCAAGTAGATCTGAACAAATTAATGGGGTGGGCAACTACATGGCAAATGAGGTTTAATATGGGAAAATGGAAAATAATGCATTTGGGTGGCAAAAATATGAATGCAATCTGCTCACTGGGAGAAAACCTCTGGGGGAATCAGGCATGGAAAAGGACCTGGGGGTCCTAGTAGATGATAGGCTCAGCAATGGCATGCAATGCCAAGCTGCTGCAAACAACGCAAACAGAATATTGGCATGCATTAAAAAGGGGATTAACTCAAGAAAAAAAGCAATAATTCTCCCACTCTACGCGACTCTGGTCCGGCCGCACGTGGAGTATGCTGTCCAGTTCTGGGCACCAGTCCTCAGGAAGGATGTGCTGGAAATAGAGAGAGTACAAAGAAGGGTAACAAAGCTAATAAAGGGTCTGGAGGATATTAGTTATGAGGAAAGGTTGCGAGCACTGAACTTATTCTCTCTGCAGAAGAGACGCTTGAGAGGGGATATGATTTCAATTTACAAATACCATACTGGTGACCCCACAATAGGGATAAAACTTTTCAGTGAAAGGGAGTTTATTAAGACACGTGGCCACTCATTAAAATTAGAAGAAAAGAGGTTTAACCTTAAACTGCGTAGTGGGTTATTTACTGTAAGAGCGGCAAGGATGTGGAATTCCCTTCCACAGGCAGTGGTTTCAGCGGGGAGCAGCGATAGTTTCAAAAAACTATTATATAAGCACCTGAACGACCACAACATACAGGGATATACAATATAATACTGACAAATAATCATACACATAGGCTGGACTTGATGGACTTGTGTCTTTTTTCAACCTCACCTACTATGTAACTATGTAACTTATCTGTCCAGGGATCTAGCGATGCCCTAACGCGAACCGATTCTTCAATCGGCTTCAGGTGCAGGCGTCTGCATCTCAAATAAGGGAAACAGGCAGTGAAACCTTGTGGCTGGTTTCCTACTATGCATGCGCAAGCTGTACTGTGCCTTGTGAATAGTCCCGTGATGTGGACCTGGGATGTGTCCCAGAAGACTGTGGGGGAAGGAGGTGGGAGGCGAACATACGACTCAGATCGCCGAGACGCATCTGACCATAAGTGGGAGTGAATACCTGTCAAAACCAGGTCCCCTCCCCCCCCCAAAAGTGCCAAAGGAGGCAGTGGAGGGGGGAGGATGCAAACATGCGGAACTTCCCCTTTTGGGTGAAGTTCCGCTTTAACAACCAATGACATCACTGACCTTATTCACTTACATGGCTTGTGAATTCCTGGCTATATAAGCAAAGGAGCTTGGATAGTTAAAAAAAAAGCAGCATGGGGTTCTCCCCTATTTCATACCAGGCCCTTAAGGTCTAATATAAATTTAAGGAGGATCCTATGCAAAAAAAAAATTTGGGGTCTCCCCCCCTAAATCTTAGGGTCTGGTATGGATTTTAGGGTGAACCCCACACATGCCCACCTTTCCCCCCTTTTAAACCAAAATCTTAAACATGGAGGTACCTCGCTGGGGGGACCCGCTACAAAGCATCTTGTTAAGGTTGCTGAGGACAAGGGCCTCTTCCCCGCAACCTTGGCCAGATGGTTGTTGGAGTCTGCTGGCAGGAGGCTTATCGCAATCTGTAAGCCCTCCCAGATAGCAGCCCCCCCCCCCCGCCATGTGAATGAGTGCAAAGTACCCCTACTCATTCACAAAAAAAAAATGTAAAGTATAAATAAAAATATACAGTATCTCACAAAAGTGAGTACACCTCTCAGATTTTTGTAAATATGTTACCATATCTTTTCATGTGACAACACTGAAGAAATATAAACGTAGAAAACAGCGCTCGCAAATTGATAAATACATATACCATCAATTGTGTTGCAGCTGCTAGAATACAAGTACTGTGACTTTGAATAAAAAAATATAAACAAACCTGCGCTGGCAACTTCTTCAGTACAAACAAAAAAAAATAAAAATTATAATATAATAAGAAAGAATATGAAAAATACGATATAAGGTATAAGTGTGATTGGTAGTGATGTCGCTGATGATGCGACTATATAAGGTGATGACGTCGCTAAAATCAGATGCGACTAATCAGTGCAAATCGTGTCAAAATATTTTCTGTTTGTGACCAATAATAAGTTTGCTAACTGTATACATAAATCCTCTAAGAATATAAGTGTAACCATATAAAACATTAATAGCCCCAATAGATAAACAATAATATACAAAACTAGATATAAATAGTCCTTCAGCGGGAATAACAAAGGTAGCAGACTTCAATCTTCCAACCCTGAAAGGTTAATGACAATCAGCCAGAATGCTGTGTTGGATACAGAGAGATGAAGTGAGGCTTCAACTGCTGACACTATGACAAGACCTTGGGAGCCGTGGACCTCACGTATCACCCAAAAAGTAAAGGAAATAAATATAGTGTAATCCTGTGAGGTATACAAATCAATTGCGCATAATAGCGCTACTCACGGAACGGACATGCAGAGCAGGCATTCAAAGTCTTTGACGCCCTGGAGGAGGGCGAAACGCGTCGACGCAACATCCCTCTTACGCCTGAGAACCAGTGACATCACTTCCTGTAGTCGGTGGAGCGCACGCCGCTCAGCTGGGATCACCGACTCAAATCTGAATGCCTGCTCTGCATGTCCGTTCCGTTTGTTATTCCTGCTGAAGGACTATTTATATCTAGTTTTGTATCTTATTGTTTATCTATTGGGGCTATTAATGTTTTATATGATTACACTTATATTCTTAGAGGATTTATGTATACAGTTAGCAAACTTATTAATGGTCACAAACAGAAAATATTTTGACACGATTTGCACTGATTAGTCGCATCTGATTTTAGCGACTTCATCACCTTATATAGTCGCATCATCAGCGACATCACTACCAATCACACTTATACCTTATATCATATTTTTCATATTCTTTCTTATTATATTATAATTTTTTTTTTTTTTTTCGTTTGTACTGAAGAAGTGGCCAGCGCAGGTTTGTTTATATTTTTTTAACACTGAAGAAATGACACTTTGCTACAAGGTAAAGCAGTGAGTGTACAGCTTGTATAACAGTGTAAATTTTCTGTCCCCTCAAAATAACTCAACACACAGCCATTAATGTCTAAACTGCATACAACAAAAGTGAGTACACCCCTAAGTGAAAATGTCCAATTTGGGCCCAATTAACCATTTTCCCTCCCAGGTGTCATGTGAATCGTTAGTGTGACAAGGTCTCAGATGTGAATCGGGAGCAGGTGTGTTAAATTTGGTGCTATCGCTCTCACTCTCTCATACTGGTCACTGGAAGTTCAACATGGCACCTCATGGCAAAGAACTCTCTGAGGATCGGAAAAAAAAAAGAATTGTTGCTCTACCTAAAGATGGCCTAGGCTATAAGAAGATTGCCAAGACCATGAAACTGAGCTGAAGCACAGTGGACAAGACCATACAGCTGTTTAACAGGACAGGTTCCACTCAGAACAGGTCTCGCCATGGTCGACTAAAGAAGTTGAGTGCACGTGCTCAGCATCATATCTAGAGGTTGTCTTTGGGAAATAGACATATGAGTGCTGCCAGCATTGCTGCAGAGGTTGAAGGGGTGGGAGGTCAGCCTGTTAGTGCTTAGACCAAACGCTGCACACTGCATCAAATTGATCTGCATGGCTGTCCCAGAAGGAATTCTCTTCTAAAGATGATGCACAAGAAAGCCACAAACAGTTTGCTGAAGACAAGCAGACTAAGGCCATGGATTACTGGAACCATGTCCTGAGGTCTGATGAGACCAAGATAAACGTATTTGGTTTAAATGGTGTCAAACATGTGTGGCGACAACCAGGTGAGTAATACAAAGACAAGTGTGTCTTGCCCAGTGCCTACAGTCAAGCATGGTGGTTGAAGTGTCATGGTCTGGGGCGTCATGAGTGCTGCCGGCACTGGAGAGCTACAGTTCATTGAGGGAACCATGAATGCCAACATGTACTGTGACATACTGAAGCAGAGCATGAGCCCCTCCCTTTGGAGACTGGGCCACAGGGCAGTATTCCAACATGAGCATCTGTGGGGCATCCCCAAATGGAAGATGGTGGAGCGCAAGGTCTCTAACATCCATCAGCTTTGTGATGTCATCATGAAGGAGTGGAAGAGTGGCTCCAGTGGTGAACTCCATGCCCAAGAGGGTTAAGGCAGTTCTGGAAAATAATGGTGGCCACAAAAAATATTGACACTTTGGGCCCAATTTGAACATTTTCACTTAGGGGTGTACTCACTTTTGTTGCCAGAAGACTGATTGGATGTGCGTGTACTAGAGATCTTTGCGAAAAATCAGGCTGAAATAGTATATAGCTCTATATTTATGGTTGTGTGCAATCACTTATTTGTCTCCCAGGCAGTGCAGAGTAAGTTCATCTTTTAGGGTCAGATACATAACAAGTTTCGGCTTCAAAATTGGTGATTGGTGATCTGATTTGCCCCAGTTATGCTACAACTGTGTGCATCGCATTTTTTATTTCAGCTCTCCTTATTCCTTTACTTTTTATAGTTATCTATAACCAAATGTTAATTTCAGTATACTTGCCAAGTTACTTTTTTTTTTTTATCGGTGAGGTGTCCAAACTGTTAAGTCGCCAAGGGGTGGTGATTGACCTAATTACTGACAATGAAGGCTCACTAGGGTGAACTGATTGCATCAAAATGGCTGTCATTGAGATGAGTTCCTTTTTTGGTCTCCATGATGCTAATCAAGAAGAATACAGAACCTTGAGGGAGAAAAAAAAATGTACTGAAGAAGTAATTTCAGGGTATTACTGAGCCACTGAGAGACTGCTCATGAAACAGTCAACCTGAAGAAGGAGTAGAGATGCATTTATTTTCGAGAATGGGATTGACAGTCAAATCACACCCACAAATCTGGACACAGTAAAGCCTATTACATATGGGTCAAATGTTAGGCGGCATTTGGCCCGTGTGTACTGCAGTTAGTACGACAGAAGCATGACGGAAAAGGGTCTGCCGATCCACTCCCATTGGCTGAGAGCACTGACTGGAGTGTTCTGGCGGGGGCTGTCAGTAGAACAGCAGTGGAGATCGCTGTACTAACGTCAGATAGTTAGTACAGCGGCTCCTCCTAAGCTGTCAGGTTTTTATCGTTCAGCCCTGCTGGGTTGAACGAAAAAACTAATTGTGTGGACTAGGCTTAATAATCCCACAATCAACTGGAGAGTTTCCGGTTGATTTACTAAAGGTTACACTTATTTTTTCCAGAGCTTAAAGAATTTGCTGAAGCTTAACTTTGTAAAAATACCCAAACAGGTGTAAGGGGGGAAAAAAGACAGCATTTTTTCCTGCACATGATCGGATAATGGAAATCAATTTAAATAAAAGGTAGCTAAAGTAAGCATAAGCTTATAGTTTGTTAAAAATGCAGCCACTATAAAATGTGTTGACCTGTCATGCTGTATGGAATTCTGCTTCACTATAACTTTTATGGAAGTGGCAATAAAAAGGGTTAAACAATCAGATACACAATTTGGAGATAATGGGTTTTATCAGTTATTGGCAAATATTCCAATTCTTCTAAGTATCATCACTTTGATACAAACTACATATGACTGATAAAAAGGGCAATGTACAATCACAAGGCTAATGCAAAAGTCAGCTTAGTGATTTACTTCAACATCAAAGCAACACACAAATGGAGAACAGCTTTTCAAGAAGATTGCCATATCATGAACACATTAAAGCTAATTTTTCCAGAATCTTTTCATAAATGCTATGACATAAAACATGTTTACTCTCATGATAGGGGGATGTGCAGTAAATGTAAGTTAGATCATGTGAAGTGGTAAGGTAGTTCATACTGTTTTTGCACTATTTTTTGTGTCTAATATCATGACTGCTGAGCAGTGGCGGAATTACCAGGTTCGCAACAGTCGTACTTGTGACGGGGCCCGGCATTCCGCCACTGTGGAGGGGGGGCCAGCGGGGTTGCTATTCACACACAGGTCTGAGAGGAGATCGGTGTCTGTTATGGAACAGTAGCACAACAGAGACACCGACATCAGGGCCGGTACAAGGCAGGGGCGGATGCCCTGGGCACAAGCCTAGACAGATAGTCACCGCACACGCCCGTCCCTGTCAGCGCTTCACTGCCCCATGAAGGCGCTGCTTCGTAGTCCCGTCCCGGCGGCGTGACGTCACTCACGGCCGGAGGCGAGATGGGAGGAGCGTAGAGAGCTGCTGCCGAAGCTGCGCGTGCAACCTAGAGGAGCCGCCAAGGAGGAACCAACAAACTGTGTATATCACACAAAAGTAAGAACTAAACACTGCTAATGATTGCCAAATGGCATGCCATTAACCCCCCCCCCCCATGCTGCATATTAGAGAAATTAAAAATAGCATTGTTAATTAATGTCCCCTCAGCCTCCTCCCCTCCCCCAATCGGATCCAGACAGTTCATTTATGAATCTGCTGCAGATTCATAAATAAACTGTCTGGATCCGATTGGGGGAGGAAATGAGGCTGAGGGGAGGTTAGTTAATTACCAATGTTATGTTTAATTTCTGTAATACGAAGCATGGGGGGGGTTAATTAACCCTGACACTGGTGCCACTAATGCAGCACAAACGGGTTAGTTAACTGCCACTGGTCAGCCACTGATGCATCAGTGAAGCAGCAGTGGCAGTACATTAACCCCCCATGCTGCGAATTACAAATACCATTGGTATTTAACCACTTGAAAAGACAACCCGTCACAGTACATATACTGCTACGGGGCGGCAGCTACAGGCGTATGACGCTGCCTGCTTTAGGGTGTCGGGCGTATGCTCCCACCCACCTACACCCCTGTCCCCTGTGATTTGACACAGCAGGAGACTGTCAGCAGATCCCAGCCAATGATTCAAAAAGCAGCACACACAGGAAACATAGTTGATTCCCACTATAAGTTGCTGATCGCCGCCATTACTAGTATAAGAAAAATGTATTTCCCTTTTTTAGTGAATATTTGGGCACTACTTTACGAAAAAATAATGCAAAGCTGAAAACTTAGTATGTTCACACAGGCTCTGAGAGAAAAAAACAGTTAGCAGGCCTTTTTACAAGCACATTTTCTGCATTATTATTCCAAAGCACTTTAAGTGCCTCTAACAATACATATAGTTAAAATGTGTGTATTGTCTTAAGCATTTTCTTGTTTTGAAATGACACTGCCCCTTTTTTACACCCGGGGGGGGGGGCGCAGTTTGCCATCTTCGCCCTGGGCACCGTATGACCATGTCCCGGCACTGACCGGCATTAACGTTCTATTTGCCCATCCGTCCTTTCTGGCAAGGGATGAGAGAGGGCACACAGCTGATCTCACTGCTCCCCCTTCTCCCCTCTCCTGTGGGGGAGAAGGGGGAGCAGTGAGATCAGCTGTGTGTCCTCTCTCATCCTGTGCGAGAGAGGACAGACGGGCAAATAGAACATTAATGCCCGATTCTCTGTTGTGCTACTGTTCCATGACAGACACCAATCTCCGCTCAGAGCCGTGCTGTCCTGAGAAGGCAGACGGCACTGATGGAAATTAATAGCATTCACTGATGAGCACTGATAGAAGGCACTGATGGGCACTGATAGAAGGCACTGATAGAAGGCACTGATGGGCACTGATAGAAGGCACTGATGGGCACTAATAGAAGGCACTGATGAGCGCTAACAGAAGGCACTGATGGGCACTGATAGAAGGCACTAATGGGCACTGATAGGAGACATTTATGGGCACTGATAGGTGGCACTAATTGGCACTGATAGGAGGAATTTATGGGCATCGATGAGCACTGATGGGAGGCACTGATGTACACTAATAGGCTGCACTGATAGGTGGCATTGATGGGCACTGATAGGTGGTACTGATGGGCACTGAGGAACACTGATAAGCAGAACTCAGGCAGTATTGATGGGCTTTGATGGGCAGAATTGAAGAGTACTGATAGGTGGCACTGAGGGACGCTGTTAGGCGGCATTAATGAGCACTGATAGGTGGTGCTGATAGGCAGAATTGATGGGCACTAATAGGCAGCATTAATGAGCACTGATAGGTAACACTTGTAGGTGGAAGTGATGGGCACTGATAGGCGACATTGATGGGAACTTATATGCGGCATTGATGAGCACTGATAGGCAGCATTGATGGGCACTGATAGATGGCACTGATGATTGTGGCATTATCAGTGTAAACAATTTACTGACATTCTTGACAGTTAATGGCAGTCCTTTTCTAACACAGACACAGCGTGGGAGGAAAGGGCTGTGGATAACCAGCCAGTCTGTTTACATGTGATCAGCTGATCACATGGTAAAGAGCCGCTGTGATTGCGCTGGATGCATGTCCTAGGGGCATGCAGGAAGCATGATTTTGGGAGGATGTCCATGGACACCCTGCCAAAATTAGAACCCCAGGGCTCGGATGGAAGGGGGGCAGGGGGGCCCATCATGGTTTCTTGCAGCGGGGCCCTGAAGGTTCTAGTTACGCTTCTGCTGCTGAGGCCCAATGGGCCTAGGTCCCAATTAACGTAACACCATGGGATCAAATCCCCCACCACCCTTGCCCATTAACCCATTAAATAAGACACTTACAATCATTAGGTTGGAAAAGGCAAGGCCACAGCTTTATTAACTCCAACACATAACATGTAAACATATTTAACCAGTGCCAGTCACACCAAAAGAGGGAAGTAGAGGCCTGTCCTTACCATAAGTGCTGGACAGACAGCCTACTTCCAATTTTCCATCAAGGGCACAGCAACATTAACTGCTGGCAAGGTCAAGAAAACCGCCATCCGCCCGTCAGTTAACCTCCCTGACGGTATTCCCGAGTGTGGCTCAGGGTTAATTTTCAGTCCCATTAGCGGTAACCCCGAGCCACACTCGGGATTACATTGCAGGATCCTGGTGCAGCGTTACTTACCTTGTCCCCAGGATCCCGCGATGTCGCCCGCTGTGTCTGCGGGCTCTGTCTCCTCCGAAGCCTCTCCGTGCCAGGCTCTGTTCCCTGCGAGCGGCGCGACACACGGGGGCCCTTTATGTCAAAAGTGGCCACCGCAAGAAGGGGCCCCCGCAAGGGTACAAAACAGCCCTTCTGCCCTTGTCAAAGCTGTCGGTTTTTTGACGGGTGCAACAAAACCGACACACAGCGCTCAGAGAAACGTCCTCCGCCAGGATGCGCCGGCTGAGGACGTAGATTTCAAAACCAGTTTGCAATGCAAAAGGCCCCAAAAAACGCCCACGAGAAAGCCAATTGGAAGAGAAGGGTCTCGAACGGGGAAAAAACAAACAACGAAACAAGGAAAGGATACCGAAGAGAATGGTGGGGGAAAAACTGGGCACCGGGAATCGGGGAATGAGTCGCATGTCTCCCAACCCGCAGGACCCAACGGACAGGGAAATCTTTTGTGATGTTCTCCCGCCCCAGGAGCTGGAACCAGAAAGACAAAGCAGACATAGCCGATAAAACAGTGGATCCAGAAGAACCTTATTTAGTAGATAAACAAGGTAAGAAAATAAAGCCACGTGTCTTTTCTGTGAAATGGAAAACTCACCGCCCGACACCTGGACCCATTCATCCCACACACGACAGTACGACGCCCACGACCGTGGGGTAAGCAACGCCCGGAGGAGGTCTAGCACACATCGGAAATGAGATTCCACAAGTAGGCCGGACAGGGGAGATCCTCCAGGGAAGCCGAAGGGGTGAAGGCACAGAAAAGATCCAGCTGTGAACGAGAGAGAACGGGCATCGGCAATATCATTAGCGGTTCCAGGGACATGCCTGGCTCTAAAACATACATTAAACTGAAGGCACTTTAAAACCAAAAAACGCAGCAACGACATGACTGGAGGGGATCTGGCGGACTGTCGATTGATCACCTGCACCACGCTCATGTTATCGGACCAGAAAACCACCCGGCGATTGCGCAACCGCTCGCCCGACAGCTCAACGGCGACAATAATCGGAAAGAGCTCTAGCAGTGTGAGGTTGCGCAAAAGATCCATGCGGGCCCATGAGGCCGGCCAACACTTAGCAGACCACTCCTCCTGGAAAAAAGGGGCACCGAAACCACAGGAGCCTGTCGCATCGGTGTATAGCTCTAGCTGTGAGTTCAGTAACTCCTCCAGCAACCAACATGACTGGCCATTGTAGGACTGGAAAAAAGATAGCCACATCCCCAAGTCATTCCGCATGGGCTTGGTGATGCAGATATAATGGTGGGGGGCAGCCACTCCCCTCGTGGTCCACGCCAGGCATCTACAGAAAGCCCTCCCAATGCAGATGACTCGACAGGCAAAGACCAAGTGACCCAGAAAAGACTGAAGTTGTTTAAACTGCAGCTTTTTAGCCCCTTTTGCCAAGCGGACCAGGGAGAGAAGCCTAGCCTGCTTGTCAATGGGCAGCCGGAAAAAACATTTCCACGGTGTCGATCTTGATACCCAGGAAGGCCAGAACTGTCACAGGGCCCTCGGTCTTGTCAGCTGACAGCAGTATGGCAAACCACTCGCATGTGTCCTGAAAAAGCTGTCAGCTGGGCCCACAAAGAGGAAGTCATCCAAATAGTGTAACACGGAATGCAAACCAGCCACCTGGACCACTACCCATTCCAGGAAACTACTGAGGAGTTAAAAAAAAACAAGAAATGGCACAGCTCATGGGAAGGCACATGTCAAAAAAGTTGCTTCCCTGAAAGTAGCATCTCAGCAGATGGAAGCATTCCGGGTGGACCGGGAGGAGGCGGAAGGCGGACTCAATGTCCGCCTTGGCCAGCAAGGCTGAAGGACCAGCCACCCTGATCAAGCGGAGCGCCTTGTCAAACAAGGCGTAGTGGACCCTGGATTTCTGCTTGTTGATGCCGTCATTGACCAAGGAGCCAGAAGGATAGGACAGGTGATGGATAAGGCGGAACTTTCCCTCAGCCCTTTTGGGGACCACACCGAGGGGGGGGAAACCCTCAGGTTGATGAAAGGGGGAAGAATAAACGGGCCATCCATTTGCCCCAAATCCAAATCCTTCTGGAGTTTCTCGGCTACGATTGACTCAAATTGAACGGCTGTTCTTAAATTAGGTGCCATGGTCGACACTTCCGAAGGAGTAAAGGGGATCCAAAATCCACGGTCCAAACCATCCCGCAGAATCAAGGCCTTTCTATGAAGGGGGTACGGGTCGAGCCAGGGAAGCATCTCTGAGACGATCACTGGAGTCCTCCACTTTAGAAACATCAGGTTTGGCCCCGACCGGGAAAGAGGTTGTTTTCCCTTTTGGAAACACTGGCTGGTTGGGTGAGCTCCCCCGCAAAGTGAGCACTCGCACTTAAAACGGCACGCGGTGTACCACTTGCAGTGGCTCTCATTGAACAGCCAGCATAGGCCTTTTTTGGGGGCAGCCAATGCTCCGGAGGGGGCGCCGGCTGGGGACTGAAAGGACAAAGGCCTGTGGGGGCACATAAGCAATAACCACAGGCTACTGTCCTGGCAATCAAAACGGAACTCCTACCGTGACGCCATTTTTTGGCGGAACTGGGTGTCATAGTGGAACCAACACTGGCCCCCGTACACTTTCTAGGCACCCCAAATGAGATCCAGATAGCAAAAGAGGAATGCAGCTAACTCCGGAAAATGCTCGCAAAGCACTCTGGCGTAAGCACAGAACCCCTGCAGCCAGTTCCTGAACGTTCGAGGAAGCTGCTTAGATTTTTCACCCTGTACCGCCATGTCAACCCAATGGGATTTGTCGATCATCTCATGGTCGGGGGGGACTAAAGCGAGGAAATCCATAAATTTGTGACGCCAGATTCTATCCTTGCCGTCTTCCGACAGGTGCGTGGTGGTAGGCGAGACCGCCCAGAAAGCACCACCCGCGGAAGGAGCCGAAAAGAATGACGGGCCCGACACACCCGTGCAAGACAGGACCGAATTTATGACCGTAACAATGTGTTCGTCCAGCGGACCTGATGCAGCAGCGTCGCTGGATCTACCCCAAATCAAATCACAATCATACTCACTGATACGCGGGTGTGCAGCTGAAGATGGGCGACCAACAGCAGGTCCAGGAACGCCCGGTTCAGGATCGTCCGTGGGAGGAGCCGGCCGGGTGCCGCAACAACCTTCATCTTGAGGAAAGTTGACGTCTGGCGAGGCTGAAGGATGCTGGCGGAAAGATAGGCGGCGGAGGTTATGACTAAGGGGTTATGACTAAGGCCTGAAACATGCCAACTGTTCTCATTTGCGTTTGGTCACTGTGGCTTGTCAATAAATATTACACTTTTTAAGAGCAATCACCGGAGTGCGGATCATCTTTTCCTCATTTCCCTACTCAGCCAGCATCTGTGGATCGAGCACCTGGGATCTCTGATTTCTATGTGATGTATGGGTAGTAGCACTGACTTTTTTTTATGGTCTGGCCCCCGACCCTGAAGAGCCCGGGGGGGGGGGGCGATGATGGCAGCCGGGCAGTATCTGGGGCAGCCGTAGACCCCGGATGGTGGGCTCGCAGCGGGTGCAGCCCACCTCCTGGACATGGCATGAGCATCTCCCGCCCTGCTGGGCGCGAGGAGATGGTGCCGAGCCGCAGACAGGGCCCTCAATGGAAATCTCCCGCCCTGCCGGGTGCAGAGAGATGGTGGGGGGAGGCTGTGGCAGCAGACATATGGTAGGAAGCTCCAGCCCACCTGGGGGCAGGGAACTGCATATGGTCAGGGATTCGTGATGAGGGGACAGGAGCAGGAGACTGTCGGCCATCACCCGCCCAGCCTGGCACAGGGAGATTTGGGAATGCAGGGGGCCGAGGCAGGGGATGACCAGCATGGTTGACGCTGCCATCCCCCACCCGTCCAGATGAAGGGGGATGTAGGAGGTCATGGTTCAGCAGAAGGGGTGAGCGGCAGGTGCAGCTCTACCCTCCCCCACCCAGCCGGGTGCGGGGGGATGTGGCAAGACAGGGGTCAATTGCAGGGAGTGATCGACGGGTGCACCACCATCCCCCACCCAGCCGAGTGCAGGGGGATGTGTAGTGGCCAAGACAGAGGAAGGGTGGACTGCTGGAGGATTCAAATCTCCCGCCCAGCTGGGCACAGGGAGAGATGCTAGCAGGGACACGCCAGCAGAGACAGACTGTGTGAAGGAAGGAAGAGGAGGGGCAGCCCATGCAGAGGCTCTGGGTTGGCGTGCCTGGCGTCTGACACTGCGGGACGCACCCCAACCCCCTGCTCCGCCAAGCACCGGTGGTGCGGGGGAGAAACATTAATGGAGGCAGCGGGCACTCGTGAGCAACGATCAGAGGCGGGAAGCGCCGCGGCTCCTGCCCGCGACGCCGAGCGGGTGCCTGTGAAGGGTGGGGCAGCATGAGTAGCCCGGACCGACCGCCAAAGGCATCTAGGGCTCCGGGAGTTTGGCGGGCAGGAGGAGTCCCGGCCCGCAGTGAGTATGGATGGTGGGGGGACCTGCCAGGGTGAACTCCGGAGGCGGATGGAGGCAGGGGGGGATGGAGGGGGGGAGCCGGGATCAGTGACTACAGGAGCCCCGGGGGAAGTAGAGGGGAGTCAGGGGAGTATGACGGTCTAGGGCTGGGGCTCAGTCGGGAAGGAGGACGGGTGCGCCTCCTCACCCTAGAAGTTGAGGGCCCCGCAGGTGGAGGTGAAGAAGGGAGAGGGGGGGACAGCTCAGGGGTGAGGAGGGAGAATAACCATCCAGCCTGACCTTGGAGAGCCAGCCCATGGATCTTGGCCAGCAGAAGATCAGTGTCCATGGCAGAGGTGCAGAGTCCACAGCAGCTCTTCCAACGACTTCTCTGAAAGACCCAGAATTGTTCCCTGAGCTCAGGCCCATCCCACCCCCCATATTTTTTTTTTTCAAATATAAAATTTTTATTTCAAAGAGAGAATAAAAAGAACAAAGACAGAAATGAGATACATTTTCCAGTCTGATAACTGATATACATAAATGAAGACATATCCTCATACAAACAGTATCAATGGCATTTGTGTTTAAGTGTTCAGAATTTAAGTTGATATCTAGCTAACAGAGTCAACTTCTGCAGGTAATACAACTCATCTCAGTCTGTGTATAATACAAGCTTCATTCCTGAAATGTTGTGAAATTTCTAACATGAAATACCATAACTATCAGTAACCCTAAGTAAAAGGGGTAGAATTAGGTAAATTCCAGGAAAGTACACAAAGAAGTGAGAAATCAAAGAGAGACAAAGAAGAGAGTACAGAAAGGAAAGGGAGAAAAGGTACAGGGAAGAGGATTTTTTTTTGGGGGGGAGGGGGTGGGAGAAGGGAGGGTGGAGGGGTAGGGGTGTCAGGCCCAGGCGTATCGACTTCTGTTGTGTTACTATATGTTATGTGGCCAAAAGGGCTATTCCTTCATCCGAGAGTATGAACATATTCCACAGCTGCCATGTCTGTGAATGTTGCTCCTGTTTATTTTGTGCCATTTGAACCAGGTCCTCCAATCTTCTAATCTCCTCCACCCTGCGCAGCCACATCCCTATTGTCGGCGGAAGAGTCTTCTTCCATAGGGATGGGATGCACGCTTTAGCTGCGTTCAGTAAATGCCGAACAATCGATTTTTTATATGTTCTCTTCGAGATTGTAGTTGCGTGTAGCAGGATAAGGGCTGGATCATCACTTATTGTGTAATCCGTAAATTTTTGCGTAATCCTGCGGACTGTCATCCAAAAGTGCTGCAGTAGTGGGCAAGACCAGAAGACGTGGAGGAGAGTCCCCTTACTCGTTTGGCATCTCCAGCATTTGTCTGATGTGTCCGGGAAGTATTCGTGAAGTCTATTGGGGGTGTAGTACCATCTAGTTAAAATTTTGTAGTTAAGTTCCTGTATTTTGGTGCAGATAGATGTTTTAAGGGAGAATGTGATAATTGTTTGTTTTTGGGTACTAGTAAATGTATGTTGTAAGTCAGTTTCCCATGCATGTATGAATGTCAGATCAGGTTGTTCCGGAGGAGAGTTAACTAAGGCATAAGTTTTGGACAGGACTTGAGGTAAGGTACCCTCATCATTACAATAGCTTTCAAAGGTGGTCAGATCACGGTTAAACTGTGATGGGTTGGGGATCGTAATTAGAAAGTGATGTAAGCGTAATGCTGTCCAGAATGGGAGTTGGAATTGGCCACTGTCTAGCGTTAGGGACTGTATGGATGGCCATTTGATGTCTATCAAGAAGTGTGAAGCTCTATCCCTTCCTGTCGATTTGAGTGTTTCAAATCCTAGTCGTTCCATTCCCGGGGGGAAGGCTGGGTTCCCCAAAATTGGATATAGAGGGGAGCTCTCGGAGGATAAGGTGTGTGCAGATATCGTGGAGGATCCCACCCGAAGTGATGTGCCAATTATAGGATGTGATTTCAGTGTCGCGGGGAGTCGGTCAAAGCACCAGACCGCACCTTTCAGCGCGACCTCGGATTGTGCCTGTTCTAATTGTATCCAAAGCTTGTTTCTGCCATGCCGGTTCCAATCTATTATTCTTCCCAAGTGTACTGCCCTGTAGTAGTTTTTTAAGTCTGGTAGGGCCAGCCCTCCATAATGTTTGGGTAATGTTAGATAGTTTCTCCGCAGTCTAGGTTTTGACTTTGCCCATATGAATTTGATGAATATGGAGTGTATTTGCTTGAAGTATTGAGGTGGGATTTTGATTGGTAATGTTTGGAGTAGATATAAGAATTTCGGAAGGATGGACATTTTAAGCAGGTTACACCTGCCGAACCAGGAATGTAGCCCACTATTCCATTCTTCCAAAATTTTTCTAGTTTTAGCCAACAGGGGGGGGAAATTAGGGTCAAAGGTGTCTCGTAAGTCGCTGGGAATCAAGGTCCCCAAATATTTGAGGGATGTGTCTGTCCATCTAAACTTAAATTGAGACTGTAGAGATCGCAGTCTATTTGGTGTTAGATTGATTCCCATGGCCTCGGACTTATCAAAATTAATTTTTAGGTTTGAAAGAGCGCCATATCTCCCAAATTCCTTCAAGAGATTCGGGAGTGACACAATGGGATTGGTTAGGGTGAATAGAAGGTCATCTGCATAGGCAGAGATTTTATATTGGGTATCCCCTACTGTTACACCGGATATATCCGGGTTTGATCTTATAGTGCAAAGGAAAGGTTCTAAAGTTAAGGCAAAAAGGAGGGGTGAAAGTTGGCATCCCTGTCTAGTACCGTTTGCTATTGGGAATGTATCCGAGAGAATTCCGTTTGCTTTAATCTGTGCTGTGGGTGAGGAATATATACTAGAGACCCATTGCCTCATTTTATGGCCTAATCCTATCTGCTTAAGGACCGCCGACATGAACTCCCAGTTAACCCGATCAAACGCATTCTCAGCATCTGTGCTGAGAAAGACAGACGGGGTATGATGTTGATTTACCACATGGATAATATTGAGAACCTTGGTGGTGTTATCCCGTGCCTCCCGGGCAGGGATAAACCCCACCTGATCTAAATGAACTAGGTTTGGCATAAACTGGGTCAGTCTGTTGGCTAAAATTTTTGTGAAAAGTTTAAGGTCCACGTTCAGGAGTGATATGGGCCTATAACTGCCACATGTCGCTGGGTCTTTGCCTTCTTTAGGTATAAGGGATATGTGTGCCCGCAAGGTGTCCCTGGGTAAGGAGTCTCCTTTCCCCAGTCCATTAAACATCTTTACCATGTGGGGGCCCAAAATTGTCAAGAGCGTCTGGTAATACTGTATAGTCATCCCACCTGGGCCAGGAGCTTTGCCTGGTTTCATCCTCCTCACTGCTATTTGAAGTTCCTCCATTGTGATGGGCTCTTCCAATCCTGTCTTATCCTCTAGTGATAATCTGGGCATTTGGGAAGCTATCAGGTAGTCATCAATCGTGTTGTCATTTGGTGGTCTATTTGGGAGGTTATATAGGGAGGAGTAATAATTCCTAAATTCTTCCGCAATTTGGGTTGGCATGGTCTTTTTTTGCCCCTTTTGGTTTATAATTTGGGGAATGTATGTGTTGAGTTGCTGTTTTCTGACCGACCTGACTAGAAGTTTCCCACATTTGTTTCCTGATTCGTAAGATATTTTCCTGCATACTTGCAAGGCGGCTTTGGCCCTATACTGTAACAGTTCAACAATTTGCTTTCTGAGGGATGTTAGTTCTGCTTCTATCAGGGTGGTCGGTGATTGTTTGTGTTTCGATTCCATGTCATGTATCTTATTGAGTAAAGATAGCAGTAATTGTTCCCTTTCTTTCTTAATGCGCGTGCCGTGTTTTATGAATACGCCTCTTATCACAGTCTTGTGAGCCTCCCACACTATACCCGGGTCGCATTCTCCTGTGTCGTTAAGTCGAAAATAATGTGTCAGTTCAGTCTGTATGTCTGTTAGGACCTCTGGTGTCTGCAGGAGACTTTCGTTCAGTCTCCAATATTTAGGTCTGCTGGTCAGAGAGGAGGACAAGCAATAGCGCATTGTGATGGGTGCATGATCCGACCACGTAATATTGCTTATCTGAACATTGTGAATTGCCTCCAACTGATTATGGGGAACAAAGTAATAGTCTATTCTCGAGTACACTTTGTGTGGTGGAGAATAGAAAGTATAATCACGCTCCCCATAATGATGCAGTCTCCATACATCTATCAGTCGAGCTTCATGTAAGTCTTGATTTATGCGTTTGTGTACCCCGGACCTTAGGGATGAGGTACTAGATGATGTGTCAACGGAGGGGATCAAAGGTACATTGAGGTCCCCTCCCAACACTAGTTGGCCTTCCGTGAATTCAGAGAGCAAATTCAGTGTGTGGTGGATGAAGGTATCTTGGCGGTCGTTTGGAGCATATACAGTGGCAAACGTCACTTTAGTGCCTCTAAGTAAGCCTTTAATAAACAGATAATGGCCGCCAGGGTCCACTAGAGTGCCTGCACATGTCCAGGGTATTGTCCCTGAAATAAGTATGGATACTCCCCTGGATTTGGCCGCTATGTTAGTGGCATGGTATACATGTGGAAAGTATCGATTTTTTTAAAAAGGTTGGGTTGCCTGTCCTGAAGTGTGTCTCCTGGATAAATGCTACATCTGTGTGTGCTCTTTTAAGGTCATTTAATAGCATACGCCGTTTCTCTGGTATGTTAAGGCCCTTGGCGTTCAAGGAGTATATGGTGATGGAGTCCATCATCACCTGGGCCAGGGGAGATTAGGGGTGGGTATGGGATGGGGGGGTGAAAAGTAAGATAGTGTAGAAAGGAGATAGAGAGAGAAGAGAGAGTAGTAAAAGAAGAAGAAAGGAAGACCGTCAATTAAGACAGCCAACAGGCAGTATGTAATGTCTGTTTACTATGTTGGGGTAAGCAAAGTACTTTACCAAAGAGCACGTCCTGGAACCCACCAGGAGACTTGCTCCGTCCTATTGGGGGGAGAGGTAAGAATAAACCAGTGAAGGTGTCCCCGGTCCGCCCCTCCCCACCCAGCTTGATGTCATCATGTCAACCTCTACTCGAGACCTTTTTAATAAAACATGGAGCAAAACCAAAAACTCAAAGTACGCCATCAACAGAAAAAAAAAAAATTTATAAAAGGAAAAACCCAAAGTAAAGAATCTTAGGTATAGGGCATAAGATACCGAGCATCCTATCTTGTTATATAGTTACTAACTGTGAGCCAATAACAGGTTACCGAATATAAAGGTATACCAGAAGGGGCTTGGTGCAAAGCAGCGGTCAATCCAGCCCATATGGCACATGTCCCTCCCCGTCCAGCAATCCCATACTCTGTGTATTAATAAAGTCTGCAGACCGAAGAGGAAAAAAAAAAAAAAAACAATAACAGAAAAATAATAAAACCTAGTATCAGGGAAATAATGAAATCGAAGCATCATGGCATCAATATATATGACTTCATTTCCTGGGCCTTAGGTACCTATATATGCGTCCCTTGTCTTTGATATTTCAGGGGAGTGTTAGGGACAGCCAAAACAGATATTTCACAGTATGAAGTTGTCCAGTTCCCACCACTCCGTTGCAAAAGATCATTCAACCCTCGTGGAGTACAAGATCAGGTGTCACAGGGGGGAGGTGGGGGCGGGTGTCCTCCCACTGTTGTCCAGCAAGTTCTACCAGCCATCTAGTTAGTAGCCTGTACCTGAGACCTCCCTTCCCTCCGCACCACAAACGTATAACAGCATTAGAAAAATTATGTAGGGGATGCATAAAGGATATAATAAAAAATAAAAAAAAGGGGGGGGAATGCCCAAAGTACCTAGCCATGCACCAGTGTGGGGGGAAGTCATTCTTCTATTAGCTCACCCTGTCATTTGAGTCCAGTCAATCTTCTCTCGGTGCTTCAGCCGAGGTGTATCTAGATCTACGGTGATTCCTCTGCGGTTTCGGTGAAAGGGATCTCCACCTGCTGACTGGTCCGGGCCGGTAGACGGTACACTGCAGTGACTGTAGCAAATCCGGAACTTCAATGGGATCCATTCCCATGAAAACGAACAAGGCAGGGAGGTCAGCAGGGGACCGAAGGGTAAACGAGTGCTGGTTTCTTTTAAACGTTACTGCTATGGGGAAACCCCATCTGTATGTGATGCCTGGGTTTCTCGCCGCCTCTAGCAGTGGCTTCAGTAGGGCTCTTCGTTGTAACGTTGCTTTCGATAGATCCGGGAGAATACGGACAACCGCGCCATCGAATATGATTTCTCCTTTCTCCCAAGCCGCTCTCAGCACCAGCTCCTTGTGGGAATACCGGTGTAACCGGCAAATGACGTCCCGCGGTCTCTCTGGGTCTGTTGAGCGGGGTCCCAGTGCTCGGTGGATACGGTCAAATGACAGGTTAGGTGGGTACTGTTCGCCCAGGAAGTCCCGGAAGATAGCCAGTGTGGATTCTGCAAGATCTTCCATCCCAGTGGCCTCTGGTAGTCCCCTCAGGCGCAAGTTATTACGTCTGCTGCGGTCTTCTACCTCTTCCATTTGTAATTGTTGGGAGAGGATCGATGAAGCTTGTGCTGTCTGTGCTGCCTCCACCGCTGCCAGCCGTCATTCGATCGTGGCTACTGATGACTCTCCCGAGTCCATGCGTTCAGACAAGGTTTGTACGTCTTGCCGAACTACCGCTATCTCTTGTTTGTGTGACTCCTCAAGCCTATTAAGAATGGCTTCAATGTCTGCCCTTGTTGGTAGAGCCTGTAGGAGTGCCCTGAGCTCCGCATCGGCTCTCAGTGTTAGCGGTGCATGCGATATAGATTCCTGTGAGTCCGTGTGGAATATCGGCGGGACTGTGTAGTCCAAGTTCTGTGTTACTGGTGTCGGTGTCCGAGCAGGGGTAGTCTCAGAATGCTGGGCATCATGAGGGCCTGTCCTCGTGGCATCCGCCATCTTTGCAGTTGGGGAAGTCCCGGGATTGTTCAGCAGGAATCTTTGTATGTCTCCGTTTCTGTGTGGTTTAGGAGACACCCGCTTCTGACATCTGCCTCTCCACTTACCAGCGTAGTACATACCGGGTAAAAACGAGCAGAGGAAAGTTAATTAAAGCTGGATATGGACGGGTCAGACCAGGAGCTCCTCTGAAACACGTCCTCACTCGGTCATGTCTAGGCCACGCCCCCCCCCCCCCACCCCCCATATTTTAACTAATCGTTCTCCTTGTCCCGGCACCTAGCCATGCCCCCATCAGTCAAGGCTCTCCTTGCCTAGGGAGGTGGCTCAAGAGGCCTTCACTTTGCCATTAAAGTTGACATTCAACAATAGAGAAAATAGCCTAGAACTATAGGCTAAGAACATTCAACCAGCAGGGGAAATAATGAGGGCGACTTCTGCACTGTGTACCATCTATGGAGATTTCTGTGCAAACAGCCAAAAAAATGGGTGTTTAGACGAACAAATCTCCAGCTGCAGTGTGAAGCAAAACACTTATCAGTGAACAAATAGTCACATTTACTTTTTGCACTTGCACAAACATTGAGACATTTGCAAAGTGATTTTTTTTTTATATATAGACCCCTTAGTGTCACTGAAAGCGGATAAGAAGGAGCCAGTGTATTTCTAATGTATCTGGCTGCCACCAAAAAACTGACTGATTTTCCTGGGCTGCCCAGTCTTTCCACTATGACCACCCCCTGGGCTACAGAATGCCACCCTTGCCTGCTGAGAACTTACCTCGTTGCTGGCGGTGCCCCCACTCACCCCAATCAGACAGTTCTGCTCTTACACAAAACCCCTCCCTCTTTCTCTCCATGCTTCTAGTCAATGTAGAGCACAGCATGCTTGATTCACTAAAATGACGTCACACACTACATGTAAGTTTACAAACATTGCAGGCACGACGCCTGTGGATAATACTGGGCTTCCCTACATTTCTCTCTGCAGCAGTACTCCTCCTCAGTGTGCATGACTCATAGAAATGACAGTACAAAAAATATTTTACAGCGCACACATTCAAGAAGGTTTTTTGGGCTGGAGCACCCCTCCCCCTCCTCATTACCTCTTATTTAGTGGCCACCAGTGCTTAGGATGTATCCCCTTCAGTTCTTCCACATAGAGGAGTTCAGCTCCCATGGTTGAGACAAAGGATCTTCCATTCTATTACTAGAGTAGGACCCACTAATTCGGGGTACTTTGTTGCAGTAAGTGGGCTTAGCACTATATGACCTTATAGTGTGGTCAAACCCCTGTATTTTTTGAATATGTTCAGGTGTTTTTAACTAGCCTTGCAGGAAATGTTATTCTTGAATGTGTGCGCTGTAAAATATTTTTTGTACTGTTTGTAGGTCTCATAGCAGCACCATCTTGTATTTAAACGCATTGTAGGGTGTGCCCCCCAAATATGTTTTTGTATATCATAGAAATGACAGCACACATGCTGCACTTTGTTTTTACATTTACATCTCCAGAATAAGAAATTCAGAGATTTAAAGAGTAACTCTACTTTTGTTGAAAAAAAATGTTTCCCCTCTGGTTGATCAATGTACATTACAAGAATTTTAACAAACTTTGTTGCAGATTCCTACCTTTAGTTATTGTGAAGAAATCCCTGTGTGTGTGTGTCTGTGTCCATGTGGAAAGTGAATCTGTATGGGAGTGGTTTCATAATTATCAATCAGCTGCTGCATTTGCAGGGCTCTAATGAGGAAAATTGCAGGGTCTGCATTCCACTAGATGTGATTTCCTATTGGGAGTATCTCACCAAAACTGACATTTTTGTTGCAGGGGATGCCTGAAATCTGACTTGTATCTTAGTGTAGACTTCTAGGAAAATCAGTAAGCCAACCACACAAGCAGGAAATTATGTTTCTGGGGGGGCATTCTGTACACATTCTGTGTACAGTACAGAACATCTCCAGGTAGCCATATTGCATTGCATGTTACAGAAAATTACAAAGTTGCAGATTGAAAAGAAAAAGTAATGCTTAATAACATTCAATTATAATATGAATTAAGTTGCAATTGTATATGCTATATTTTTTCCCCCACATAAGTGGTTATCCTTTAAGGACTCCAGTAATGGCCCAGCAACTGGATCAAAATTCCAGCATTTCTGTGACATAACTGGAAAGTTCCCAGGTATGCATATGTGTAAAAAAAAAATAATACTAAATAAAAAACCTTAGAATCAAAACCCCAATAAAAGCCCAGGAGACATACAGTATTTATAAAGTAAATGTGACATAGTCACTTCAGGTGATTCCTGGTGCACGTCTTTTAAAATACAGTGAACGATTAATCCTCTGTAAATGTTTTGCCATTTTTTACATTTACTGCTCTATAATTTTGCCCCAATGATTTTGATGCCAGAGCCATGCACACCAAAAAAACAGACCAATATCAATGTGTGCTTTAGTCACCTTGGAGCTTCTCTAAAACATTTTATTCTCCAATAATCTCACTTTATTATAAGAGATAATAAGGGTAAGATAATGAACTTGACCTTGATAGTGGTTTGATGAAAGATCACCTACAGATGTTTGAGAATCTGCAAATAGAGGAACTGGTGCCAGATTAAAACTTAATATTTACTCATCAAAGTAATAAAAATATTACAACATCAACATTTTTTTCTATGTACAAAGTCTCAATTTTGTTCTGTTTGTCTTAATAATTTCCACAAACAATTAAGCCCCATAAACACGATCAGACTTTCCGATGGGAAATGTTGGATGTCAGGCTGTTGTTGGAAAATCCGACCGTGTGTATGCTCCATCGGACAATTATTGTCGGACTTTCCGCCAACAAATGTTGGCTAGCATGTTTTCAAATTTCCCGCCAACAAATGTGTGTTGTCGGATTTTCCGATCGTGTGTACACAAGTCCGTCGGACAAAAGTCCAAAGTACAAACACACATGCTCGGAAGCAAGGACGAGCCAAAAGCGGTCGGTCTTTTAAACTAGCGTTTGTAATGGAGAATTAACATTCATGATGTGGCAAATTCTGAAATCTCCAAATGCAGCGCAGAATTCTCTTCTTCTTTAATGGGATAATAATGAAGCTGCTTTGCTGGTGATACTGAGGGAGTTATTGAAAACAAATTTTCAAAGGCTTTTTCTTTTCTAGAGATATCAAGAATAATATTATTATGTTTTTTGTTTTTTTTTAATTTGTGCAAGTTACCACATCATCATTATCCCCTAGTTTTTAAGATCAAAGATACAACTATGTTGGTGTCCCTTGTCAATTTTACATTGTATTTTTTAAAATGTAACTGCCTACTCCCAAACTGTCATTTGAAGTAAAACACATAGCCAAGTATTATTCTACACAATTTTTTTTTATTGTGCATTAAAAAAAAAAAAAATAGACATGCTATCTGCCAATAGAACCAAAAGTGCATTCTATGCATCCAAAAATATAGAAAATATACAGAATCAAATCATTCAAATAAAAAATAATGTCAAAGCAATAACTCCAAGGCCAATAATAAATAACACGTTATCTCCTCCGATTCCGCAACATGTCTGGTTGACGAACGGCCGTTCAGAAACGAACTGAAAAGCACAAAATGAAAAACGCGAAAAGAAAAGCACGAATCAACACTTACCAATAGGGATGAGCTTCGTGTTCGAGTCGAACCCATGTTCGACTCGAACATTGGCTGTTCGGTCGTTCGCCGAATTCCGAACGTTATGGGCCGTTCGCGCCAAATTCGTGTGGCGCGTCACGGCCCATAATTCACTGCGGCATCGCAGTGCATTGCTGGCTGATGATTGGCCAAGCATGCACTATGACCCGCATGCTTGGCCAATCACAGCGCCGTCGGTAGAGAGAGCTGTAATTGGCCAAAGTCAGGGTGGCTTTGGCCAATTATGGCTCAGGGGGTTTAGAACACGCCCCACACTATATAAGGCCGCCTGCACGGCGGCCCTGTGTAGTGTGTGTTCCGGCGTTGAGATACATAGATAGACAGAGAGACAGTGTCATTTCATTTGAGTTAGCTAGATTAGGCAGGACAATCAGTGAGTTAGCTGCACTTAGTGTATTGTGTATATAAATGCATCCCAGGTGTTGCATATATATATATATATATACACTGTATTCAGTTTAGCTAGATCCGTTCCTGTTATCTTCTGTATCTTCTATCTGTATTATTTAAAAGGTTCACTATACAATTTATACACTGGGTTACACCATTTATTGCAGGATATGAATATGGATATTGATTATGTTTATAGTTGTTAGCACTGCACTTTTCTTTATATTCTTTATATTGTCTTGTTACAGTATTTACAGCTACCTGAAGAAAATTGCTGGTGTTCTTTTGATCCTATTAGTACCACAGTCAGGCAGCTAGACTATTTACAGTTAGTGTAGTGCGTCCTGCTCACAGTGTTCAGCTAAAACTACAAGTTAGTGTAGTGAGACCTCTGCACAGTGTTCATCTAAAGCTACAAGTTAGTGCAGTGCGTCCTGCTCACAGTGTTCAGCTAAAACTACAAGTTAGTGTGGTGCGTCCTCCTCACAGTGTTCAGCTAAACCTACAAGTTATTTTTTTGCGAGCTCTGCACAGTGTTCATCTAAAGCTACAAGTTAGTGTAGTGTGCCCTGCTCACAGTGTTCAGCTAAAACTACAAGTTAGTGTGGTGCGTCCTCCTCACAGTGTTCAGCTAAAGCTACAAGTTAGTGCAGTGCGTCCTGCTCACAGTGTTCAGCTAAAACTACAAGTTAGTGTGGTGCGTCCTCCTCACAGTGTTCAGCTAAACCTACAAGTTTTTTTTGCGAGCTCTGCACAGTGTTTATCTAAAGCTACAAGTTAGTGTAGTGCGTCCTGCTCACAGTGTTCAGCTAAAACTACAAGTTAGTGTAGTGAGACCTCTGCACAGTGTTCAGCTAAAACTACAAGTTAGTGTAGTGCGTCCTGCTCACAGTGTTCAGCTAAAACTACAAGTTAGTGTAGTGAGACCTCTGCACAGTGTTCATCTAAAGCTACAAGTTAGTGCAGTTCGTCCTGCTCACAGTGTTCAGCTAAAACTACAAGTTAGTGTGGTGCGTCTTCCTCACAGTGTTCAGCTAAACCTACAAGTTATTTTTTTGCGAGCACTGCACAGTGTTCATCTAAAGCTACAAGTTAGTGTAGTGCGTCCTGCTCACAGTGTTCAGCTAAAACTACAAGTTAGTGTGGTGCGTCCTCCTCACAGTGTTCAGCTAAACCTACAAGTTATTTTTTTGCGAGCTCTGCACAGTGTTCAGCTAAAGCTACCTGTAGAAGGTTGGTGGTGTTTTCCTGATCCTATCACTACCGCAGGCAGCTAAAAAAGCTACAAGTTAGTTTTTTGCGAGCTCTGCACAGTGTTCATCTAAAGCTACAAGTTAGTGCAGTGCGTCCTGCTCACAGTGTTCAGCTAAAACTACAAGTTAGTGTGGTGCGTCCTCCTCACAGTGTTCAGCTAAACCTACAAGTAATTTTTTTCTGAGCTCTGCACAGTGTTCATCTAAATCTACAAGTTAGTGTAGTGCATCTTGCTCACAGTGTTCAGCTAAAACTACAAGTTAGTGTGGTGCGTCCTCCTCACAGTGTTCAGCTAAACCTACAAGTTATTTTTTTTGCGAGCTCTGCACAGTGTTCAGCTAAAGCTACCTGTAGAAGGTTGGTGGTGTTCTCATACTACAGGCAGGCAGTTAATTTGCTAGCTGCAGTATCAGTACATATATATATATATATATCCCAGCTTAGTGCAGCTACAGGCCATTAGTATGTCTGGAAGGCCAAGAAGGAGAGGCAGACAGTCACAAGCCAATAAAAGAGGGCAAGCAGGCTCTGTGTCTAGTGCTGGTCGTGGAGACGGTGCATCCTCATCAGCACGTGGCCGTGGGACACGCTTGGCCTTTTTTTCGGCAGCTGGCCGTGTTGAGCTGCAACATGCGGAAGATTTGGTCGAGTGGATGACCAAGCCGTCCTCATCCTCCTCATCCTCTCTCACCCATGCTCAGGGTACTTTGTCTGGCAAAGCAGCGGCCTCTTCCCTCGGCTCAATGTCATCAGTGACTCCTTCCCTAGCCCCACCATGTCCTCCTGAGGAGTCCCTCAAACTGTTTGACCACAGTGTTGGGTACATGCTCCAGGAGGATGCCCAGCGTTTGGAAGGCTCTGATGATGATACTGAGCTCGATGAAGGCAGTAACATGAGCACGGACAGAGGGGGTGCCCAAGAAGGACCTTGGGCACCCCCTTTTTTGAGACGAGTACATCAGATCGCACCGCTGCTATTTGCAACATATGTCTCAAGCGTATCTCGCGTGGCCAAAACATCTCCCACTAGGGTACCACATGCTTGACCAGACATATGTTGACCTGCCATGCAGTTCGTTGGCAAGCGTATCTAAAAGACCCACACCAAAGAACAAAGAGGACCTCTCCTTGCTCCTCATCAGCTGAGATCTCCAACCCCACTATACCTTCAGTCCTCTCTGAGACCTGCACTGAGAGGAATGAAGGTGTAGAATTAGGTGTGTCACAGCCAAGTACTTGTGGGCAATCTGCTTTCGGTACACCGACGTCAGATTGTTCCAGGCAAATTTCCCTGCCCCAGCTGCTGCACCGCCGAAAGAAGTTTGCTCCCGGCCATCCACATGCCCAGCGGTTGAATGCTAGCTTGGCAAAATTGCTAGCACTTCAACTGCTGCCTTTTCAGTTGGTAGACTCTGCCCCCTTCCGTGAGTTTGTGGAATGTGCGGTTCCTCAGTGGCAGGTACCCAAACGTCACTTTTTCTCACGAAAGGCGATTCCGGCTCTCTACTGGCATGTGGAAGGCAATGTCCATGCCTCGCTGGACAGGGCGGTCAGCGGTAAGGTACATATTACCGCTGACTCATGGTCCAGCAGGCATGGACAGGGACGTTACCTAAGTTTCACGGCGCATTGGGTGACTCTGCTGGCAGCTGGGAAGGATGCAGGACAAGGTGCAGTAGTGTTGGAGGTTGTTCCACCACCACGCCATGCCACTACTAATGATTGTGACACACCTCTCTCCTCCACCCCCTCCTCTTCTTCTTCCTCCATGGCCTCTTCCTGTGCTCCGTAGCCGTTCAAGGGGCTACGCAAGTACGCAGGCCAAAAGATGCCATGCAGTGCTTGAGCTGGTGTGCTTGGGGGACAGGAGCCACACTGGGGCAAAGGTTCTGTCAGTTCTGCAGGGGCACAGGTTCAGAGGTGGTTTACGCCACGCCAACTTAAGGCAGGAATGGTGGTTTGCGACAATGGCACCAACCTCCTCTCTGCCCTCCGACAGGGACAAATGACCCATGTGCCCTGTTTGGCTCACGTCCTTAACTTGGTGGTGCAGCGGTTCTTGGGCAGGTACCCGGGCTTACAGGATGTCCTGAGACAGGCCAGGAAAGTCTGTGTGCATTTCCGCCGGTCATATAATGTCAGTGCTCGGCTGGCGGACCTCCACAATGAGTTTAACCTGCCCAAGAACCGCCTAATCTGTGACATGCCCACCAGGTGGAACTCAACGTGGGCCATGCTACAGCGGCTGCACACGCAGCAGAGGGCCATCAATGAGTACCTGTATGACTATGGCACCAGGACAGGGTCAGGGGAGCTTGGTTTTTTTCCCCACGCCAGTGGGCCATGATCAGGGATGCATGCACTGTCCTGTCACCATTTGAGGAGGCCACGAGGATGGTGAGCAGTGACAGTGCATGCATCAGTGACACTGTCCCCCTTGTCCACCTGTTGGAGCACACGCTGCGTGGAATAATGGACAGGGCACTTGAGGCAGAACAGAGGCAGGAAGAGGAGGACTTCCTTAGCTCTCAAGGCCCCCTTTATCCAGACAGTGTTCCTGCGTGCCCGCCGATCACACAGGAAGAGGATGAGGAGGAGGAGGAGGAGGAGGAGGAGGAAGATTGTGTCAGTATGGAGGTGGAGCCTGGCACTCAGCATCAGCAGCAGTCTTTAAGGGATCAGTCCCAAGAAACACATGGACTTGTACGTGGCTGGGAGGAGGTAGCTGTGGACCATGTCGTCCTTAGTGACCCAGAGGACTCCGGACCGAATGCCTCAGCAAACGTACGCTGCATGGCCTCCCTGATCATGCTAAGCCTGCGTAAGGATCCTCGTATTCGTGGTATCAAGGAGAAGGACCAATACTGGCTGGCAACCCTCCTTGATCCACGTTACAAGGGTAAGATTGCGGACCTTATCTTGCCATCGCAGAGGGAGCAGAGGATGAAACATCTTCGGGAGGCCTTGCAGAAAGGTCTGTGCAACGTGTTCCCAGAGACTGGGAGGTTACAAACTCCTGTTTCTGGACAACGTGTTGCTGAGGCTTCGGTCAGTCAAAGAAGGAGCGGTGGAGAAGGTGGCCGCCTGACCGATGCGTTCAGACAATTTTTTGGTCCGCAGCCCCAAGGTATGATCGGTTCCAGCAACCATCGCAAGCGTCTGTTTTACATGGTGCAGGAATACCTAGGGGCAAGATCTGACTTGGACACCTTTCCCACCGAAAATCCTCTGGGTTACTGGGCCTTGAGGATGGATCACTGGCCAGAGCTTGCACAGTATGCAATTGAGCTACTGGCCTGTCCTGCATCCAGCGTTCTTTCAGAACGCACATTCAGTGCTGCTGGAGGCTTTGTAACCGATCACAGGGTACGTCTGTCCACCGACTCGGTCGATCGACTGACCTTCATAAAAATGAATCAGTCTTGGATCACCACCAGCTACCAAGCACCTGATGCTGATGTAACCGAATATTTTTTTTTGAAATCTCAGATCCCTTCAAAGACTGCCTATGCTGATGCTGAGTGACTATCCCTGAGTAATTATCCTCTTCCTCCTCAATGATCACGCTGATAGCTTGTAAGAACATTTTTGGTTCTGGGCGCCACCACCAGTGCCTAAGGCCCAATTTTTCAGCCCCTGTTTAACAGGAGCGTGTAATTACAATTTTTGATGCAATACTTTGCAGCAGGGCTCATTTCTGCGTTCCAACTAGAGTATCTGTGAGGGGTTGCAGTGTTGTGGCACCAGCACCAGTGCCTAAGGCCCAATTTTTCAGCCCCTGTTTAACAGGGGTGTGTAATTACAATTTTTGATGCAATACTTTGCAGCAGGGCTCGTTTCTACGTTCCAACTAGAGTATCTGTGAGGGGTTGCAGTGTTGTGGCACCAGCACCAGTGCCTAAGGCCCAATTTTTCAGCCCCTGTTTAACAGGGGGTGTAATTACAATTTTTGATGCAATACTTTGCAGCAGGGCTCGTTTCTGCGTTCCAACTAGAGTATCTGTTAGGGGTTGCAGTGTTGTGGCACCAGCACCAGTACCAGTGCCTAAGGCCCAATTTTTAAGCCTCTGTTTAACAGGGACGTGTAATTACAATTTTTGATGCAATACTTTGCAGCAGGGCTCGTTCCTGCGTTCCAACTAGAGTGTCTGTGAGGACACCACCACCACCACCACCAAAGGCCCAATTTTTCTGCCCTTGTTCAACAGGGGCATGTAATTACAATTCTTGATCTAATATTTCACAGCAGGGCCCATTTCTGCACCCACCAAGAGCGAGTGAGGACTTACAGTGTTGTGGCACGAGCACCACCACCACCACCGAGGCCCAATTTTTCTGCCCCTGTTCAACAAGGGCATGTAATTACAATTCTTGATCTAATATTTCACAGCAGGGCCCTGTGAGGGCTTACAGTCTTGTGGCCACAACAACACCTAAGGCCCAAATTTCTGCTGAGTATATAGGGCAGACCCTTACTTTAAAACATCTAACTTACAAACGACTCCTACTTGCAAACGGAAGGAGGCAACAGGAAGTGAGATGAAATCTACCCCTAGGAAGGGAAATTCTCTCCTGTAAGTGTTAATATGGGAAAAACATTTCTCCTTTCCACTGATGCTTTCCAATCCTTGTTCCACAAAAAAACCCCAAATTTTCAAAAAACATTTGTCATTGGGACAAAAAGTGAGGTGAAATCTTCTGAAGAGGAGGACAGACAGCAAAACAAATGTCACAGGGGTGATAACCCTTTCCTATGTTTTCCAAAAAGCTTAAAAAAATTTTTTTGGCTGGAGCTAAACACGTTAAAAATGTACCCATTCAAAATTACAAACAGATTCTACTTAACAACAAACCTACAGTCCCTGTCTTGTTTGCACCACCTGTATACTGCTGTTCAGAGTATATAGGGGCTGGTGGCCCCACACCTTTCCTTATTTTAATTTGGGTGCAGGGTTCCCCTTAATATCCATACAAGACCCAAAGGGCCTGGTAATGGACTGGGGGGTACCCATGCCGTTTGTCTCACTGATTTTCATCCATATTGCCAGGACCCGACATTGCATTAAACCCGCAAGCAGTTTTAAATTACATTTTTTCCTTTAAAAATGACATTTTGTGCAGGGACTGTTCTAAGCATGGAAAACACGCGCCACTTTACAGGCATACTATAGACACCCCCCAGGTACGATATTTAAAGGAATATTTCACTTTTTTTTACTTCAAGCATCATTAAAATCACTGCTCTCGAAAAAACGGCCGTTTTTAAAAAAATGTTTGCATTGATACATGTCCCCTGGGGCAGGACCCGGGTCCCCAAACCCTTTTTAGGACAATACCATGTAAATTAGCCTTTAAAATGAGCACTTTTGATTTTGAACGTTCGAGTCCCATAGACGTCAATGGGGTTCTAACATTCGTGCGAATTTTCGATCCGTTCGCAGGTTCTGGTGCGAACCGAACCGGGGGGTGTTCGGCTCATCCCTACTTACCAAACTTCTACTAACACGAAATTAGCAGAAGGAGCCCAAAGGGTGGCGTTAAAGAGCTGAAAAACCACGTAGTACGTCTAGTACGTCACTACGTTCGGAATTGTTAGCCAACATTTGTGTGATTGTGTGTATGCAAGAAAAGTTTGAGCCAACACCCTTCGGACAAAATTCCACGGTTTTGTTGGCGGAAAGTCTGATTGTGTGTACGAGGCATAACACAGAAATAAAACAAAAACAGAAACCCTCTGGTGGGACTTTAACCTCCTGGCATCCGCGCTATGGCCGAATGACGGCCACAGCATGGACCTGCATTCCCGGGAGGCCATCATATGACGGCCTCCCCTGTGCACGCTCCCTGCGCGCGCCCTGCAGGGCGCGCGCCTGGCGCGCTGTGATCACCGAGTCACTGAGACTCGGCTGATCACCGATCCGAGTAAGGGGCCGGTCCCGGCCCCTTACCATGTGATCAGCTGTCAGCCAATGACAGCTGATCACATGATGTAAACAAAAGATCGGTAATCGTTTTTTTTTTTTACTCACGCTGACAGCGTGAGTAGAAAAAAAAGCTGATCACCGGCTAGGATGTGAGGGACATCGGTCCCCAAGTGGAAGAGGCAAATCTGCCTCATTAGTGCCACATTAAAAGTGCCAACTAACACTGCCCACAGTGCCACCTAATAGTGCCCACAGTGCCACCTAACAGTGCCCACAGTGCCACCTAACAGTGCCAACAAGTGCCACCTATCAATGCCCACAAGTGCCACCTATCAATGCCCACCTGTAGTGCCAATCAGTCCACCCATCACTGCCACCCATCAGTGCCTATCACTGCCACCCATCAGTGCCCATCACTGCCACCTATCAGTGCCCATCACTGCCACCTCATCAGCGTACATCAATAAAGGAGAAAAATTACCCGTTTAAAAATTTTTATAACAAAATATAAAAAAATAACAATTTTTTTTTAAAAAAAATTCAGGTTTTTACATTTTTTTAACAAAAAGTAAAAACTGCAGAGGTGATCAAATACCACCAAAAGAAAGCTCTATTTGTGGTGAAAAAATGGTAAAAATTTCATTTGGGTACAGTGTTGTATGACCGCGCAATTGTCATTCAAAGTGCGTCAGCGCTGAAAGCTGAAAATTGGTCTGCACAGGAGGGGGGTTTAAGTGCCCGGTAAGCAAGTGGTTAAAGGGAAAAAACTCCCATTAAGCGTAAACAGATGAATATATAAAAATGTTTAATTTAATCGTACAAAAGGTAACATAGGACACAGAATTGACTGTGTCAGGCAAAATACATTAAGACAATACATAAATGATTTGTAACATAGTAAGAATGAAATCACAACCACTGTTTGAGACCATTCTTGTTGTAATGAACAAGGTGGCACCCAAGGGTACTACCTTGTTCATTACAACAAGAGTACGATTATGATTGTATGATTAAAATGTAATTTTTTTATATATTCATATGTTTACACCTAATTGGAGTTTTTGCCCTTTAAAGTCCCACCAGAGGGTTTCTGTTTTTGTTTTGCTGTCTACATTAGGGACGTGGGGAAATTCTCCTATACCCCACTAAAGTTGAACTAGTCCAATTCTATACATGGAAATAATATCATTCTGCCTTACAGATTGACCAGATAGAAATATTCTGTTGGATAATTTACACATCTTACTGAATACTACTAGGAATTTAATGCATAGAATACCTCCCTATGAAAAATTCCTTGGCAACCATTTACAATGCTGAGATCTAAGTTGTATATGAACAGAAGTATCCACTAAAAAGCCTGTCTATTGTTATTAGTTTTCATGTTACATTTTCAGTTAATTTAAACCGCATTCATATAACAAGCACCACATATATCAAATCAGTAATAGCTAGTTAGGAGACAAATGACCATGCATATGTAATCTGAATATGCTTGCATTAACCACCTTTGAAGTTTTACAGTACATTCAAGCTAATATCAGCTGCCTGGCCTTGAAGATAATCAGTGTGCCATATTACAGTACTCTGATCCATAGCATACTATGGAATGTACAAACACCTTTGAAGTCTTTACAGCCTTAGCATATTAAAGTTACATAGACATTGGAAGCTGTACCAGGAAATGATTAGAAACCTACAGAGGAGCACACAATTATTCCAACCAAAAACTATATTCATTAGGACAAATACCAAACCAGGGGTTTATTTATAAAATTATGGCTGTGTGAATGAGACAAACATCAACACAATGAGAATGAAAATTTAGGTATTTTCTCAAATGCATGTAGTGCCTGTATCATCAATGCTTATCGCCCGTCTAGTGCACGTCATTACATTTTTTCCCCAGAAATTCCTCAAGCAAGAAAAATGCATCATGTCCACTAGATGGCACTGGATATAGTAAATAATCATATAATAGAAATATGGAGATACAGTGCGGCAAAAAAGTATTTAGTCAGCCACCAATTGTGCAAGTTCTCCCACTTAAAAAGATGAGAGAGGCCTGTAATTGTCATCATAGGTATAACTCAATTATGAGAGAAAAAATGTGGAAACAAATCCAGACAATTACATTGTCTGATTTTTTAAAGAATTTATTTGCAAATTATAGAGGAAAATAAGTATTTGCTCAATATCAAAAGTTCATCTCAATACTTTGTTATATATCCTTTGGTGGCAATGACAGAGGCCAAACATTTTCTGTAAGTCTTCACAAGGTTGTCACACACTGTTGCTGGTATGTTGGCCCATTCCTCCATGCAGATCTCCTCTAGAGCAGTGATGTTTTGGGGCTGTCGCTGGGCAACACGGACTTTCAACTCCCTCCAAAGGTTTTCTATGGGGTTGAGATCTGGAGACTGGCTAGGCGACTCCAGGACCTTGAAATGCTTCTTACGAAGCCACTCCTTCGTTGGCCGGGCAGTGTATTTGGGATCATTATCATGCTGAGATGGGAGTCCCATCTCAAAAGTTGGTAGCTGCTTTGGAGTAAGATTGTTTTCCAGGTGGAACTGAATGTGGCAGAGAAACCATTATTTGGGCTGATCTAAAATACCAAAGAAAAGAAAACTGGACCAAGGGCCTATAGTAACCATCAGTAACTGTATCTGAAAGAGGAAAGCCTATTGGTTAACATGAGTTTCTGGCTTTCCAGTTTGGTGGTCTAACATTTGAGTTCCATCCTTACCATCAATGGTATGATTTCCTGGATCCATCCTTGGAGCTCCCCTGGATTTCCTCGATCGTTTTGGCCATCTGTCGATTCGGCTATCCTTGCCTTGTTGACTCGTTGTCGCTGATATTCGAGTCCACCTGTTCTGATAAGAGTATACATCCCTTACCTTGGGTTGAGGACACACTATCCCTGAAGTTTTACATGCTTGCTGAGGCCTCTGTATCCCACTTCTGAACAGCCCTTTTCTGCGGGGGACTTTTTATATGTTTTCCACAAGATTTTTTTCACCTTTGGGGCTTCCTTATTTGTGTTTTCACCCATTTTTCATATGCTTTGTTGTACTTATTTTTGTACTATTTAGTTCTGATCACTTTTATACATTATTAGGTCACATTATTTAACCACTTGCCGACCGCCTCACGCCTATATACGTGAGCAGAATGGCACGGGCAGGCAAAATCACGTACCTGGTACGTGATTGCCTTCCCGCGGGCGGGGGGTCCGATCGGACCCCCCCCCGGTGCCAGCGGCGGTCGGCTTTTGGCTGGGAGAAGTGAGAGACGAGGGGGAGGCCATCCGATCGTGGCCCCCCCCTCGCGATCGCTCCCAGCCAATGAGAAACATCCTCTGCCTCTGTATAGTACACAGAGGCAGAGGATGTGATGTCATCTCTCCTCGGCTCGGGAGTTTCCGTTCCGGCCCGAGGAGAGATGACATGTAAGTAAGTGCACAACACACACACAACACAGTAGAACATGCCAGGCACACTAAACACCCCGATCCCCCCCCCGATCGCCCCCCGATCCCCCCCCAATCACCCCCCCCTGTCACAAACTGACACCAAGCAGGTTTTTTTTTTTTTTTTTTTTCTGATTACTGCATAGTGTCAGTTTGTGACAGTTACAGTGTTAGGACAATTAGGGTTAGCCCCCTGTAGGTCTAGGGTACCCCCCTAACCCCCCCTAATAAAGTTTTAACCCCTTGATCACCCCCCGTCACCAGTGTCACTAAGCGATCATTTTTCTGATCGCTGTATTAGTGTCACTGGTTCCGCTAGTTAGGGAGGTAAATATTTAGGTTCGCCGTCAGCGTTTTATAGCTTCAGGGACCCCCATATACTACCTAATAAATGTTTTAACCCCTTGATTGCCCCCTAGTTAACCCTTTCACCACTGATCACCGTATAACTGTTACGGGTGACGCTGGTTAGTTCGTTTATTTTTTATAGTGTCAGGGCACCCGCCGTTTATTACCGAATAAAGGTTTAGCCCCCTGATCGCCCGGCGGTGATATGCGTCGCCCCAGGCAGCGTCAGATTAGCGCCAGTACCGCTAACACCCACGCACGTGGCATACGCCTCCCTTAGTGGTATAGTATCTGAACGGATCAATATCTGATCCGATCAGATCTATACTAGCGTCCCCAGCAGTTTAGGGTTCCCAAAAACGCAGTGTTAGCGGGATCAGCCCAGATACCTGCTAGCACCTGCGTTTTTCCCCTCCGCCCGGCCCAGCCCAGCCCACCCAAGTGCAGTATCGATCGATCACTGTCACTTACAGAACACTAAACGCATAACTGCAGCGTTCGCAGAGTCAGGCCTGATCCCTGCGATCGCTAACAGTTTTTTTGGTAGCGTTTTGGTGAACTGGTAAGCACCAGCCCCAGGCAGCGTCAGGTTAGCGCCAGTACCGCTAACACCCACGCACGCACCGTACACCTCCCTTAGTGGTATAGTATCTGAACGGATCAATACCTGATCCGATCAGATCTATACTGGCGTCCCCAGCAGTTTAGGGTTCCCAAAAACGCAGTGTTAGCGGGATCAGCCCAGATACCTACTAGCACCTGCGTTTTGCCCCTCCGCCCGGCCCAGCCCAGCCCACCCAAGTGCAGTATCGATCGATCACTGTCACTTACAGAACACTAAACGCATAACTGCAGCGTTCGCAGAGTCAGGCCTGATCCCTGCGATCGCTAACAGTTTTTTTGGTAGCGTTTTGGTGAACTGGCAAGCGCCAGCGGCCTAGTACACCCCGGTCGTAGTCAAACCAGCACTGCAGTAACACTTGGTGACGTGGCGAGTCCCATAAGTGCAGTTCAAGCTGGTGAGGTGGCAAGCACAAGTAGTGTCCCGCTGCCACCAAAAAGACAAACACAGGCCCGTCGTGCCCATAGTGCCCTTCCTGCTGCATTCGCCAATCCTAATTGGGAACCCACCGCTTCTGCAGCGCCCGTACTTCCCCCATTCACATCCCCAACCAAATGCAGTCGGCTGCATGAGAGGCATTTTTATGTCCTCCCGAGTACCCCTACCCAACAAACCCCCCCAAAAAGATGTTGTGTCTGCAGCAAGCGCGGATATAGGCATGACACCCGCTATTATTGTCCCTCCTGTCCTGACAATCCTGGTCTTTGCATTGGTGAATGTTTTGAACGCTACCATTCACTAGTTGAGTATTAGCGTAGGATACAGCATTCCACAGACTAGGCACACTTTCACAGGGTCTCCCAAGATGCCATCGCATTTTGAGAGACCCGAACCTGGAACCGGTTACAGTTATAAAAGTTACAAGTTTGCAAAAAAAACACAAACAAAAATTTAAAAAAATAGTTGTTGTTTTATTCTCTCTCTCTCTATTCTCTCTCTATTGTTCTGCTCTTTTTTACTGTATTCTATTCTGCAATGTTTTATTGTTATTATGTTTTATCATGTTTGCTTTTCAGGTATGCAATTTTTTATACTTTACCGTTTACTGTGCTTTATTGTTAACCATTTTTTGGTCTTCAGGTACACCATTCACGACTTTGAGTGGTTATACCAGAATGATGCCTGCAGGTTTAGGTATCATCTTGGTATCATTCTTTTCAGCCAGCGGTCGGCTTTCATGTAAAAGCAATCCTAGCGGCTAATTAGCCTCTAGACTGCTTTTACAAGCAGTGGGAGGGAATGCCCCCCCCCCACCGTCTTCCGTGTTTTTCTCTGGCTCTCCTGTCTCAACAGGGAACCTGAGAATGCAGCCGGTGATTCAGCCAGCTGACCATAGAGCTGATCAGAGACCAGAGTGGCTCCAAACATCTCTATGGCCTAAGAAACCGGAAGCTACGAGCATTTTATGACTTAGATTTCGCCGGATGTAAACAGCGCCATTGGGAAATTGGGGAAGCATTTTATCACACCGATCTTGGTGTGGTCAGATGCTTTGAGGGCAGAGGAGAGATCTAGGGTCTAATAGACCCCAATTTTTTCAAAAAAGAGTACCTGTCACTACCTATTGCTATCATAGGGGATATTTACATTCCCTGAGATAACAATAAAAATGATTTAAAAAAAAAAAAATGAAAGGAACAGTTTAAAAATAAGATAAAAAAGCAAAAAAATAATAAAGAAAAAAAAAAAAAAAGCACCCCTGTCCCCCCTGCTCTCGCGCTAAGGCGAACGCAAGCGTCGGTCTGGCGTCAAATGTAAACAGCAATTGCACCATGCATGTGAGGTATCACCGCGAAGGTCAGATCGAGGGCAGTATTTTTAGCAGTAGACCTCCTCTGTAAATCTAAAGTGATAACCTGTAAAGGCTTTTAAAGGCTTTTAAAAATGTCTTAATTTTGTTGCCCCTGCACGTTTGTGCGCAATTTTAAAGCATGTCATGTTTGGTATCCATGTACTCGGCTTAAGATCATCTTTTTTATTTCATCAAACATTTGGGCAATATAGTGTGTTTTAGTGCATTAAAATTTAAAAAAGTGTGTTTTTTCCACAAAAAATGCGTTTGAAAAATCGCTGCGCAAATACCGTGTGAAAAAAAAAAATGAAACACTCACCATTTTAATCTGTAGGGCATTTGCTTTAAAAAATATATATAATGTTTGGGGGTTCAAAGTAATTTTCTTGCAAAAAAAAATAATTTTTTCACGTAATCAAAAAGTGTCAGAAAGGGTTTTGCCTTCAAGTGGTTAGAAGAGTGGGTGATCTGTGACATAAGCTTCTAAATGTTGTGCATAAAATGCCAGGACAGTTCAAAACCCCCCCAAATGACCCCATTTTGGAAAGTAGACACCCCAAGCTATTTCCTGAGAGGCATGTCGAGTCCATGGAATATTTTATATTGCGACACAAGTTGCGGGAAAGAGACAAATTTTTTTTTTTTTTTGCACAAAGTTGTCACTAAATGATATATTGCTCAAACATGCCATGGGAATATGTGAAATTACACCCCAAAATACATTCTGCTGCTTCTCCTGAGTACGGGGATACCACATGTGTGGGACTTTTTGGGAGCCTAGCTGCGCACGGGACCCCGAAAACCAAGCACCGCCTTCAGGCTTTCTAAGGGCGTAAATTTTTGATTTCACTCTTCACTGCCTATCACAGTTTCGGAGGCCATGGAATGCCCAGGTGGCACAAAACCCCCCAAAATGACCCCATTTTGGAAAGTAGACACCCCAAGCTATTTGCTGAGAGGTATAGTGAGTATTTTGCAGACCTCACTTTTTGTCACAAAGTTTTGAAAATTGAAAAAAGAAAAAAATTTTTTTTTTTCTGGTCTTTCTTCATTTTCAAAAACAAATGAGAGCTGCAAAATACTCACCATGCCTCTCAGCAAATAGCTTGGGGTGTCTACTTTCCAAAATGGGGTCATTTGGGGGGGTTTTGTGCCACCTGGGCATTTTATGGCCTTCAAAACTGTGATAGGTAGTGAGGCGTGAAATCAAAAATTTATGCCCTTAGAAATCCTGAAGGCGGTGCTTGGTTTTCGGGGCCCCGTACGCGGCTAGGCTCCCAAAAAGTCCCACACATGTGGTATCCCCATACTCAGGAGAAGCAGCTAAATGTATTTTGGGGTGCAATTCCACATATGCCCATGGCCTGTGTGAGCAATATATCATTTAGTGACAACTTTTTGTAAATTTTTTTTTTTTTTTTTTGTCATTATTCAATCACTTGGGACAAAAAAAAAAAATATTCAATGGGTTCAACATGCCTCTCAGCAATTTCCTTGGGGTGTCTACTTTCCAAAATGGGGTCATTTGGGGGGTTTTGTACTGCCCTGCCATTTTAGCACCTCAAGAAATGACATAGGCAGTCATAAACTAAAAGCTGTGTAAATTACAGAAAATGTACCCTAGTTTGTAGACGCTATAACTTTTGCGCAAACCAATAAATATACGCTTATTGACATTTTTTTTACCAAAGACATGTGGCCGAATACATTTTGGCCTAAATGTATGACTAAAATTTAGTTTATTGGATTTTTTTTATAACAAAAAGTAGAAAATATCATTTTTTTTCAAAATTTTCGGTCTTTTTCCGTTTATAGCGCAAAAAATAAAAACCGCAGAGGTGATCAAATACCATCAAAAGAAAGCTCTATTTGTGGGAAGAAAAGGACGCAAATTTCATTTGGGTACAGCATTGCATGACCGCGCAATTAGCAGTTAAAGCGACGCAGTGCCGAATTGTAAAAAGTGCTCTGGTCAGGAAGGGGGTAAAATGTTCCGGGGCTGAAGTGGTTAATGTTTATGGTTTAGCGCTACATTTATACAAGTAAGTTGACCACCACTGCTTATCCATAATTTAAAAGAAAAAAAAACCTAAGTTTTGTTTTGACATACACTTTAAAACTGCATTTTTTAATAGTTTAATTGCCAGTGAAATATACATTTTCTTCTAATTCCAGCCACTAGCTAGGTAAACAGTACATGGGTAGAAAATACATGAAGATGCAGTGCTTAAGAGGGTGTTAAGATGCCAGTACTTATAGATTACTTGATTCTGATCCCACAGACAGTATACAATGGAGGTTGCTGCAACTTTTGGACAATGGTAGGGATGTGGGAGTGTTAGAACAGAAGATAATTGATTTTTTTATTCGTAGATAAACCAGTCACTCCAATATTCCACCATCTTCCGAAGGTACACAAGCAACAGCTCTCTGTTCAGGGATGTCCAATAGTAGCAGGTATTGGGTCATCTTTGGAGGGACTTAGTGAATGGGTTGATGAGCAATTACAACCTCTAGTCAAATATCTACCTGGTTATTTTAGAGACATGGGGCACCTACTGGCACACACACATGAAATTAAGTGGTCATCTAACTACTGTTGGATTACAGTAGATGTTAAAGTGCTGCATTCTTGTATACAGCATCATTTAGCATTGGAAACTTTTAAATATCATCTTACATGATATAGTTGTTATGAACAAGAATTGTGTGAGTTTATGTGCTTGGCCATAGATTTCTTGTTAAAACATAATTATTTTATGTTTGACTCCAAGTACTATTTACAATGCCGTGGTGCCTCGATGGCTCTAGGTTCTCCCCCTCATTAGCAAACTTGTATATGGGTTGGTGGGAGGAAAACTTTATTTTTTCCCAGGGCAACCCACATAGAGAATATATTGGTTGGTATTGTCGTTTCATAGACAATTTGATTTTTGTATAGAAAGGGCCGGTCCAAACTTTGAATTTGTTTATAGTCTATCTCAATGCCAAGCATTTGAACCTAGAGTTCACACATAACTCGGATTCAGTCAGCATTGACTATCTGGATTTGACCTTGGTAGGCAATGAGGAAAGTGGATTGGTCTCTACCAAAACCTACAGGAAACAGTGTGCAGGTAATTCACTCCTCCTGGCATCTAGCTGTCATCCAGCTCATACGATACGGGCATTGCCAGCAGGAGAATTTATAAGCGCAAGGAGAAATTGTTCTTCTTATGATGATTTCACTAAAGAATGTCACACTGTCTCTAGTAGGTTGAGTGAACGAGGGTACAATAGACACTTGGTAGATAGGGGCAGGAAGTTAGCAGAGAAAAGGGATCACGGCGATCTGATTGGGAATTCTACTGCCTCTAGTAAGGGGACACGACCCCAATGGCAGGGGAGGCATTTATTTTTTGACCTGTCAGGGTACTTACCAAGGCCGAGATGCTGAGAGCGGCTCCTCTTGCAGCTAAGCGCACTCTACCCCTGGAAGTGGTACAGAGGGTACAGGGCAAAAAGAGCCACGAGTCACCAGCAGGTTAGATGGGACTTGAGTGATGATCACAGGTAGAGCTGGTACACTGAGCAGTGGTAGGCTTGGCACCAATCTGGAGGTAGAGACTGGAGATGAGTCCTTTGGAGAAAGCCGGGGGTCAAACGCAGGTAATCCAATAGAAGCAAGTCCTTAGTACTAGCCAAGGTCATACACAGGAAGTCAGGCAGGTGAGGCAGGAGAGAGTCCTTAAACAGGCCGAGGTCAAACACAGAAGGCAGGTAGAGCAGAGGAGTCCTTTAGGCAAGCGGGGGTCAAAGTACTAGAGAAGATCAGAGCAGGTCAGGGTAGGTAATCACAGGATAGCAGAGTACTTGAGGCAGGAACACAGGAAGCTGAGAGACAAACCAGCAATTAGACAAGGGGCTGAGCACCCTTTTATAGGCCAGCAAGGAGGTGTCACGTTATGCGCTCTCCAATGCGCACGTGCCCGAGCCGTCACACTGTATCACGCACCCATATGCGCCGTTCCGCTGTATCAAGCATCCGCATGCGCAGAGCGCCATTCTACCGCGCATGCGCACGGGAAAGTGCCGATACAAGTCCAGCTTCTGCTATTTCTCTGACATGACCTCCTATTCCCAACAATACAATCAGATCGTTGCGATTATGAAACACTGCCTCCCTGTTTTATACACAGATAAAACCTTGCATGAAATTTTGAAACAGGGGTGCATTTTTTCTAGTAGAAAAGCTCGCACTCTAGGTACAACGCTTTCTCCTTCCCTATTTTGTTCCCATAACCCCTCTTCCTCCAATTCATGGTTGGGGGTGGTGGGTTCCTATCCTTGTGGTTTTTCTACCTGCAAGCAGTGTAAAAGACACAGAAAAGTAAAACTGTTACTTTGTTTTCAACAGGCAAAACACATTTAATAAAAAATTATGTAAATTGCAATTCCAAAATGGTTGTCTATTTGATTGAATGTAGCATATGTAAGATGCTGTATGTGGGATGTACTATCTGCAATCTGCGTGTTAGGATATCAGAACATTACAACGACACTCTCAATAGTACAGTAATGCAAAAAATCTTTCCAACGTATCTAACACTTCAGAGAATTTCATGGTGACAAACTTGAGCAATTTTCCTTCTGTGGTTTAGAACATGTGTAAAAACCCATTAGAGGGGGAAACATACAAACATCCTGCTGCAGCGGGAGGTGTGGGGGATATATAAATTAATACTCAAGTTCCTAGTGGAATGAATAACAGAATGGATGTTAGCTTGTTTTTAAAGTAATAGATTCTGGCTTTGAAATGGTTAACATTCTTTCATTTCCACAACCCCTTTTCTCTTTTTTTCTCTCTGGCTTTACCAACCTCACATGTTTTTAATTGTGTTATTTGATTTTAATTAGGATGCACTGGCCCCTATTTGTTAGGGGACTGTATAGCTTTCTATATAAGCTTGATTTTATTATAATTCAGTATGCTATGAGGAAGGCTACGGCCGAAATGCGTTAGCATTTCAGATATAGCACTGCTTGTTGTGCTCCAATAAAAGTTTTAAAAGAAGAAGCATTTGTGTTGCCGGCATTTTTTTCTATTTGACGTTGGGATATAACAACCTGTGCACTGACATTCAGCTCATTATCCTTCCCTATGCAGTAGAGCTAGGGTGAGTTTTGTTGTTAAGATATAACTATCCTAAGTGAGCTTTGGCCTGATAAGCAACTGATAAGTCACGGACATACAAATTTTTCAGTAACAGCAGATCTTAGCTATAACTGCGCACCATCTATATACCACCATGAAATATAATTATTTTGTTGTTCTTTTTTTATTTCTTTTCACAATTATTTTTTGCAAGCCACTTTTTAGAAATGGAAAGGAAACACACAACAAGCTTCTTGTCATATCCTTTGATGGATTTCGTTGGAATTATGACCAAGATGTTGACACTCCACTACTGGATTACCTGGCTGAAATAGGTGTGAAAGCAAAACACATGACCCCACCATTTGTAACAATGACATCTCCATCTCATTTTACTACGATCACTGGTAAGTACTAAATCTTAGCTATTATTACTATTAAGCACAATTATAAAAAGTATTTGTGTGTAGGCAGGTGGCTGGGAACCATTTGCTGTGTCTACAGAGCACATCTGCTCCATCTCCCCAGCGATGTTGAGGAGTGATGCTGTGATTCTATGATCACTAAGGGCTAATTCACACAATATGCAGTGACAAATATGTTACTGCATTGTAAAATGTCTGTCACCATAAGTGAACACAGAAAACAATTGTTTCCTGTGTGTCCCATTCACACTGTAATACAACCTAGGGCAGGAACTGAAGGGTAGCACAGTGCATTGGGCTGCTTTACAGCACCATGATCAAAGTGTATGTTTTGTATATTTCAAATAAAGTTTGTACAAAACAAAAAAAAAGGGGGAGCTGTGTAATGCGCTAAATCATGCACCACACTGCCCCCTACCACAGCCGGTAACGGAAATTTGTTTTCTACTATGAGCTCCAAATGAAATCTTAAATGCAAACTTATGGAAGCCTGCGTCATATATTGACACAGAATTGTCACAAACTTTGGGCAGCCATCTTAGAAACAGGAGGGCTATATAAAGCTTGTACTGCATTACAAATGTGCCAATTGTTGGGAAGTAGAAAACGCAAGGACAGGAACCCGACTTGATAAGGACTGTTGGGTCTCGGCCCCAATTCTAGATTGGTAAGAAGTCGAGTTTTCCTCCAGCTATTGGTCAGAAACCAGCCTGTTGTGGAGCTGTATATTTTAGGGTGGGATTGCTATAAGCAAAGGGTCCCTGTACTTCAGCAACGTAATGAGGGCATGCTTGACATAATCTTCTTTGTATAAAAGCTGCATTTTTGTTCTTTGCTCAATTAGCTGTTACATGTGCTTTACTGTTTGAAGTAGATCTGAAGAAGGCCAGTTTCTACAGTGTATGCCTGTTTATTTGAAAAAAAATCCATCTTAAAGTGGGGTTCCACCCAAAAAACAAAACTACCTGTAAAAATTCTAAAAACAAAAACAAAAAAACATTTGGATATTTTTTTTTTTTCACTTACCTCTAAATGCCTGTTGCTAGGTGGTCCCTCGTAGTCTGCCTGTCCCTTAGCCTGGGTTGGTGACATCACTTCCTCCTCGGCACAGGAAGGGCTCCGCTCTGCTCCCTCCCTCCTGTCAATCATCTGGGACCCATTACAGGTCCCAGGTGATTGAGCGGCCAATCACGGCGAACGGCGCCGCTCGCGCATGCGCAGTGGGTGCCAGGCTGTGAAGCCACAGCCCGGCGCCCACAGTTGAAATGCCGGCGCCGACGAGCGGAGGGGGGAGACGAGCGGGGCTTCGATCCCCCGCACCGCTGGACCCAGGGACAGGTGAGTGTCCAATTAAAAGTCAGCAGCTGCAGTATTTGTAGCTGCTGACTTTTAATTTTTTTTTTTTTTTTGGACGGCCCCCCTGGGTGGAACTCCTCTTTAAAGAAACACCTGGCTTACTTCTCCTCTTTGTCTTGTCTACTGCCCCATGGTTACATCCTCCTATACATGGAACAGAGACTGTTTCCAGTTCAATTGTTTTCCATGTCGGAAGCCCCAGTGCTGTGGTCTTTGCTTCAGGGCTTTTGGTGCTGAAAATAAGGCAAATACCAATGTTTTTCTAAAGTGTCAAAGAACAACAGAATGTGCCTAACCCTAAGCCCCCCAAGGCTTAAACCAACTTTGGCAAAAAAGACGGCTGAGGCCAATAGACCATTTTGTCATAGTGAAGGATCAGGAGCTGGGGGGGGCGTGACTTCCGCTGACACAGGCAGATGTGATTAGCGGGAGCTCCGAGTTCAGCCTTCTGAGCCTCCGTCAGGATCCTGTGTAGTCCCTGCTACCGAGACTTTTAACCCGGCAAACGAACACCCTTGACGGCAGCATGAGCAGCAAACACGATCCGACAAGCAAGACGGCGGGCGAAGTCCTCCACAGACACGGAGCGGCGGAACATCAGCTCTGGAGATCCAGAAGCCTACCACGCCCCAGCCGCAGCCTGAGAAGGCAGAGAAGCGGGAGAAGCCGCCTAAACTGACACTGGAGCAGATGAATGCTCAGTTAATGGAGGCCATCCACTCAAGCAATGCAGCGCTGACAGGTAAAATGGATGAAATGAAAAATGACATAGGACTGATCAGACATAATATGCAGAGTATGAGAGATAGGATGGCAGAAGTGGAAAGTAGGATATCTATTTTGGAAGATGCAGTTAACCCTATGCCCAAAAAAATATTATCAGCAGAGAAGCAGATTGCTACATGGCAACAAAAAACAGACGATTTTGAGAATCGCATGCGCCGCAACAATTTAAGAATAGTCGGTTTACCGGAGAAAGCGGAGGGGTTTAACCTTGGGGACTTTATAGAAAAATGGTTGAAAAATGTATTTCCAGATATGGAGTTCTCAACAGCATTTGCAGTGGAAAGAGCACACAGGGTGCGGGCAGCAGTACCAAAGCCAGGGCTCCCTCCTAGACCTTTGCTGGCGTGACTATTGAACTGCAGAGACAGAGATGCGATTTTGAGGAAAGCAAGGCAAAGGGGGGAGATTCACTTTGAGAATAGTAAAGTGTCAATATTCTTCTCCCTAGAATTACAAAGCAAAGGGCCACTTTTTATGAGGTAAAACAGAGAATGAGAGAGGCAGGAATTGAATATTCTATGGCATACCCAGCACGGCTGAGAGTGGAGGAAGGAGGAAAGATTATGTACTTCAGTACAGCGGAACAAGCAAAAGACTGGATGCGGACTGTCTGTTTTTTTTTTTTTTTTTGAATGGAAGGGGATTTTTTTTTTTATTTTTCTTTTTTTTATGAATGGAAGGGGATTTTTTCTCTCCCCCTCATTCCTCGTCTTTGGTGGGTGGAGGGATATTTGATTTGCAGTGGTCTTTTTAAGAGGGAAAAAGGGAAAAGGGAAAGGGGAAGGGAATTGGGCTTTTTTTTTTTTTTTTTGAGTTTTTGCTTTTTTGGGAGCACGGTGTAGCAAGGAATAAATGAAATTAAAGGATAAGAGAACACAGGAGTGGAGTGAGAAGGAGGGGGAAGGAGGAGGGGGAGAGGAGGTAGGCACATTAAAGATTAAGCAGAGATTAAATAACACATTAAGGATTAAAAGGATGAACACAAATATACACAATAAGGGAAGAGGGAGTGTAGGGGGGACAGTGGGGGGAGGGGGGAATAGGTTATCATTGGGGGGGTAAGGGGTGGGGGGAGAGGTGGAGGGACAAGAGTAATACAAGAGGGGGATTAATAAACACAAGAGATATAGGGAAGTAAATAGTAGCGGGTAGGAGGGGTATAGGGAATAATCACATAAATGGGAAGAGATAAGGGAGAGAAAATAAATGGAAGATGTGGTGGGTTTTTTTTTTGTTTGTTTTTTTTTGCAGTTTCTTCTTCCTCCCCCTAACCTCAAAACCCTCCTAAAAGGAGAATAGGAGGGGGGGGTCGAGGAGTAGATAGGCTGAAATCGATACGAATTACCTATATAAGGGCAAAATGCACTATGTTGGTAATGCCCTAAAAAAAATTTATTGGGTGAATGGGGATGAGTGGATGAATGAATGGGGTAGGAGGGAGGGGTATGTAGGTAAGGGGAAGGTCATGGGGGAAAGAACGAGAAGTAGGAATTCTGGTGAAAAGAAGGGTAAAATAAAACAAAAAAAATAATGAATATGAGTAATAAGAGTAATCAATATACTTTTTTGTCATGGAACGTTAGAGGTATGGATACGCAATTAAAACGAACACAGGTGTTTACAGAAATTAGTAAGGTGCAAGCCAAAATAATTTGCATGCAAGAAACACATATGACTAAAGAAAGACTGGACTACTTAAAAAAGCCTTGGATACAGTGGGCAAGCCATTCATGCCACACAACATATTCAAGAGGGGTTTCCCTGATGGTGCACCGAGCGGTGACATGGGAGTGCATCAGGGTAAGGAGGGACCCGGAGGGGAGATATGTCTCTGTCTTTGCCCTGATGCACTCGCAGCCATTTGTAATTATGGGAATATATAATCCTCCACCTGCTACGATGGCAGTATTGAAGGAAGCAATGTTATTCATGTCAGAGTATCCAGAGGCATATGTTGTGTGCATGGGAGATTTCAATATGTGTTTAAACCCAAAGGTGGATAGGTTTGGGAGGAATATTTCAAGAGGAACAGTAGGGTCCAGGATGCTGGAAAAATTTATAAAAGAAGTTGGATGGGCTGATCTTTGGAGGTTTAGAAACACAGGAATCAGGGCTTATTCGTGGCATGCACCAGGAAGAGGTTGCATGTCTAGAATAGACCTGGCTCTGGGGAATGAGAAGTTGCTTCCAATACTACAAGCTGTCACTTATAGGCCTAAGGGAGTGTCTGACCACTCTGGGTTGACCTTTGAGTTAAAAATAGGGCACAGAGGAAGATGCCCGGGCTATAGGATTCAGACTCGATGGTTAACCCAGATTGGTTCAAATGACAGAATACCGGAGCAATTGGAAATGTACTTGGAGGCTCATGGAGATAGGAAAATGGGGGGCATGGCGTGGGATAGCTTTAAGGCATATATAAGAGGTATAGCAAGGTCCACAATATCATATATAAAGCGAGCCAATAGACAGGAAGAAGAGGAATTGGAGCAGGAGTGTGTACAAGCAGAAACTGAGTTTATAACCAAACCTTCAAACATAAATCAGATAAGATGGGCGGGATTAGCGCACCAGTATAAGAACCAACTAATAATTAATGCTAAACGTAAGAAGTTCCAGCAAAATCAAAAAAACTTTGAGCAAGGGCATCAAGCTAATAGGATACTGAACTTTTATATAAAACAACAGACTCCATCTTTGGCGATTTCAGAAGTGAGAAATGGGGAGATGGTAAACACATTAGAGGAGATTCTCATGAGCTTTCAAAAATATTATATCAGTATGTATACATCAACATTGTCCCATACAGGAGAGGAGATAGAGGAATATCTGGATGATTTAAACTTCCTTAAATTAACAGAAGAGCAAAAGGGGAGCTGGAGAGGGATATAGAGGAAGGGGAAGTAAGAGAAGCCATCTTCTCTCTGGGGAAGGGTAAATCTCCAGGACCGGATGGCATACCGCTGGAATTGTACCAGCGATATGTGGAGATTATGGTACCGGCCCTAACTAAGATGTATAGAGAGATATTCCTTCAGGGAGAAATGTCACCCACCATGTATGAGGCAACAGTTATATTGATACCTAAACCTGATAAAGATAGAGCTGAATGTGCGTCATATAGACCAATATCATTATTGAACATAGATTACAAAATCTTGGCAAAAATACTCGCCAAACGGCTTAATGAAGTAATCTTGTCCATTGTGGCAGATGATCAAACGGGATTTATGCCAGGGAAGTCTACATCAATCAACATTAGAAGAACCCAATTTATGGTACAGATGAGGGAGTTTGTTCCGGAGTCAAGTGCCTTGGCCTCGCTGGATACGGCCAGGGCATTTGACTTCGTAGAATGGGAATTCTTACAGACAGTATTGAAAAAAAATGGATTTGGGGAAAAATTTAGAAAATGGGTAAAAATAATTTACAAACAACCATGCTCAAGCCTACTAATAAATGGGACACTATCTTCTACAATAAAATTATATAGGGGAATGAGACAGGGGTGCCCATTGTCCCCCCAGCTATTTGCCTTGGTAATTGAGGCACTGGCAAATAGATTTAGGCAATCAAAAAAGTATAAAGGGATTAAAGTGGGGGGAAAAGTAGAACATATAGGTTTATATGCTGATGATATCATATTATACATGGGGGACGGGTATATCTCATTGCAAATAATAGAAACATACGGGATATTTTCAGGAGTCAATATAAATTGGCAGAAATCTGCATTGATGCTGCTTGGAACAGGGAATGTAATGAGAGCCCAGACCCCATTAAAAATAGTCGAAGCATTTAAATACTTAGGAATAAATATTACGTTAGATCCTGAGGAAGCCCTGAAAGTTAATATAATCCCCCTGGTAGAATTTGTTAAGAGAAAACTGGCAATATGGATAAAATTACCAATATCAATGGCGGGTAGAATCCAGCTGATTAGATCTATTATTATGCCTAAGTGCCTGTATCTTTTTGCACATTCCCCGGTAAAAATACCAAAACAGATATTTAAAGACCTGAACTCACAGATAACCAGATTCATTTGGGCATATGGTAGAAGCAAATTAAAACTTAATAAGTTACAAAGACCTAAAAATGCAGCAGGGTTGGCCCTGCCGGATTTATATTTATATTATCTGGCTGGGCAACTGAAGCATTTGAGATCCTGGGTAGGACAGGAAAAAAAAACAAGAATTGAGGAGTACTTATTAAGTAAGATGCAAGTAGAAAACCTCATGGTAGGACTAGAGATAAAAGATCTGAGGAGGGTGGGAGTAAGAATTCCCCTGCTAAAATTAGCCAGAGCAGTCTGGAGGGAGGCAAGGAGGCTAACTGGCTTTGTTGATATCCCACCAGAGACTGCTTTGTGGAATAACCCAGCATTTGAGCATCTGGAAAAATTTGAGGGTAGTAAATTCTGGAAACAGAAAGAGGTGATAAGTATTGGACAAGTGTATGAAAGAAACATAATAGTACCATACGAAAAGTTATGTAAACGATATCATTTATCAAGTAAACAGTTTTTTAGATACCTTCAGCTTAGACAAGTGCTACAGATACAGTTTAGATGAAAGGAATTAAAAATATCTAAATATCCTCTTATAGGCATTTTGAGATTACATGGACCAAAGGGGTTAGTAGCCAAACTTTATTCACATCTGTTGCAGAGTAAAATAGGAGGGGAACCAATGGAAATAAGGAGTAAATGGCAAGCAGCTATACCAGACATGAGTGACCAGGAATGGGACGAAGTATGCTCCTCCCATTTGAAAGTATCCCCAGCAATGAATAATAGGATAATTCAGTTAAATATTGTATATCAGACTTATTTGGCCCCGAATAGGTTGTATAAAATGGGGAGGATGAGTGAACCAAAGTGCACAAGATGTGGGCAAGAAGGGGCGGACTTCCTTCACATAATGTGGCACTGTGTCAACATAGAAAGATATTGGCAACAGGTGATCAGGAAAATAGGAAAAGTGTTAAATGAACCAATTATGGCCACAATTGAACTCTGTTTGTTGGGAATAAGAAGGGAGAAGAGAGGTAGCAGTAAATATAATAGGATGTTCCTGCAGGAAGTATTATTTCTCGCAAGAAAACAAATAATAGAGAAATGGATACAGCCGAACCCACCGACTGTGACCCAGTGGGTGAGAGCAGTAAATCAGGTTTTACCATATGAAAGAATAATGTATGAACAAAGGGGTAATCTGCAGAGATATGAGAATATATGGGCAAAGTGGAATAGATCATGTGTTACATTGGATGTAGGAATACCTGAAAATGAAGTATAGAGTGATCATGGAGAGAGTGGAGGAGAAAGAATGGGGTGATTGATAGGAGAGAATGTAAATGTAAAGGAAATATATGAAGAAATGTATAAGGAAATAATATTGTTAAATTATGTGGATTCATTTGTACAAAATTTGTAATAAAGAGGATTGAAAAAAAAAAGAATCAGGAGCTGCCCATGGAGTTGTGAAGCCCCAATTAGAGGGCAACCACAAGTTGACCTATTTACATTGTATTTCAATATTTTAAGGTGAGCATGTAGGCAGGTAACCTACTGTAAATAAGGTTAGCATATATCTGCCCAGGTCAGAGGGAAGGAGTTAATATTTTGCGTCGGCATTTGCTGGGGTCCAGCTTACCTCCCATGTTCTATAAAAGTGAAGAGGTCCGTATTCTAAGAGACTTTACCTGTGCAGGTAACCTGGGGCAGACACAGTTAGGTTAGCCACAGTTAGCCAAACCTTTCCAGAGTGCGAACTGTGAGAGCTACATTGCATTCCAGCAAGTGCACAGATTGCTTCCCAGTGGGCTGTGGACAGGCCACAAATTAAAAATGACTGTTTTCCACCACAAATTGTAGAAACAAACCTCTGGTAAGGAGGAAAAACTGTGACATGTGCTGTAGCTAAGCATCCTTTATGTTCACTGATGCCAATAAAAACTCCCTGACAAAAAGTAACTACCACTGTATGCACAGATTCCATTCGAAACCTCTGTACCTGGAGAAACCTGCTGAGATATATGTGAGATGGAATATGGAGTGAACATCGACGTTTGGCTTTGGAACCATAAAATAATTTGAATAAAAAACACAATCTTTCTCTTTGATACAGAAGATGATCTACAGCCTACAAAAGTAACAACCTTCTTTGTTGATTCATAGAACTGTTTGAAAGCCTTAAGTGTGGAGGGGGAAAACTTTGGAATTCCAACCTGTACAGCAGACCCATTTGTCCACCACCTCCCCTGCCATATCTCTGCAAAAGCCGGCCTACGTCCCCCCACCCGAACTAGTGGGGTTGACCCTTCATTAGGAGGGGGCCTTAGAGTCCCCTTTTGCTGGCTTGGAGACCCAGGATTTTTTAGGGAACTGGGACTGAAGTTTCACCCTGGAAAGCTGAGTCCTGCAAGTGGTGAAAGGAATGTCTCATGGAGACAGAGGGAACAGTTAACCTCTGAGTCATGCCCAAAGTCTTCTGGAAATACTTTTTCAAATCTGGGCCAAAAAAAAACCTTCTCTATGAAAAGAAGAACTTGCCAAAAGCTTCTTGCAAGGCAAGTGTTGCAGACCAACACTTTAACTGAAGAATCCTGCGCATGTGTACCAACAAAAGCCCTAAGCGAAAATATGCAGGATGGAGTCCTTCAAGGCATCCACAACAAAACATAGAGCCGGAGGATCCACCAGATGCTCTCCCAAGTCAGCATCACTGCCTACTGACTCCAAAATCCTGGACAGATGCCTTAGTTCAGTCTTTAGGCTCTGGCAAACTCCAATAGCCACAACCACGGGCTACAAGGTTACAGGCGCAAGATGCTTTAGGCAAGGTTTACAACCACTTGTCAGAAGCATCTTTAAAAACTGAGACATTTTCCACTGGGTACCTATGATTTTTAGTGAGATAAAAGACCAATGCATCTATAGAGGACTCCACTTCTTAATGAACTCCTCCTCCACAGCATACTTCTGAACAAATCTCTTTGGATCAGGGTGAGATAAAATCACATATACAAATGCCTCCATTTGTGCGGTGCCCAGCTCACACTAGGGAGTGTGCCAGAGAGCTGCTGCTCTATCCCCACTGAGGCAGACAAAAAACCCATCCTTATTGACATAGGGGCCAGATGCACATGCATCCTAGGTAGTGAGAATACCTGATAAGGGAAGAGGTTTAAAGTCACTGGAAACCCAAATCCCCAGGGGAAGCTGTAGTGGGGGACATGTCTAGGATCCTTCTGACCTAACAGAGGTACCTGTAAACCCTCTTCCCCCCCATATTTTCACCTCTCCGCCATCTAAGAGACATATGACCTGCTGAACCAGACAACTGGAATTGGGCTAACCTAGCAATCCCAATCAGGCTTAAGATTCCGTGCAAAAGCAACAGTGCACTGGTACCCTCAGAGACAACACCCCCCCCCCAATATGCGTGCTTACGTGACCTAGACATAACAAAAGGTCCCCCTAGCTGAAGTACCAGTGTACCCAGCAGTATAGGCTGCAAGCGCTTCTGCCTCTGTCTGTGCACCTCTGTTCGCCTTTCCCCACGTGTCTAAATCAGGAAATTCGTGCCAACAATATGGCTTCCTCTCCTCCATTTGCCAATGGCATCATATCTTGTGCGCAATGCACGTGCACGAACAGCATGACCTGATTCCGCCGCTGAGGGGGGCACATGCTGCTCTCACCCCTCTCCCATATGCCTAATCATGTAGTGTGATTGCAGAGACACATGCAAGGACGGCGAGTCCAAATACTGCACCGGCCCCTGCACTGCTAGCTCAAGGAGAAAGAACTTACACAGTATTATAATCACACACAGCTAAGAGGCTATCAGGGACCATAAATCAGGCACGAGACAGAAGTATAGTTAAATCACACTTGTTTAATAATAATAAAAATAAGGTAAACAGAGTAAGCGTAGTCAAAACAAGCCAGAGTTCAGTAACCGGATCGGGTAGTCAGCCAAGCAAATGTCAGAGAGCCAGAGATAAACATAGTAGTACAGCAAGCAGGATCAGGAGCCAGAAGGAACATCAGCCGAGCAAGTCTTCAACAGGAACGCAGGAGAAAGTCTCTGTGATGTTGACAAAGGCGAAGGCAGAGATCAAGTCAGCTGGACAACTTTAAGTAGGCAGGACTGACGAGCAGAATCAACAACAGCTGGGTAACTGTGGAGAGAGATGGGAGCTGGCAATTAGCTGACAGCTGAGCGGCCAGCTCAGAGAAGGAAGGGCTGAGCCCAGCCCTGACAGTACCCGCTCAACGACCCCTCCCGCTCGGAGGACCACCAGGCTTGAGGGGAAAACGTCTATGGAAATCAGGGGAAATCAGGACAGGGGCATGTACATCCGAGGATGAGACCCAAGAGCGTTCCTCCGGACCCCTTCCAATGCACCAGGTACTGTATGCGCCCACGGAACCTACGGGAGTCAACAATCGATTGTACTTCATACTCCTCATGGTTCTCAACCTGTATAGGGTGAGGACGTGGCACCGAGGTGGTAAAGCGATTGCAGACCAAAGGTTTCAATAAGGAGACAGGAAACACATTTGAGATGCGCATACTAGGAGGAAGGTCCAAGACGTAAGCCACTGGGTTAATCCTGCAAAGGATACGGAAAGGCCCAATAAACCGAGGAGCGAACTTCAAAGATGCAATATGAAGTCGGAGGTTGCGAGACGACAGCCAGACTCTGTCCCCAACCTAGGAGGTAGGTGCAGGCAGGCGTCTGCACTCAGCATGGAGTCTGTATTTATGGTTAGCATGTTGCAAAGCCTCCTGAACTTGTGCCCAAGTGGAACGAAGACCATGGAGAATTGCTCCAAGGACTGATTGGCTCGTTCTGCGGCCCCATTAGACTGTGGGTGATACGCAGAGGAGAAAGCAAGCTGAATTCCCAACTGTGCACAAAAGGTTCGACAGAACCGGGAGACAAACTGACTACCCCTGTCCAAGACAATCACCTTGGGTAGCCCGTGTAAACGAAAGATCTCCCGAGCAAAAACGGAAGCCAGTTTCTTAGAAGTGGGCAACTTCATAAGTGGAATACAATGACACATCTTTGAGAACCGGTCAACCACCATAAGGATAACAGTGTTGCCTTGGGAGTTGGGTAACTCCACAATGAAATCCATAGACAGGTGGGTCCAGGGCCTCTCTCCATTGGGTATGGGTTGTAGGAGGCCCACAAAGTCAGGCTAACTCAAGACAACAGGTTTTTGCGTCTCCCAAAGAGGGTTTGCCCAGGCCAAGGCTCTCTCAAAAAGCAAAGATATCACGAAACCTACTTTGCTTCTGTCCGTGGGAAACATCTGGGGCAGCATCTCAAAGTAAATCTCAACCTGGTTGAGAAACCCTCTGCATTGAACTGGATCGCCCCCAAATTGCTGGGGAAGCGGAGCGGAACCAGACATACCTCTAATAGGGGGTGCCTGCACAGAGACAGAGTTCAGTAACCGGATCGGGTAGTCAGCCAAGCAAATGTCAGAGAGCCAGAGATAAACGTAGTAGTACAGCAACCAGGATCAGGAGCCAGAAGAAACATCAGCTGAGCAAGTCTTCAACAGGAACGCAGGAGAAACTCTCTGTGATGTTGACAAAGGCGAAGGCAGAGATCAAGTGAGCTGGACAACTTTAAGTAGGCAGGATTGACGAGCAGAATCAACAACAGCTGGGTAACTGTGGAGAGAGATGGGAGCTGGCAATTAGCCGACAGCTTAGCGGCCAGCTCAGAGAAGGAAGGGCTGAGCCCAGCCCTGACAGAGGCTTAAAATAAAAATGTACAGAATGGTGAAAAAAAACCAATATCCAGCCAAACAAGCTGGCTGTGCCTCAAACGGGCCTTCAGGGACTCCAACTGTGATTCACTTCCCTGGACTCATATAACATCCTACCGGAAAAAACCTTGTCCGAACCCACTGCACAAGGTTATATATAGGCAGGGTCCAGTGCTGTTAACAAAATTATAGGTCATACCCACGTCATGTCCCCTTTCTTCAGTGCAGGGTATGGGTAGCACTCTGCTGAACAATGAAAGTCATATGAAAAGATCTAGAAACCAACCAGTCTGAGTCTTAAAACTGTTTAGAAAATCTGCCCCTGTAGTATTGAGAAGTACAGCAGTGACCATCACCTTCAGAAAAAAACACAGGGCCTTCCTGTATGGGAGGGGTTATGTAGGAGGGAACTTGCTGTCATTTGCCAGTGTCCAATCACCTGTAGGTGGTACATAACCCTGTGAGCAAGAAATAATAGAGCTGCTCTGTGTCCTGTGATATTCAATAGAGAAAGCTAGTTTTGTTGTTGTGTCTTTTAATGGGCTATTCCCAGTGCTTTTTTTTAGCGGGAACGTGGGGGGACGCAGTTCCGGCACCTCCTGCACTGAATGTATGTAATGGCAAAGGGTGCTGGGGTGTGCTGGAGGCTAGGAGATCTATTGTTGATGGGAGGAATCTACTGTTGAGGGAAGGGTCTATTGTTGTTGGCTGCTGGAGGGTCTATTGATGCTGGCTGCTGGGGGATCTATCATTGCTGGGAGCCAATTGTTGCTGGGAGGGATAGATGATGAGAGAGGGGTTTGATGTTGTTGGCTGCTGGAGGGTCTATTGATGCTGGCTGCTGGGAGATCTGTTGTTGCTGACAGGGGTCTATTGTTTCTGGGGTGGATCTGTTGTTACTGGGGTGTCATTTTGTTGCACAGGGTCTATTGTTGTTGGGGAGGATCTACTGTTGAAGGGGGGTTGTATATTTCAATGCTTATAAATAAAATCTATACAAATTACTTAGCACCACAAAATGATACTTGGTTCTGTATTCACTGGAAGGTAGGTAGAGGGTGGAACCAAGGGACAATGCTCAGAGTTGGATAGGAGGCGAAGACAAGGGGTGACTTGAAAAGGGGAGTTCCTGAACCTATTCACTGAGAAAAAAAGCTCTGGCTATTCCTTTTCATCTTGGTATTGTTGGCTGGAGCTCTGCTTTGCCTCCCTTTTAACCTTAAAGGATATCTAAACCCAAGAGCAAAAATTTTAAATATTGCTTTTTCCTAATTCATAGTTGTAGTGATTGCAATAGATTTCTTTTTTCAGGATGAAAACATGTCAATCAAAAACAGAATATGTCTGTTGATCTGGCCAGAAATGCAGTGCCCTTGTTACTTCCTGTGAGCTGAACTGAAAGAACAAATATATCATATATTCTTTCTGTAAACTACTAATACCCCCAACCCCCCATGTAATAGTGAGTAAGACATGCATTAACTATGGCTTCCTCCATAGATACAGAATAAGAGAGTATAGCCATCCTAAGTCAAGTAGTGTATTTTTTGCCATTTGTTTCATTTAAACCTTGCATCTGCTTAAGTGCATGTCTACTTTTCAATGTACAATTAATGTATGCAAATCTATGCAATCTTAATACTAATTATACAAGATTGGTTGTGTGATGGGTCATAACATGAATGTCTGCTCTATTGGACATACAGTGCCTTGCAAAAGTATTCACCCCCCCCCCCCCCCCCTGGCTTTTTACCTATTTTGTTACATTACAGCCTTTAGTTCAATGATTTTTTTAATCTGAATTATATGTGATGAACACACATACATACACACACACACACACACACACACACACACACACACACACACACAATAGTCTAAGTTGGTGAAGTAAAATTAGAAAAATATATACATAAAACTATTTTTCAGAAATAAAAATTGGATAATTGGCATGTGCGTATGCATTCACCCTCTTTGTTATGAAGCCCATAAAAAGCTCTGGTGCAACCAATTACCTTCAGAAGTCACATAATTAGTGAAATGATGTCCACCTGTGTGCAAGCTAAGTGTCACATGATCTGTCATTACATATACACACCTTTTTGAAAGGCCCCAGAGGCTGCAACACCTAAGCAAGAGGCACCACTAACCAAACACTGCCATGAAGACCAAGGAACTCTCCAAACAAGTAAGGGACAATGTTGTTGAGAAGTACAAGTCAGGGTTAGGTTATAAAAAAAATATCCAAATCTTTGATGATTCCCTAGGAGCACCATCAAATATATCATAACCAAATGCAAAGAACATGGCACAACAGCAAACCTGCCAAAAGACGTCCGCACACCAAAACTCATGGACGGGGCAAGGAGGGCATTAATCAGAGAGACAGCGCAGAGAACTAAGGTAACCCTGGAGGAGCTGCAGAGTTCCACAGCAGAGACTGGAGTAATTGTACATAGGCAGAGTGGGCAGAGTGGCAGAGTGGCCAGAAGAAAGCTATTACTTTTCGCAAAAAACAAAATTACATGTTTTGAGTTTGTGAAAAGGCATGTGGGAGACTCCCAAAATGAATGGAGGAAGGTCCTCTGGTCTGATGAGACTAAAATGGAACTTTTTGGTCATCAAAGAAAACGCTATGGCTGGCGGAAACCCAACACATCACATCACCCAAAGAACACCATCCCCACAGAGAAACATGGGGGTGGCAGCATCATTCTGTGGGGATGTTTTTCAGCAGTCGGAACAGGGAAACTGGTCAGAGTTGAGGGAAAGATAGATGATGCCAAATACAGGGATATTCTTGAGCAAAACCTGTACCACTCTGTGTGTGATTTGAGGCTAGGACAGAGGTTCACTTTCCAGCAGAACAATGCTAAAGCAACACTTGAGTGGTTTAAAGGGAAGCATGTAAATGTGTTGGAATGGCCTATTCAAAGCCCAGACCCCAATCCAATAGAAAATCTGTGGTCAGAATTAAATTTGCTGTTCACAAGCGCAAACCATCCAGCTTGAAGCAGCTGGAGCAGTTTTGCAAGGAAGAATGGGCAAAAATCCCAGTGGTAAGATGTGGCAAGTGCATAGAGACTTATCCAAAGCAGCTTTGGAGCTGTGATAGCCGCAAAAGGTGGCTCTACAAAGTATTGACTTTAGGGGTGTGAATAATTATGCACATTGACTTTTGCTGTTATTTTATCCTATTTGTTGTTTGCTTCACAATAATAAAAAAAATCTTCAAAGTTGTGGGCATGTTCTGTAAATTAAATGATGCAAATCCTCAAACAATCCATGTTAATTCCAGGTTGTGAGGCAACAAAACATGAAAAATGCCAAGGGGGTGAATACTTTTGCAAGGTATTATAATAAGCCATATTTGCAGTTGGTTATATTTTCCAAATTCTGGAATGATTATATCCCGGGGGAATATACACATTATATGTTAGGCATAATATGAATGTGGTGATTTTTCTTTAATATTCTAACCTATCAGCTTTGGGAATAAAATATATTTTTGTTACTTTTTTTCATTAAGATTTTTTTTCAATAATTGTTGGCCATATCCTAAGCTTTCCTGTTATGTCTCTTGCATAATGTTTACTATTAAAGTTAGGTCAGTGTTTCTCAACCAGGGTTCCTGAAGTGACCCCCAGGGATTCCGCAGCGATCTACCTGTCAGTTGCAGACAACTTACAGGTAGACCGCTTGGACACATGCAAAGATATGCAGGGAAGCGTCTGGCATACTATTGGCTGTAGCACGCTGTTCACCACTGGCCCCTCCTATCCTCCTGTTAATCCCAGGTGCTCATATGTGACATCATCAGGGATGGACAGGATAGGAAGAGGGGCTGACAGGGAACAGCACGCCACTGGAGGAGCCTCTAAAGCCAGTAGAAGAAAAACAAAGTCGGTACTGTAGTGTGCCCAGCTGTGTCCCCCACACTTTGCCCAAGAGTCTGTCCCATGCAATGTTCCTTGTCCCATGTAATGTGCTTTGTCCCATGCAATGTGCCCTGTGTCATGTAATGTGCTTTGTCCCATGCAATGTGCCCTGTCCCATGCAATGTGCCCTGTCTCATGTAATGTGCATTGTACCATGCAATGTTCCCTGTCCCATATAATGTGTCCTGCTCCCAGGTAATGTGCCCTGCCTCCACGTAATGTGCCCTGCCTCCACGTAATGTGCCCTGCTCACACGTAATGTGCCCTGCTGCCATGTAATGTGCATTACCCTCATGTAACGTGCCCTGCTACCACGTAATATGCCCTGCTCCCACATAATGTGCCCTGCCCTCATGTAATGTGCCCTGCTTCCCCCTCATGTAGTGCGCCCTCCTGAGCCCAGAATAGAGCATTTCTGCAAAAAAAAAAAAGCACAAGTTTCACATTAACTGCTTCAGCCCCGGAAGATTTTACCCCCTTCCTGACCAGAGCACTTTTTGCGATTCGGCACTGCGTCGCTTTAACTGACAATTGCGCAGGCGTGCGACGTTGCACCTAAACAAAACTGACGTCAAATAGAGCTTTCTTTTGGTGGTATTTGATCACCTCTGTAGTTTTTATTTTTTGCGCTTTAAATAAAAAACGAGAGTCAATTTTGAAAAAAACACAATATGTTTTATTTTTTGCTATAATAAATATCCCCCAAAAATATATAAAAAAATTATTTTTTTCCTCAGTTAAGGCTGATATGTATTCTTCTACATATTTTTGGTAAATAAAACCGCAATAAGCGTATATTGATTGGTTTGCGCAAAAGTTATAGAGTCATAGAGTCTACAAAATAGGGCATAGTTTTATGGCATTTTTATTATTTTTTTTTTTTTACTAGTAATGGCGACGATCTGTGATTTTTATTGGGACTGCGACATTATGGCGGACACGTCGGACAATTTTGACACTTTTTTAGACCATTGGCATTTATACAGCGATCAGTGCTATAAAAATGCATTGATTGCTTAAAAATTTCACTGGCAGGGAAGGGGTTAACACTAGGGGGCGATCAAGGGGTTTATTGTCAGCAAGTGGTTAAATTGGTACATTTTAATGTTTATTTTTTATTTAATGTTATTATTATAAATAATATTTGGTGTTATCAACAGCTCGCTGATCAATGTTCAGTGAGCTGTAGACGTGAATGTGAACATTATTTCAGGGGTTCCACGAGATCCCAAACTTTTTGCCAGGGATTTCTAGAAGGTAAAAATGTTGAGAAACACTGGTCTAGGTAATCCTTGTGTTTTTTTTTTCTGTTTTTTTGTTTTTTCATTTTAAGGTTACACCTTACCTTTTAGTAACTTGAGATCATATTGTCATAGGGGAGCAAATTCTCATTCCCCAGTTTCAAGGACAGTCCATGTTCTTCCATAACTGGTCTCTCATTTAGCGGCCACCAGAAAGCTCTCAACAGTTTCCTCGGCCAGGGTTCTCTCTGTGGTTACCACACCCTCTGAACCCTGGGTTAAGCTCAAAATTCCAGATTTACTATTGTCTTTCGAGGCTGTAGGGTCTCCCTGGGATGTCTCAATTCAATAGTCAATTCAAAAGGGGAAGCACAGCCCTCCTAGGGAGAAGGTGGCAGGAAGGGGAGTCATCAGCAAGGCCCCAGTCCATACCTGGAATACAGTCCTATTTAGCCTCATGGGTCTCTTCATTGTCAACATTTTAAACAGTTGACCATCTTTCTCTCCTTTAACAGTACCACTAGAGTGGTAGCTCCTCCTTCCTGGCAGTTTTGTCTAATAGGGCTCTTGGATCCTGTTTGTGATGCCATGTTTTATGTAATAGGACCACATGTAGTGTGCAATTTACTTGTTCCCTACTAGCTCAGGCAACCCACAAGCCACTTGTGGTTCTCTAGCAGTAGACCCACCAAAGTTAATTTGGCTACCTGGAGGAAATGTACATATCTCATCTCTTAGGAACTCTGTGGGCAACTCATTTTGGCCTGATCAGAACCCAGGAACTCACCAGGCTCCTTGAAGAGGAGCTCCAAGCTCCCCCCAAAAAAATTAAAAATACAAATTCTGTAGAAGCTGACTTTTAATATAAAGACACTTACCTGTCCAGGAATCCAGCGATGTCTTCGTCCAAGCCAATTCTTCAATCAGCTTCAGGTGCAGGCACCTGCATCTCAAGCAAGGGACACAGGCATTGAAGCCATGTGGCTTCACAGCCGATATCCTTCTGCTCATGTGCAAGCCGCACTGCACCTTGAGAATGACCACGTAGTCTTCTGGGACCTGTGATGTGTCCCAGAAGACTGCAGGGAAAGGAGGGGGGCCTAACTTCTGGTTAAGAGCACATGTGACTGGAATTGGGAGCAGATACCTGTCAAGACCAGGTACCCGCTCCCCCCTCCCCCCCAAAAAGTACCAAATGTGGCAGTGGAGGGGGAAGAATGCAAACAAGCGGAACTTCCCCTTTTGGATGAATTTCAGCTTTACCAAGATGTTTGTCATTTCTGAAGATTGTTATATAAACGATCAGCCATATACAATGGAATATAATGGTAGCACCTTACGTAAACAGGTTGCCACAGATTTGTAATAAAGTAAGGAAGAGACATTCCTTGTCACAGCATTGGAGGGTTTCCACCTCTTTGTGAGGGGGCTCCATTCCCATTGGCTGTATATACACTTGCCACAACACTCAAGAGTGTCAGGGAACATCCCAAATGGGTCCCATACTAGTACTTTTACTAGTGCACCAAGGTCCTGTGGGGTCATATCGTGGCTCCCTGTGGAGACTTAGGAATAGGCCTTATGCACATTGGTGTAAAAACTGACACGTTTTTCGCCTCTGAATGTAGCTCCATATTTGTGCTCTAAATTTCTGTGTAAAAAAAAAAAAGCCCCAAACTTGCTTTCCCAGAGAAGCAAATTTGTGAACGTGCATAAGCGCACATAAATGTGCATAAGCATGCACACATGCATTCTAATGGCTGGAATAAGTGAATATTCTAGCCAATGGAACAAGTTTATGTGCATATGCTTCTTAACACCATAGATCTGTAAATGCACATAAAAATACAGCATACATAGGACTATTTTACTACACCCATGTACATGAGGCCATAGGGCCCTTCCTCCCACTGCCTAGGTTTCATGAACTTTCAGAATATCATGTCGGGATATCATGTTACTCTGGCTTTTAGGAAGTTTACTTCAGGGGTTGCTGTGATAACACAAAGAGGTGACTCTATTCAAACTGTACAGTTGCTAATTCTTTTGAGGAAGTCTGACTGAAACACAATGCGTCAAGCAGAGTTGGCTCTCAAGAGTAAGCTCTTGAACTTAACAGCTGCAGTAATTTCAGGGTGACTAGGTGGTGGGATGAATGCACAGGTGCCATTGCATGAAGTATTACAAGCTCTGTTTATTATTATTTTGAGGTCAATAAACGTTATTTTATATTGAGAGCATTAAATGGTCCTCTTATGTTTTTTGAAGAATTGCTGTATATGGTGAAGGCTGCATTAACAAGCAGGGAGATGTCTCACGAAAAGGAGGTTTCTGGGCATTGCCTTGCATTACACAAAGAAGAGTGAAGGAGGGCCTGGCTATAACATCTACAGTGCCTCGAAAAAGTATTCATAGCCCTTGAAATTTTCCATATTTTGTCATGTTTATTGGCATTTTATGTGATAGACCAACACAAAGTGGCACATAATTGTGAAGTGGAAGGAAAATGATAAATGTTTTTCAAATTTGTTTACAAATACATATGTGAAAAGTGTGGAGGGCATTTGTATTCAGCCCCCCTGAGTCAATACTTTGTAGAACCACCTTTCTCTGCAATTACAGCTGCAAGTCTTTTTGGGGATGTCTCTACCAGCTTTGCACATCTAGAGAGCAGGGCCGTAGATAAAAAATTTTCCTGGGACATCTGTTAGTAAAGCAAATAGTAAACATGGATTTAGGCTTCAAAGTTTGGTTTCTAAAGAGGTCCGTCTGTAATGCTGTTTACAAAGGGGCTCTTCTTTATATTTAGGGCTGAGCTGCTGGCTAATTGGGATGTCTTAACCATGTTAAGTATGTAACTCTTAACTCTGTATCTCTTAACTATGTAAGAGAGAGCTGCTTTGCCTCTGTGTGTCTCCAGGCTTTGCTGCTGCTTCCAGGTGGCTTTCCCTTAACAACTAATCTCTCCCCTGGCTTGCACTCCTCATGCCCCACCTAGTTTTGTTCACAGCACTCTCTGCTGGAGTCTTCTCTCTCCACCCAACATGTCCTGTACTGCAGGTCACCTGCTCCCCAGTTCCTGCTGGCTCTCTCTCTGCATGCTCCTGCTTGTGAATCTTATCAATAACTTCTACTTTCTCCTTGCATTGGGTTAGGGCCAAATCAGGCTGCCATTGCAGTGAATCAGTTATCCTCTCCACTGTCCTACCAGCAGGGCCACCATTAGAAATCATGGGGCCCAGTACAGACTGCGGCTAAGCCCCAGTCTTAAATTTGCATCACTGCCATGGAAAATTTGACACAGCGGAACAAGTTGACTATTAAACTTGGCCATTCGAGTCAATAGAGCCATGTCACAACTGTGAGCCAAACCTTTTTGTTTGTGGTTGCTGTGCATTATCACCATTTTACGCTGCCACTTGGCATGGAAAACAGGCATTCAGGGGACAACAGGGTCACCTCCTGAACACCCGACAGCAGCTGCACTCTGAAAAGTCATCCACTGCGGATCATTTTTCAGAGCATTGGATAGTGTGAACCCAGCCTAATAAGAAAAAAAAGAATGAACACCACTCCTGGTTGATTCACACCAATCTACCCTTCACATTCACTGGGTGCTGGCAACCACAGGAAAGAAATTTGCACAATTCCCCCCCATCAACACAGTCAGTGACAAGGCAGTGATTAGCGCTAGCAGCTATAGCAGCCGCTTGCGATAATTGCAGGAGAATCCGGCAGGCTGGTTGTACCAAAGTTGATCGATCGATCAGCTTGGTACATTCAGCATGCCCACTAATGGGTCCTGCTGAACCGGCCGAGATTCAAACTGTGTATGGCCGGCCTTACTTTCAATGACAATGGTAAACAGGACAAATAGAGAGGACAAGTTTCCCTAATGGGGACACAGACAGCAATAAAAACCTGACAAGCGTTCTAATCCCTCTGCACTCCATCCAAAATGAAAAAAAAATAAGTTTTGCCTTTAGTTATACTTTAATATACAGAAAGCCCTTAAAAATACACATGAAAGTAGGGGAGAAAACTGTGGATACGTTTCATGTAACACGTTGTGTTATGAGTAAGTGCTAGTTCAGCATGAAAAGTATCAGCAATTTTTTCCCATACTTTCAGTGTGATTGATGTATTTTTAAGGACTTTTTTTTTATATTTGAGGTGCTTACTGGAGTGTAGCCATCCAGGCTAGTAACCATAGGTGTGCGCAGCCTATTGCATTAGGGTGTGCACCTCAAAGCTCAAATACACATGCAGGTGTGCTACATACAGAGTGCAGGGTTTAGAGGGTGCTACGTACAGTGCAGGGTTCAGAGGGTGCTACGTACAGAGTGCAGGGTGTGCTATGTACAGAGTGCAGGATTTAGGGTGTACTATGTACAGAGTGCAGGGTTCAGGGTGTGCTATGTACAGAGTGCAGGGTTCAGTGTGTGCTATGTACAGAGTGCAGGGTTCAGTGTGTGCTATGTACAGAGTGCAGGGTTCAGGTTGTGCTATGTACAGAGTGCAGGGTTCAGGGTGTGCTATATACAAGGTGCAGGGTTCAGAGGGTGCTACATACAGAGTGCAGGGTTCAGAGTGTGCTACATACAGAGTGCAGGGTTCAGAGTGTGCTACATACATAGTGCAGGGTTCAGGGTGTGCTATGTACAGAGTGCAGCGTTTTGGAGTCCTACATGTCAGCTGAAATAAAACCCTGAGTAGTAGTATACAGTGCAAAAATTATCTGCGGCCATGAATAATACAGTCACGGAGCCAAGAAAAATGAAGTTCAAAAGCCAGTGCGGCTCTTCTGCGTGTTTCCAAACATGCGTGGAACTTTGTGCATCGGAATTGTGTACAACCGATCATAATTTACGACAACGGATTTTGTTGTCTGAAAATTTGAGATCCAGATCTCAAATTTTGTGTGACGGAAAATCCGATGGAAAATGTCCGATGGAGTCTACACACGGTGGGAATTTCTGAAACAAGCTCCCATCGAACATTTTCCGTCGGAAAATCCGACCGTGTATACGGGGCATAAGTGTACGCATTGGCAAAGGAAGCAGCAGCACCGCCCCCTGCTGCCTCCACGGGTAACTGAAGCTCATCGCAAATGCCTCCCTTCTTCCCTCCTGACATCATTTGGACCTCCCATGTACAGAACTGTTGTTCTATGCAGGCAGGCCGGAAACAAATGTATTTTGATCCGATATCCAGTGTCCTGCATGGACCCTGCCTGTCAGCAACATGGAGGAGAAGAGTGGTCTTCCCAGTGGCAGTGCTGCTCCTGCAGCTGACAGGCTACAGTAGCCTAGCTGCTGTGACATTGACTGACACTCTGGGGGTGGTTGGACCCCCCTAACTCCCCCTTGTCTACGCCCCTGCTACAGAGTGACATTTTTGCCCATTCAGACAGAGCAAAGCAAAAAGATCTGTCAGATTGGATGGAGAGCGTCTGTGAACAGCAATTTTCAAGTCTTGCCACAGATTCTCAATTGGATTTAGGTCTGGACTTTGAATGGGTCATTCTAACACATGAATATACTTTAATCTACACCATTCCATTGTAGCTCTGGCTGTATGTTTAGGGTCGTTGTCCTGCTGGAAGGTGAACCTCCACCCCAGTCTCAAGTCTTTTGCAGACTCTATCAGATTTTCTTCTAAGATTGCCCTGTATTTGGCTCTATCCATCTTCCCATCAACTCTAACCCGCTTCCCTATCCCTGCTGAAGAAAAGCATTCCCACAACATGATGCTGCCACCACCATGTTTCACAAGGGGATGGGGTGTTCAAGGTGATGTGCAGTGTTAGTTTTCCGCCACACATAGGGGGTCATTTACTATAACTCCAGGAAGTACTGGGCACTATGGCAAATAATAGAGCCCATTTTAGCCAAATAGAAACAAAACGGCGAATTTGCGCATGAAAATCAGCGATATACAGTGGCTTGCGAAAGTATTCGGCCCCCTTGAACTTTTCAACCTTTTGCCACATTTCAGGCTTCAAACATAAAGATATAAAATTTTAATTTTTTGTGAAGAATCACCAACAAGTGGGACACAATTGTGAAGTAGAACGAAATCTATTGGATATTTTAAACTTTTTTAGCAATTAAAAAACTGAAAAGTGGTGCGTGCAAAATTATTCGGCCCCCCCATACTTTCAGTGCAGAAAACTCACTCCAGAAGTTCAGCGAGGCTCTCTGAATGATCCAATGTTGTCCTAAATGACTGATGGTGATAAATAGAATCCACCTGTGTGTAATCAAGTTTCTGTATAAATGCACCTGCTCTGTGATAGTCTCAGGGTTCTGTTGAAAGCGCAGAGAGCATCATGAAGACCAAGGAACACACCAGGCAGGTCCGTAATACTGTTGTGGAGAAGTTTAAAGCCCGATTTGGATACAAAAAGATTTCCCAAGCTTTAAACATCCCAAGGAGCACTGTGCAAGCGATCATTTTGAAATGGAAGGAGTATCAGACCACTGCAAATCTACCAAGACCTGGCTGTCCCTCTAAACTTTCAGCTCAGACAAGGAGAAGACTGATCAGAGATGCAGCCAAGAGGCCCATGATCACTCTGGATGAACTGCAGAGAACTACAGCTGAGGTGGGAGAGTCTGTCCATAGGACAACAATCAGTCGTACACTGCACAAATCTGGCCTTTATGGAAGAGTGGCAAGAAGAAAGCCATTTCTCAAAGATATCCATAAAAAGTCTCGTCTAAAGTTTGCCACAAGCCACCTGGGAGACACACCAAACATGTGGAAGAAGGTGCTCTGGTCCGATGAAACCAAAATCAAACTTTTTGGCCACAATGCAAAACGATATGTTTGGCGTAAAAGCAACACAGCTCATCACCCTCAACACACCATCCCCACTGTCAAACATGGTGGTGGCAGCATCATGGTTTGGGCCTGCTTTTCTTCAGCAGGGACAGGGAAGATGGTTAAAATTGAGGGGAAGATGGATGCAGCCAAATACAGGACCATTCTGGATGAAAACCTGTTGGAGTCTGCAAAAGACCTGAAACTGGGACGGAGATTTATCTTCCAACAAGACAATGATCCCAAACATACAGCAAAATCTACAAAGGAATGGTTCACAAATAAACATATCCAGGTGTTAGAATGGCCAAGTCAAAGTCCAGACCTGAATCCAATCGAGAATCTGTGGAAAGAGCTGAAAACTGCTGTTCACAAACGCTCTCCATCCAACCTCACTGAGCTCGAGCTGTTTTGCAAGGAAGAATGGGCAAGAATTTCAGTCTCTCGATGTGCAAAACTGATAGAGACATACCCCGAGCGACTTGCAGCTGTAATCGCAGCAAAAGGTGGCTCTACAAAGTATTAACGCAAGGGGGCCAAATAATTTTGCACGCCCCACTTTTCATTTTTTTATTAGTTAAAAAAGTTTCAAAAATCCAAAAGATTTCGTTCCACTTCACAATTGTGTCCCACTTGTTGGTGATTCTTCACAAAAAATAAAAATTTTATATCTTTATGTTTGAAGCCTGAAATGTGGCAAAAGGTTGAAGAGTTCAAGGGGGCCGAATACTTTCGCAAGCCACTGTAAGCAGGGAACAAACGTTTGTAAATTGTACATTGCCGCTCATTAGCGATTCCGCGTATATACAAATGCAAATTCTTATCAAGTTGTTATATAGCACTGTACTGTAGCCATGATCCATGTATGTGAAAGAAACATTTTTATCAGAGATGTGCTCTAGTTCCCGTGCATCTATTGATTTATATTGCAATTAGTATTCCTAGTTTTTTTTCCTTCTTTTGCTAAGAAATGCAGTTCTGAATGATTATTACATAGTAATGTCTGCTATTCTGTAAAGTTACATGTATTAATCATTTAGGTTACCTATTTGTTGTATGTTGTTTTTTTCATGTTTTTGATTTATTATTTATTAATTTAGTTGACTATAAAGCAGTAATTATTTATGTTCATTCTTTAATAATACTACACTATTATGCAGGTCTTGTACTTAGCACAATGGCTTAGTGGTCTGCTTGGATATCTCCACACCACTTATGGTATGAGTTCAAACAACAGCCAACCCACCAGCTGTGTTTATTTTTTCAGTGCACAAGTGAATTAAAATAAACATACAAATAAATGTAAACTGCCCTTTAGCTAGTGTGTGGTGTTTGTAATGTCACATCATAATATAATTGAATACTTACATACCATTGCATGCATTTAAAGAGTTAATACAATAAAAACTTTCACATTAAAGTGCATTGGCTACTTGGCAATCACCTATTTTCACTAAATATATATACACGTATATTTGTGTTCCTTTGGCTAATTGGCATTCTCCTTTTCCCACCAATGCAATCTTTTAGGATTTTTCTGTGGGATTTGAACCCATGAGTCTTTCAATACCTGAATGTTTGAAGGTAGAGGTGCTAACTGCTAGCCTATTGGGCTGAGCACAATTATACATACAAAATACTTTTACAGTACTAGTGTTTGATGTGTTATATACTATACAATAAAGTTTATCAAATGTAAACTGCTTGTTAGCTAGTGTGTGGTGTTTGGAGATTCACACCATAATATTAGTGAATACTTATATACCATTGCAAGCATTTGAAGAGTTAATACAATAATATCAACCACATTAAAGTGTATTGGCTACTTGGCATTCACTGTATGCTGCTTTGGCTAATTGGCTAACTGGCTAACAGTAATTCTCCTTTTCTCCACCAATAGTAATCTTTTAGGATTCTTCTGTGGGATTTGAACCCATGAGTCTTTCAATACCTAAATTTTTGAAGGTAGAGGTGCTAACTGCTAGCCTATTGGGCTGAGCACAATTATATATACAAAATACTTTTACTAGTGTTTGATGGTTTATTTACCATACAATAAAGTTTATGAAATGTAAACTGCTTGTTAGCTAGTGTATGGTGTTTTGGAGATTCACACCATAATATTAGTGAAGACTTATTTATTTTTATTTAAGGTACTTCTATAGTGCCGTCAATTTACGCAGTGCTTTACATAAATATGGGCCCCTACCCTCAAGGAGCTTACAATCTAAGGTCCCTAACTCACATTCATATACTAGGGCCAATTTAGACAGAAGCCAATTAACCTACCAGCATGTCTTTGGAGTGTGGGAGGAAACCGGAGTACCCGGAGGAAACCCACGCAGGCACAGGGAGAACATGCAAACTCCAGGCAGGTAGTCTTGTGGTGTGGTTGGGAATACGAACCAGCGACCCTCTTTACTGCTAGGTTGACCCAAACCCCCCCCCCCCGTGTTCGGTTCGCACCAGAACATGTGAACAGGAAAAAAGTTTGTTCGAGCACGCGAACACCATTAAAGTCTATGGGGGTCATTTACTATAGCGCCAGGAAGTACTGGGCACTATGGCAAATAATAGCTCCCATTTTAGTCAAATAAAATTTCAACATGCGAATGTGCGAATGAAAAACTAGCGCTATTAGTGAGAAACACATGTTAGTAAATTCTAAGCTGGCGCTAATTAGCGCTTCCGCGTATATGCAAATGCCAATTCCTACCAAGTTGTTATATAGTACCGCACTGTAACCATGATCCATGTATGTGAAAGAAACATTTTTATGTGAGATGTGCTCTACCTCGTGTGCATCTATTGATGTATGTTGCAATTAGTATTCCTAGTTTTTCCTTCTTTTGCTAACTAATGCAGTTATGAATGATTATTACATAGTAATGTCTGCTATTCTGTAAAGTTACATGTATTAAACATTTAGGTTACCTATTTGTTGTATGTTGTTTTTTATTTTTTAATTTAGGTGACTATAAAGCGCTAATTATTTATATTCATTCTTTAATCATACTACACTATTATGCAGGTCTCATACTTAGCACAATGGCTTAGTAGTCTGCTCAGATGTCTCCACAGCACTCACGGTACAAGTTCAAATACCAGCCAACCTACCATCCCCCAGCTGTGTTTATTTTTTCAGTGCACAAGCGAATTAAAAAGAACAAACAAAAAAATGTAATCTGCCCATTAGTTAGTGTGTGGTGTTTGGAATTTCACACCATAATAGTATTGAATACTTACATATCATTGCATGCATTTGAAGAGTTAATATAATAGAATCAGCCAAATTTAAAGTGCATTGGCTAATTGGCATTCACCTATTTTCAGCATATGCTGCTTTGGCTAATTGGCTAATAGTCATTTGCTTTTTTTTCACCAATTCAATCTTTTAGTATTTCTCTGTGGGATTTGAACCCATGAGTTCTTCAAGGTAGAAGTGCTGACCGCTAACCTATTGGGTGTAGCACAGTCATACATAGAAAATACATAGAAAATACATTCACTAGTGTTTGATGTTTCTTCTCCCCGAGCTGCCACCATCTTCTCCCGCTGATGTGTTCTTCAGCGCAGCCGGTTACCCACTAATAAAAAAAAAGCCGCTCTTCTTGTGGCGGTCTTCTGTGGCCATCTGATAATGTCACCTGGAGAGTCCACTCCATGGCTATGTAAGAGACGCCACACAGCGGGTGACAACACAGCGGAGGAAGACCACCATGGAAGAAGAGCAGCTTTTTTTTTATTAGCGGGTAACCAGCGGTGCGGAAGAACACAGCAGATGGAGAAGATGGCGGCGGCAGGAGAGACGGCTCTGGGAGAATACAGCTCGGGGAGAAGATGGAGGGAGAGACAGCGTCTGGAGAAGATGGCTCAGGGAAGAAGACAGCTCGGAGCTATTTTACAATAAAGGACTTGTCAAAAACCGGCTATTGATTTTTTTTACATTTCACTGCTTTGTTTGGTGAATGGGTAGGGGTAAAATGTACCCCATACCTATTCACATAGGGGGCAGGATCTGGGAGCCCCCTTGTTAAAGGGGGCTTCCAGATTCTGATAAACCCCCTGCCTGCAGACCAACAACCACCGACCAGGGTTGTCGGGAAGAGGCCCTTGTCCCCATCAACATGGGGAAAGGGTGCTTTGGGGCATGTGGCCTGGTAAGGTTCAGAAGGGGAGGGTGCTCACTCGTCCCCCCCTATCCTGACCTCCAGGCTGCATGCTCGGATAAAGGTCTGGTATGGATTTTGGGGGGCCCCACATCAAATTTATTTTACATTTTGGTGCGGGGTTCCCCTTAAAGTCCATACCGAAGGGCCTGGTATGTACTGGGATGACCCTACGAGATTTTTTTCCTTGAATTTTGGAATTCCATGCTATATTATTGAATAAGTACATACCATTGCATGCATTTGAAGAGTTAAAATATGGAATAAAGCAAGCTGATGTGCTTTGGCTAATTATGCTTCTGAGTACAATGCACACTTCCAGGAGGTGATGCTGTCAGTGGGATTTGAATTCATGGCTTGAACTTTTGGGGGCAGCAGGCTATACCGCTATGCTACAGAGCTGAGCACTTACCTACAGAGAAAATACATTTACTAATGTTTGATTCAATACAATAATGTTTTGCATTTCAGGCATTAATATTATAGTAACAACCATGCTCGTGCCGATGTGGCATTGGCTAATAGGCATTTGCCTCTTTTAAGCATATGCTGCTGAATACAATGCAAGCTTTCAGTAGGTGATACCATCTGTGTGATTTTCAGCCATTTGAGCACAATTATATTGAGAACATATGTTTACTACCCTGTTTCCCCTAAAATAAGACCTAGCGTGACTGTCGGCGATAGCTTCAATATAAGCCCTACCCCCCAAATAAGCCCTAGTTAAAGTCTTTGTAGGTCTTATTTTCAGGGTAGGGCTTATTTTCGGGGAAACAGGGTAGGGCTTATTTGATGGGTAGGGCTTATATTGCAGCCATCACCGACAATCACGCTAGGTCTTATTTTAGGGGAAACAGGGTAGTGTTTGATGGTGGGACTAATTTATATTCTAGGTATAAAATAGTACTCAGCACAGTGACTTAGGCACCTTTCACACTTGTGCGACCTTAACGTTGCTAGATTTTAATGCGACTTTAAGCAATGCCTGTGTAATCTTGAGGTCTATGGACGCAGGAGTCGCAGGGAAAGACACGCAACTTTCCCACGATTTTGCATCAGCAATTTTGCCGCAATTCCAGGGAATGCCTGTGTAAACTTGAGGTCTATGGACCTCAACTCGCATCAAAGTCAGACCAAAGTAGTACAGGGACTACGTTGAAGTCAGTGTTACTTGAAGTCGCACAGATATGAATGGTACACATTGAAAATCATGGGGTATGACTTGTCATACGACTCTGATGTCCAAAGTCGCACAAGTGTGACTCAGCCCGACTTTGTCAGCGATTTCAGAGACATCAGTGCACTTTCCTGCACAGATGTCTAGTGAAATCACATAGGTCCCAACTGTTCTCCTTTAAGAAGGTGTCCTATGCCTACCTACTTTTGCTAATAGGTGTCCCTTATACCCATCTCAAAAAGTTGGGAGGTAAGAAATCGCCCCCTGAAGTCGCCCAAAGTAGTGCGATAACTACTTTTGGGAATCGTTGTGGCGTCGCACCAATTCGGACAGTTCCATTGCCATCAATAGGCGTCGATTTGGCCTACAACTTGACATGTCAATTCAGACCTTTGTGAACATGGGTGAAGTTGCATAGATATTAGAGCTGCACGGTTCTGGCCAAAATGAGAATCACAATTTTTTTGCTTAGAATAAAAAGATCACGATTCTCGCGACGTAAAATCTTTCACATTATCCCACAAAAAAATTGGGCTAACTTTTCTTTTTTTTTTTTTTTAATTCATTAAAGTAATTTTTTCCAAAAAAAATTGCATTTGAAAGGCGCAAATACAGTGTGACATAAAATATTGTAACAACCACCATTTTATTCTCTAGGGTCTCTACTAAAAATATATATATAATGTTGGGGGGTTTTAAGTAATTTTCTAGCAAAAAAAAAAATGATTTTAACCTGAAACCAACAAATGTCAGAAAAATGTTTAGTGGTTAAGTGGTTAAACTTTCCTCACTTACACAGAATTCTATTTAATTGACAAATTGTTACAAGGTTTCTAGTTAAGTTCACTGATAAAGAATGTTCTAATTCTTGGCAGACTTCCTGGTTTTTCGGCTGTGGCTCCAGAAGAGCATAGAGAGTTCTTTGCATAGCAAGAATCGTGAAACGCTTTTTTCAAGATCGCAAAGAGGAAAAAATCACGATGACGATTAATCGTGCAGCTCTAATAAATATGCATGGAAATCAAGGGGGACAACTTTTCATGTGACTCTGAGGTCCAAAGCTCCATGAAAAGTCACCCAAGTGTGAAAGTAACCTAATGCGATTAATTGATAACACCTTTGAATAAGGCCCCATTTGCACTTGTGCGACCTTAAAATTGCACAGCTTTGTCATGACTTGAAGCAATGTCTGTGTAATCTTGTGGTGTATGGACCTCAAATTGCATCAAAGTCAAACCAAGGTAGTGCAGGGACGAATTTGCTACACCTTCAGGATGCACAAGTGACAATAGGGCCAAATTCAAAGGTGTTATCCTTGAATCTCATTCACACTGCTGCGACCTGAAAGTCACACTATTTTGCTGCCACTTTGCCGCTGCAACTTGGCCCCAACTTCTGGGAATGCCTGTGTAATATTGTACCCGATATACCTCAAGTCACACCAAAGTAGTACAGGGACTACTTTGAAGTTGGTGCGACTTAAAGTAGCACAGATATGAATGGTTATCATTGAGAATCATGGGGTACAACTTGTCATGCAACTCAGAGGTCCAAATTTGCTGCAAAATTTGCCCAGCTGTGAAACAAGTCATATATATTTTAATAAAAGGAGCTCTCATTTATACTTGCATAGTCCTTACTGATTTACATCAGCAGAACAAATGCAGGAAGTGATGTGTGCACATGGGACGTAAGCAAATGTCTGGTGATGCCAAACAAATCAATGAACCCCACCCACACCAAATCTAACTATGACATCCACCCCCGCATTGATTAAGTACAAGTACATATCCTACACTTACCCAGCCAATGAGCAGCACCTCCTCTTTGCTAAAGAGACCTCGCCATGTCCACCTAGATGGAGATCCTGACCAGCACAGGAACTTTCCGGGTGCATACAATGACTAATTTCCAGGTCAGAAGGTGAAACCACGCTTTTGATTGCAGCTGCGAATATTTAATCTCAACCATGATTAGTATTTTTTATTTTCAGATATGCAAATCTGTATTTCTACATATATTTGAAGGTTTTAGCGCAATAACGCCTGCAAACTGCCCCAGTGTGAAAGGGGCCTAAGAAATGGTGTCCCTGGTTTAGCAGCAGGTGAATTACAAAGGCAAAAGGCCCAGTTTGAGAGCCCTGGTTCACACTGACAGCAGGAGGAAAGCGTTCAGCTGAACTCCCACAATTTCATTCCTGCATGTCAGTCCCGACTGTGGGGGCAACATCAGAGACATCAGTGCAGGTTTCTGCACCAATATCAATACAAATCACACCAATTAGAACAGTGCAATTGCCACAGATTTGACATGTCAAATCACACCAATGTGAACCAGAGCTGACACATTCAAACACTGCCTATCCACCAGCTGAATTCATTACCTGCAATTCTCCACAGCTGTTAAGGATAAAGGTGGAATCTTTATATATAACTTGCAGTTGTGCAGAAGCTTAGGTTTACATTGGAGCGATTGGTCATGCGATTTGAGAGATCAAATCGCATGACTATTGGCAATGGCACTGTTCCAATCGATGTAACATTTTTTTTGTGGCACCGCATCAATTTGCTAAAGTAGTTCCTGCACTACTTTTGCCGATTTCAGGTGCGACTTCAATAGACATTTGTGTATGAAGCCACCTGAAATCACGCTGATCTTGCTACTTTGAAATTGTGCTACTTCAAGTGAAGTAGCGCAATTTCAAAGTAGCATGTGAACCAGGGCAAAGAGATTAGTTTTTTGGTGCACAAATACATATTGAAATAAAATATAAGAGATATTGCACTTTCCCAAAACCACCACCCACAAAAACTAAAGAGAAAGAAAAGTAGAAGGAAAAAAAAAAACACACACACCACAACAAAAGCTCAATAACGTACTTTTATTTTACCAGCAGAAAAAAAAAATTTACATTTACTAGCTTCAAAAAAATTTGGACAGGATATATGGTGCTACATTTAGCAACGGAATTTTAAGGGCCCTGCTCATAGGAGCTTACAATCTAAAATTAGACAAAACCTTAGAGTGGACACAGCTTTAATTTCAGTGTATAGCGGGCAACACATCACATTATTATCTGCAAGATTATAGAAACATACTTAACAGTCATTCTTACAAAGCATTCCAACATAATATTACAAAAGACTTATTCAAAACACCCACCACCAGCCCACAATCCACACATACATACATTGATGACCATGTTCTGCTGGAAGCTGCATTTCGGTGTACACAATTAAACGAGATCAAAAATAGTAGGTCAGCAGATGCTTCCACACGATGTTTGCATGATCAGACAGGAACAATACACACACAACATTGACAGCATGGCCACATAAACCCACTTTTGATTGAAAAAATGCACAAGAATTTCATCAAATCTCCCAATATCATTCCTTCTCCCCCACAACAAAAACCTGACCTTCTCAGGCCAAATGAACCCCCCCTACTGCAGGCCTTTACATAAGAGAGGTTGTATTGTGATTGCACCTGATGAGCAGGAACACATAATAGTATTTGCAACTGTGTTAGCCTTGGCTATGTGCATCAAATCTCCAACTACAGGCCAAAGATCAAAGTCCATTTGCATCCACATAAACAAAGCAACAGTTTTCTAAGCATATGTACCCTTGCAGTGTAAACCCTAAAATTTGAAATGTCCAAGGCCCTGGGCATGATTAGTGCTAATAAACATTAACATCAGTCCCTGGCTGCAATGAGCTTCCAATATAAATTCCAAAATTAACTTTCTTACATTAGAACCTATTTCGACAGGAGACAAATAGGGTGCCAGCATGTCTTTGGATTGTGGTGAGAAACCCACACAGAGAGAACATATAAACTTCAACACAAGGATTAGCATGTTGGGGAATTGAACCAACATCCCAGGTGCTGCTAGACAGAACTGCTACCCACTTAGCCACCAGGCAGCCCCAAGCATGGTCTCTGCATCTCTGTGGTGTGAACCAGCCCTAAGTCCATAGCCATGCTCAGTGTCACAAGCAATATACAGTATATTGGCGTAAGTATTGGGATGCCTGCCTTTAAACACACATGAACTGTAATGGCATCCCAGTATTAGTATTGGGTTCAAAACTCGTTTGGCCCACCCTTTGCAGCTATAACAGCTTCAACTCTTCTTGTCCACAAGGGTTAGGAGTGTGTCTATGGGAATGTTTGACCATTCTTCCAAGTGCATTTGTGAGGTCAGGCACTGATGTTGGACAAGAAGGCCTGACCTACAGTCTCCTCTCTAATTCATCCCCAAGGTGTTCTGTTGTGTTGAGGTCAGGACTCTGTGCAGGCCAGTCAAGTTCCTCCACCCCAAAATCACTCATCCATGTCTTTATGGACCTTGCTTTGTGCACTGGTCCAAATGATTTGGTGGAGGGGGATTATGATGTGGGGTTGTTTTTCAGGGGTTGGGCTTGGCCTCTTAGTTTCAGATAAGGGAACTCTTAAGGTGTCAGCATACCAAGACATTTTGGACAATTTCATGCTCCCAACTTTGTGGGAACAGTCCCTTCCTGTTCCAACATGACTGCACACCAGTACACAAAGCAAGGTCCATAAAGACATGGATGAGCAAGTTTGGGGTGGAGAAACTTGACTGGCCTGCACAGAGACCTGGCCTCAATACAATAGAACACCCTTTGGCTGAATTAGAGTAGAGACTGCAAGCCAGGCCTTCTCATCCAACATCAGTGCCTGGCCTCACAAATGCACTTCTGCAAGAATGATCAAACATTCCCATAGGCAGACTAAACCTTGTGGACAGCCTTCCCAGAAGCTGTTCTAGCTGCAAAGGGTGGGCCAAATCAAAGTTTAACCCTACGGACTAAGACTGGGCTGCCATTAAAGTTCATGTGTGTGTAAAGGCAGGCGTCCCAATACTTTTGGCTATATAGTGTATCTGGAAAAGACTTACAATGGTGGTGGAACCCTCCTACACATAACTACTACATTTAGACATAGTTATAGGACCTGGGAGATGAGACAACTTCTCTACATGAAGTAACATGGTTGGGATTTGAACGCAGACCCTCAGAGATACTAAGCAGAAGTTCTAACCACTAAGCCACGGAGCTGCCACGTGTGAGATCCTCCTACACATAACTACACATAACTACACATAAATACACATAAATACACATAAATACTGCACTTCTATGGACATACAGGTGATGGAATTGCATTACTCAAGAGTTATTCTTCTTGATTTATTCTGTGATATTTGGTGGTTTTTTTGTGGGTGAGAGTAGAATATTACCCTCAAATTTTTGGGAATTACATTTTGCTTTCTGATGTTGGTACACATATCACATTTTTGGGGCTCAAATTATGAATATTTGGAAATAATAAAAAGCACAAAAAATTGTGATTCATTTTAAATTTTCATCAGCGATGGTATTGTTTGTGGATTGTAAAGACACCTGTGTGAGTTTGGGGTAAAGATGGTTGTGAGATGAAGAGTAACAAGTGAAAGTGACAGAGAAAAAACGGAAAATTGTATCATACTTACCGTAATTTTCCTTTCCTGGTGCCTATCCATGGCAGCATACTAGTGATAGAGCTCCGCCTCGACTCCTCCCTCAGGACCGGTGAATAGCATAAATTAAAGACATAGTCCCTCCCCCAACATTCTCCGTAAAATAGAATACCGAGGGTGGGAGCGTATGCTGCCATGGATAGGCACCAGGAAAGGAAAATTACGGTAAGTATGATACAATTTTCCGTTTTCCTGGTGCCTCCATGGCAGCATACTAGTGATAAATAACTAGCTGACACGGGTGGGATAATGCTTAACAGTAATGTTTAATTAGAATGGGACATTGCAGCCTGAACTGCTCTCCTCCCGAACTCGACCGTTGTGAGAGCTCCTGGATCAATACGGTAGTGTCTGAGGAAAGTATTGCAAGAAGACCAGGTGGCGGCCCTGCACACCGTCGTAGAATGAGCATTCACTCGAGATGGAGGTTCCAAATTCTTCATCCTGTAGACCTTCTGGATTAGTTTTACCACCCAAGATGCCAGGGTTCTGATGGAAGCTTCCTTGCCTCTGTATTTACCAAATGGAACAATAAAAAGTCTTTCCGAGTTCCTGAAGGATCTAGTGGCCTCTAGATAGGCTCTGAGTACTCTGGAAATGTCCAGCTCGTGACATGATCCCGAATCCGCTTCAGCAAATACTGGTAGTGCCCAGGGCTCAAAAAGGTGACTTGGAGTAGCGACTTTGGGTGTGAAGCCCCGAAGGGGACGAAGCTCCACTCTATCATGGAAGAAAGAGATATGGTCATCACCTATCCCTAACGAGTGGAGTTCTGAGATCCTTCTACCAGATGTAATGGCTAGCAGGAAAACCGTTTTTAGTGTTATGTTCCATATCGTCAGTTGTTCCACTGGGGCAAATGGATGGTCAGAGAGGACTTCAAGGACCAGGGATAAATCCCATTTGGTAAAAGACCGTCTGACAGGTGGCCGAATCTTTAACACTCCTCTGAGGAAAGTGACTACTAAGGGCTCTTCTGCCCATCTTTTATTTGTTGCGGCAGAAATAGCTGCTACCTGCACTTTGAGAGAACTCAGGCCAAGACCCAGATCAAGTCCTGACTGGAGGAAACCGAGAACATCTGATGTAGAAGGAGAGATTGGATCAAATTCATTTGAGGTAGAAAATGACAAGAACTTGTTCCATATTCTTGAATATATAGCATTGGTTGCTGGCTTCCTGGCTCCTAGGAGGGTTGATATGACCCCTGGGGAGCATCCTAAGGACTCGAACCTTCGCCTCTCAACCTCCAGATTCGAAGATTCAACCTCTGAGGGTCTTGATGAACTAAACTGCCCTGCGTTAGAAGTTGAGGGAAAGGAGGGATCCTGATCGGAGAGCTCACACTGAGATGCATAGCTAGAGGAAACCAGGGTCTCTTCGGCCAATATGGGAGTACTGCCAATACCTGGACTGTCTCTCTGAGAAGTCTCAGGAGGAATTTGAATATTAATGGCCGGGGGGGAAAGGCATATGCGGTGGTGAACCTCCAGGGGCATGACAGGGCATCTACTTCCTCTGCTTGCGTATACGGCAGGCGAGAGACGAATCTGGTCAGCTTGGCATTCTCCGGAGTGGCAAATAGGTCTATCTGAGGAGGATCCCAGAGGTTGGCAATCTGACGGAAGACCTGGGGATGAAGAGCCCACTCGTTGTTGTCCAGGAAGTTCCTTGACAGCGTGTCTGCTTCAGTGTTCAACCTTCCCGGGAGATACATCGCCCTGAGGTCTAGGATGTTCTTCTCTGCCCAGAGCATAATCGGCTCTACTTCCCTGAGGAGTGATGTGCTGCGCGTGCCCCCCTGCTTCTGCAGGTACGCGACAGCTGCCCTGTTGTCCAGGCGTAAGAGTACTCTCTGGCCTCTGATCTGAGATGCCAATGAAGTTAGTGCCAAGAATGCTGCTCTCATCTCTAGGATGTTGGATACTACTCCCTGGGTGGAACAGGACCATCTCCCCTGTATCCTGGTTTCCCCGCAATGGGCTCCCCAGCCTTGTCCGCTTGCGTCGGACGTAACTGTGATCCAGGAGAGGGAACCCAGATGACGAGGTTTGGAGAGGTTTCCCGGCAGAGTCCACCAATGAAGGCTCCTGCGCATTGCTCCTGTCAGCAGAATTGTCTGAGAGAGTCGCTGTTTCTTCCACTGCGCCAAGAAACCCGTCTGAAAATACCTCAAATGCCAATGGGCCCAAGGAATCATCGGTATACAGGCAGACATTGTGCCAATGAGGCTCAGGCATTGCGATGCCGTTAGGTACCGGCTCGCAATGGTTTTGACCATCTTCTGGATAATAATCCTCATCTTCAGGGATGGTAATGACACTGTCCCCTCCCGAGTGTCGAACATCGCACCTAGATAGATCATCCGCTGTGTAGGCGTGAGCTGACTCTTCTCTAAGTTTACCAACCATCCTAGTTCTCTCAGGGACTGGAGAAGAATGTCTCGGTGATCCACCAACTGACCCAGACTGCTTGCTAGGAGGAGGATATCGTCCAAATAGTGGTATATCCTCAAGCCCCTCTCCCGCAGGGGAACCAGAGCGGATATTAGAATCTTGGTGAACACCCTGGGGGAGGTGCACAGACCGAAGGGCAGGGCTTGAAACTGCAGGTGGATCTGACCTACTGCAAATCTGAGATACTTCTGAAAAGCAAGTAGAACTGGCACGTGTAAGTATGCGTCCTGCAGGTCGACTGAGATCATCCAATCTGTTGGCTGCACTGCCTGAATAATTGTTTGTAGAGACTCCATCTTGAAGCTTTCCGGGTGTATGTGCCTGTTGAGCCTTTTTAGATCTAAAACAGGTCTCCATCCCCCCGTTCTCTTTGGGACCAGAAATAGAGTGGAATAGAAGCCTGCGAAGCGCTCTGCCAAGGGAACCGGCACAGCTGCTCCCTGAAGTTGGAGTGACGATACAAAGTGTCTTAGGGCTTGAGCCTTCAGCGGAGAAGATGGAATTTTTGTTCTCTTGAAAGAATTTTGAGGTGGAGGATGAGAGAAACTCCAAAAGTGCCCCCATTGGATTGTTGACAGGACCCAGGGATCCTGGCATTCTTTGGCCCAGACTGGAAAAAAGTTTTTTAGCCTGGCTCCCACCGGGAGTGTCTGGGCTAGTCTGGCGTCAAAAGGACTGCTTCTGCTCATGTGTAGTCAGAGGGGCCTTCAACTTTTTGCCCAAAAAGGATGCCTGAGTGCCCCTCCAGGGTTTCCTGTTATCTCTGGACTGCCTTGATTGTCTAAAATCCCTAGGATTTGACTGGCGGAACCTGAAAAACCCCCCTCTGGATCTCCGCATCCTTCTGTCTTGGGGAAGCATACCTGACTTTCCTCCTGACAACCTTGAGATGGCTTTATCCATCTTGTCTCCAAATAATGCCTTCCCGTCGAATGGAATTTTGCACCAATTTTGTTTGGAAGCTAAATCTGCCGTCCAGGGTTTCAACCACAAGGCCCTTTTTGCCATTACTGAGTGCAGCATAGATCTTGCTGAACACCTAATCGTGTCTATATCTGCTACTCCGACGAAGTCAGCTGACAACCTAATTTCCTCCAAGGCTTTGATTATATCCTCCTTGGGGACGTCCTGGCGCAGAGCCGTTTCAATGTTATCTGTCCAAGCTCTAATGGCATTAGACACGGAGGTGAGGGCGATCGCTGGCTTACATGCTGCTCCTGCAGCTAAATAGCTCCTCTTGAGGTCCAGGTCAATTCGTCTGTCAAGAGGGTCCTTAAAAGAAGCAGAATCTTCCATAGGCAGGGTGATATTTTTTGCGAGTCGCACAACTGATGCGTCTACCACAGGAACAGTGTTTAGTGACTGCGTTCCTGACTCTGGTAAGGGATATAGTTTTTTGAAACGACCCAATGAAAGTTTTTTGTCAGTCTTTGACCACTCATTTTGAATGATTTGGCTAATTTCGCCCATCAAAGGGAAGAAAACCTGTTTCCTTTTAAGAAATGGGAAGTAGCTTTTTGCTTCCTGGGGAGGTTCTTCATCATCCTCCCATGCTATTGCAGCTCGGACTGCCTGGATGAATGGTTTTACCAATGAATGACTGAAACCAGACTGATCTGATTCATCTGATGAGTCTCCAGAAAGGTCTTCAGGTGGGGAATCTCTGGCCGTTCGGCCTGATGGAGGTAGAGGAGTACTGGCTGCAGAAGGACCAGGAAGATTAACTTCAACATCCTGAGCCTGGGACACCTGCGGGACTGGCTGAGCGGGAACCAAAGCCGCAAGCTCAGAGAAGAAGTCCTTCATAGTTTTTTTGAGCAGGTCCACAACCTGTTGGTTTTCTAGCTCGCGGCTGGACGCATATTCCGAAAAACAGTCCTTGCAAACTACTTTGTTCGGTAGCGGAATGGCTCCACAGGTCCAGCACTTCTTCTTATAGGATCTAGGAGAGGAGGACCGATCCCGCCTTCTGGATCTTGATCTATGTCGAAGAATAGGACTCACGTCTTGACGAGCGGGACCGGTGGCGTGAAGAGCGAGATCTGCGACTTTGGCTGTCGTCATCATGGTGCCTTGAAGATTTTTCGGTCCTCTTATAGTGGGCAGGGCTATGATTTTAAGAAAAAACCATGTCAGGCCAGCGAGCGCACTTTTTTTTTTTTTTTTTATACTCACGTATAGGTGGTCCCATACCTAACGGAAGTGTGAGGATCTTTGTTGCGAGACGAATGGCTCATTGCGGAGTTGGGCAAAAGGATCAGCTGCAGAAAGATAGCAAGAAAGAAAAGGTTTTTTTTTTTGGTTTTTTGTTGAGACACATTACCCCCTCTCTTTTTTTTTTTTTTTTTTTTTTTTTTTTTTTTTTTTACTTACCACAGAGCAGCTTCAGAGAAGTTGACAGGGCGCAGCCGAGGAGACTCTGACTGCCAGCCCCAGAGCTGAGCTTAAATATCCTAAGGGGAGGGGGAGGGTTAATCCCATGAACCCCCATTCCCTCTGCTCCCTCCTTCTTCTTTTTTTTTTTTTTAAAAAGAGAGAAGGGCAAAAAACCGGCCCTTTTCCATCAGTTTAAAATGGCCGCCGGAGCGCCGAGATACCGCGCATGCGCCCGCGCATGCGCCCGCGCATGCGCAGTAGAGCCGACGCCGTGAGGACTAGGAAACCTTACTCACGACGGCAGTCTTCTCGCTCCCCTGACCGCGCATGCGCAGTACGGAGGAGAGGACGCCGAACCATGCTGTCTCGACCTGCAGGGAAGGAAGACCGCTTAAAACAAAGACACCGCAGCAATAGGATGAAGGCTGTAACTTAAAGGAGCAACAGCATGAAAAAAATAACAAACAGGTAACAAGAACCTATTTACTCCCTCCTACCTATACATATGTATACTTTTAAAAGAATAAAGGGGAATGCAACAGAAAGGGAAGTGGGAAGGAGAGAGAGATATATACTTCTTACTTTCTTTTTTTTTTATGAAAAGTGGTGAACTGATAGGAAAAAAAAATCACAAGCCTGGAAGAATGAGCTGATCCTTTTGCGACTCCATTGCCTTCATCATATGATATGGTGGCAGACTGCGTTCCTGTGAGGAAACTCTGCAAGAAGACCCCAACAGATCCACAGAGGGGTTCCCAGTCTTATCAGCGCTGTGAGCGGCCCAAGAACAGGGACTGGAAAGGCTAAACCCGGCGGATGCTGCCAAAGGCAGAGGTATGGACATACTGCTACTCTTCACCAGCACAAGAGGTATGAGGAAAAAAAGGAGAATGTTGGGGGAGGGACTATGTCTTTAATTTATGCTATTCACCGGTCCTGAGGGAGGAGTCGAGGCAGAGCTCTATCACTAGTATGCTGCCATGGATAGGCACCAGGAAATATATTTTACCAAAACATCAAAACATTCCACATTCTAGAATTCTTAAAATCAAAATATTTTAAGTAGAAGCAACAATGTTGCAAAGGAAAATTTATTTCACAGAAAGATACATTTCATCTCAACATTAAAAGGTTTTTTTGTGAAAGTTAGAATTGTTCCATTAGAATCAATGACTGAAACTTCATTTGGACTAAATTTAGAGCAGATTTTAACTCCCAAAAAATGCTCTCTAATTAGCTCTCATTTTGGTATTTACTATAGCTCCGGGTAAAAAAGACACTTGACTTAAAATGAGAGTTATTTTCAGGTCTGAGCATGCTCAGTTGTGTTGGCACCTAGTTGTCCAAAATGGGGAATTTTTCACTTTTCAGACTTTTAAAGATTTTTCAGTGTAGAAATCACTTTTTCACACAGTTTAAAAGCAGATAATCTTTAAATAATATACCGCATATTTCAGTACCATTTAGGCAATTATATCATGCTCTAAACATTATTTCCATGTGCAATTCTCTAGGTTTTAGCAGAGTAATGCCCCGTACACACGGTCGGACTTTGTTCGGACATTCCGACAACAAAATCCTAGGATTTTTTCCGACGGATGTTGGCTCAAACTTGTCTTGCATACACACGGTCACACAAAGTTGTCGGAAAATCCGATCGTTCTAAACGCGGTGATGTAAAACACGTACGTCGGAACTATAAACGGGGCAGTGGCCAATAGCTTTCATCTCTTTATTTGTTCTGAGCATGCGTGGCACTTTGTCCGTCGGATTTGTGTACACACGATCGGAATTTCCGACAACAGATTTTGTTGTCGGAAAATTTTATATCCTGCTCTCAAACTTTGTGTGTCGGAAAATCCGATGGAAAATGTCCGATGGAGCCCACACACGGTCGGAATTTCCGACAACACGCTCCAATCGGACATTTTCCATCGGAAAATCCGACCGTGTGTACGGGGCATAAGGGTTTGGGCGCGATTTAGTTTCAGGGAGCTATAGTAAATTCGATTTTGGGAGTATTTTCTCACCAGCACTATAGTGAATACCGTTTTAGCGCGAATTAGCGCTATCTCGCGCTAAATTGCTGCAAATTAGGGCTAATTCGCTGCAATTTTAGCGAATTAGCACCATAGCACCATAGCGTTTTGCTTTTAGGCCAAAAAGTTCAATTTTGTGTCCCCCACATGGCTTCTCGTAAACTGCAAACGGGACTTCTTATGGGTTTCTTTCAACAATGGTTTTCTTCTTGCCACTCTTCCATAAAGGCTAGATTTGTAGAGTGCACGACCAATAGTTGTTCTGTGGACAGATCCTCCCACTAGCTGCAGCTCCTCCAGAGTTACCATTGGCTGCTTCTCTGATTATTGCTCTCCTTGCCCAGCCTGTCAGAACAGCTCTGTCTTGTTAGGTTTGCAGTTGTGCCATACTCTTTCTGTTTTCGGATGATGGATTAAATAGATCTCCGTGAGATGTTCAAAGCTTGATATATATTTGTATAACCTAACCCTGCTTTAACTACTTAAGGACCAATCCTAATTTTTAAACTTGGTGTTTAAATTCTTTTTGCTATAAAATTACTTAGAACCCCCAAACATTATATGTTTTTTTTTCAGATACCCTGGAGTATAAAATAGTGATCGTTGCAATACTTTATGTCACACCATATTTGCACAGCGGTCTTACAAGCGCATTTTTTGGGGAAAAAATTCACTTTTTTAAATAAAAAAATAACAGTAAAGTTAGCCCAATTTTTTTTTATATTGTGAAAGATAATGTTACACTGAGTAAATTGATACCCAACATGTCATGCTTCAAAATTGTGCCCGCTCATGGAATGGCAACAAACTTTGACCCTTAAAAATCTCCATGGCCGACGTTTAAAAATGTCTACAGGCTACCAGTTTTGAGTTACAGAGTGAGTCTTTTGCTAGAAGTATTGCTCTCACATGTGTGGTTTGAACACCGTTTTCATAAGCGAGCGCGACTTACATATGTGTTCGCTTCTGCGTGTGAGCAACGGCGGAACGGGGATGCTTTAACTTTTTTTTTACACTGTCCTTTTTAAAAAAAAAAAATTGGGTCACTTTTATTATTATCAAGGCACTCACTGTATATGATGATTTATTGACCCTCTATATCTATTGTATACTGTATATAGGGGTCAAATCCTGATGGTGAGCACATTTTTGCACATGTGGGGCAATCACAGAGTGACTGAATAAAAAGCACTAGGGATGAACGATTTGATTTCTGCGGACACTTGAATTAACTTTTTAGAGTTTATAATCACATATTTTTGGGGCACACAAGTTTGTGACACTTTTAGGTGGAGTGCCATTTAAAGTGTTTTTCTCACTAATTTTAGATCACGGATGTTATAGTGATATGTTTGATATAAATGTTTTTAGTTGAGAGATTTATTAGTATTTTTTTCGTGTACAGAATATATATTCATATTTTGATTTAATCATTATAAGAAGTGGAGCACTACACTTTTTTTATTATATAAATCATGTCAGAATACACTAATCATTGGCAGTTTACTAGCGCAGCCATTTGACAAACTATCGATTGACTTCTGTTAAACATTGAGGGCCCTCCCTGCTGAACTGGCTGAATTTCAATCCATCTCTATCCACCTTTACAATGCAAACGTCTTCCCACACAAAAGGGAAGATATAAGCACCATCCATAATGCAGTCCTTCATACCAGCAAATCCTTTATACCATAATTTTTAGGGTGCCACCTTTGTGGATGCCTATTGGCCAAATTATAGGAAATATGCACCTGTCTAATAAACTCTAGAAAGATTTTGTAACACTGTGCAATGTTACTCTTATGCAGAACTGTATTTGGCCACAAGATGGCAGTGTTCTGCAACTTAGTTATCACACAGCCCATACAGGAATGCTGAGGACACTGAAACTATGCTGTCAACAGGATTATTTCATGCAGATTAGCTGAAGCTGAACTACACTGCCCAAGAGGACGGGCAATGAGGCGAGAGCACTTAAAAAGGCAAAAGCCCAGGAACATGGGGGGTAGATGGGAGAGTCTGTGTTGGAAGCCGGATGAGAGAGAGAGAGAGGGGATCCATGCGTGCCCAGGCTGGATCGGGCTCAGTCGGGAAGTTGCTAAAGCCGCTCGAGAGAGCTGATCATCCTGAGGTGGCAGGTTAGCAGAACCCGCAGGCAGATGGACAGGGTCATCGCCATCTACCCAGCCATACCAGAGGAGGACAAAGGGGGCCCCCTTCCAAACGGAAGGTCATGGCTTTGCTCTGCTGCACTGTGGGACCAGGTGAGAGGGTTCCTAGCCCACACAAAATGCTGCCATTTTCTTCAAGCCTGTGTGTTGTACTCAGTTGCTAGAGATCCGAACAGTTCACAGTACATGCCTCTACCTCTAGGCACAGGCACTACAACCCATCCAGTGCTGTAGTCTAACATTCTTACTATCTTTATCAACACTGCCTGCAGGATAACAGAATTCACCCCTTTGCTTCCCTGCTAGGCAGGAATTCTACACAAACTCTACTTCAAACTCAAGCTATCCATAGAAGAAATTAGCTTTTCAAGTGCTGGTTTCCATTTTAAGTGATATGTCCCCCCTCCCCTTTTTTCCTTCCAAAGCAATCTCTGCTACCATCGGATATCCTTCAAGTGACTCTTCCCCCTACCATTGTTAACTAAAGGGGAACTCCCTTAGCTATTTTACCATTCTTTGGGCAACTCCATTTTCCTCAAAGAGACTACATCCCTATTGTGCACCAACATAAGGGCCACAACTAGCTGGCAGAAGAGTTATTCATGTGTTTGGGGTATATGACTCTTCTCACTGAGAGCCCACAAGTGAGTTAGCCCAGTATTCTTTTCTTCTCATCTTAGTCGCTCACTTGGGGAAAATCTCTCTGCTTAGGAGCTCACATATAAATCTTCAGTCCTGCAGGACATGTGGGTGTGGTTTAATCACTTACCACCCTGCCTTTTGTCAAAGTATGTAAAAAAAAAACAATTGTTATTAAAACATTATTTTTTTTAAAATTTCTCCATTTTCAAAAAAGTTGTGATTGTGACTTGGCCAATTGTTTTCTTTTGCTTATTTTGCAATTTGCATGACATTAATACAAGTTAAATACTTATCTCTTTAGTGTGTATGTGTTTATCTTTTGTACGACAGCCAGTGAGTCACCTGGCCATAGTATTTTAGTGGTGCCAGCAGGAGCAACACTCTGCTCAGGGCTCAGTAGTAAACAGGGTACCCAGAATACTCAGCAGCTCCTGAGGGGGTAGCGAGAAAATTAATTAATTATTATACCTCCTAGCTATAAAAAATTAGATTATATTTTTTTCTCAGCGTTTCCTCATGTTTGGTTATGAAAGCATTTCCTGTGGATATTAAATTATCCCAGGCAGATACATTTAGCTTCTGCCATGCTAAATCTGTGGATCATACAGCTGGTAATTTATTTTGTTGACTTTATTATTACTTATAAATTATTTTGTAATGTAACTTTCAAGCACTAAAATATATATCTCCAATATTTAAATTTTTTTGTAATTACAATCTTTATATCTGAACATTATAGGACGCTGGATGGAAGATCACGGTGTAACCCATAATCTGATGCATAATCCTGATACTCTTCAGAAGATTTCCTTTAAGAAAACACAAAACATGTCTGAATGGTGGGATAATGGGGTATTGCCTTTGTGGATTACCGCACAAAATCAGGTAATGACAAACCTGCATAATGATATTTTGATATAGCATGCAGATACTGCCGGACACTGTATTCAACTCCAATGAAAGATGAATGAAAAATTGGCTTTACCTCAAATCCCAGCCTATCGGTCATGCCCCTCTGACATGTTTCACCCACACTAGGCTTAATCATAGAGGACAATTAAGCCAAATGTGGGTGAAACATGTCAGAGGGGCTTGACAAATGGGCTCGGATCTGAGCTAAAGCCAGTTGAGTACAGTGTGCAGCAGTATCTGCATGCTATATTACAGTTTTGAAGTGAGATTTGTTCTATTTCTGCCAGCACCAAAATACAAAGAATAAACCTGTGAGACTGATACTGCAGGCTTGCAGCAGCGCCGATCTGTTATGATACTTTGATAACCGCAGTGAAAAGTAGTTACCAGAAGACATTTTCTGGTCTCTGTATGCTTTCTTGCTGAACAGAAAGCAGAGTCAGTGTAGAACTGAAAGCCCAGATTTGGCAACACAAGAAAGTAAAAAAATATATACTAGTTAGATCATGTGGCGCTAAACAATCATTTTTAATTCTAAGTGCAATTTCTGATTGCACATATACAGTCAAAACCATACCCGCATATTTTTGTGAGTATTATTATGAATACAGTTGCTGTCATCCCCCAACAAAACATTTGTGGATAACTAATCAAATGCACTTTAACTTGCTAGTTCTTCACTCCAACTTAAATAAAGTTAAACTCCAGGCACAGAATCCTAAATTCAAATATATTGCTCAACAATAGGTAAATTTTTATAGATATGCAGATATCAATTAACTGTTCAATGCACATTTTCAGAAGCAAAACAATTTCCTACTACATATCCAATCCTGAAAAAACAAGTTCTCAAATCTTTAAAGTGGTTCTAAAGGCAGAAGGTTTTTATCTTAATGCATTCTATGCATTAAGAAAAAAAACCTTCTGTGCAACAGTCCCCCCTCATACTTACCTGAGCCCCATCTCAATCCAGCAATGTTGCACAAGAGCCTCGGCTGTCCAGAAGGCTGTCTCTTCCTCCTGATTGGCCATTGGCGCCTGCTGCTGTCAAACAAAGTCAGTGATCCAAATGTGGAGAGAGAGGAGGCGGGGTCGAGACTCGGCTCTGTGTCTGAATGGACACACAGAGATGTGGCTCGGGTGCCCCCATAGCAAGAAGCTTGATGTGGGGGCACTTGGCAGGAGGGGGGAGCCAGGAGCGCCGGAGATGGTCCCAAGAAGAGGAGGATCTGGGCTGCTCTGTGCAAAACCACTGAACAGACCAGGTTAAGTATAACATGTTTGTTATTTTTAAACAAAAAAAACTTTATTATCACTTTTAAAAACATTAAGCAATATGTCATTTGTGTGTGAAATGCATCAACAAAACATATGCTATGAGAACAAGTTCAAATTTTGTTATATAAAGAAAAAAATAAATCCAACAATCAATCTCACATCCCAAATAAGGCAGGAAAGACAGGCAGGTCAGGCATATCCAGGTTTTCACAAGATACAATCAATTAGGTACAAATTCACTTGAGATACAGATCCTACTAGAAAATACAGTCGTTAAGAGGTAGCAAAACCTGTGATCTGTACCATTGATAAAAGAAACTCCATTTACTGGAACTATAGGTGCAACATGTTTCAACATGTAGAACATGGTTCTACTTCTTCCTAGACATGTGCAGAACGAAAAAAATAGTTTTGTTTCGTTTTGATTCGTTATTTGCATACATTTGTTTAGTTTAATTTGTTTCATTCATTTAATTCATTTTCGAAATTCAGTTCTTTTATTTGTTTTTGAATAGATTAAAATTTTTCTAATTTGAATTCAGATCGATTCAAAAAGTTTTTGAATCAATTTCGAATAGTTTTTGAATTCGAAAAGTTTTCCAATTTCCAAAGAGAATAAATATAATAGAAAATAAAAGAATAGTATAGAAAATAATAGAATAGGATAGAAAAGAATATAACAGAAAATAAAAGAATATAATATAGAGTAAAACAGAACAAAATAGGAACAAAATAGGATAGAAAATAAAAGAACAGAATAGAATAGAAATGAATAGAATAGAATAAAAAAAGAATAGAATAAAATAGAAAGATTATAGCCATCTTCTGAAATTCAAATAGAAAAGAAAAGAATAGGATTAAAAAAACAACAGAATAGAATAGAAATAATATAACCATTTTTCCAAAATTCAAATAGAATCAATTCGAATTAGGAACAAAATAGGATAGAAAATAAAAGAAAAGAATAGAATGCAATAGAATAGAAATGGATAGAATAGAATAAAAAAAATAGAATACTATAGAAAAATTATAACCATCTTCTGAAATTTGAATAGAATAGAAAAGAATAGAGTAGAATAGAATAGAAAATAACAAAATAGTATAGAAAAAAAATAACAGACTAGAATAGAATGGATATAACCATCTTCCTATTCTAATCGATTATTTTCTATTCTATTCAAATTCTAATTGATTCTATTTGAATTTTGGCAAATGGTTATATCCTTTCTATTCTATTGTTTAATTATATTCTTTTTTTATTTGTTTATTCTATTCTATTCTATTCTTTTCCTTTCAAATTTATTCTATTTGAAATTCGAATTTCTGAAGATCGTTATAATCTTTCTATTCTATTCTGGGTTTTTTTTTTATATTATTCTGTTTTTTCTATTTTATTCTAATCTATTCTTTTTTATTCTATTCAAATTCAAATTGATTCTATTTGAATTTTGGGAAATGGTTATATTCTTTCTATTCTATTGTTTTTTTAATTCTATTCTTTTCTAGTCTATTCTATTCTATTCTTTTTTTTCTATTCTATTATTTTCTTATGTATTCTAATTGAAATTTGAATTTCAGAAAATGGTTAAATTATTTCTACATTATTCTATTGTATTGATTTCTATTATATTCTAGTCTATTCTGTTCTTTCGTTTTTCTATTCTATTTTGTTCTGTTTTGCTCTATTGTATTCTATTCTTTTATCTTCTGTTATATTCTTTTCTAGTCTATGTTTTTCTCTATTCTATTCCTTTCTTTTGTATTCTATTTTATTAACTTTGGAAATTGGAAAAACATTCGAAAACATTTTGAATTTGAAAACTATTTGAATTTGAAAACTTTTCAAATTCGAATTTGAAAACTATTCGAATTCTAAAAGTATTCAAAAATGATTTGAATTCGAATTTCATCCAAATTCTTTTTTTCGTTATTTCAGATTTGTTTACATTCGGTACTATTGTAATTCGAAAACTCTGATACATCCGAATTTCCAAAAAATGAAAATTCGTCCAAATTACAATTCGGAACAAAACGAACCTCACGTGTCTACTTTTTACATGTCACAATGAGTTCCGTAGCCATCAGTACTTGAAGTCTACACAACAGTCCACAATCTACACTCAACAGAGTGAGGCATTTGGCTGGAGGCCTATTCAGCTATGCCAGTTAATAATACTGTGGAAACGGACTCTGCTTTCAAAGAGTTACAGTAAAAGGTGAATAATAATGAAAGCTATGCTCTGGTGGGGAGATAGGTTTGCATACTTTATTTGTAAAAATAAAAAGGCCATCTAAAGAGTTAAGATTTGCTAAACTTAATGCTTTGGATACTCGTGGGGTTTTTGAATGCTTATCTTGGAATGCCATATAACCTAAGTACTCACTTTGTGTGATTAATGTGCTTATGAAACACATCATTTAAAACTGGCAATGGATGTAGTTCATAAACTGCAAGAGATTGTGGCTGTTTTCCAGAATGAAGAGAAACTTAGGCTGACAAACTTCAAAATAAGAAAAGATTTAGAAACTAAAAAAAAATCTCCAGGACAAAAGAGATTTTTAAACCAGGTAATCATTTATTTGGCCACAAAATGACTGAAAGAAAAAATATAAAAAATAGGACAAATTATACTAATTTGTATGACAAATCTATTATGATTTGGCACACCCACTATTTGCAGCTTCTAGATAAGTTATGGCTGCTTTTGTTACCCTGGATTCAAAAAAAGTTATACCATATGTATTGTATATTTGCAGATCTTCTTCTTTTTATTTTTGGTCGCTGTGAGAAATATCTGTTTGGATGACACTGAATGGACACAATTATGTAGATTGGATCTAATTGCTGCTTTATTTGTATGTCATTTAATAACTGCACATTTGGAAACTTCTCCTATATGGGAATGAGGGTTTGCAATCTACTTCAATCTACAGTCCATCTGGGGTTGCTTAATATAATGACTTTAATGGCATAGCAAGTATAACAGAAATATTTTTATATATTAACAACTTGTCAACCGCTAGCAGTACATTTACTGGTTCTCCCCTCTGGTTTCACTTACCGTTCAGAACTGCAATCAAGGAGGAAAGCCAGCCAAGTCTGTGAGTAAAAGCAGCACACATACACTTGTTAGGCACACAGTTAACCCCTTGATTACCCTCCTGATCACCCCTGTCACCCAGACAGTGCTATTAGTACATTAGACATTAGACATCAATTGGTTGTACGAGTGGCAGAGTCTTATTAGAGTACCAAATGAACCACACATACAGTGGGAACCTTGGATTACGAGCATAATCCGTTCCAGGAGAATGCTTGTAATCCAAAGCACTCGCATATCAAAGCGAGTTTTCCCATAGAAGTCAATAGAAACGAAGATAATTAGTTCCGCATTGACCTCTATTGCATGCAATACCGCATGTGGTCAGAGGTGGGGGGCGCCAGAGAGCCTCGGAAATACTCAGGGACAGCTCGGCTGAACTCGGAAAGGCTCGGAAACACTCGGGAACTGAGTGTTTCCGAGTGTTTCCGAGTATTTCCGAGTGTTTCTGAGTATTTTCGAACGACTCCGAATCATTCCGAATGTCACCGGCGCCCCGTACCTCTTGCCAAATGCGGTACTGTACACCCCATTAGCTTGAATTCTGCTCATTTTGCGAGACAACACTCGCAAACCGAGTCAGAATTTAAAAAAAAAAAAAAAGTTGCTCGTCTTTCAAAACGCCCGTTAATCGCATTACTCGTTAACCAAGGTTCCACTGTATATGCATAACATTTATATTCTTTATTCATAAAGTGTTAAATACAGGCCATCTGATTTGATCCATATTGCCTCTCTAAAAATAACTACATTACATCGCCCACATTACAACAAAGCCATATAATTAACAGTGGTCTGTGTAAAAGAGGCTAAAACCATGTGCATGGAGTGACCCATTTCAGTATGTAGGCCAAAAAGAATGTGTATGCCCAGCATTAGGAGCATGGGGTGGTCAGGGGGCCGTAGTTCCAATACTCTGCATATACTTTTTTCACTTTTTTCTGGCAGAGATTTCTTCATACATATCGATCAGCCTGTGGGCTGAATGGAAAAAAGAACTTACATGTGTGCCCAGCATTACATGAGTGGGTAGATGTGTGGCAGAAGCTTCCAATGTTGGGCATACACTTTTTTCTGGCAGAGACTTTTTCATCCACATCGATCGATGTGGATGGAGGAATCTGTTATGTCCATGAATGTATTACATCTATGCCCAACATTAGGTGTGTGGCAGAAACTCCTAATGCTGGCCATACTCATAATGATTTTATAGGCCCTAAAATGCCAGGACAGTTCAAACGCCCCACAAATGACTCCTTTTTGGAAAGTTGACACCCCAAGGCATTTGCTGAGAGGCATGTTGAGTCCATGGAAGATTTTATCTTTTGCCAAACGTTTTTGGAAAATGCTGAAAAAAATCTTTTTTTTTACACAAAGTTAGCAGTTTATTGAGATATTTCTCACACATGCCATAGGTATATGTGAAAGTACACCCCAAAACACATTCTGCTACATCTTCCAAGTATGGCGATACCACACCTGTGAGACGTTTTGGCAACCTAGCCACATACAGGGGCCCAAAATCCAATGAGTACCTTCAGGTTTTCAAGGGGCTTTACTTACGCATTGGGTTTCCTGACTACCTATCGCATTTTTGGAGGCCCTAAAATACCAGGACAGCATAAACACCCCCCAAACGACCCCTTTTTGCAAAGTAGATACCCCAAGGTAATTGCTGAGAGGCATGTTGAGTCTTTGGAAGATCTTATTGTTTGCCACAAGTTTTTTACACAAAGTTATTACTTTACTTGGATATTTCTTACACATGTCATGGGTATATGTGGTATCACACCCCAAAACACATTCTACTACTTCTCCTGAGTGTGGGGTTACCACATGTGTGAGACTTTTCGGGAGACTAGCCAAATACAGGGGCATAAAATCCAATGAGCACCTTCAGGCTTGCAAAGAGCACAACTTGTGCATACATATTTTTATTTTCATTTTTCAAAACCTAGTGACAAAAAATTAGATATGCAAAATACTCACCATGCCTCTTAGCAAATTCCTTTAAGTGTCTACTTTCCAAAAAGGGGTGATCTGGGGAGTGTTTGTACTATCCTGGAATTTTAGGGCCTCAGGAACTGTAATAGGTAGTCAGGAAATCCAATGCATAAATAATGCCCCTTGAGAGCCTGAAAGTGCTCATTGGATTTTGAGTCCCTGTATGTGGCTAGGCTGAGTCTCAGCAAGTACAATACAAACATGACACTTCAGCACTCAGAAATCATAGGAAAGTTTGCCATTAATTAAGCAAATGCCTTGGCCACTGTGCAACTAGGTCTAGATGGTTAAAGAGATGCAGCATTACTCAGATCACTGTTTTTTGTAAATATCTTAGGGCGTCTACATTCCAAAAAGGGGTTATTTGGGGGGTGTTTGTACTGTCCTGGCATAGCGCCTCAAGAACTGTGATAGGCAGTAAGAAAGTCAGAGCTGCTTAAAAGCTGGGTAAATTCCAGTATATATACCATAGTTTGATGTTATACCTTTCACACAAACCAATTATTTTACCCTTAATACATTTTGGCCTAAATTTTTGAAGAAATGTTATTTTATTGGATATATTTTGTAACAGAAAGTAGAAAATATAGTTGTTTTTTTTTTCAGAATTGTGAGTCTTTTTTTGTTTATGTAGCGGTACCCCCGTAGGGGCTGCTGAGTTGGTTATAGCAATTTGCCAATCATTCCGCTTCCGATCTCCCATCACTCGCACACGACACCAAACAGTCAATTTTTAAGTTTTATTGCTCCACCAGATCTCACTTTGTAAGGGTATCATCCATAGCCGTAGCTTTTGTTACTGGACTTTCCCTTCTGTAGCACTCCCAAGTTGAACAAATGGCATTACTCTGAATAATTCCCTCTGCTTGACTGATAGAATTCCTTTGAGGTATTAATTCTCTAAGGTCTAAGGCCTGCAGAGCCTTTCTTCATGACCCGCATACTAACGCCCCTCAGTCTTTGGAAGTTACTGTTATTATGGTATACTGTGTTCTGTAGCCTCAACAAATGTCACTTCTCTCTCTCCTGCACTTGCTTCTTTGAGTTTCACTGACCTGTTCTCCACAATCGACAGTCTGTTTTCCTGGTCACAGAAAGTCTATCCGCCAGTCTACTCCTTCCGCTTGTGTTAGAATATTTCAAGTTTATTATTTATTTTAAGTGATAAAAGTTTCTGAAAAAATATATGAAACACATGAATGTTATATGTAATTAGTGATGGTTTCTGAAGGTTAACAGGATGGAGGATAGAGGACAGAGGAGTGGTTTAGCTGGGTAGATATTTCTATTTTGACTTGCTATGTCAGGACAATGGGTGGAGTAATGTTGCTTATCTTTAGACTATAGCCATTTAAAGTATATATGCAAATATGGGTGTTACTAGGATATGCTGACATAACATTTTGAAACAGTATAAGAATGAATGAGATTTATGGTAGAATAGGAATGGAGTATGGTTGAAGACAGAGAACTAACCCTACACTTTGGAGAATGTAACATCAAGATGTCTCCTCCTCCTCCTCCTCCTTCTGAGACCATCACCATGCCAAATGTTACCAGAAGTCAGTCTTGTCTTTGCTTATCTTTCTGAACAAATAAACAACCTTTCTGGAAGCATCGTACGAACGAAGAATTCTTCAATTTCTACTAAGAAACTAATTCCTAAAAGTAAGTTGCAAATGCGACCTTGGACAAAGTACAGAAACATATCTCCTATACACTCTACCTTCTAGGAGAGAGGTCACTTATATATATAACATATAACACAAAGACATTGCTATACATCCAGAAACGCCCCTGAGAATGATAATATCTAGAATTATAGATATTATACTTTTTTTCAGCTTGGCTCCTACTTCCTCCTCGCTCGTCCAGCACATCCACGCATGGGAATGTCCGGCTCCTTCCCTAGTGCTACATGCTGGTTTCTCCCCACTCCAGGTGTCCAGACAAGACCTCCTTTGAGCGCACTACTCAAGACTCTCCTCCTTCAGGGCCCCAGGCCCTCGGCCTCCTGGAACTTTGGGCCTCAGTCTCTCTGGAATCTCTCTCCCGACCTCCTTCTCCTCCTCGGGCCCCAGGCCCTCCTCGTTCTGGAGCATGTGATCTCCCCCTTATATGAGAGACCTCCTCTCGACCAAACAAATTAATGATTGGTCAGGACTCTCACATGAGTTTCCTGCCACTCAGATCTCAGCCCATCCTCTCCTTTCCCACCACAACTCACCGTCAGGCACAGGAGGTATCTCTGAGCCTAAGTGTAGGTGGCCACACCCCCTGCCACTCTGACACTCCCACTCCTGAATCAAAACAACCAGGCCTAGAAAAGGACCCCAGGCCTAATTAAATTTACCTGTGACTAGATCCTGCACTAGCAAACTACACTATAGCACCTACCCTAAAGTAGAGGGCGCTACAGCTATATAGTTAAAAAAAAAAAGACAGTGGTGAAGAAAGCTCTGTTTGTGTGAAAAAAAGATTATATAAATTTAATTTAGGTACCCTTAAGTAGAGGGCGCTACATCCACACCCCACTAAAAATCACAATAGAAAAAATAAATTGAAAAATGCCTCTTTGGTAAAAGAGGAAGGGCATCTAATATCTCCTGATTGAGAGTGGGAAAGGGATAAAAGAAATAACATGAAAGAAAATAACATAGTGTCAAACACATATTAACACATGTACATTTTCAAAGATGGTACATCCTGACTATAGATCCCTGTCAATATCAAAGACATACAAGAGGAACCAGAGCACTACTCCCTAGAGAGGAATACTCTGCTTACCACAGGTCTTCATCTGTTTCCAACGGTGGGGATAGACAGCCGTCACATCCCAGGATCTCCTAAGAGAAGACATAAACCAAATACACACTAAATAACAGACTGACTAACAATGACACTTCACCAAACAGAGGGGGTTATGATCCTCTATTTGGTGACAAAACAATAAAGGATCAAAGTGGCATGGGTTTCCCTGCCAGGATTGTCACTCCCTCAAAAGGAGTCTGCAAGACCTCCTGCAGAGTGCAACCTGATCAGACATGCCAGTGATGAGACACATATATGCCCGTAGGCAAGTATACTTTTTGTTCGTCTCCTAAACAGAAGTCCTTTTTTTTTTTCTTTTCTCTAGCAAAGTGACTAAGGGAATTTAGCAGGGATGACCCACCCTAGTGTCCATGATGCTGTCCTTATCTGGCACCTTGAGCGGTCATCTCTTGCTTAAAATAGTCATTTGAGGGAGAACCCACCCTAACCCATCTACTGCTACTCAACTGTAGCCCCGTTCACAGGTAGTACCGTTGGTCCGGCAATCTCCCCGTGACTTTCCCCTTCACCTCTCACAGAAATGGAATTGCTCCGGGTATGCTGTCCCGCCTTCATAACGAGTACCCAGTTAGTGTATATAGCCCTCCCGAGCTTCCACTCTTTGCAAATGTCCTGAAACCGGACCCAGACCTCACTCTCCGGAGACTGCTTCGGCTTTGGGACATGAAGATAGTCCCAGACCAAGTCATTCTCCCACTTCTCCCGGGAGTTCTCCACTATCTCCATGACATGATCTGGAACGTACGGGTAATCCGGGCCCCACTCCTACGCAACTCTCTTCTGCACATCACGCTGAAACCTCGATAACTGTGGCAGTTCTTTGGGCCTTCCTCGCCCAGGCAGAACGCAGGAGTCTGTGGCCCTATTAACCCATTTGTTGTAGGTTGATGCTCCCCCCGAAGAAATGCTTGGGGAGCTGGAAGAATGTTTAGGGGGTTGGATGGGGGTAGGTAGTGAACATAGTGGTTCCTCCAGCACCGCGGCTGTAGCTCCCGTGGATGAGGATTTCACTAAGTCACACAGTTCATCCTCACTGGACGATTCCTCCTCAGCAGATGACCACTCAAATAAGTTCTTCATGGAACTATACTGCTCTAGTATCTGCGGGGACCCCCAATCCACACCCCGGCCCTTGCTCACCCGGTCCGGCTCACCGGAGAGATCCCCCTCCCGTGACTGCGGCTCCTTCCGGACCGGCACAGCAAAGGACTTAAAAATGACCGGCTCCTCGGGGTATCCTCCAGAGCTTGTCCACTGACAGTGACAACCTCCGGGTCCTGGCCAGGCCACAGGCTTCCCCAGTGTTACCTACCAGCACCCTATCCTGCTGTTCAGTTGATCACTGCATGGCAAATGCACTCTGAATACTCTCCGCCATCTTCCTTCGCCTCGTGTATTGCATGCTGAAATTGATTAACTTTCTCCTCTGGGGCGTGACTCCACCCCCCACTTGTTGGCTCAGCGTGCGAGGAACTGTAGCAGTACATTTTCAATGTGCTCCCCAGCGACACCTGGCGGCAGGCATTGTTGAATTGCAAGCTATCTGGCAGCAGTCTCTAATTACACAGGAAAATGTCTCCTTGTGATGTCCCACTGTAAGGGACCGACCCTCTGCCACCCCCGTCCAATGACACCCCCCTGTGTCCATGTTTCCCAGAGCAACAGCGCCATCCACAAGCCTCTTCCACATTGTCAACTGTGTTAGCAGGACAAATTTGCAAACAGTGGGCTGTACCCACGTCGGACACCTGTAATCCAATGACACGATGCCGCTGTGATTGCCACGTATGACAGCACAAAACTACAGTCACTGAATGCTGGATTTTCTACCATAGTGAGTGTCCAATGGTGCAACTGAGTGCAGGATGCACGCAGGCCGCTTCGATCCTGAAGGTTGCTATGGGCAGCAGCACTAGGCCACAAAATCTGGTTTGTTTGCTATGGGCAATGGCCAGCGGTTTAGTTGTGAAGGCAAATCTCGGTGGGACCTCCAAGTGTAGCGGTACCCCCATAGGGGCTGCTGAGTTGGTTATAGCAATTTGCTTCCGATCTCCCATCACTCGTACACAACACCAAGCAGTCAATGTTTAAGTTTTAGATACGAGATGCTCCACCAGATCTCACTTTGTAAGGGTTTCGCCCATAGCCGTAGCTTTTGTTACTGGACTTTCCCTTCTGTAGCACTCCCAAGTTGAACAAAAGGCATTACTCTGAATAATTCCCTCTGCTTGACTGATAGAATTCCTTTGAGGTATTAATTCTCTAAGGTCTAAGTCTTGCACCGCCTTTCTTCATGACTCGCATACTAATGCCCCTCAGTCTTTGGAAGTTACTCTTATTATGGCTTATACTGTGTTCTGTAGCCTCAACAAATGTCACTTCTCTCTCTTCGCACTTGCTTCTTTGAGTTTCACTGACCTGTTCTCCACAATCGACAGTCTGTTTTCCTGGTCACAGAAAGTCTATCCACCAGTCTACTCCTTCCGCTTGGCTCCTACTTCCTCCTCGCTCGCCCGGCACATCCCCGCATGGGAATGTCCGGATTCTTCCCCATCGCTACATGCTGGTTTCTCTGCACTCCAGGTGTCCTGCCGGGACCTCCTTTTGAGCGCATTACTCAAGAATCTCCTCCTTCAGGGCCCCAGGCCCTCGGCCTCCTGGAACTTTAGGCCTCGGTCTCTCTGGAATCTCTCTCCCGACCTCCTTCTCCTCCTTGGGCCCCAGGCCCTCCTCGTTCTGGAGCATGTGATCTCCCCCTTATATGAGAGACCTCCTCTCGACCAAACAAATTAATGATTGGTCAGGACTCTCACATGAGTTTCCTGCCACTCAGATCTCAGCCCATCCTCTCCTTTCCCACCACAACTCACCGTCAGGCACAGGAGGTATCTCTGAGCCTAAGTGTAGGTGGCCACATCCCCCGCTACTCTGACACTTTCACTCCTGAATCAAAACAACCAGGCCTAGAAAAGGACCCCAGGCCTAATTAAATTTACCTGTGACTAGATCCGGAACTAGCAAACTACACTAGAGCACCTACCCTAAAGTAGAGGGCGCTACATCTATATAGTTTAAAAAAAAGACAGTGGTGAAGAAAGCCCTGTTTGTGTGAAAAAAAGATTATATAAATTTAATTTAGGTACAGTGTTGTACCAAGCAATTGCCAGTTAAAATAGCATAGTGCTGAATAGCAAAAAAAATGGCCTGGTCATGAAGGGGGTAAAACCTACTGGAGGTTAAGTAGTTAAAGCACTATAACCTCTGCAGGTTTTTTTGCGTTATCTCCACCTTCTTTGTCTTGGTAATCATTGCCATAGAGGAAGTGATGGCAAACTCACAAACTCATCATTTTCATTTTATTATTGTCACCAACACAAGAGGTGAGGTGAAATCTTCCAATGAGGACACCCTCTCTATTGACAATCATCTAAAAGGGTGGGGTTACCCTCGCATTGAAGCTTTTTTTTTTTTTTTTTTACTTCCTGCTGTGTTTCCAGGAAAAGAAGAGGAGGATCTCCACACTGAGATACAGAATGAAAAAAAAAACTGACTGGGATGATGACCCTTCTATGTTCAACTAAACAAAAAGTTTTTGGCTAGAGATTGTACTAACTGGCAGATACCACAGTGCATTACATACTCTGTAATATATGAACGTTCTTAATATTTTTTACCAGTAAATACAACTATACAAAGAGATGGGACGCACATACCACATCAGCAATGATGCTGACACAATAATGTGTATATAGAGCACTCATTATTCTTTTTTTTGTCTTAGTTGAGAGGGTAGAGTAGTGTCTCATAAGGACACATCTTAATAACACAAAAGAGAAATAAGCTAGGTCTAATTTGGCAAAGCATTTTAGTGCTTATACCAAGTGACTGGCTATTTCAATTTTTCAAAATCTTGCTCTTCCATATTTGTATATTAGCATTAGATCCTAAGATATGTAGAATTAGTCAATAAGGCTGCCCCCATGTACAGTATATATACATTATGATTGTTAAATATAGAAAAGAAACCAGGTTAAATACATTACCACTTGCCAGGCTTACACTGTGCCAGATTTTGAAATTGCTTACTGAGATGAGTTGTCAGAAAAATGGCTAAGTTGGAAGGTGATTTTTGAGGTTACAGAGAAGGAATGAAAGAAACAGTTAACCACAATCTTTGTAAAATTTAGATTGTTCCCTTTATTTTATTCAAAACAATAAACAAATTTGGCAAGGAAAGAAACAGTTAAAGTAGAATAAAGTTGGGATGTTGTCGGAGCTTTTTTCTGTGAGTAGAGGCACTCGCCAAGGATTCCCTATGTCACCTGGTCTTTTCACCCATAAAAATTGAACCCTTGGCTGCTGCTTTGAGGGCTTCCACTGAGGTACAGGGGATAAATGTGGGTAGTTGAATGAAAAAACAGCTCTGTATACGGATGACGTGGTTTTTTTTTGCATGACTCGGATACATCTTTGACGGTGGCATTAGGCATTTTAAATTCCTTCGCCAGGACTGAAAGTAAATTGGGTAAATCTCTCCCACTCAGGACACCATTTCCTAATTGTAGGGTTCCAGCCAAATGCCCCTTGCAAAAGGTAGATAAGATCAAATATCTGGGGTTGTATATTTCCAAATCAGTGTCAGACTTTATTACATTATATGTCACTCCACTTTTGTCAAAGCCCAAATCTAGGCTACAGGCATGGCAGAATTTACCTTTAATGCTCTTTGGTAGAGTTAATTTTTTGAAGATTACACTTTTGCCTCTATTTCTATATATATTTCGGAACTCACCTGTCTGGATACCGAGATATATATTTAGACAGAATAATCAGTTGGTCACGACTTTCCTGTGGCAAGGGTGCTATCCTAGGATCAAACTTCGGGTGATGCAATTGCCGTGGAAACAGGGGGGGCTGGTGGTCCCTGATTTCTATCGTTATTTCCTAGCAGGTCAGCTGGTCTTCGCCAATAGGTGGTTTAGTCTTCCAGGTGAGATGCTGTCACTTGAAGCAGCTATTGTTGGTTCGTATGAGGCTCTGGCACATGTGTTGCTACGTGGAAACAGGGCTCCTTATAATGTTACAGTATCCATGCGGGCAACTGGTGGGGCATGGGTGGTGGTTAATAAGGTGAGTGGGGAAGCAGCGATTTCCCTTCATGTACCATTATGGAGGAGTACCTTGATCCAATCATCTGGACTAAATTTGGTATTTATACAATGGGGGATATAATGGATGATGGGGAAACTCCTTCAGTTTGATACTCTGAAAACTAAATTCTATCTTCCCAATACTCACCTGTTTTGTTATTTGCAACTTAGACATGCATACAATGCCCAATTTGGCGGTATCATTCTTAGATTGCAAATGAGTTATCTGGAATCTCTACTCAGAGAGGACGCTTTAGATAAGGTCCTGTCTACTATTTACAAACAGTTGTTTACAGCGGAATAAAATTAATAAAACAGTCCCCAGTGAAAAAAAAATGCTTGTGCTAGTGGAACAGTATCCAGTGCTGTGACTTGAATAATAGATGGATGATTCCGTGCTTCTTAAGTGCTTAAAATAGGGTGCCCCCCCTGTTGGATGTGCACTCACCCCTGGGAGTGGACCAACTATCGCTAGTTAGGTCAAATACGCGTGCGGGGCAACCCCTGTGGATGTCCTCTGGTCCGATGATTGGCTGGGGTGAATGTTTCTCATATAAATAGATATAATAGAAAAAGCCTCATTGTGCAGTACTGTTGTTAAAGAGCGTTTTATTCCAAAAAATATAAAGATATTCAACTCACATGTATTAGTGCCTAATGTCCTGGCACCCGGAGTGAACAGCAGGTATAAGTAAATCCGTGAAATCCGCCTGATTAGTTCATACAGCCGCTGGCTCAGTGAAGGCTTGATTTCCGGGTTGAATGTGTGGGTGGAAGTGTGTCACGATAACGTGACTCAACCTCTATGCATTTCAGCCTATCAGATTGGCTGTCCACCATTTTAACTGAGTACATAAATACCCTCAGCATGAATCACGTGATTTTGCATTGCCAATAGATTTACTTTCCTTGCTATTAACTTGGGACTGCTCACAATCTGACTACAAATGCCCTTTTAACATTGTTAGTATAATTAAAATGGATTTTAATAAAGTGCAATCATAAAATGCATTAAAACGATTAAAAATTCAAAATTAAAAAGTTTAAATGTAATGGCAAACCTCCCATATAGACAGTACATATTAAACCATGGGATAAGTGTGGCGACATCTAGTGGTGAACATCTAGACCGATGATCTGTGCACATTATTCCAATAGAAGGCAAGGATGTGAAACAGTAATTTCTATATTACAGCCCACTAAGTGGCCCCCTACTGGCCATGGATGGTAACTAACCAAAATATGTTAGTCAGGGATATTGGCGATAAAAAATATATTAAAAATATATAAAAAATATGTAAAAATTAAAAATGAAAAATTATTTAATTCCAAAGACTAGAAATACTGGGGGAAAAGGGGCAAACCTCCAATTTAGAGACTAATAGTGAGTAATAAAACAATTGAGGTCCAGCTTAATGTTGAACCCCTGCGGGGTAAGAGTCTGGAGCTCAAAAGTCCACCTGGATTCATTCTGGGAAATGTGTTTTATCATATTGGAACCTCTCCAATGCCTGTCCACGTGATCAATAGTGTAGAAAGACAGGGATGAGGGGTCCCGACCATGGACTGAAAGAAAATGGTTCAATACGTTATGTTTTGGGAAACCAAACATATTTGCAATATGTTCTCCAACGCGTATAGCTAGAGTCCGGGAGGTACGACCCACATATTGAAACCCACACTTACATTCCAGCACATATGTAACATACCTGGTATTGCAAGTGATGAAGCTTTTTATGGGGTATTGCTTGTGGGTCTGATTGCATTTGAAATGTGTGTGTTTCCTGACCCAAAGACCCAATCAGACCCACAAGAAATACCCCATAAAAAGCTTCATCACTTGCAATACCAGGCATGTTACCTACGTGCTGGAATGCAAGTGTAGGTTTCAATATGTGGGTCGTACCTCCCGGACTCTAGCTATACGCGTTGGAGAACATATTGCAAATATACGCAATGGTTTCCCGAAACATAGCGTATCGAACCATTTTATTTCAGTCCAAGGTTGGGACCCCTCATCCCTGTCTTTCTACTCTAATAATCAAGTGGACAGGCATTGGAGAGGTTCAAATATGATAAAACACATTTCCCAGAATGAATGCAGGTGGATTTTTGAGCTCCAGACTCTTACCCCGCAGAGGTTAAACATCTCAATTGTTTTAATACTAACTATTAGACCCTAGTCTCTAAATTGGAGGTTTGCCCTTTTTTCCCTGTATTTCTAGTCTTTGAAAGTAAATAATTTTTAATTTTTACATAATTTTTATATATTTTTTACATATTTTTTATCGCCAACATCCCTGACTAACATATTTTGGTTAGTTACCATCCATGGCCAGTAGGGTACCACTTAGTGGGCTGTAATATAGGAATGGCTGTTTCACATCCTTGCCTTTTATTGGAATAATGTGCACAGATCATCAGTCTAGATGTTCACCCCTAGATGTCGCCACACTTATCCCATGGTTTAATATGTACTGTCTATATGTGAGTTTTTGCCATTACATTTAAACTTTTTAATTTTGAATTTTTAATCGTTTTAATGTATTTTATGATTGCACATTATTAAAATCCATTTTAATTATGCTAAAAGGGCAATTTTAGTCAGATTGTGAGCAGTCCCAAGTTAATAGCAGGGAAAGTAATGCTATTGGTCATGCCAAATCGTGTGATTCATGCTGAGGATATTTATGCCCTCAGTTAAAATTGTGGAATTGTAACTTCCTGAGGACGGCCAATCTGATAGGCCGAAATGCATAGAGGTTGAGTAACGTTATCGTGACACACTTCCGCCCACACATTCTACCCGGAAATCAAGCCTTCACTGAGCCAGCGGCTGTATGAACTAATCAGGCGGATTTCTTGGATTTACTTATACATGCTGTTCACTCCGGGTGCCAGGACATTAGGCACCCATACATGTGAGTTGAATATCTTTATATTTATTATATCTTTATCAACGGTATTTATGAGGAACATTCACCCCAGCCAATCATTGGACCAGAGGACATCCACAGGGGTTGCCCCACACGCATATTTGACCTAACTAGCAATAGTTGGTCCACTCCCAGGGGTGAGTGCACATCCAATAGGGGGGGCACCCTATTTTAAGCACTTAAGAAGCACTGAATCATCCATCTATTATTCAAGTCACAGCACTGGATACTGTTCCACTAGCGCAAGCACTTTTTTTTTTCACTGGGGACTGTTTTATTAATTTTATTAATTGTTACCAGTGTATCACCTATATCTATTACCTGTATGTAATTTTTTAGCATTTAGCGCGGTATACTTTTTATTATTTATTAATTGTTCACACCATTATGTGGTAAAGCAATTACCGTATTTATCGGCGTATAACACGCACCCCAATTTAGGAGGGAATTTCAAGGAAAAAAAAACTTTTAGGAGGGAAGTTGAAGGAAAAAAAACTTACATTTAAATGCCCATCATTGCAGCCTTCTCAGTGCAGCCTTGCCCCAGTGCAGCCATGTCAGTGCAGCCTTGTCAGTGCAGCCATGTCAGTGCAGCCATGTCAGTGCAGCCATGTCAGTGCAGCCTTGTCAGTGCAGCCTTCCCCAGTGCAGCCTTCCCCAGTGCAGCCTTGTCAGTGCAGCCTTCCCCAGTGCAGCCTTGTCAGTGCAGCCTTGTCAGTGCAGCCTTCCCCAGTGCAGCCTTGTCAGTGCAGCCTTCCCCAGTGCAGCCTTGTCAGTGCACGCTTGTCAGTGCAGCCATCCCCAGTGCAGCCTTCCCCAGTGCAGCCTTCCCCAGTGCAGCCTTCCCCAGTGCAGCCTTTCCCCAGTGCAGCCTTGCCCCAGTGCAGCCTTCGATCCTGTGATCCCGGATCCCTGCCATCCTGGGCTTCAAAATCGCCGATCGCGATTTGAAAATGGCGCCGCCGGCGCCGAAATACACAGAGCCGGTCCTCGGCTCTTCTCGGCGGCTCTCGTTCACTTTCGGCTCCACTCGTAGTCCCGCCTGGGATGGGCGTGACTATGAGCGGAGCCATCCGATACTAGCCGAGTACACTCGGCTAGGTTCGGGCGGCACTCAAGTGAAGCCGAAAGTGGCCGAGAAGAGCCGAGGACTGGCTCTGTGTATTTCGGCGCCGGCGGCGCCATTTTCAAATCGCGGTCGGCGATTTTGAAGATCTGGCAGCTCCAGATCGCAGGGGATCGGTGTATAACACGCACCCGCGATTTTCCCCTGATTTTAAGGGGAAAAAAGTGCGTGTTATACACCGATAAATACGGTAGTTTTCTTTATCCATATTAACACATACATGAGGTTTTTTCACTTACTTTCCTCCTTTGGCGCTTTGGTTCATTTTCATATTTTTTCACAGTTGTTTACAGAGGTTGGTGAGCTCCTTTTCACGCTGCAGAGCGGCTTGTTAGGCAGTGTTCCCTCAGATAAACGGGGATGACTGGGACGATATTTGGGATATTAACTTTACCAGTAGGGATGAGCTTTATGTTTGGGTCGAACATGAGTTCAACTCGAACATTGGCTGTTTGATCGTTCGTTGAAATATGTACGTTATGGGGCGTTCGTGCCAAATTCCATTGGCGCGTCATGCCCCATAATGCACTGCGACATCGCAGTGCATTTCTGTCTGATGATTGGCCAAGCATGCACTATGACCCACATGCTTTGGCCAATCAGAGCACTGTCAGCAAAGAGAGCCATAATTGGCCAAAGGCAGGGTGCCGTTGGCCAATTATGGCTCAGGGGGTTAAGTCCACGTCCCACACTATATAAGGCCGCCTGCACGTCGTCCCTGTGCAGTGTTATGCTGACGTTGACCAAGAGAGAGTGTCATTTCCTTTAGATTGAGCAGGCAGGCAATTCAGTTAGCTGCAGTGTATTTAGTATATATATACATCCAGGCTGTATATATATACACTGTATCCAGTTTAGCTAGATCTGACTGCAGGCCGTTCCTGGGGTACTGTTTCTAATATACTTCAAGCAGGCAGGTGATTCAGTTAGCTGCAGTGTATTTAATATATATACATACAGTCAGACTCGTGTGTATATATATATATATATATATATATATATATATATATATATATATATATACAGTGCCTTGCAAAAGTATTCGGCCCCCTTGAACTTTTCAACATTTTGCCACATTTCAGGCTTCAAACATAAAGATATAAAATTTTAATTTTTTGTGAAGAACCACCAACAAGTGGGACACAATTGTGAAGTGGAACGAAATCTATTGGATATTTTAAACTTTTTTAGCAAATAAAAAACTGAAAAGTGGTGCGTGCAAAATTATTTGGCCCCTTTACTTTCAGTGCCTCAAATTCACTCCAGAAGTTCAGCAAGGATCTCTGAATGATCCAATGTTGTCCTAAATGACTGATGGTGATAAATAGAATCCACCTGTGTGTAATCAAGTCTCTGTATAAATGCACCTGCTCTGTGATAGTCTCAGGGTTCTGTTGAAAGCGCAGAGAGCATCATGAAGACCAAGGAACACACCAGGCAGGTCCGTAATACTGTTGTGGAGAAGTTTAAAGCCGGATTTGGATACAAAAAGATTTCCCAAGCTTTAAACATCCCAAGGAGCACTGTGCAAACGATCATTTTGAAATGGAAGGAGTATCAGACCACTGCAAATCTACCAAGACCTGGCTGTCCCTCTAAACTTTCAGCTCAGACAAGGAGAAGACTGATCAGAGATGCAGCCAAGAGGCCCATGATCACTCTGGATGAACTGCAGAGAACTACAGCTGAGGTGGGAGAGTCTATCCATAGGACAACAATCAGTCGTACACTGCACAAATCTGGCCTTTATGGAAGAGTGGCAAGAAGAAAGCCATTTCTCAAAGATATCAACAAAAAGTCTCGTCTAAAGTTTGCCACACCTGGGAGACACACCAAACATGTGGAAGAAGGTGCTCTGGTCCGATGAAACCAAAATCAAACTTTTTGGCCACAATGCAAAACGATATGTTTGGCGTAAAAGCAACATAGCTCATCACCCTCAACACACCATCCCCACTGTGAAACCTGGTGGTGGCAGCATCATGGTTTGGGCCTGCTTTTCTTCAGCAGGGACAGGGAAGATGGTTAAAATTGAGGGGAAGATGGATGCAGCCAAATATAGGACCATTCTGGATGAAAACCTGTTGGAGTCTGCAAAAGACCTGAAACTGGGACGGAGATTTATCTTCCAACAAGACAATGATCCCAAATATACAGCAAAATCTACAAAGGAATGGTTCACAAATAAACGTATCCAGGTGTTAGAATGGCCAAGTCAAAGTCCAGATCTGAATCCAATCGAGAATCTGTGGAAAGAGCTGAAAACTGCTGTTCACAAACGCTCTCCATCCAACCTCACTGAGCTCGAGCTGTTTTGCAAGGAAGAATGGGCAAGAATTTCAGTCTCTCGATGTGCAAAACTGATAGAGACATACCCCAAGCGACTTGCAGCTGTAAGCGCAGCAAAAGGTGGCTCTACAAAGTATTAACGCAAGGGGGCCGAATAATTTTGCACGCCCCACTTTTCATTTTTTTATTAGTTAAAAAAGTTTCAACAATCCAAAAGATTTCGTTCCACTTCACAATTGTGTCCCACTTGTTGGTGATTCTTCACAAAAAATAAAAATTTTATATCTTTATGTTTGAAGCCTGAAATGTGGCAAAAGGTTGAAAAGTTCAAGGGGGCCGAATACTTTCGCAAGGCACTGTATATATATAGATATATATATATATAGATATATCTATATATCCACTGTATCCAGTTTAGCTAGATCTGACTGCAGTCCGTTCCTGGTATACTGTTTCTAATATACTTCAGGCAGGCAGGTGATTCAGTTAGCTGCAGTGTATATTATATATATATATATATATATATATATATATATATATATATATATATATATATATATATATATATATATATATATATATATATATATATATATATATATATATATATATATATATATATTAATCTCCACTGCATACAGTTTAGCTATATCTCACTGCAGAACGTTCCTAGTGTACTGTTTCTAATATACTTCTGGCAGGCAGGTGATTCGGTGAGCTGCAGTGCATAAAATATATATATACAGTCTCCTACATATATATATCCACTGCATTCTAGTCTAGCTAAGCCTATATCTGACTGCAGGCCATTCCTGGTGTACGTTTTCAAATATACTTTCAGGCAGGCAGGCAGGTGATTCAGTGATCTGCAGTGCATTAAATATATATACAGTCACCTACATATATATATCCACTGCATTCCAGTCTAGCCAAGCCTGTATCTGACTGCAGGCCATTCCTGGTGTACGTTTTCAAATATACTTTCAGGCAGGCAGGTGATTCAGTGATCTGCAGTGCATAAAATATATATACAGTCTCATACATATATATATCCACTGCATTCTAGTCTAGCCAAGCCTATATCTGACTGCAGGCCATTCCTGGTGTACTTTTTTCTAGTAAACTTCAGGCGGTGCTTTACTAATAAAATTTTATAGCATGTCTGGAAGGCCACCAAGGAGAGGCAGACACTCACAGGCCACTAAAAGAGGGCAAGCAACCTCTGTGTCTACAGCCAACAGTGCTGGTCATGGACACTGTGCATCCTCAGCACGTGGCCGTGGGGCACGCTTGTCCTTTTTTTTCGGCAGCTGGCAGTGTTGATCCACAACATGCAGAAGAGTTGGTAGAGTGGATAACTAAGCCATCCTCATCCTCCTCATCCTCTGTCACCCAGGCTCAGAGTAGTTTGCCTGCCAATGCAGCTGCCAAAGTGGCCTATTCTATCGGCTCAATGTCATCAGTCACTCCTTCCCTAGCCCCACCATGATGCACGGAGGAGTCCCCCGAACTGTTCGACCACAGTGTCGGGTACATGCTGCAGGAGGATGTGCAGTTTTGAAGGCTCTGATGATGGTACCCAGGTTGAGGAAGGCAGTAACGTGAGCCCAGAGAGAGGGAGTGCCCAAGAAGGACAAGGAACTGACAGTCCTGTTCCCCCAGCTGCAGCATAGTGGCAGTTTTGCTCCAGTGACGAGGAGGGAGGGGATGATGAGGTCACTGACTCTACGTGGGTGCCTGATAGAAGAGGGGAGGAGGAGGAGGAGGCACATCTCCAATGAGGCAGGTAGCCCTCCAGGGGCCAGCTTAAGGGCAGCCACCTGACTGCATCACACATTTCACGGAAGGCCATTCTGGCTCTCTATCGGCATGTGGAAGGCAATGTCTTGGCCTCGTTGTACAGGGCGGTCAGCGGTAAGGTGCATATTACCGCTGACTCATGGTCCAGCAGGTATGGACATGGATGTTACCTTTCTTTCATGGTAGCTGGGAAGGATGCAGGACAGGGTGCAGTATTGTTGCAGCTTGTTCTGCCACCACGCCTCCAAAATGCTAGTAGTGGTAATTCTGCCACACCTCTCTCCTCCACCCCCTCCTCTTCTTCTTCCTCTATTGCCTCTTCCTCTGCAGATTTGTCCTCAGAACCAGTGGTGCTCTGTAGGCGTTCAAGGGGCTACGCAAACACTCAGGCAAAAAGATGCCATGTGGTGCTTGAGTTGGTCTGCTTAGGGGACAGGAGCCACACTGGGGCAGAGATTCTGTCAGCTCTGCAGGGGCAGACTCAGAGGTGGTTGACGCCACGCCAGCTTCAGGCAGGAATGGTGGTTTGCGGCAATGGCACCAACCTCCTCCCCGCCCTCCGACAGGGACACTTGACCCATATTCCCTGTTTGGCTCATGTCCTTAATTTGGTGGTGCAGCGGGTCTTGTGCAGGTACCCGGGCTTACGGGATCTCCCGAGGCAGGCCAGGAAAGTCTATGGGCATTTCCGCCGGTTATATAATTGCCAGTGCTCGGCTGGCTAACCTTCAAAAGGAATGCAATCTGCCCAAGAACCGCCTCATTTGTGACATGCCCACCAGGTAGTACTCAACGTTGGCAATGCTGCAGTGGATGCACATGCAGCAGAGGGCCATTATGGAGTACCTGTGTGAGTATGGCACCAGGACAGGGTCAAGGGAGCTTGGCTTTTTTTTGCCATGCCAGTGGCTAATGATCAAGGATGCATGCACTGTCTTGTCACCATTTGAGGAGGCCACGAGGATGGTGAGCAGTGACAGTGCATGCGTCAGTGATACTGTCCCTCTTGTCTTCCTGTTGGAGCACATGCTTCCTGGAATAATAGACAGGGCACTTGAGGCAACAGAGGGAGGAAAAGGAGGACTTCCTTACCTCTCAAGGTCCCCTTTATCCAGACAGTATTCCTGCGGGCCTGCTGATCACACTGAAAGTGGAGGAGGAGGATAAGGATTGTGTCAGCATGGAAGTGGAGCCTAGCACTCAGCATCAGCAGCAGTCTTCAAGGGATTGTTTTCAGTCCCCAGAAACCCATGGACTTTGTACGTGGCTGGGAGGAGTTGGCTGTGGATCATGTCATCCTTAGTGACCCAGAGGATTCCGTATCGAATGCCTCAGCAAACCTTCGCTTCATGGCCTCCCTGATCCTGCAAAGCCTGCAAAAGGACCCTCGGATTTGTGGTATCAAGGAGAGGGCTCATTACTGGCTGGCAACCCTTCTTGATCCACGTTGCAAGGGTAAGGTTGTGGAACTTATCCAGCCTTCGCAGAGGGAGCAGAGGATGAAACATCTTCAGGAGGCCTTGCAGAAAGGTTTGTGCAATGCGTTTCCAGAGCCTGGGAGGTTAAAATTTCCTGGTCCTCCTGGACAACGTGTTGCTGAGGCTTCGGTCAGTCACAGAAGGAGCGGTGGAGAAGGTGGCCATCTGACCGATGCGTTCAAGCAATTCTTTAGTCCGCAGCCCCAAGGTCTGATCGGTTCCAGCAACCATCACCAGAGTCTGATTTACATGGTGCAGGAATACCTAGGGGCAAGATCAGACTTGGAGACCTTTCCAACCGAAAATCCACTGGGTTACTGGGTCTTGAGGAAGCATCACTGGCCAGAGCTTGCACAATATGCAATTGAGCTACTGGCCTGTCCTGCATCCAGCATTCTTTCTGAACGCACTTTCAGTGCTACTGGAGGCTTTGTAACCAATCACAGAGTGCGCCTGTCCACAGACTCAGATCACCAGCTACCAAGCAACTGATGCTGATGTAACCGATTCATTTTTCTATGAATGTGTGATCCCTTGAAGACTGCCTATGCTGAGTGACTATCCTGTTATTCTGAGTGAGTATCCTATTCCTCCTCATGTTCATGTTGATAGCTTCTAAGAACATTTTTGTTTCAGGGTACCATCACCAGTGCCTAAGGCCCAATTTTTCTGCCCCTGTTTAACAGGGGCATGTAATTACAATTTTTGCTGTAATATTTCGCAGCAGGGCTGGTTCTTGCGCTCAACTAGAGTATCTGTGAGGGTTTGCAGTGTTGTGGCACCACCACCAGTGCCCAAGCCCCAATTTTTCTGCCCCTGTTTAACAGGGGCATGTAATTACAATATTTGCTCTAATATTTCACAAAAAACAAATAGTCCATGTGATAAAAAAAATAAATGAATAAAACCAAAAGTGAATTTATCAAAAACAGAATATCCCAAAATGATCCTTCAAAATTTAGTAGATGCAAAAGTTCTTCACTTAATCTCAAAAAGCAGGACACATATTCATTCGAATCATCTGGAATACGGAGCATAAAATGCAAATACAAACTGTTTACTATGCTCCACTCGAGTGGAGCATGAGCCTGTGACATCACCACGCTGAACAGCTGACTGTTATGCCGCGTACACACGGTCGGACTTTTTGACCGGACTGGTCCGACAAACGCGGACTGTCCAAAGACGGCGGACAATCTGATCGTGTGTGGGTTTCACCGGACCTTCAGCGGACTTTTCCAGTCGCAAATCTGACGGACTTTAGATTTGGAACATGCTTTAAATCTTTACATCGTAACTACGCCGGACCCAGAAATCCGCTCGTTTGTATGCTAGTCCGACGGACAAAAACCCAAGCTAGGGCAGCTATTGGCTACTGGCTATCAACTTCCTTATTTTAGTCCGGTCGTACGTCATCACGTACGAATCCGTCTGACTTTTGTGTGATCGTATGTAGTTAAGTCTGTTCATTAGAAAGTGCTCCGCAAGTCCACCAAAAGTCCGTTGAAAGTCTGTCGGACGGGCTGTCGGACTTTTGTAGCTGAAAAGTCCGACCGTGTGTACGCGGCATTAGACACTGCGGCTGATTCAAACCTGCTTTTCTTACCTGCTTGAATTTATGGACTTTGTATGATTTTTTTTTAAATAAATACCTTTGCTGGAACATACTGCACCATGAAGCCCTCTTGTATTCCTCCTTACATGAGAATACCCAGATCCTGGCTTTTATGAGAGTGTCCCGGAGAGTGAAGTTTTGTCCTTGCTAATTCCTGAATAAACAGGTGGATTCCTCTCTGCTTTCAATCACTAAGCGTTCACCTGCCGGCAGGCTAATGCACAAGCGCTTCTGATCTCTATCATTTGAGATCCAACGTATCTGCTAAGCAGTTTGTATTTGCATTTTATGCTCCGTATTGCAGATGATTCGAATTAATATGTGTCCTGCTTTTCGAGATTAAGTGAAGAACTTTTGCATCTCCTAAATTTTGAAGGATCATTTTGGGATATTCTGTTTTTGATAAATTCACCTTTGGTTTTATTCATTATTTTTTTATATCACATGGACTATTTGTTTTTTGATACACCACTCAGTTTTTCATATTATCATGTTTTAGAGAATTTGTTCACAGCAATATTTATTGTTATTTGTAGCGGTTTCTTTTCTTTTTTAATATTGGTTTTAGGTTTGGTATTTGACCTATAGAGGTGCAGCATTTAATCACGGCTTATTTAGTTATATCACTTGTGCACATATTTTTTTGTATATATTGATTGCTTAGCGCAAATATCCCCTTCTGTTTTTTCTAATATTTCACAGCAGGGCCCATTCCTGTGCTCAACAAGTGTATCTGTGAGGCTTTACAGTGTTGTGCCACCACCACCACTGCCTAAGGCCCAATTTTTCTGCCCCTGTTGAACAGGGGCATGTAATTACAATATTTGCTCTAATATTTCACAGCAGGGCTCGTTCCTGTGCTCAACAACAGAATCTGTGAGGGGTTACAGTGTTGTGGCACAACCACCACTGCCTAAGACCCAATTTTTCTGCCTCTGTTTAACAGGGGCGTGTAATTACAATTTTTGACCTAATATTTCACAGTAGGGCCTGTTCCTGCGCCCACCAAGAGTAATTGTAAGGGCTTACAGTGTTGTAGCACCACCACCAAAGGCCCAATTTTTCTGCCCCTGTTCAACAGGGGCATGTAATTACAATTCTTGATGTTCTGGTACCACCAAAACCTAAGGCCCAATTTCTGCAGAGTATATAGGGGAGGCCGTATAGTATATATAGGCGGTCCCCTACTTTTAAACATCCGACTTACAAACAACTCCTACTTACAAACGGAGGGAGACAACATGAAGTGAGAGGAAACCTACCTCTAGGAAGGGAAATTCTCTCCTGTAATGCCCCGTACACACGGTCGGACTTTGTTCGGACATTCCGACAACAAAATCCTAGGATTTTTTCCAACGGATGTTGGCTCAAACTTGTCTTACATACACACGGTCACACAAAGTTGTCGGAAAATCCAATCGTTCTAAACGCGGTGACGTAAAACACGTACGTCTGGACTATAAACGGGGCAGTGGCCAATAGCTTTCATCTCTTTATTTATTCTGAGCATGCGTGGCACTTTGTGCGTCAGATTTGTGTACACACGATCGGAATTTCCGACAACGGATTTTGTTGTCGGAAAATTTTATAGCCTGCTCTCAAACTTTGTGTGTCGGAAAATCCGATGGAAAATGTGTGATGGAGCCCACACATGGTCGGAATTTCCGACAACAAGGTCCTATCACACATTTTCCGTCGGAAAATCCGACCGAGTTAATATGGGAAAAAGGTGTCTCACCACTGATGCTTTATCACCAATCCTTGTTTGCCTACTAACCCCAAATTTTCAAAATCCAATTGTCATTGGGACAGAAAGTGAGGTGAAATCTTCTGAACAGGGGCACAGACAGCAAAACAAATGTTACAGGGGTGATAACCCTTCCCTATGTTATCCAAAAAGCTTAAAAATTGATTTTTTGGCTGAGCTACACTTACAAAATGTACCTGTTCCAACTTACAAACAGATTCAACTTAAGAACAAAAATACAGTCCCTGTCTTGTTTGGACCACCTGTATACTGCTATTCAGAGTATATAGGGCCTGGGGGCCCCACGCCTTTTCTTTTTTTAATTTGGGTGCGGGTTCCCCTTATTACCATACAAGACCCAAAGGGCCTGGTAATGGGCTGGGGGGGGAACCATGCCATTTTTCTCAATAATTTTCATCCATATTGCCAGGACCCGACATTACATTACAGCCGCAAGCAGTTTTACATTACTTTTATTCCTTTGGAAATGTCATTTTGTGCAGGGACTGTTCTAAACATGGGAAACATGTGCCACTTTACAGGCATTCTATAGTCACCCCCCAGGTACGATATTTAAAGGAATATTTCACTTTCATTTTTTCACTTTAAGCATTATTAAAATCACTGCTCCCGAAAAAACGGCAGTTTTTAAAACTTTTTTTGCATTGGTACATGCCCACTAGGGCAGGACCCGGGTCCCCAAACACTTTTTAGGACAATAACTTGCATATTAGTCTTTAAAATTCGCACTTTTGATTTTTCATGTTCGGGTCCCATAGACTTTAAAGGTGTTCGAATGTTGGCACAAACTTTCGGTCCGTTCTCATGTTCTGCCGCAAACCGAACTGGGGGGGTGTTCGGCTCATCCCTATTTACCAGACTGCTGTCAGCCAGAGATCATCTTATTCAATTTACAATTTTACATCGCATCTACCTTACTCCAGCCGGATTGGCTAGAATATTCCCTACCCAGTTGTCCTGCTGCTGGTGGTGCACTTCTTCCACTGCAGATTTTTTACATATATTCTGGAATTGTGCGACTATTCAAAATTTTTGGCGGGGGTCACTGAGTGTATAGAGGAGGTTACTGCTGTCCACATACAGCCAACGGTAGAGGTGTGTCTCTTAGGACTAGTTGATGCCCTAGCTCCGAGAAGAGTGACACGTACTTTGTTGACACTTCTACTTTATTATGCCAGGAAGTTTATAGTGCTTTTGTTGTACTGTTTTATTTGCAATTGTTATTGCAAAACTTGATAATTAAAAAAAAAATTTAAAAAAGTAGAATAAAGTCAAACTGAATGCTTCACGCTAAAACTGCAAACCAATGCAAAAAATGCAGTTAATACATTTTCCAATCAGAATTTTGTTGAACAACCATTGTAGGATGAAACTGAGGGCGTGAATTGAATTCAGGCAAACAAATGGAATATGATACCTTTTGTATGTATCCATCATGTAACATACAATTGCAGCTTGTCATCGCTTAGATTCATTCCCTCAATCTGATTGTCTTGTTTTCTCTTTACAGGGGTTAAGAGCAGGCTCTCTTCATTTTCCAGGAGGAAATGCTAATTACAGTGGGAAAACAGTGTATAAAGCTTTGGCAGAGTTGGAAGACCATCCTGACAGTGACGAGCAGGAGTGGAGAGATAACATAGATATAGTTATGAAATGGTTCACTGATGATGGCCTTGACTTTGTAACCCTCTACTACGGAGAGCCTGACAAAACAGGCCACTTATGGGGTCCAGAAACTGAGCAGAGGAAAACAATAATAAAGCAAATAGATCGAACCATTGGTTATCTCCTAAATGCCATTGAGAACAACAACTTAAAAAGTAAATTAAATGTAATTATTACATCTGACCATGGCATGACAACCATTAAGAAAGAACCTAATGTAACAGAAGAGATTTTACTCTCCAAGTACATTACTTTTAAAGACCTTGTGAAGTTTGACTTATTGGATTATGGTGGCTTTGGTATGATTTTACCAAAAGAAGGTCGGGAAGAAGAAGTGTATCAAAAACTTAAAGGTGCACATCCTCATTTAAACGTATATAGGAAGGAGGAATTTCCAGAACGCTTCCATTTTTCCACACACAACCGTATATTACCAATTCTGCTTTATGGAGATCTCGGCTACAGTGTGAACAGTGTAAGTGCAATCATTATATGTTTTGGTGTTGTGTTTATTGCTTAAATTGTACTTTATCAATTATAGACATAGAAAAAACAACAACAATAATATCCCAGCGCCAATGAATGTGCACCCAGGGAGCTCAATCAAGACATGTGATATATAACATATAATTTATAATTTACAATCAATATACCATGTGGTACATAACATGTACTTTGTAAAATAGCATGACTTGAACTCGGGGGAGGGAAGGGGGGGGTGAGGGGGAGGGTGGGGGAAACCGGAAACCAGTGCAGCTGGACCAACCGTAACTGATAGCTACAGATCTAAAGCAAAAAAACAAAGAATGACCAGCGCTCTGGAGGTCACAAAGACAAAAAGCAGCAGTTCAAAATGAAAAATGGGAGATTTAATAGAAATGAATTATAAAAGCAGATATTAAAAACAAATTGTAAAAATAGTCCCATAATAACACAGCACTGCATTGCACTTGGATTGGGAACATAGAACAGACAGAAAGTCCAATAAGCAACAGGAAGCCTCTAACGGGAGATCCATCCAACCAACCTAGCCCCAGGCTGAAATCAAAAAGAAGGGGGATGGAGGGGAGGTAAAGCCCAAAGGAGCAAACACTGGAGACTCGCACACTCCCCACTGGCTGTGGGATCCAGAGAAGATGGCTCACCGGTTCCAGAGGACGGCTTCGTAGATGTGATATGAGGACAAGCAAAAGCTCCACCGTGAGGAGAGAAGTCTCGCTGAGGCTCCGTGCCGAGGGGCAATGACGTCAGCCCAGCTGGAGGGAGAGGGAGTGGCTTCACACAGGGAAGCCGCCGGAGAGTCAGCTGATGATGCTGAGCTGCTGACTCACTGGTCTGTGTCCCCTCTAGGTAAAAAGCCTCAGTAAAGGACGGTGTCACTCAGGGAATCCAGTGGTAACACAAATAAAGCCAACAAGGAGTGGAATGATACACAGGGAAGCTGCCGGAGAGTCAGCTGGTGCCGCTGAGCTGATGACTCACCGGTCTGTGCCCCCTCTAAGTAAAAAAGCCTCAATGAAGGACGGTGTCACTCAGGGAATCCAATGGTAAACCATAAACAACCAGCCAGGAGGGAAATGATAGAGCCGGCAATGTAGATGGAAAGCACTGCTGTGGGCGATGTAAAGCTCCAGAGAGTGGATAGATGGATATTCACCATGACATGGTTCTGAGTAGGACCTCTGTCATAAGGTAGCGCTTTTTCATAGTCCTTTACTGAGGCTTTTTACCTAGAGGGGACACAGACCGGTGAGTCAGCAGCTCAGCATCATCAGCTGACTCTCAGGCGGCTTCCCTGTGTGAAGCCGCGCCCTCTCCCTCCAGCTGGGCTGACGTCATCACCCCTCGGCATGGAGCCTCAGCGAGACTTCTCTCCTCACGGTGGAGCTTTTGCTTGTCCTCATATCACATCTACGAAGCCGTCCTCTGGAACCGGTGAGTCACCTTCTCTGGATCCCACAGCCAGTGGGGAGTGTGTGAGTCTCCAGTGTTTGCTCGTTTGGGCTTTACCTCCCCTCCATCCCCCTTCATTTTGATTTCAGCCTGGGGCTAGGTTAGTTGGATGGATCTTCCGTTATAGGCTTCCTGTTGCTGATTGGACGTTCTGTCTGTTCTATGTTCCCAATCCAAGTGCAATGCAGTGCTGTGTTATTATGGGACTATTTTTACAATTTGTTTTTAATATCTGCTTTTATAATTAATTTCTATTAAATCTCTCATTTTTCATTTTGGACTGCTGCTATTTGTCTTTGTGGCATTCAGAGCGCTGGACATTCTTTGTTTTTTGCTCAAGTATAGACATAGATAGATCTTTTAAGTCTTTGCTACAGTGGACTTAAAATTAAAATTCACACTTCACATGAATATGTCAACATTACCAAATCAAAAACTATATAACTATAAACTATAATTTTAGGAGTGACTCATTTTTGCCATTAATAATATGATCTATACATCATTAAAAAGGATATAGACATCTTTCACTTTCAGTATTTTATTGTGTATTTAAAGCTGAACTTAAGTAAAAGTAAAGCGTTTCCTTAGCAGTGGCACCTGCAATGCAAGGGTTAAATGCTTGTGTTTGGCTAGTGGATTGGAAAAGCATTATTACCTACCTAATCCTACATTCCAGCAGACTCCTCCATGCTGCCGACTGATCCCGCCAGCCTCTACTCCCCTGCATTCTAACAGTCTAAGGTCCTCTGAGCATTGGGGAGCACTGTCTGCCAGGGATTGGAGGATCCACTACAAGGAAGGACTTTTATTTTTTGTAGAGATGGACTTTAAAACTGTAGTGCATACAATTGCATGACATGTTTTTATTTGTTTACTTATATACAGGTACAAAAACTCCTAGGCAATTATTATCAAATTTGCCTTAAAGCAGGGATCTGCCAAAAGCTGTCTTTATAGTCCCGTTGTTTAAATTCAAATGAATTCCATTCAGACTTAAAAATGCACCCACCACCTTTCAATGTGCCATGGAATATTGTCTGGGTGATTTACATTTTGAACATTTATCTATCTGGATGACATAATAATGTTATTTGTTTCAAGAACACTTCATGAGCCTTCATGAGATTAACAAAGCATGGAATAAAGTTGAAGCCACAAAAATGCCATCTGTTGATAACTCTTATTAAGTGTTTTGGATATGAGATCTCCTGAGAAGGGGTGAGGCCAAACAGAAATAAAGTAGAAGCAATCGACAAATGGGAAACCTCTAGAACTTTGTGGGAGTTATGAGTCTTCCTTGGCTTGATGGGCTATTATAGAAGATTCATACGAGGGCTTGCAAGGATATCTTCCCCTATACAAGAATTGTAGAAAAATGGTAAAAACAATAAAAAAGATATATGGAGGAAAACAACAGGAGGCCTTTAAATATTTAACGAAAAAAATATCAATGTACCTGTATTGGCTTATTTTGACTTTAGTCAACTTTTCCATTTTACTCGAGCAACCATGGGCATTGGGCAGTGCTATCTCAAGTACAAAAAGATAAAAAGAAATGTATTGCCTATGGCAGTAGGAATTTAACTACTTTACTGCACTATACATTTTAAAAGGTATGGCGTGGTCATAATTTGTGCATTTTAAAATGCACAAATTGAAGGCAAAATGGACCAAAATGTGATTGCGATGAAGGCTGATCACAACTATAACAAATGTTAACAGTACTACTGTTTACATTTGAGAGCTCTTCCTCTAACAATGAACAATGAAGAAAGGTGAGGAAGGATGATTAGTGACTGGTTCAATTAATGAAGGACTTAAGAATAAGCAATTCTGATTTTTTTAAATTCATTTTTATGTGGAATTATCTTTTATCACCCCCCCCCCCCCCTTTCATTCCCAATATATATCATCTTCACCTCCCTTATCCTACACATTAACCTCATTATCGCAATCCTCCCACAGTATGTGACCTGCCCATTAACCCCATTTACCTCTCCCCCTCTGTGTATGACCTGTACATTAATTATTAATTGTTAGTCAACTACCATAACACTGAAAACAGAAAAAGGCTTGATAATAATGGCGGGTGGAGTAAGTACAGGCCGGTACCTAAGTGATTAAAGAGCAATGAGAAAAACACAACAATTACAGTGCCTTTAAATTGAAACTCTTGGCACTAATATTGGCTGTTACTGAGAAATGTGTTGAATATCACTTAGGGGCCCCTTTTCAGGTCATCATTGACCACAACCCTCCGGCTTATCTGCAAACTGCAAAGTTGGGAGCATTGGAGCATGAGTGGGTAGCTCACCTAACAAAGATTCAAATAATTATAAAATATCATACAGACAAGTTTAATTCTAATGCTGGTGCCCTATCATGCTATTGACCTCCTGACTATTGGTGAACAAGTGCACAGTACTGTATAGTCTACAGTGGATGCAGGTTAAGTACTCTGCAGATAGTAAACTACATAGGTTAAGAGTACAGCTCCAAAAACCTGAGAGTATCTATTCACTGTAACTGTTTAAAGAAAAACAAGAGGGGTTGATTTACTGAAGGCAAATAGACTGTGCACTTTGCAAGCCCAGTTGTTCCAGAACTTAGTGAATGAGGGGAAGCTCTGCTGATCTCCATCATTCAATCACATGCAAGAAAAAATATGCTGTTTTTTTATTTTTCTTGCATGCAATTCTGAATTCTTTGCAAAGTGAAGCTTCACATCATATACTTAGCTCTGGAGCAACTGAACTTGTAAATTACACAGTCTATTTGCCTTTAGTAAATCAATCCCATAGCTTGAGGGGAAAAGGTACAAGAGCACTAAAATTCTCTAATAATGTTAAAAACATCCTAAATTAGCATACAAGGGTCATGGCTGTACAGTAAAAATGTAGAAATAAAGGCAGCACATGGAATTGTACATAATACTAAACAGTGAATTAATTCATAAAATTAGATAATAACCAGGAAAATAAATGATGTGAGTGATACTAAGAATCCCATAAATGTATTAACAGTTTGATGCAAAGTAACAAGTTGATTAAGTAGAAAAATAGAGGCAAATGAGAATTAGAGGTTGTACGTGCCTGCCAACATCCTAGGATAATGTTCATAAAAAGAAGGCATGCAAAGAGTTGCATGGAAAAGGACGCCCCTATGGATTTTTAGGGCAGAAAGGGAGTATGAAGAGTAAATATTTGTAAAAGGCACAAAAGTGCCGACTTTATTGATATACAAAAAATGAAAATATTAAAAGACAAATTACAATTCACTTTAGGGAACAACAATAGAATGAGTTGATACAAAGTGTATAGAACATATGATGTCACCCGGAGCTAGCAAGCCCAAAAGTCCACCCCTAAAAGGTGGGTAAGATTTGGCGTTAATAGCACGATGTGCATCCCAACATGATTCAGAGAGACCATAGTCGAACGTAATATTCCTTCTTCAGGGGATTTAGCACAGTGGGGTAAGGATATTCTTTTACCTAAAATGTAAATACATATATATTTGTAATAATATAGCAGAATAGCATAACAGAAAACACTAAACATGGCCTGTCATGCCACTATGTAGACCAACCAGGTATATGGTACTCACATAATCAGACTCATTGGGGAAGAATAAAAACAAACGAGAAATCACATGCTGGCTGCAAAAGTCCACATAGGGCAAGAAAGTGTCCACGCACGTGCCTAAATGCCAGTCCACAAAGACGCGTTCACAAAGGACGCCCAGTCTTCCCAGCAGCGATTAGATTAATGCCGCTGTAAGAGACAAGTGTAAGGTATACAAGAAAGAAAGGAGAATACACCAGACTTTCAAGATAAACAGCCATGTCTATGCATGGCTTGTCAGGGGCTTACCTTATGCTGAGTATCTAAATGTGATGCTCGTATCCCGGCAGCGGCTAGTGAACTAACACCAGCCGTCCAGGTGTGTGCACTAATATACCTACTTGATTGAAAAAGCAGCCAATGAGAAGATGGCAAGTAGCCCCCATTGGCACAGCTGTGTGTATACACAGCCAAATGGCGAGAGTCGGTTAAGTATAACAAGTCTCCGATACATTTGAAGGAGGTATTTAAGTGACACTGAAAGATATCATTATTCTTTCAAAATAATCTACACAAATCCACTACTTAATGGCCGTGTAATCAATTTTTCATGAAATTCTTTCTTACTGTGTTTTCCTGCCTACTTGTAACAGCATCCTTGAGCTTCTGAAATGCTCCTTTTCCCCCCTCACGTCTATTTGTTTGGAAAACGGAAAATTGTATACTCACCTTTCCGTAATTTTCCTTTCCTGTCGCATCTTCATGGCAGCATACACTTTGGGTTGTGACTCCGCCCCCACAACCTGATAGGACCACATAGCTATAAATTGATGAGAAGGCACCTGCCCCAGTATTCTCTGTATATATAAATCACCTTAGAAGGGTGGGCGATTGTATGCTGCCATGAAGATGCGACAGGAAAGGAAAATTACGGAAAGGTGAGTATACAATTTTCCGTTTTCCTGTCGCATCATGGCAGCATACACTTTGGGGAGTAACTCGCCAGACTGGGTGGGAATGCAAAGTAAGTTTATTGACAAGGAATAGAAGAGTTGGCCTGTATAACGGCCTTCCCGAAATCTACTGCTGATAGGCGTGCAGCATCCACTTTATAGTGGGATATAAAGGTGTTTCTGGAGGACCAGGTGGCCGCTCTACAAATGGTTTCCGCTGAGACTCTACAGTAAGCTGCCCATGAAGTAGCCACTGCCCTAGTAGAATGCGCCCTTAAGCCCTCCGGAATCTGCAAGGTGCTCAAGGAGTAGGCCTTCTTGATAATTTTCACCAACCATGAGGCGATGGTACGGGCTGATGCCGCTTGGCCTTTTCTAAACCCGCGTGGGATGATTAGGAGGTTTTTAGATTTTCTGAACGGCTTGGTTACTGAGAGATACTGCAAAACGTTGCCCTTGACATCCAGTGGATGAGGAGCGCCCTGATCTGTGACAAGGGCCGGAAGATCAATCTCCTGGTTAAAGTGGAATGAAGAGGAGACTTTAGGGATAAAGCGATCCGAAGGCTTCAGGGTTAGCCTGTCCGGGTAGATCATCAGGTACGGCTCTTTGGCTAGCAGGGCTTGCATCTCTGAGACTCTCTTTGCTGACGTTATAGCAATTAGAAATGAGACCTTTAGTGTCAGATCCCAAAGGGAGATGTTTTCAAGTGGAAAGAATGGCTCCTTGGATAAGACTTCCAAGACAGTTGAGAGATCCCAGGCCGGAAATGAAGGCTTTCTAGGAGGCCTTCGTTTTAGACAGGCCCTTTGGAATTGAACAACAAGTGGATTAAGGGCCCACTTAACTCCTGTCAAAGCAGAGATGGCTGACACTTGCACCTTTAGGGTGCTGGACCCAAGACCTTTTTCCAGGCCTGACTGGAGGAACTCAAGCACTTGCGGCACTGATGGAGAAGAAGAGTCCCAACCTTGCTCCTGAGCAAAGGAAATAAACTTTTCCCAGATCCTTCTGTAGGTGTTATTCGTGGTAGACTTCCTAGCCTTGAGTAGAGTATCCATTACCTTCTGAGAGCAGCCTTGGCCTAGGAATCTTGACCTCTCAGCCTCCAGGCCGTTAGATGTAGCTTCTCCGGGCTCGGGTGGAGTAGCTGGCCCTGAGCCAGTAAGTCTGCCGATACCGGGAGGGGAAGTGGGTCCTCTGTGTTCAGCTGTAGGAGGGTAGTGAACCAAGGCCTCCGCGTCCAAAAGGGAATCGCAGCCAGCACTAGAGCTGCAGAATACTTGAGCCTCAGAAGGAACTTGGCTATGAGAGGAGCTGGTGGAAAAATGTAGCCTAGTTCCAGGGGTGTTGGAGACAATCCATTCCCTCCGCTGAAGGAAAGGGGATCCTCGACAAAAATCTCTGACACTTCGTGTTCGCTGGCGTTGCTGCGAGGTCTATGTCCAGAGGGCCCCAGGTCTGGGATATGAGGGTGAATCCTTGGGAGCTCAGAGACCACTCGTTGTTGGAAATAAAGGTTCTGTTGAGTGAATCCGCTAGGAGATTCTGAACGCCTGGACTATAAGCCGCCCTCAGATCCAGAAGGTTCAGTTGGGCCCATTGCATCACCGGGCAGACCTCCTGCATCATAGAGATGCTCCTGGTACCCCCCTGCCTGTTGATGTAGGCTACTGCCACTTTGTTGTCCATCTTCAGGAGAACTTGTTTCCCTCTCAGAAAGGTGCTGAATGCCAAGAGGGCCTGAAAGGCTGCCTTCATCTCTAGTATATTCGAGACAGAGTCCTGGGTTCTGAAATGCCAGCAGCCCTGAGCCGCGTAATGTAGATAGTGCACTCCCCAGCACTCCAGGCTGGCATCCGAAGTCACTACTTCCTGATGGGGGGTAACTATTTGTTTGCATCACCTGAGGTTGCAAGGACACGTCCACCACTGCAGTGATAGACTGGCCTCCTCCGAGATGTAAATCGGTTGGGACATGGACAAACCGTCCCACTGGCGCAAGAAGGAGGTTTGAAGGGGTCTGGAATTCCATTGCGCCCACCGGACCATTGAAATGGTTGCTGATAGAGAGCCTAGAAGACTGAGGCATGCTCTGACTGGTAAGAACGGTGCCGAGATTGATTTTTTTACTTTCTGAATTAATAGAGGTATTTTCTCCAGCGGCAGCCCCACTGTATTTGCTCGGGTATCCAGTTCGGCCCCTAGGAAGACAATCCTTTGGGTAGGCTGGGTGTTGCTCTTTCCCCAATTTATTATCCATCCCAAACTCTTTAGTGTGGAGACTAGGATCTCGCGGTGTTGCACGAGTGATTCCCGGCTGTTTGAGAGGAGGAGGATGTCGTCCAGGTAGTGGTGAACCCTTAGACCTTTTTCTCTTAAGGAGGCTATCGCTGGTAATAAGACCTTTGTGAATGTTCTGGGGGCTGTCGAGATCCCGAAGGGAAGACTCTGAAATTGAAAGTGCCTGTGATCCACCGAGAATCGCAGGAAACTTTGCAATGCAGTGTGAATTGGGATATGCAGGTAGGCGTCCTGGAGGTCTATACAAAGCATCAAGTCTCCCAGGTTTATGGCCTGGAGGATAGACTGTAAGCTTTCCATCTTGAATGATTCCACCTGGATGGATCTGTTGAGATCCTTTAAATCTAGAACCGGACGCAGATCCCCCGATTTCTTTTTGACGAGGAATAGCAGAGAATAAAATCCCTTGCCCCTCTGTGCTGGCGGAACCTTTACTATCGCCCGTTTCCGGAGAAGATCCTGAACATAATTCAGCAGTGACATCCTTTTTTTCCGAGATGGAGGAAGATGGGTTGGACAAAATTGATCCTTTGGGGGTCGATTTTTGAAGGACCACCTGTGGCCGAAACTGATGGTGGCCAGAGTCCAGGTATCCTTTATAGTTTCCGCCCAGGCCAGCCTGATTCTGGAGAGTCTGGCTCCCACTACTGGACCACTGGACGGACGCACCTTCAAAAGGACTTCTGGTGACTGGAAGCGGGAGTCTTGGGCTTTTGAAATCTCATGAAGGATGACTGAGGATTTTTCCAGCTCCTTCGGTACTCCTTCCCAGGTCTGTACGCTTTTGCGTCTCTATACCTCTCCGGAAGGTTTTGTTTAAAGGGAGGAGGTCTCTGCTGTTTGGACCTTCTATCCGAGGGGATGAGTCCAGACTTGCCACCAGTCACCTTAGAAATGGCTGAGCCCAATTTCGTCCCAAAAAGGTTCTCCCCGTCAAACGGGATGCGACACCAATTGGACTTGGAGGCGGGATCCGCCGTCCAGGACTTCAGCCATAGCGTTCTTCTGGCCGTTACTGAGGCCAACATAGACTTCGATGCAGACCTGATTGTATCAACGGAGGCCTCTGCCACAAAGTCGCCTGCCAGGCTTAGTTCTTGCAAAGCTTTAACTATTTTTTCCTGGTCTGCACCCTCCAATTCGAGCTTCTCAGTGTTTGCGGACATGCTGGAGATGGCTCTTCCCACCACTGCGAGCGCTATCGCTGGCCTGCAGGCGCCTCCTGACGACAGGTAGGCCCTCTTAAGGTCGTGTCGATTTTCCTATCGAGCACGTCCCTAAATGTTACCGCGTCCTCTATAGGAAGTGTAACATGCCTGGCAAGGCGCATCAAAGATGCGTCCACCACAGGAGGAAACACCAGGGGGGTTACTTTAGGCTCCTTGAGCGGATACAGTTTTTTTTGACAGTAAGAGTTTTTTTATTTATTCAGAAATCATAAGAATACAAATCAGCAATAACATAAACAGTACAGTATTTGCCATCAGATTACATCACTATAAAATGTAGTTATTACCAGGCCGCATTGAGGTCGGGGTACCCAAGGGTGGAAGGCAGCCCGTAATATGAACTATATCCACAGTTAGTTACAAGTAACCAATAAAACAGTACAAAACAAAAAGAGGGGTGTATATATTCTATAGAGCGGACGGTAGTCCTGGATTGAGCCAAGATTGACCCTAACATTCCACTGCTAGAAGTATGAAGAATGGAAAGTATTTTCAGTCGGGGGGGGGGGGAGGGGGAAGGCGAGGGGGCGAAAAGCCCGCGGGCCTCTCCGCAATCACTCCCAGCTTCCTATTAGCTAATATATACGATACAATCACATTTGTATACAATAGGAGAGCAGTCAAACGTCAGACCAATGTGACCATATTTTTTCAAATTTCGCGGGGCAGTTCCTACTTTCATATGTGATCTTATATAAAGGGAGGACTTTATTAATTGCACTTCTCCATGAGGCTACTGTGGGGAGATCTGTACCCTTCCATCTCAATAGGATTTCTCTCCTAGCGTAGTAAAGGGCAAAAGTCAAACCTAGTTTAGTGTAACGGTCACCCTCCACGTCCCCAAGGTAACTGAGCAGAAAGACAAGAGGGTCCAGTGTCAACGTGGCGCCGCATACGTCTGTCAATACATCCGCCACCCCTCTCCAGTAAGGTTGGATCTTGTTGCAAGTCCAGACCATGTGAAAGAAGGAACCCCTCTCAGTGGAGCATCTCGTGCAAAGTGGGCTGAGAGAGGGGTAGATGGATGCCAACCTTTGTGGGGTATAGTAAGCCCTATGTAAAAATTTTAGTTGGACAAAACGGTCTCTAGAGGCTATCATGGAGGAAATAAATGTAGAGACGCACTCCTCCCATGTGTCTTCGTCTAAGTTGGGAATATCTATCTTCCATTTGGCCAGCAGTCGTGAAGTGTCCGTGTCAAGAGCTACTGTGAGATACATGTAGAGGGTGGAGAGTGGTTTGAGCAGGAGCTCCGAAGTGAGAAGTCTCTCGATAGAATCTGAATTTAAAGTGATTGGGGTAGGGAACTGGGCGGCGAGGGCATGCCGGAGCTGCCAGTATCTAAATTGAAAAGAACGGGGGAGTTTAAATGCTTGTCTTAATTCTAGGAAAGTTAGGATCTTACCACCTGGCATTACTTGCTTGGGGGTAACGATACCCCTCATTGCCCACGCCGCTGGATCAGGTATTGTATTTAGGTGGGGAAGAAGGGGATTACCCCATAGGGGAGTGTGAGGGGAGACCACCAAAGGATCCCGGTGGGCTGCCCGGGAACATTGCCAAACCCGAATCGTGGTTTTCATAGGGATCGTGACACCCGGATGTGCTTTACACCCTCTGAAGACTAAGTTAGAAAGGGCTGCATATGAACCAAGTATTGCTGCCTCTAGGGTGACCGCAGGATTCTGTCTGGGCTGGGAGAACCACCAGCGGACGGTAACCAAGACCGCCGCCCAGTAGTATATAAGGAAGTTCGGTAGGGCCAGACCACCGCCAGAGAGGGGAAGATAGAGGGTCCGTCTGGCCACTCTCGGAGGTCTCCCAGCCCAGACAAAGTCGTTCACAATACTATCCAGTCTCCGGAACACTGACCGGGGAATATGGACAGGGGTGTGACGAAAGAAATATAACAATTTAGGTAAATACACCATTTTGATTAAGTTCCCTCTGCCCACTGGCGTAAGAGGAAGTTTACGCCAAGTGGTGCACTGCTTGGTAAGTTTGTCCAAGACCGGAATTAGATTACGGTCGAGGTATCTGTCCAAGGACAAGGCTACCCTTACGCCCAAGTATGTGAACTCTTCGACCCATCGGAGGGGGGTTCGGGTATCAATACGAGGCATGGATGGGTGAAGTGGAAAGAGGACCGATTTGTCCCAGTTGATACGGACTCCTGAAAAACGGCTGAAAGTATCAAACTGAGACAAGGCAGCCCTCAGGGAATCAGAGGCATCGGCCAAATAGAGGAGGGAGTCATCGGCATAAAGGGACAATTTCTCCTCGAACGGGCCTACTTTAATGCCTTTAATAGTGCGATCTTTCCTGATATGAGCCGTCAAGGGCTCCAGAGCCAAGGCAAATAATGCCGGGGACAGAGGACATCCCTGCCGGGTCCCCCTCTCCAGAAGGAAGGGCTCCGACAGGGTACTACCCGTGCGTATGCGAGCCTTAGGCTGTGCATACAGCATTTGAATCCATGTGAGGAAGACTGGGCCAAAGCCAAATCTGGAAAGGACCCTCCACAGGTAGCCCCACTCGACTGAGTCAAAGGCTTTCTCTGCGTCGAGTGAGGCCACCACCCCAGGGTTCCCCGGATCAGCCACCGCGATGTGAGTGTGTAATATACGTATATTTATATCTGTGCCTCTTCTGGGCATGAACCCCGTTTGGTCTGGATGTGTTAGGGCAGTGATAACTTTGTTTAAACGGTTGGCTAAGATCTAAGATAGGGCGGTAGGATGCGCAGAGGGTGGGGTCCTTCCCTGGCTTAGGGATGAGTACTATGACCGCCTCGCTCATCGAGGCCGGGAGAGTCCCAGTTTTTAAAGCTGAGGCAAAAACCGTCTGCAATCTAGGGGTTATCTCTTCCATGTAAATCTTATAGAACTCCACCAGGAATCCGTCCGGACCCGGGGTCTTCCCTGTCTGCATCATTTTGAGGGCTTTTTGTATCTCCTCTAATTGAATGGGGGCGTCTAGTGTGTTTGCTGTAGATTGTGTAAGAACTGGGATGTCAATGTCCTCCAAGTAGTCAGTAAGGTCTTGTTGGTCATACACTACTCGTGAGCTATATAATTGCTGGTAGTAATTGGTAAAGCATCGATTAATTTCCGCTGGGGAAGAGTGAAGTGTCCCTTCTCGGTCACGAATCTGTGCTCTTGCCGTTACCCCAGATTGTTCCCTGGATAGCCAGGCCAAAAGACGACCTGTCTTTTCGCCCTGTTCGAATATGCGTTGGGACTGGTATAAAAGCTTTTTTTGTGTCAGGGAGGTCTGTAGCAGTAGGGTTTGTTGGGTAAGAGATTGGAGTGTTATGTAGTCTCGTGGGTCACGGGAACGGACATATAGAGCCTCTTGTCTGATCGCCTCAGCCTCTAGTCTGGTAAGCTCCGCCCTACGAAGTCTCCTCACCTTGGCAATAATGCATTGGTATTGCCCCCTTGATGAGGCCTTAAAGGCTTCCCAAACAACATTGTCAGAGGCTGTTCCTGGGTTGACTTCCCAAAATTGCTGCACCGTTTCCCGAAACTGAGAGTCGACATCTACGTCGGATATCCAGAACCTGGACAACCGCCAGAGTCTATCCGACGGATCCACCGTCAGTTCCAGGGATAACAACAACGGGGCGTGGTCCGAGATCCCCCGCGGAAGTATGTTGATGTCCCGAACTCTGGGGAGGACAGGGGCCGCGACATAGGCCAGGTCTAAGCGAGAGAAGGATCTATGTGTGGCAGAATGGCAAGTAAAGGCCTTGGCTTGAGGGTTCTTCCACCTCCATACATCCACCAGGCCGTACGTGTCAGCCCAGTCTGCCAGGTCGCGGCGAGTGGTGTCCCCCACTGTGCTCCTGTCCAACCCAGAGTCCGGAACAAGGTTAAAATCACCCATCAACACAACGTTATCCGGGGGAAGCGAGCCAGCACTCCCGAGATCAAATTGAGGATTCTGAAGGATGCCGGGGGGGGCGAGCGGATACAGTTTAAGAAGTCTGTTATTCAGACTAGATTTCTTCTCGGGTCTTTGCCATTCCTCCTTAATTAGGTCATCCAGCTCCTCTATAAATGGGAAAGCTTCTGGATCCTTCTTAAGGTGAGGGAAATATTTCCTTTGTTTTTGTTGAACCTCCTGGGGTTCCTCCCAGTTTATTGCCTCCTTAACCGACTTGACAAACGGCTCTATTAGAGAGAAGTCAAAGCCGGCCGATACCTCCAATCCCTCATTATCGGACAGAGAGTCTTGCTCTCTTGATGTACTGGCCAGAGCGGGAAACGCATTGTGGATAGAAAAATCTGCTTCCGTCGTCAAGGCCTGCGGAGCTGAAATTCCAGCGGATTCTCCAGCATCCGAGACTCTTTCTTTGGTGGCCTCCTCTAGGCATTTTTCACAGGCCAGTTTATCCGGGAGGGCCACCGCACCGCAAATCCAGCAGGCATTCCCAGAGGGACGGGAGTGGCGCGCAGGAGACCAGGGTCTGCACGAAGGAGATCTTCTATGGTGGGAGCGACTGTGTCTTGAGTATGATCTAGACCGGCTCCTTCTGTGACTCTCTCTGTGTCCCGAGCGGCTTCTCCTGCGGTATGAACGGCTCCGTCTGTGCCTGGATCGACTTCTTCTATGCGAGGTCTCTCTTTGTCTTGAAGCAGACGTTCCTGAGAACCTGATAGGGCTGACCAATTTAGGTAACATTAGTAGTGCTCTCTTTTTCAATCTTCACTACTTACCATGTCTTCCCCCCCTTACCTATTAGGCTGGCGGTGATCTGCTGGGGCAGCGGTCTCCATAGTGGAGGAGTAGTGAAACCTGCAGATACAGTAAGATTAAGGTATGCAGAAGAGATGAAGGCAGAGGATAGTTAGTCAAACAGTAAGGGTACCTACCTTTGCAGAGCATTTTTTTAGGTTAAAAAAAAACGTCTCAAGTCAGTCACACAGCAAAAGCAGTGCAAAACTGACACTGGGGCTTTTTAAAACTGCCGCCATTAGTGCTGAGCGCTTGCGCATGCGCAGTAGCGACGCGAGACACCAGGCGCCATCTTGGAACCTGGCATAGGCAGAGAATGCCCTGAAACTGCGCACTGCGCATGCGCGAGAACACCGAGAACGCTCGGCGTCCACAGGGAAGGTTATGGGAGGACAACAGAGCCCAGAAACCAAGTAGGTGGGAGAGAGTGGGGGGGGGGAGACCGTTGCACACAACTAAGCCTATTTAAGGCTTATATCTTTGAGGCCAAGATGAGTCTTCCGAGGCCATTCCACCGGCAAGCCTATTTAAGGCTTATATGGGCTGCTGACACATCAAGCCTGTTTAAGGCTTATATTATGGTCAGCAGAGACAATGAAAAAAAGTGCCCCTGAGATCACCAGAGTGGGGCTCCTACCATCTAGCTCGTTTAGAGGCTGTACAGGAAGGACTTCCACCCAGGACAGGCTAGAACCTGGCTGGGGCGAAGCGGTAAGGGGGTGCTGATCCGTGCATTCCTGACAGGTGAGGAAAAATAAGAGAATACTGGGGCAGGTGCCTTCTCATCAATTTATAGCTATGTGGTCCTATCAGGTTGTGGGGGCGGAGTCACAACCCAAAGTGTATGCTGCCATGAAGATGCGACAGGAAAGAACATTGCAGGTTAGTTGTGATGATGTGCACTGCTCTATGCACACTACAGAGTTTAGTGGCACTTTAAATACAGAAATTTGATGTAACAAAATGGAAAGGGAAAACATAAACCAAAAGTGTGCTTATATGGTGAGGGAGATACTAAGCATGCTGTCTTTGGTAATTTTGAAGGCTTATATTTTAGCTTTTCTGCAAGCACATTTGTGGGCCTTAGGCACTTGTGCAGGAAGATCAGGGCCATTCTTGAGAGGGACGACAGGGGTGTAGGATAAGCGTCTTCCAGCGACACAACTGAAAATTATCTTTTAATTAAATAAGGATGCTTGGGGCTTAGAAGGTGTAACACTGAGCTTATGTAAAGGAAAGAAGAAAAGTCCTTCTTCCAAGCATCTATAGAAGCATCTTTTTAAAGCATTCTTCTGCCAGCAGATTCTACAGTGAAGTCGCAGCATAAGTGATCATTGACCCTAGTGCTTCTACTGTGCAGCCTGGTTTTCTAGAAGATTTCAACAGGCCCTGACAGCTCTGTTTGAAGTAGAACTATACTCACCTCTGCTCTAGCAATGCCATGTCTGCAAGCTACCTCGCTGGCTTCTTTTGGGTCCGGGATCTTTGGCCATCTTGCATATAAACAGGAGTGAATTCATCCCAGCACCTGGAAGATGCAGGGACTGTACACTGAGCTGCACACGCACAAATAAAACCATCACAATTCTTTCCAATGCAATACTTGGCAAGTGGTTATTGACAAATTCCAGTGGCAGAGAAAGATCAGCCAAAAAGCTGCTTTTATAGTCCCATGGTATTGTGTACATTTAAACGAATGCCTTTCGGACTTATAAACACGCCATGGAATATTGTCTGGGTGACTTAAAATTTGAACATTTATTTATCTGTCTGGATGACATAATCATCTTCTTTGTTTCAAGAACATTTCAACATTTAGAGACAGCCTTCTTAAGATTAGCAAAGCATTTGTGAAAGTTGAATCCAAAAAAAATGTCACCAAAACTCTTATTGAGTGCTTTGGACATAAGATCTCCTGAGAAGGGGTGAGACCAAACCAAAATAAAATAGAAGCAATAGACAAGCCTCTAGAACTTTGTGGGAGCTGTTCTGTGTAATGCTGAAGATGTTTCCCCACTCACCCAAGTGCCATCCTTTGTTCTAATGAATGTCAGCAAGTAAAACAATTTTGTGAGGAATTTTTAAATAGTTGTGATAATTGGCTGCAATCTGGAAAAAAGTTATTCAGAAAGTGGGCAAAACAAAAAAATTACATAATTAATTTCATTACCAAAAGGAATCTTACTTGGATGAGTGAAATACTGACTAACTACCAGGCCCGGACTGGCCACAGGACACACCGAGTGTTTTCCGGTGGGCCAGGGCCTCAGGGCAGTAATGTCCTAAGAAGAACTGAACTGAACATGTGTGTGTTACAACCAAAGTCCCACTCTGTAGTGGCGAGGAAGGGGGGTCGATTGGGACTGTCTCTTTGGTGGACTGAGGCTGTCTCTTTGCTGGACTGAGGCTGTCTTTTTGCTGGTCTGGGACTGTCTCTTTGGTGGACTGAGGCTGTCTCTTTCCTGATCTGGAACTGTCTCTTTGCTGGACTGAGGCTGTCTCTGGACTGGGGATGTTTCTTTGCTGGACTAGGGCTGTCTCTTTGCCGGACTGGGGCTGTCTCTGCTGGATGGGGGATGTTTCTTTTCTGGATTGGGGATGTCTCTTTGCTGGATTGGGCTCTGTCATTTCTATATGGGGCTGTCTCTTTGCTATATAGGGCTGTCTCTTTGCTGGGTGGGAATGTCTCTTTGCTATATGGGGATGTCTCTTTGCTGGATTGGGATGCACCTTTTTTATACATAATTTTGCAAGCAATTTTGTATCTTTTATGGCACATAGTGGTGAGAGGTATGCAGGGAGTGTGGTCCTGGCACTGGTCTGTTGAGCCTTGCAGTCGCTTGGACTTCCCCCTTCCTTTTTCTGTATAGATTTCACCAAAGATGGGGGGTGGATTGAGGCTGTCTCTTTGCTGGTCTGGGGTGGTCTCTTTGCTGGTCTGGGGCTCTCTCTTTGCTGGACTGAGGCTCTCTCTTTGCTGGGCTGAGGCTCTCTCTTTGCTGGACTGAGTCTCTCTCTTTGCTGGTCTGTGACTCTTTCCTTACTGGACTGAGGCTGTCTCTTTGCTGGGCTGGGGATGTTTCTTTGCTGGACTAGGGCTGTCTCTTTGTTAGACTGGGGCTGTCTCTATGCCAGACTGGGGCTGTCTCTTTGCTGGATGGGGGATGTTTCTTTTCTGGATTTGGGATGTCTCTTTGCTATATGGGGCTGTCTCTTTGCTATATAGGGCTGTCTCTTTGCCGGGTGGGAATGACTCTTTGCTATATGGGGATGTCTCTTTGCTGGATTGGGATGCACCTTTTTTATACAATATGCAAGCACTTTTGTATCTTTTATGGCACATATTGATGATGATGAGATATGCAGGGAGTGTGGTGCTGGCGCTGGTCTGCTGAGCCTTGCAGTCCCTCGGACTGCCCCCTTCCTTTTTCAATATAGACCTCACCAAAGATAGCCCCTTCACATGCCAGATGAAGGAGCATGCATGCTCAGAACGCAAGCTTAACCACGCCCTCGGAGCCCACCGGTGCGGCCAGGACTGCTGATTACCCCTGCCCAACTGGATGGAAGGGACCCCAACGGACTGATGATAACATACACTTGCTTGTTAACTTCCCCTCAAATATGAGTTGAATGTGATTGAATTAAACTTGATTTTATCCTAAATGCTAGGTGCCGCTCTCTTTCCCTCTCTTATTTGCATAGAGTCCTCTTCTGCTCTATACAGCCGGCTGCCAACACTAGCCAGAACCCTTCCACAGGTCTGGATTTAGTTGCTTATGGACTTTGCTCCTTAGGACACATTCTGGACTGTTGGAACTTGTTTAATAATACTCCACTAGCTGGCTACTTAGCACTTCATTTTTTTTCCTTATCCTCTGCTCACTTCTGACTGACAAAAAAAAATAAAAAGTAAAAATCCAGGCAGCATGCTAAGTTTATCACAACATCAAAGAGATAACTATAAACAAAGTAACATTTCATTCTTAGATCAAAGGAATGAATTTCTGTCTGTAAATGAGGACAGTTTAACCTTTTAAAGACTAAACCTTTTTCTAAAACTTGTTGCTTACAAGTTAAAAATCTGTATTTTTTGCCCTAGAGAATAAAATGGCAGTTGTAATATTTTATGTCACATTGTATTTGCGCAGCGGTCTTTCAAACGCAATTTTTTGGGGAAAAAATACATTTTAAAGGAGTTGTAAAGGCAGAAGGTTTTTTTATCTTAATGCATTCTAAGCATTCAAATACCTACCTGAGCCCCTTCTGTCGATGTCCAGCGATGTCTACGATCCTCTCAGCCATCCAGGACAGGTTTTTTTATCTTAATGCATTCTAAGCATTCAAATACCTACCTGAGCCCCTTCTGTCGATGTCCAGCGATGTCTACGATCCTCTCAGCCATCCAGGACACTTCTCCTGATTGGCTGACACAGAGCAGCGGCACCATTGGCTCCCGCGACTGTCAATCAAAGTCAGTCAGCCAATCAGGGGAGAGAAAAATGTATTCAAAAAAAGGAAATACAAAATGAACTTTTATTTTTCTTTAAAATTCACATTATTGACATGACATGTTAAAAAACAAAACATGGTGTTAGGTGGTGTGAGCGTTATTTAGACCAAATGCAACCAACTATTACCACAGTGGAACAGATCGATCAATAGTGATTCAAAATGAGGTGATGTCAAATAGAAGGAGCAGCTGGTTGGAGGTAGAGACGTAGTGAAGAAAACTCTACATGCTACGTGCCCTTAAGTGCTTCTTCAGGAGCTTGCAGTCTAATATACACATAAAAACAATAGAAATAATTAAAAAACAAAGACAGCCAAATAATGTATCAGAACTGAGATTATAACAATCATTTAATAAAAGTGTAAACAAAAACTACACGTCAAGGAGTCTGCCCCCCACCCCTCCTCCCCAAAAAACCTTTGTTTGTTTTTTAATTATTTCTATTGTTTTTATGTATATATTAGACTGCAAGCCCCTAAAGAAGCGCCTTAGGGGCGCGTAACATGTAGAGTTTTCTTTACTACGTCTCTACCACCAACCAGCTGCTCCTTCTATTTGACCTCCTTTTGAATCACTATTGATCGCTCTGTTCCACTGTGGTAATAGTTGGTTGTGTTAGGTGGTGTGGGCATCATTTAGACCAGTGGTTCTCAACTCCTATCCTCAGGACCCACTAACAGCCCAGGTTTGCAAGATAACTGAAATACATCACAGGTGATATCATTTGCTGCTCAGTAATTGCAGTATTCTAGTCTGCATCTTCCAAAGGTAATACATAAAACCAGGCCTGTTAGTGGGCCCTGAGGACAGGAGTTGAGAACCACTGATTTAGACCAAACACCATGTTTTGTTTTTAACATGTCATGTCAATAATGTGAATTTTATAGATCAATAAAAGTTCATTTTGTATTTCAACGCTACAGATGTGCCTCTAAAGTCCATGTTTCCTTCTTTTGAATAAATTTTGCAATATATTTAGGACGCCCTCTGTTGAAGTCAGGATATGACGAAACGCGTCAGGACGTGACCTACACGACGCCGGAAGTGACGTGTGCGCTCCACCGCAGCTGGATCCGGAACCAGGAAGTGTCTTATCGCTCCTTGGGACACTGAACTGGCTGATCTCCGTAACGGTGAAGTGCACAGCTCATACGCTTCTATTGCTTGTTTGACTGCAGTGTTTTTGTACTTATTTATTGAGGGGGGGTTTTGAGATGTGATGAGTATTCATTTAATAAACGGGATTACGCTATGTGCGCTTCTCTTTTGTTCATGATTTATTTGGAGCCCTTATCATCTGGTAATCTCCCGGAGTGGTGTTGGTAGCAGTCTTGGCTCAGAGGTTTTCTTCCCTTGCAGGCTTATTTATTTCTCAGCTCTGGTGAGTTTAACCCCCTGAGGGGAGTGTGTTCTCACATGGTGGAATTGGACTGACCGGTGGAAGGTGCACACTGAGACTCTTCTTTATGATCACCTATGAACACTCTCTGAACCACTATCTAAACTCTTTACTACTCTCAAGGATTTTCATGTGAAGTTGGCCACATGTTTGCTTGTTTATGCTCAACACTAGCGCCGTTTGTAGTGTATTACCGCAGTTCAGTTACTGGTTGTTTTATATACTATTTTTATCTTAATATATTTAGGACATTAGCACACTCATACCTATCTGTATCCACAGCGTCATCTTGTGGTGATACATTTCAATTTAAATTTCAATCAGGGGAGAGAGGGGGTGGGGCCAGGTCGGGGCTTCGTGTTTGAATGGATACACAGAGCTCTGACTCAGCTTGGTTGCCCCCTGTAGCAAGCTGCTAGCTGAGGGCACTCAAAGGTGGGAGGGGCTAGGAGCAGCGATAAGGGACCCGAGAAGAGGAGGATTTAGGCTGTTCTGTGCAAAACCAACTGCACAGAGGAGGTACCGTAAGCATAACATGTTTGTTATTTAACCACTTGATTACTGGACACTTAAACCCCCCTCCTGTCCAGACCAATTTTCAGCTTTTAGCGCTGTCGCATTTTGAATGACAATTGCGCGGTCATACAACACTGTACTCAAATGAAATTTTCATCATTTTTTTCCCACAAATAGAGCTTTCTTTTGGTGGTATTTGATCACCTCTGCGGTTTTTAGTTTTTGTTAAAAAAATTGAAAAAAACCGAATTAAAAAAAAATATATATTTTTTTTAAAATATTTTGTTATAAAATTTTGCAAACAGGTAATTTTTCTCCTTCATTGATGTACGCTGATGAGGCGGAACTGATGGGCACCGATAGGTGGCAGTGATGGGCACTGATGGGTGGCAGTGATGGGCACTGATGGGTGGCAGTGATGGGCACTGATTGCTTACACTGATGGCAGCACTGCTAGGTGGCACTGCCTGGCACCACTGGTGGGTATTGATAGATGGCACTGCTGGGCACTGTGGGCACTGGCAAGTGGCAATGGCAGGTGGCACTGGCAGGCACAGATGAGGCATATGTGCCTCCTTCCTCTTCGGGACCGATGTCCCTTTGACATAAGCCGGTGATCAGCTTTTTTTTCTCCTCACGCTAACAGCGTGAGGAGAAAAAAAAAACGATTACCGAGCTTTTGTTGACATCATGTGGTCAGCTGTCATTGGCTGACAGCTGATCACATGATAAGGGACTGGGATCGGCCCCTTACTCGGATCTGTGATCATCCGAGTCTCCGTGACTCGGTGAGCACGGCGCGGGCACCGCGCACCCTGCAGGGTACGCGCGGTGCGCGTGCACAGGGGAGGACGTCCCATGACGGCCTCCCGGAAATTGAGGTCCGTGCTGTGGCCGTCATTCGGCTATGGCCTGGACCTCAAGTGGTTAAAAAAAAAAAATAGCCCTTAAAATCACTTTAATGAATTTTAAAAAACGTAACCGTAAAGTTAGCCCAATTTTTTTGTATAATGTGAAAGATGATGTTACGCCGCAAGAATCGTGAGAGAATCATGATCTTTATTCTAAGCAAAAAAAATGTGATTCTCATTTAGTCAGAATCATGCAGCTCTACTCCACATATATGCATTAGGCAAAAGGTTAAGGTGTTTGGTCACAGGACTTTTCATATTTTTCTCAGCTGTATCTCTTAGATATTCCCCACTTTGAATCCTCATTCCTTGATTTCTTATTTGCACTAACAAGTCATTTCAGGACAAATTTTTGGGGGTCTACCTGCTTCTTTTTAGTCCAAGCAATACTTAAACACAAATGTTTAGCAGAATGTTAAGACAAATCTGCAAAGACAACAATCTCTGAAAAACACACACACACAGGGTAATAAAAGTAAAAAAAAAACTAGTTAGCTACAGGGTAGAGAATTGGGCTATGGAATGGAAGGGGGAAAAGAGTCACAGAGGTGAGAATAGCCATAAAACTATTTGACAGTCATTTAGAAAGCTTCAGTCCCATTATCTCATGTGTCAAGCACAATTATCATTCATAAATAAAGAAAGATGGTAGTTGCGCTGTGATAAGGAGACAGTGGGGGAAAGGGGATAAGGGAGGGGCTACAAAAATGACCAATGTGACAAAGTGGGCTGAAAAATGAGCCAAATGCACTAATGGGCTCTAGATGCTAAAAGACGTAGTGAAAATACAGTACAAAATTTCTGGCATCAAAAATATAAATATTAAATTACAAGCAGGCAATGCGTGATGTATAAAAGGCAATGGTGAAGCAGTGAATCCAGTAGAAATGACTGCTTACATAAAACAGACCTTATAAATGGATAAAAATGCTGACACAAATAGAAGCATAAAAATAACAATGGCACACTACAAAAGTGAATGGGTAACAATCAAAATAAATGAAACATAAGATAAGTCCAAAATAGGTATGGGCTAGTGACGCACTAGCAAAAAAGTGACAATTCTGATGGGCTGCAAGTGACAAGTCCCTGAGGGTAAGTAAGTAACAGTCCCGTCACCAAGTCAAAAAAAAAATTGTGGCTAAAAAAACACACAAAACAGTTCCAATGGTTCCAATCCTCTGAAGAAGTCACGTGACGTGACGATACGCGTCAGCATTGGAGCGCGGGACGCTGCCACAGACAGACAACAGGAGACGAGCTTGGCGCTCGTGGTTACTATGCACTTCAGCATTGTTTAAATGTAAGTTGACTGGACGTTTTTTATCTAATAAATATATTTTTTATATGGGATCACGCTATGTGCGTTTCTTTCCCCTTATACTTTACATCGTTACTCTACCCGATGAGCACTGAGGAGTGAGGAACGGGGACAGACTGCAGATTGGTGTTACTCCTGGAGGCATACGAGCTCGGCGCTCGTGGATTGATGCCCACACTCACTTTATCAAAGTGAGTGCAACCTCCCCTCTTTTGTGTCTTGCCCCTCTCCACTGTGGTCGTCGCAGAGTTATATTACATGCTGTTTATTTTTTATTTCTATATTCCGCCTGGCATTCTCACCACTGTTATTACCTGCTTACAAGGAACTTCCACATCTGCTGGCCATTTGCAACACAAGCTGTACGCCTTACAGCTGTAAGGTAAGCGACTTGCAAACACGGAGGTGTCCTCACTGAAGATCCCTCTCCCTTCACCATTAGAACTGTTTTGTGTGGTTTTTTTTTAGCCACGATTTTTTTTTTTTGACTTGGTGACGGGACTGTTATTTACTTACCCTAAGGGACTTGTCACTTGCAGCCCATCAGAATTGTCACTTTTTTGCTAGTGCGTCACTAGCCCATACCTATTTTGGACTTATCTTATGTTTCATTTATTTTGATTGTTGCCCATTCACTTTTGTAGTGTGCCATTGTTATTTTTATGCTTCTATTTGTGTCAGCATTTTTATCCATTTATAAGGTCTGTTTTACTTAAGCAGTAATTTCTACCGGATTCACTGTTTCACCATTGCCTTTTATACATCACGCATTGCCTGCTTGTAATTTAATATTTATATTTTTGATGCCAGCAATTTTGTACTGTATTTTCACTACGTCTTTTAACATCTAGAGCCCATTAGTGCATTTGGCTCATTTTTTAGCCCACTTTGTCACATTGGTAATTTTTGTAGCCCCTCCCTTATCCCCTTTCCCCCACTGTCTCCTTATCACAGCGCAACTACCATCTTTCTTTATTTAGCCTCATTTGTCCTGTTTGGATCAGTACTTAGGTGTTGCAGCATTGTCCTTTAGCGTAGGCCCTCCCCGACAGCGCAGGAGTTCTCACTTTTACAGAATTATCATTCATAGTTCAAAGGTTTTCTTTTCCTGAGTATTTTAAAGTTTATAGGTAAAGTGCAGATCATAGGTAAAATGCACAGAGCCAATCATAGCGGCTCTGTGCCTTGTGATCGCTATGGTAGCCAATCACAGTGGTCACAAATGTAAACAGTGCTACTCTTTATAGTTGAGAGCCTTTCCCTACCTGTGTTGCCCACAAAACTTTATTAGCATAAACAATTTGAAGCATATCACTACTGAAATGGATTGTTTTCACATGCAACATTCAATGACTAAAGAGAGTATATAGTGGTTTGGTATTTATCAAAGTGAGGACTAAAAAATAGTTTGAAAAAAAATGTTCTGAAGTTTTTATTAGCTAAGTAAATATGAAATATTGCATATGAGTTTTTACTTTATTTATTCCAGATATGCCGAAATTAAGACCTTAAGCCAGTCACAAGATAGACTTAGTACAGATTGCGTAAAAATAAAAAAGAACAGTCCACAAGCACAAGTAGTGCTCCCCTACAAAGGGAGAGCTAACAGTACTTCATAAACAAAATGGTAAAGAAGTATCTTTCCAGGTAATTTCAGCATAGAAGAGTAGAATCACCAAACACAGGCATGGTTATAAATCACTACTGTGACCACCCTTAAGAGACCTTAAGTAGTAGCAACGCACATCAGGAAACAGAATTTTTGTTTTCCAATTATAAGGTGAAGGTTAATAACTTGTAAACAATGTAGAAGTGAGATAGGATAGAGGATTAAGTAAGGTGAAGAATAAGTTAGTATTCAAAAAAGAGAGATAAAAAAAGGGGGGGAAACTAGAGGGACTGAGAGGGGGTTTCCGAGCTCATGTCTATTTTGTGAAGAAAGCACCAAGTTATCCATTTTATTCATTTCCTTCACCTTCATGACCCACATGGACAGGAATGGGGGTTGTGCGCTATTCCACCTCCAAAGGGATGCATGCTTTGGCAGCACTAAGAAAATAGCATAAAATCAATCTACAACAGGTTTTCAGTGGATGCATGAATTGCAAAGTAGATAGAAAGCAGGGTTCTCTGTGAGAGCAAGACCCATGAATTTTTGCTAAATTCTTCAGAACACTGACAATTTTAGGCAGGACCAGAATATATGCAGCATATATCCAGGTCCCTCTTGGCATTTCCAGCATGTGGGCAGGGTCTACTGCATCTGGACACGTGGGGTAACTCTCACGCAGAGCACGCTCATCAATGCCCGGGACCAGGCAGAGACTGCGGTCATGTGACAAATCTAACATTAAGGTAGTTCCCCAATTTAGAGATGAGCCTTCACTGTGTGCAGTAATAAAGTACAGAGTTCCTCTGAAAAGCGACTTGTCCCATGTCACTACACATTGTAACTTGTATGTTTGCATTAGAAGGAACATCCTATCCTGAGCCTGCACCCACTCCACCAGTCCAGCGTACCTCTGTTACCTCACTCCCATATAGGCATTGTCCATGACTTGGATGCTGTCCATGGTTACTGGTAACTTCAGTGCCATCCTAGCTCTCACAGGTGTCTCAGCTCTGACTTCTGGTTCTCCTTCTTCCACGCTTTCTCTCCCTCCCTCTGTCCTAGCGACCTCCCTCTTTTATAACACAGATAGGTCCACCAAAACCAAAGGCCTGGGAACACAGAACCAAAATGTTTTAACCCCTTCCCCAGATTGGGCCGGCTGCAGGAACTAGCTATATATTTATTACTACTTGCCTACAAGCAATAATCTGATACAGAAGGAAAGCATTTATGAAGAACCATGGGTTTGTCTCTTGAACTCTGATACTACTGTAGTAGAACATTTTTGAGAGAGAAATGAATAATTCTCTTGCACTGAGCAGGATCAAAAGAAAGATTCAGATGAGACTCTCATTTCTGAAGAAATAGTTGTAATTGCATTGCCTTATGCATATGAGTTTTGAATCATTAAATGCAGCCAACAGATGAAGCTCTCTGCTCTTTTGCTCATGTTTTACAGTACTTGTTTTTCGTCCGCCACCCCCACCCCCAGTCTCTTCAGGCAGCTGCAAAGATATTGTTCTTATTTTGAATACAAGATCTCCAATTTCACTTTATAATTGTATATGGGCAGGGACGTAAAAGTACTTGGTATCTATATGGACAATAGTTTAAATGTCAAAATTGATCTAGCAATTGTTTTGACTTTATGTGTATAATTGCTTTTTATTGTTTTCATATATTACATGTCTCTTTATTTCTACTGAGATTAGTAAATGCTGGGTTAAGCACCTCTCACACTTTCTTTTAGTGTCTCAAACATTTTTTTAGACGCCATTTAGCTGAACCTCTTTGTGAAGCATAGTTGACAGTTTTATTATTGTTATTATTATAGTATTCTTAATATAAATGAATAAACATATATTTACTGTGTCATAGCACCTCCTGGGTTTGTGCCTATAACCTTTTTCTTTTTTAGTTTTCTGAATAATAATGTTGTTTGGCACCTACCATGAAATATTTAGCAATAAGTGGTGGGTAAACTAATAGATTCCTGAGTATTACTTTATTCTTTTTCACCCGTTTTCGATTTGTAATTTCTATCTGTTTTAGGATTACTATTATTTTGATGGACCAGGAAATTAGACATTTTAGCAGCACTGTCTTTGGCAGAGTGATTACTTGTAGATCATCTTTATAGCAAATCAGTGGTGTTTTGCTTATTACAGCTTGAAGGCACATGGGAACTGGCATACATTTGCTGTATTTTATGTGTAATTTGGCTTTCTACTAATTGAGGGTCTTCCTGCTGATGAAATATTACTTTTTGGCACCTACTATTATATAATTTGCATCATACAATTATATAGTCTGTGCATGATGTTTCCCATGTGTAAGCACATGCACAAACCTTTCAATAAGGCTGTATTGTTCAACCCAGAAAAATATGCAAACATTTAATCGAGTAAGAGAAAAAAAAGATGTGAGCTAGTACATTTTTAACCTCATATATTGTACGCCTTAAAACAGTATTAAACCCAAAAGCAAACTTTTATTATATTGCATACTACCCATTCTTAAAAGTGATGACTGAGTTAGTTTCTTTCTTCTGTTTTTATCTGGTGATCCAGCCTGAAAATTTGTTATTCTCTAGCAGTTAAAGGGATGAGTCAGACCATTTAACACTGACAGGGGTGCTTAGAATGATCAGCTTTTATTTATTTGTGTAAAAACTTCACAAAAGGGAAAAAAAACTTTACTGTACCTGATTATAAAGTATTAGTTGGAGTTCAGCTTTAGTTTGTTATTGTATTTAACCACTTCAGCCACGGAGGATTTGGCTGGCTAAAGACCAGAGCACTTTTTGCGATTCGGCACTGCATCGCTTTAACTGACAATTGCGCGGTCGTGCGACGTGGCTCTCAAACAAAATTGACGTCCTTTTTTTCCCACAAATAGAGCTTTCTTTTGGTGGTATTTGATCACCTCTGCGATTTTTATTTTTTGCGCTATAAACAAAATAAGAGCGACAATTTTGAAAAAAACGCATTATTTTTTACTTTTTGCTATAATAAATATCCCCCAAAAATATATAAAAAAACATTTTTTTCCCTCAGTTTAGGCCGATACATATTCTTCTACATATTTTTGGTAAAAAAAAATCGCAATAAGCGATTATTGATTGGTTTGCGCAAAAGTTGTAGCGTTTACAAAATAGGGGATAGTTTTATGGCATTTTTATTAATATTTTTTTTTTACTAGTTTTGGCGGCGATCAGCGATTTTTATCATGACTGCGACATTATGGCGGACATGTCGGACATTTTTGACACATTTTTGGGACCATTGTCATTTATACAGCAATCAGTGCTATAAAAATGCATTGATTCCTGTGTAAATGACACTGGCAGTGAAGGGGTTAACCACTAGGGGGTGGGGAGGGGTTAAGTCAGTACTAGGGAGTGTTTTCTAACTGTAGGGGGGTTGGGCTGTGTCTGTCAGTACACTGATCTCTGCTCCCGATGACAGGGAGCAGAGATCGAGTGACACTGTCACTAGCCAGAACGGGGAGATACTGTTTACATCAGCATCTCCCCGTTCCTGCTCTCCATGAGACGATCGCGGGTATCCCCGCGGCGATCGAGTTCGCGGGACCCGCGACCCGACTCACGGAGCTCCCGGCCGGCGCACGCGCGCACCGCCGGCGGCGTGCACGCAATGACACGGCGGGAAATTCAAATGGACGTATATATACACCCATTTGCCCAGCCGTGCCATTTTGCCGACGTACATAGTTGTGCGCCGGTCCTTAAGTGGTTAAATCTGCTGGTATATCCAACACTCCCCCAAACTGGCAATGCTCCTGTCCAAATCTGCACTCTGTGCTCATTCATCTATTGTGGTGTCTGTATAATACAGGTGGTGTGTTACTGTCCAGTAGAGATGGGCTTTATGTTCGGGTCAAACATGAGTTCGACTCAAACATTGGCTGTTCGCCAGTTCGCCGAATAGCGAACAATTTGGGGTGTTCGCAGCAAATTCGAAAGCCACGGAGCACCCTTTAAAAGTCTGTGGGAGAAATCAAAAGTGCTAATTTTAAAGGCTTATATGCATGGTATTGTCATAAAAAGTGTTTGGGGACCTGGGTCCTGCCCTAGGGGATATGTATGGGAGCAGTGATTTTAATAAAGCTTAAAGTGAAACAATAAAAGTGAAATATTCCTTAAAATTTCGTACCTGGGGGGTGTCTATAGTATTAAAAACAGTGATCAAGTGCCGCGCACAGAGAGACTTGATAAACCACCACTGCGCTCCAGTGCAAAATTTAAACAATAACTATAGCTGCCAACAAGGTGATGTGAAAGTATTTAAATTAATAAAATAGTGGCGCTGTAAATCACATGAGTGATTTATGTGTGATCATAGCTAGTGAAATAAAATACATCAGCATTTAGTACTAATGCTATACCAATATCCATGATATTTTAAATAATTCTACCTTTAAATTAATGACCAGGAGAATATAAAAACAGTGGCAAATAAACAAACAATTCAGATAATATTATATGAGTAAATTGATGAAAAAAAGTCCATGCAAAACACTGTGCATCGAAAAGGTCAGTCTGTAAAACAATCTTCCTATGCCATAAAGATATCCTTCACCACACCGGTTGTGATTGTAATTCACCCATATGGAGCCGCACTCACCAGAAAATATTGCCTTTCACTCTCATGCTCGGCGTATAGGCAATATCAAAGAATCTGATTTGTTGTGCTTATTGAAGCAGCGCTAAGTGTCCGATGTCATAAAACACTTTATATAGAACAGATGTTGGAGAAACAGGAAAGTTCAAAATAAAGCTGTGGTCTGTGGATATGAAGATATACGTAGAAATCCTTCCACCAATAGTGATCACCGCGTGAGGGGGTCACCCCCCGTGAGATTGCACTCACCACAATTTCAGTAACCACAAGCCTTTGGATAATGATCTTTAAAAACTCTCCGTCTCCTTAGTTCAACCACCAGGTGGCGCAAAACCCTCTCGGTAAGTATAACATAGGGAGAAAATGAGATGCCATATAGCGTAATATTGCTTAAGGATGTTTATTAAATATTTCAAAAAACCACACTCCCCCCTTTAAAATATGCGTACCAAATACAATAGTATAATAGAGCATTGGAAAAGTGCACTGTGCCTGTATTATTCGTCCCCCGGGAGGTGTTCCGGAATGCGCGCTGTATGCAGCTAATCTTTCGCTTCCTGGTTGCCTTCCGGTGCGTGGAGCGCACACGTCACTTCCGGTAGATTACGACCCTGACGCATTTCGTCACTTCCGGACGTCGTCTGAGGGCGTAATCTACCAATCGTGAGGCCGGCTTTAAATAACAGTGATGGGTTTAAGCAGCGAATGAGGGAGGCGGATCTGCCAGCCCCTCCCACTTAATAATCAATGCTCCCAGAGCTGTCAGCAAAGGAGGACTCCGACTCAATTACTTATAATACGCTGAAACTGTTTTAAACCCAATCCTGCCGACTTCGCTGGGAAAATTGTGACTCATATGTCTTGCTCAGGAATATCTCTTATAAACTTTTTACCTTACACACTTATATTATATATAGCATTTCTATACATTTTCTACGCATGGATGAGGTACAATAAAGAATATAAAAAATATATATACCAGACATATGTATATTCTTATTGGTGAGAATAAAATAAGAAGCATCCTCCCTTGTATTTACCCTATACAATTACAATCTGCTGTCACCCATCAAGGGTGCGAGCCCTCAACCTAGATATGAATAGATATGAGTAATTAAAAAGAGTAGTAATAAATTCAATGCATTGATGGGTTAATCTAATCTTAAAAAAATTGAATAAAATTATATTATACATGGAGGATGCGTTAAAATGGCTTTATATTCATTTGTAAGAATCAGAATTAAATCATTACACCTACTATTCAAAAACCGAATATAATCTAATAAAATTCTAAAAATGTGTATATATATAAAAAATATATATATAAAGTGATTATGTGGTAATAGATGTCCAAATATGTAAAAATATGGGAATAATATTAATTCTAGGGAAATTTAAAAATTACTAAATTCATTATTGGTATGATATTTAAAATTTATATGATTAAAAAATTAAAAAATTAGATATATCAAACAGGGACTGTGTATACCTACACTGAAAGATAACGGAGTGTATGTTATGTATCACTAATAAAGCAATTTATATCTAGCTCTATGTTTAGGCCTCGGGGGGAAAGAACATCTACGGAATATATCCACCGTGTTTCGTGTTTCGATAGTTCACGAATACGGTTAATACCTCTCCAGTGGGTTTGGAGATGCTCTACCCCCCAGAATTCCAACCCCTTGGGATCCCTGTTGTGTTTCAACCTGAAATGCAGAGACACATTATGGTCTTTGTAACCATTTTTAATGTTGTTAATGTGCTCTGCAATCCTAATCCGTAACAACCTTTTGGTACGGCCTATATACATCAGGCCGCAGGGACACCTTAGAGCGTAAACTACATAAGTGCTGTTGCACGTGATAAATTGCTTTATATCAAAAGAGCGATTGTTGACTGGAGATATAAAGTTGTTAATGCCCCTCAGAGGTCTGGTGACTTCTCTGCATGCTTTGCACTTTCTGCACGCAAAGAAACCGTTACGGTCCCAGAACGTCTGTGGTTTTAAGGGGGGATCTATGACTTTTTTAACTATTTTATCTCCAAAATTCGTAGATTTTCTATAGATGAACTGAGGTACAGGTGGAAGAACATTTGTCAATTTTTTGTCCATTAGAAGGATGTGCCAGTGTTCTCTAAAGATATCTTCAACTTCTTTATACTGGGAATGAAATTGTGAAACAAATCCCCATTCGTTGTTTCGTTCATTTCCTTTCTTAGAGAGCCTCTCCTGGCTTGGTTCTTGTAGGCACTCTGTTCTAGGTAAAGCTGCCACTTCTTCTACCACTTTCTGTAGCGTCTCTGATTTGTATCCTCTAGCCTCGAACCTTTCTACAAGTATTTTTGATTGTAGAAAGAATTCAGTGTCTTCGGAACAGTTTCTTCTCACCCTCATGAGCTGTCCTTTCGGAATATTTTTAAGCCATAGAGGGTGGTGGCCACTAGTGATAGGTAGATAGCTATTCCTATCGGTTTTTTTAAAAAATACCTTGGTCTCCAATTTGTCATTCTTTCTATATATAGTGACATCTAAAAAATTAATCGTTTCATTGTGCCAGTTGGAAGTCAATCTAATATTGTTATCATTGCAATTTAAAACTTGTAAAAACTGTTCAAGTGACTCTGTCGATCCGGCCCAGATAAAAAACAGGTCATCAATAAAACGTTTGTAAAAGATTAGTTCCGGACGTTGTTCTTTAAAAATGGTCTTGTCTTCCCACTCTGCCATAAAGAGGTTTGCAATGCTCGGCGCGAATTTAGCGCCCATCGCTACACCTCTCTGTTGTGTATAAAAATTGTTGTCATACCAAAAATAATTATGACCGAGGCAAAAGTCGAGAGCATTCCTTAAAAAAACTTTTTGGTTAAAAGGCAAATCATCTCTTTGGCAGAGGGCCCAATTCAGTGCCAATAAAGCATCGTCATGCTGTATAATAGAATACAACGACGCTACATCGGCTGTTACCAACAGAACTTGTGGTTTGTCCGTTAAATCAACCGCCTGCAAAAAATTCAAGAAGCTTTTTGTATCTCTCAAATACGAGCGAGTGTTCACTACGCTCTTTTGCAGGAAGCAATCCAGATACTGACCCATTCTTGCAGAGACTGATTCTATACTATTTACTATAGGTCTTGCAGGGGGATTACTGGGGTCTTTATGGATCTTGGGCAAAGTGTATAATGTGGGTATACGGTTGCTTGAAGGTACCAGATATCGCCTCTCTTTATCGTTCAAAACCCCGCTTCTCGATCCCATCTCCACAAGGGTTTTTAATTGATCCTTATAGGCTTTAGTTGGATCTTTCTCCAAGGGCTTATATGTCACTTGATCAGACAACATCTCAATGATCTGACCATGATACATCTCCTTCGGGAGTATCACCACTCCTCCTCCCTTGTCAGCTGGCCTTATAATAATTTCTTTCCTTTTTTCTAGCATGGAGATTCCTTCGCTGATATGTCTCATGTTTATTTCTTTCTTTGGTTTAAGATGTTCCAAATCCCGTAAGATCAGTCCTTTGAAGACCTCCACTTGATGATTTGGGTTATTTAGAGGATTAAACAGAGACCTATTTTTCAAACCACTATTGATCACTTCATTGGGTTTATGTACAATAGCGGTACTAGGAGGAGGATTACAACCTAAGAAGTATTTGTTGATGTTCAATTTTCTGATATATTTGTGAACATCAATAAAGACATCAAACTTATTGATGGGCTTTTTCAAGCCACATTTGAGACCAAGGTTTAAAATATTAGTTTCCTTCTGTGTTAATTTTACTTTGGACAAATTGAAAATACCCCCTACTCGGACCCCCTTCTTCTTTTTTTGGATTCTAGATCCTGCCCTACAGCCTATGTGTTGTTTTTGTCTATGGCTGATTGCTGAGGGTGGTTCTTTTGTAGTTGCTGTTCCTTCCAATAGGGTGTTTTTAGGTAATTCCAGGGTTGTGGTCCTCTGTGCTGGGCCAGAGGTTGAGGGCCTCTGTACTGGGATGGGGGTTGTGGATTCCTGTACTGATTTGGGGTTTGGGGGTACGAAGGAGGCCTCCCTCTGTGTGGAGGTCCCCCACGTCCCCTCCGCTGGAAGCCCCTCCCTCTTCCTAAAAAAGGACGGGTTTGAGGTTGATCATCATAGTACTCTGAGTTTGTTTGGTACCCTTGTAATGGCTGAAATCTATTATGTAGCGGTACATTAGACAACCCAGGTGGCTGATGATCCTTTTGATTATTTTCCCTTTGTTTACCATATTTCCTCAAACCTCTTCCTTTTCCTCCCCTTCTTTGTATGGGAGTAGAAAACTTAGGAGTGGAGGTTTTCGGAGAATATGTGATGTCTTCTATAAAATCATTTTCATATACATGATGATTAGTAGACATGGGATTGGGAATATTAGGTGCTTGCGTGGGGACCTGTGATCCCTGAATAGGTGCTCTAGTCCCTTCTTTATTGCTGGGAACTGGCTGCCAAGAATACATATGGTTAATTTTAAAATCTTCCAGATCCCTGTGATATTTTTTAATTTTCTTTTTTTGTGTTTCTTTATCTACTTTTTCTAATCTTTTTTGGACTCTATTGTTAAAATCAATGATTAACTGACTGTCTTTGATGGGCTCTAATTGTTGTTGTAGGTCAGTGATTTTTAATTCAATATTTGCCATTTTACGTTTCTTCCTTTGGAGCACTAGTTCCTGTAATTTGAAACCAACTCCATTGAAGAAATCTAACCACTCCTGAGCTGAGCCTTGATCATCCAGCCCATCCTGTGGGGCCACGTCCCACCTTAGGCTTCTTATGATAATTTTCTCTTTGATGTATTGCTCAAGAGTGCAAATATCCCACCAGGTGCGTACTTGTTTCTCTAGAATATGGCTCAATGCAGACAAAGCTCCATTATAATTAACCTCTGTGGTGGTGGGTTCATTGCAGGTGAACAAAGCATTTACATCTATATGTCTGCTACTTAGATAGCGGAGAACATCCATGGCGGCAGAGAAAAAATAAAACAACAAAAAACTGTAAAATGTGTGGACAACTTAAACCGCCTCTGCCTCACATTAATCCGCGCCTTGAAATTACTCCGTAATCTGCTGTAGCAGACTAAAGCAGCTACTTTAAATAATGAACATGTAATCAAACAATAAGTCTTAAATCATGAAAAAGCGAGCCAAGTCTTTGATTTGTTGTGCTTATTGAAGCAGCGCTAAGTGTCCGATGTCATAAAACACTTTATATAGAACAGATGTTGGAGAAACAGGAAAGTTCAAAATAAAGCTGTGGTCTGTGGATATGAAGATATACGTAGAAATCCTTCCACCAATAGTGATCACCGCGTGAGGGGGTCACCCCCCGTGAGATTGCACTCACCACAATTTCAGTAACCACAAGCCTTTGGATAATGATCTTTAAAAACTCTCCGTCTCCTTAGTTCAACCACCAGGTGGCGCAAAACCCTCTCGGTAAGTATAACATAGGGAGAAAATGAGATGCCATATAGCGTAATATTGCTTAAGGATGTTTATTAAATATTTCAAAAAAACACACTCCCCCCTTTAAAATATGCGTACCAAATACAATAGTATAATAGAGCATTGGAAAAGTGCACTGTGCCTGTATTATTCGTCCCCCGGGAGGTGTTCCGGAATGCGCGCTGTATGCAGCTAATCTTTCGCTTCCTGGTTGCCTTCCGGTGCGTGGAGCGCACACGTCACTTCCGGTAGATTACGACCCTGACGCGTTTCGTCACTTCCGGACGTCGTCTGAGGGCGTAATCTACCAATCGTGAGGCCGGCTTTAAATAACAGTGATGGGTTTAAGCAGCGAATGAGGGAGGCGGATCTGCCAGCCCCTCCCACTTAATAATCAATGCTCCCAGAGCTGTCAGCAAAGGAGGACTCCGACTCAATTACTTATAATACGCTGAAACTGTTTTAAACCCAACAGAGAGGCGTAGCGATGGGCGCTAAATTCGCGCCGAGCATTGCAAACCTCTTTATGGCAGAGTGGGAAGACAAGACCATTTTTAAAGAACAACGTCCGGAACTAATCTTTTACAAACGTTTTATTGATGACCTGTTTTTTATCTGGGCCGGATCGACAGAGTCACTTGAACAGTTTTTACAAGTTTTAAATTGCAATGATAACAATATTAGATTGACTTCCAACTGGCACAATGAAACGATTAATTTTTTAGATGTCACTATATATAGAAAGAATATATAGAAAGAATGACAAATTGGAGACCAAGGTATTTTTTTAAAAAACCGATAGGAATAGCTATCTACCTATCACTAGTGGCCACCACCCTCTATGGCTTAAAGATATTCCGAAAGGACAGCTCATGAGGGTGAGAAGAAACTGTTCCGAAGACACTGAATTCTTTCTACAATCAAAAATACTTGTAGAAAGGTTCGAGGCTAGAGGATACAAATCAGAGACGCTACAGAAAGTGGTAGAAGAAGTGGCAGCTTTACCTAGAACAGAGTGCCTACAAGAACCAAGCCAGGAGAGGCTCTCTAAGAAAGGAAATGAACGAAACAACGAATGGGGATTTGTTTCACAATTTCATTCCCAGTATAAAGAAGTTGAAGATATCTTTAGAGAACACTGGCACATCCTTCTGATGGACAAAAAATTGACAAATGTTCTTCCACCTGTACCTCAGTTCATCTATAGAAAATCTACGAATTTTGGAGATAAAATAGTTAAAAAAGTCATAGATCCCCCCTTAAAACCACAGACGTTCTGGGACCGTAACGGTTTCTTTGCGTGCAGAAAGTGCAAAGCATGCAGAGAAGTCACCAGACCTCTGAGGGGCATTAACAACTTTATATCTCCAGTCAACAATCGCTCTTTTGATATAAAGCAATTTATCACGTGCAACAGCACTTATGTAGTTTACGCTCTAAGGTGTCCCTGCGGCCTGATGTATATAGGCCGTACCAAAAGGTTGTTACGGATTAGGATTGCAGAGCACATTAACAACATTAAAAATGGTTACAAAGACCATAATGTGTCTCTGCATTTCAGGTTGAAACACAACAGGGATCCCAAGGGGTTGGAATTCTGGGGGGTAGAGCATCTCCAAACCCACTGGAGAGGTATTAACCGTATTCGTGAACTATCGAAACACGAAACACGGTGGATATATTCCGTAGATGTTCTTTCCCCCTGAGGCCTAAACATAGAGCTAGATATAAATTGCTTTATTAGTGATACATAACATACACTCCGTTATCTTTCAGTGTAGGTATACACAGTCCCTGTTTGATATATCTAATTTTTTAATTTTTAATTTTTTAATCATATAAATTTTAAATATCATACCAATAATGAATTTAGTAATTTTTAAATTTCCCTAGAATTAATATTATTCCCATATTTTTACATATTTGGACATCTATTACCACATAATCACTTTATATATATATTTTTTATATATATACACATTTTTAGAATTTTATTAGATTATATTCGGTTTTTGAATAGTAGGTGTAATGATTTAATTCTGATTCTTACGAATGAATATAAAGCCATTTTAACGCATCCTCCATGTATAATATAATTTTATTCAATTTTTTTAAGATTAGATTAACCCATCAATGCATTGAATTTATTACTACTCTTTTTAATTACTCATATCTATTCAAATCTAGGTTGAGGGCTCGCACCCTTGATGGGTGACAGCAGATTGTAATTGTATAGAGTAAATACAAGGGAGGATGCTTCTTATTTTATTCTCACCAATAAGAATATACATATGTCTGGTATATATATTTTTTATATTCTTTATTGTACCTCATCCATGCGTAGAAAATGTATAGAAATGCTATATATAATATAAGTGTGTAAGGAAAAAGTTTATAAGAGATATTCCTGAGCAAGACATATGAGTCACAATTTTCCCAGCGAAGTCGGCAGGATTGGGTTTAAAACAGTTTCAGCGTATTATAAGTAATTGAGTCGGAGTCCTCCTTTGCTGACAGCTCTGGGAGCATTGATTATTAAGTGGGAGGGGCTGGCAGATCCGCCTCCCTCATTCGCTGCTTAAACCCATCACTGTTATTTAAAGCCGGCCTCACGATTGGTAGATTACGCCCTCAGACGACGTCCGGAAGTGACGAAACGCGTCAGGGTCGTAATCTACCGGAAGTGACGTGTGCGCTCCACGCACCGGAAGGCAACCAGGAAGCGAAAGATTAGCTGCATACAGCGCGCATTCCGGAACACCTCCCGGGGGACGAATAATACAGGCACAGTGCACTTTTCCAATGCTCTATTATACTATTGTATTTGGTACGCATATTTTAAAGGGGGGAGTGTGTTTTTTTGAAATATTTAATAAACATCCTTAAGCAATATTACGCTATATGGCATCTCATTTTCTCCCTATGTTATACTTACCGAGAGGGTTTTGCGCCACCTGGTGGTTGAACTAAGGAGACGGAGAGTTTTTAAAGATCTTTATCCAAAGGCTTGTGGTTACTGAAATTGTGGTGAGTGCAATCTCACGGGGGGTGACCCCCTCACGCGGTGATCACTATTGGTGGAAGGATTTCTACGTATATCTTCATATCCACAGACCACAGCTTTATTTTGAACTTTCCTGTTTCTCCAACATCTGTTCTATATAAAGTGTTTTATGACATCGGACACTTAGCGCTGCTTCAATAAGCACAACAAATCAGAGACTTGGCTCGCTTTTTCATGATTTAAGACTTATTGTTTGATTACATGTTCATTATTTAAAGTAGCTGCTTTAGTCTGCTACAGCAGATTACGGAGTAATTTCAAGGCGCGGATTAATGTGAGGCAGAGGCGGTTTAAGTTGTCCACACATTTTACAATATCAAAGAATCCCTAGGGGACTGCTCAAGATGGATATTGTTGCAAACACAGCAAGTTGACCTCTTCAAATAGCAATCCTCATCATGAGGAGGTGTGCCAACATGAAAAGAAATAATGCCTCCAATAGTGTGATATCGTTGAGAGCATTTATTAAAATACACACATGAAATCTTCTAGCATTGTACTCACATTCTTATAATTTTAAAAAGCATAAAAGGAAGTTCCCTGTGACAGAGAATGGCTCTGTACTATGGTCACGGCTGACCCGGGATGCAACGATTAGATATCACCCCTCCCCTCGTTGGATCCTCAGTACTACAAGGTAGCCTCAGCCGACCAGTGGGTGAATTAAAATCACAACCGATGTGGTGAAGGATATCTTTATGACATAGGAAGATTGTTTTACAGACTCACCTTTTCGATGCACTGTGTCTATAGTATGCCTGTAAAGTGGCGCTTTTTTCCCGTGTTTAGAACAGTCTGACAGCAAAATGACATTTCTAAAGGGAAAAAAAAGTCATAAAGCAATAGCGGTGTCGGCTATAGTTAATTGTCTATGGGAGAAATCAAAAGTGCTAATTTTAAAGGTTAATATACAAGTTATTGTCATAAGAAGTTTTGGGGACCTGGGTCCTGCCCCAGGGGACATGTATCAATGCAAAAAAAAGTTTTAAAAACGGCTGTTTTTCGGGAGCAGTGATTTTAATAATGCTTAAAGTGAAACAATAAAAGTGTAATATTCCTTTAAATTTCGTACCTGGGGGGTGTCTATAGTATGCCTGTAAAGTAGCGCATGTTTCCCGTATTTAGAACAGTCTGACAGCAAAATGACATTTGTAAAGGAAAAAAAGTCATTTAAAACTACTCGCGGCTATAATGAATTGTCGGTCCAACAATACACATAAAAGTTCATTGATAAAAATGGCATGGGATTTCCCCACAGGGGAACCCCGAACCAAAATTTAAAAAAAGTGTGGGGGTCCCCCTAAATTCCATACCAGGCCCTTCAGGTCTGGTATGGATATTAAGGGGAACCCTGCGCCAAAATTTAAAAAAAATGGCATTGGGGTCCCCCTCAAAATCCATACCAGACCCTTCAGGTCTTGTTTGGATTTTAAGGGGAACCCCGCGCCAATTTTTTTTAAAAAAAATGGTGTGGGGTCCCCCCAAAAATCCATACCAGACCCTTATCCGAGCACGCAACCTGGCAGGCCGCAGGAAAAGAGGGGGGGGACGAGAGAGCGCCCCCCCTCCTGAACCAGACCACATGCCCTCAACATTGGGAGGGTGCTTTGGGGTAGCTCCCCAAAGCCCCTTGTCCCCATGTTGATGGGGAGAAGGGCCTCATCCCCACAACCCTTGCCCGGTGGTTGTGGGGGTCTGCGGGCGGGGGGCTTATCGGAATCTGGAAGCCCCCTTTAACAAGGGGACTCCTAGATCCCGCCCCCCTGTATGAATTGGTAATGGGGTACAACTGTACCCCTACCATTTCACAAAAAAGTGTCAAAAAGGTTAAAAAACACAAGAGATGGTTTTTGACAAGTCCTTTATTAATTTCTTCTTCTTTCATGTTCTTTCTTCTGATCTTCCTTCGGTGTTCTTCTTCCTCCATCTTCTTCTTCTTCTCCATCTTCTTCTTCCTTCGCTCTTCTGGTCCCACATCTTCCTCCTGCTTCTTCTCTGCTCCGTCCGCATGATCCGCCCCAGTGGGAGTCTTCCGCCGTGGGACACTTCAGTTCTTCTGACACTTCTTATATAACGGAGGGTGGGCCACCCGGTGACCCCGCCCTCCTCTGATGCACGGGGACCCCCCAAAGTCCCCGTGCGTCAGAGGAAGGGTCGGGGTCACTGAGTGGCCCTGCCCTCTGTTATATAAGAAGTGTCAGAGAAACCGAAGGGTCACACGGGCGGAAGACTCCAACTGCTGCAGATCGTGCGAATAGAGCGGAGAAGAAGCCGGAGGAAGATGCGGGATGAGAAGAGCAGAGGAAAAAGAAGATGGTGAAGAAGAAGATGGAGGAAAAAGAAGAACACCGAAGAAAGAAGATGGAAGAAGAAGTGGAAAGAATAAGAAATTGATAACAGACTTGTCAAACACCATCTCTTGTGTTTTTTAACCTTTTTGACACTTTTTTTGTACCCCATTACAAATTCACACAGGGGGGGCGGGATCTGGGGGTCCCCTTGTTAAAGGGGGCTTCCAGATTCCGATAAGCAGACCCCCACAACCACCAGGCAAGGGTGCTTTGGGGGGCTTTGAGGGCATGTGGCCTGGTACTGTTCAGGAGGGAGCTCTCTCGTCCTCCCCTCTTTTCTTGCGGCCTGCCAGGTTAGCGTGCTCGGAAAAGGGTCTGGTATGGATTTTTGGGGGAACCCCACGCCATTTTTTTTAAAAAATTGGCGCCGGGTTTCCCTTAATATCCATACCAGACCTGAAGGGCCTGGTATGGAATTTAGGGGGACCCCCACGCATATTTTTTTTATATTTGGTTCGGGGTTCCCCTGTGGGGAAATTCCATGCCATTTTTATCAATGGACTTTTATGTGTATTGTCGGACCATAAATTTATTATAGGCGCGAGCAGTTTTAAATTACTTTTTTTCCTTTAGAAATGACATTTTGCTGTCAGAATGTTCTAAATACGGGAAACATGCGCTACTTTACAGGCATACTATAGACACCCCCCAGGAATGAAATTTAAAGGAATATTACACTTTTATTGTTTCACTTTAACCACTTGACGACCGCCTCACGCCGATGTACGTCGGCAAGGTGGCACGGACAGGCAAAATCACGTACATGGTACGTGATTTGCCTTCCGCGGGTGGGGGGTCCGATCGGACCCCCCCCCCCGCCGCCCGAGGCGGTCCCGTTTTGTCCCCCGGCGATCGGAGACGAGGGGGAGGCCATCCGTTCGTGGCCCCCCCCCTCGCGATCGCCGCCGGCCAATGGGAACACTTCTTTGCTGCTGTATGCTAAACAGCAGCAAAGGAAATGATGTCATCTCTCCTCGGGTCGGTAGTTTTCGTTCCGGCCCGAGGAGAGACGACATGTGAGTGACTGCACCAACACACACACACACAGTAGAACATGCCAGGCACACATTACACCCCGATCCTCCCCCCATCGCCCCCCCGATCCCCCCCCGATCACCCCCCCCCCCCTGTCATAAACTGACACCAGCAGTTTTTTTTTTTTTTTTTTTTTTTCTGATTACTGCATAGTGTCAGTTTGTGACAGTTACTGTGTTAGCACAGTTACTGTTACCCCCCTGTAGGTCTAGGGTACCCCCCTAACCCCCCCTAATAAAGTTTTAACCCCTTGATCACCCCCCGTCACCAGTGTCACTAAGCGATCATTTTTCTGATCGCTGTATTAGTGTCGCTGGTTCCGCTAGTTAGTGAGGTAAATATTTAGGTTCGCCGTCAGCGTTTTATAGCGTCAGGGACCCCCATATACTACCTAATAAATGTTTTAACCCCTTGATTGCCCCCTAGTTAACCCTTTCACCACTGATCACCGTATAACCGTTACGGTTGACGCTGGTTAGTTTGTTTATTTTTTATAGTGTCAGGGCACCCGCCGTTTATTACCGAATAAAGGTTTAGCCCCCTGATCGCCCGGCGGTGATATGCGCCGCCCCAGGCAGCGTCAGATTAGCGCCAGTACCGCTAACACCCACACACGCAGCATGCGCCTCCCTTAGTGGTATAGTATCTGATCGGATCAATATCTGATCCGATCAGATCTATACTAGCGTCCCCAGCAGTTTAGGGTTCCCAAAAACGCAGTGTTAGCAGGATCAGCCCAGATACCTGCTAGCACCTGCGTTTTGCCCCTCGGCCCAGCCCACCCAAGTGCAGTATCGATCGATCACTGTCACTTACAAAACACTAAACGCATAACTGCAGCGTTCGCAGAGTCAGGCCTGATCCCTGCGATCGCTAACAGTTTTTTTGGTAGCATTTTGGTGAACTGGCAAGCACCAGCCCCAGGCAGCGTCAGGTTAGCGCCAGTAGCGCTAACACCCACGCACGCACCGTACACCTCCCTTAGTGGTATAGTATCTGATCGGATCAATATCTGATCCGATCAGATCTATACTAGCGTCCCCAGCAGTTTAGGGTTCCCAAAAACGCAGTGTTAGCGGGATCAGCCCAGATACCTGCTAGCACCTGCGTTTTGCCCCTCCGCCTGGCCCGGCCCAGCCCACCCAAGTGCAGTATCGATCGATCACTGTCACTTACAAAACTCTAAACGCATAACTGCAGCGTTCGCAGAGTCAGGCCTGATCCCTGCGATCGCTAACAGTTTTTTTGGTAGCGTTTTGGGGAACTGGCAAGCGCCAGCGGCGTAGTACACCCCGGTCGTAGCCAAACCAGCACTGCAGTAACACTTGGTGACGTGGCGAGTCCCATAAGTGCAGTTCAAGCTGGTGAGGTGGCAAGCACAAGTAGTGTCCCGCTGACACCAAAAAGACAAACACAGGCCCGTCGTGCCCATAATGCCCTTCCTGCTGCATTCGCCAATCCTAATTGGGAACCCACCGCTTCTGCAGCGCCCGTACTTCCCCCATTCACATCCCCAACCAAATGCAGTCGGCTGCATGAGAGGCATTTTTATGTCCTCCCGAGTACCCCTACCCAGCGAACCCCCCAAAAAAGATGTTGTGTCTGCAGCTAGCGCGGATATAGGCGTGACACCCGCTATTATTGTCCCTCCTGTCCTGACAATCATGGTCTTTGCATTGGTGAATGTTTTGAACGCTAACATGCACTAGTTGAGTATTAGCGTAGGGTACAGCATTGCACAGACTAGGACACACTTTCACAGGGTCTCCCAAGATGCCATCGCATTTTGAGAGACCCGAACCTGGAACCGGTTACAGTTATAAAAGTTAGTTACAAAAAAAGTGTAAAAAAAAAAAAATATATAAAATAAAAAAAAATAGTTGTCGTTTTATTGTTCTCTCTCTCTCTATTCTCTCTCTCTATTGTTCTGCTCTTTTTTTTACTGTATTCTATTCTGCAATGTTTTATTGTTATTGTTATTGTTATTATGTTTTATCATGTTTGTTTTTCAGGTATGTAATTATTTATACTTTACTGTTTACTGTGCTTTATTGTTAACCATTGTTAACCATTTTTTTGTCTTCAGGTACGCCATTCACGACTTTGAGTGGTTATACCAGAATGATGCCTGCAGGTTTAGGTATCATCTTGGTATCATTCTTTTCAGCCAGCGGTCGGCTTTCATGTAAAAGCAATCCTAGCGGCTAATTAGCCTCTAGACTGCTTTTACAAGCCGTGGGAGGGAATGCCCCCCCCCCCACCGTCTTTCGTGTTTTTCTCTGGCTCTCCTGTCTCAACAGGGAACCTGAGAATGCAGCCGGTGGTTCAGCCAGCTGACCATAGAGCTGATCAGAGACCAGAGTGGCTCCAAACATCTCTATGGCCTAAGAAACCGGAAGCTACGAGCATTTCATGACTTAGATTTCGCCGGATGTAAATAGCGCCATTGGGAAATTGGGGAAGCATTTTATCACACCGATCTTGGTGTGGTCAGATGCTTTGAGGGCAGAGGAGAGACCCCAATTTTTTCAAAAAAAGAGTACCTGTCACTACCTATTGCTATCATAGGGGATATTTACATTCCCGAGATAACAATAAAAATGATTAAAAAAAAAAATATGAAAGGAACAGTTTAAAAGTAAGATAAAAAAGAAAAAAAATAATAAAGAAAAAAAAAAAAAAAGCACCCCTGTCGCCCCCTGCTCTCGCGCTAAGGCGAACGTAAGCGGCGGTCTGTCGTCAAACGTAAACAGCAATTGCACCATGCATGTGAGGTATCACCGCGAAGGCCAGATCGAGTGCAGTAATTTTTCCAGTAGACCTCCTCTGTAAATCTAAAGTGGTAACCTGTAAAGGCTTTTAAAGGCTTTTAAACATGTATTTATTTTGTTGCCACTGCACGTTTGTGCGCAATTTTAAAGCATGTCATGTTTGGTATCCATGTACTCCGCCTAAGATCATCTTTTTTATTTCATCAAACATTTGGGCAATATAGTGTGTTTTAGTGCATTAAAATTTAAAAAAGTGTGTTTTTTCCCCAAAAAATGCGTTTGAAAAATCGCTGCGCAATTACTGTTAAAAAAAAAAAAATGAAACACCCACCATTTTAATCTGTAGGGCATTTGCTTTAAAAAAATATATATAATGTTTGGGGGTTCAAAGTAATTTTTTTGCAAAAAAAAATAACTTTTTCATGTAAACAATAAGTGTCAGAAAGGGCTTTGTCTTTAAGTGGTTAGAAGAGTGGGTGATGTGTGACATAAGCTTCTAAATGTTGTGCATAAAATGCCAGGACAGTTCAAACCCCCCCCAAATGACCCCATTTTGGAAAGTAGACACCCCAAGCTATTTGCTGAGAGTCATGTCGAGTCCATGGAATATTTTATATTGCGACACAAGTTGCGGGAGAGAGACAAATTTTTTTTTTTTTTTTTTTGCACAAAGTTGTCACTAAATGATATATTGCTCAAACATGCCATGGAAATATGTGAAATTACACCCCAAAATACATTATGCTGCTTTTCCTGAGTATGGGGATACCACATGTGTGAGACTTTTTGGGAGCCTAGCCGCGTACGGGACCCCGAAAACCAAGCACCGCCTTCAGGCTTTCTAAGGGCGTGAATTTTTGATTTCACTCTTCACTGCCTATCACAGTTTCGGAGGCCATGGAATGCCCAGGTGGCACAAAACCCCCCCAAATGACCCCATTTTGGAAAGTAGACACCCCAAGCTATTTGCTGAGAGGTATAGTGAGTATTTTGCAGACCTCACTTTTTGTCACAAAGTTTTGAAAATTGAAAAAAGAAAAAAAAAATGTTTTTTCTTGTCTTTCTTCATTTTCAAAAACAAATGAGAGCTGCAAAATACTCACCATGCCTCTCAGCAAATAGCTTGGGGTGTCTACTTTCCAAAATGGGGTCATTTGGGGGGGGGGGGGTTTGTGCCACCTGGGCATTCCATGGCCTCCGAACCTGTGATAGGCAGTAAAGAGTGAAATCAAAAATTTTCACCCTTAGAAATCCTGAAGGCAGTGATTGGTTTTCGGGGTCCCGTACGCGGCTAGGCTCCCAAAAAGTCCCACACATGTGGTATCCCCATACTCAGGAGAAGCAGCTAAATGTATTTTGGGGTGCAATTCCACATATGCCCATGGCCTGTGTGAGCAATATATCATTTAGTGACAACTTTATGAAAAAAAAAAAAAAAAAAAAAGTGTCACTTTCCCGCAACTTGTGTCAAAATATAAAATATTCCATGGACTCAATATGCCTCTCAGCAAATAGCTTGGGGTGTCTACTTTCCAAAATGGGGTCATTTTGGGGGGTTTTGTGCCACCTGGGCATTCCATGGCCTCCGAAACTGTGATAGGCAGTGAAGAGTGAAATCAAAAATTTACACTCTTAGAAATCCTGAAGGCGGTGATTGGTTTTCGGGGCCCCGTACGCGGCTAGGCTCCCAAAAAGTCCCACACATGTGGTATCCCCATACTCAGGAGAAGCAGCTGAATGTATTTTGGGGTGCAATTCCACATAGGCCCATGGCCTGTGTGAGCAATATATCATTTAGTGACAACTTTTTGTAAATATATATATATTTTTTTTTTTTTTGTCATTTTTCAATCACTTGGGACAAAAAAAATAAATATTCAATGGGTTCAACATGCCTCTCAGCAATTTCCTTGGGGTGTCTACTTTCCAAAATGGGGTCATTTGGGGGGGTTTTGTACTGCCCTGCCATTTTAGCACCTCAAGAAATGACATAGGCAGTCATAAACTAAAAGCTGTGTAAATTACAGAAAATGTACCCTAGTTTGTAGAAGCTATAACTTTTGCGCAAACCAATAAATATACGCTTATTGACATTTTTTTTACCAAAGACATGTGGCCGAATACATTTTGGCCTAAATGTATGACTAAAATTTAGTTTATTGGATTTTTTTTATAACAAAAAGTAGAAAATATCATTTTTTTTCAAAATTTTCGGTCTTTTTCCGTTTATAACGCAAAAAATAAAAACCGCAGAGGTGATCAAATACCATCAAAAGAAAGCTCTATTTGTGGGAAGAAAAGGACGCAAATTTCGTTTGGGTACAGCATTGCATGACCGCGCAATTAGCAGTTAAAGCGACGCAGTGCCAAATTGGAAAAAGACCTCTGGTCCTTAGACAGCATAATGGTCCGGGGCTCAAGTGGTTAAGCATTATTAAAGTCACTGCTCCTGAAAAAACAGCCATTTTTAAAACTTTTTTTTGCACTGATATATGTCCCCTGGGGCAGGACCCAGGTCCCCAAACACTTTTTATGACAATAACTTGCATATCAACTCTTAAAATTAGCACTTTTGATTTCTCCCATAGACAATTCACTATAGCCGACACCACTATTACTTCATGACTTTTTTTTCCCTTTAGAAATGTCATTTTGCTCCCGAAAAAATGGACGTTTTTAAAACTTTTTTTGCATTGATACATGTCCCCTGGGGCAGGACCCAGGTCCCCAAACACTTTTTTATGACAATAACTTGCATATTAACCCTTAAAATTAGCACTTTTGATTTCTCCCATAGACAATTCACTATAGCCGACACCGCTATTACTTTATGACTTTTTCTTCCCTTTAGAAATGTCATTTTGCTGTCAGACTGTTCTAAACACGGGAAAAAAGCGCCACTTTACAGGCATACTTTAGACACCCCCCAGGTACGAAATTTAAAGGAATATTTCACATTTATTGTTTCACTTTAAGCTTTATTAAAATCACTGCTCCCGAAAAAATGAACGTTTTTAAAACTTTTTTTTGCATTAATACATGTCCCCTGGGGCAGGACCCAGGTCCCCAAACACTTTTTATGACAATACCATGCATATAAGCCTTTAAAATAAGCACTTTTGATTATTCATGTTCGTGTCCCATAGACTTCTGGATGCGAACCGAACCGGGGAGTGTTTGGCTCATCCCTACTGTCCAGACCACCAGGGGAAAACAGAAGGAGAAAATCCTAAAAAAAGAAAACTAATACAGTCACTACATCTAATGCTGCTTTAAAATATAAATGATTCATTTTGTTAAAAGTAAATGAAAGGGGAAGGTTTTATGCTAACTAAAGTTATATAAATTAAGATTAGATACATATCCTTTGGCAATCTTTTCCTCTTGCTGTTTACTAGAATTATAAAAAGGGGATACCATCCAATTAGGTCAAGAAAGTTGCCACCATCCCTAATATAAGGAAATAAGGTGGGACTTTAACGGCAACGGGGTAGTAAAACACAATTTTATTGATACAAATATACAAAATACAAAACAAAGAATCCACATATAAATTAGGTAATATATACAAAAAAGCTAAAATATGAATATGCTGGTGTAATGCTCGAAAACATATATATTCGTGCAGTCTTCCACTTGGACCTATGCGTTTCGGGACTAAATAGAAAGTCCCTTCATCAGGGCAAACTTGTGGGAAGAGTCACACTGCATAATAAAATGTAGATTTAAGTAAGTACACATCATATGTATTACAACAACTGCTTATATCACAGACCATTTAGCCCAGTTAACCCAAAAGAGGGATATAACATACCCAAACATTCAAATTGAGAAGCTCACTGCCAGATCCCGGAGGCAAGCCCGTCAGAGACGCCCCGAGATACCAAGAGAGGACAGGGCGTGTGACTGGCCCCGCCTTATCCACACTGGTCCACCCGTATGACGCCAGATTTGGCAAGGCTCAGCTGCAGAAAAAATGACAATGACTTAGATGAAACACAGGTTGGCGTCTAGAAAAAAGAAAACTGGCGAAGCCAATATCTATATAAGCTATCTGACTCTCATATGAAACTATATCAGAGCAAAACACAAAAAAAGTAGTAGAGGTATAGATCTTACCCAATTAATAGCACTGAACCTCGAGGCTATAAAAAGCAGGTGAGGAAAAAGGCCAAAAGGTAGGAGGGAGGAGACCGCCCTGTACGGGTGGGTAGCTCCGGTTGATCAATTAGGTAAATGGTTCTTTCACAAAAGCAGAGTCTGCAAGTGAGAGGAAAAGCAATGATGACAGGCAAACAATTCGTGCCATCAGCACACTACATTTCCACAAACCGAAAGAAGAGGGAAAAGTTACCATGAAGGTCCGGAGCTGGCACCCACTGCTAGAGGGCATGTTACTCGTCCATGTGAATGAAACCGCCACTGGCCAAGGCAGTGACAGTGTCTCACGGTCCGGTGCGGCTTCATATAGGCTCAAAGGGGTGGGATCAGGTGCGACTCTGATGGACGTATGGACGGCGTGCGTCATGACGTCAATGGTAGAAAAAAGCCGTCACCAGTTACAAGGAGGCGTCGCATTCACTGCGGCAACCTCCTATAATGGTATGACGTGGCCGGGAGGGGGAACACGTGAGGTTCCTCCCATACGTACGTGAGAGGGGGTAATTGCTTCAGAACGGTCTCTTAGCAACGAAATAGGGAAAAGAGAACAACAAACAATGATGCAGCAGGCCGTATGGAATGGCATAAAGTAAAAAAAGGGAGCAAAAATGAATAGGAGACATACGGGGCAGATAATGGGCCAGAAAATCACTCGGCTAAGACGAGGCCCTGAGCAACATTATACATATAATCCCCACGAGGAGCAATGCCAAAAGCGCCAATGAGGAAGGGGGGACCCTGAGCCGCCGCTGCACAGCACCCCCCACAGTGAAACCGTGAGGGGGTCATGCAACGACAGCCCACCGACGCAGGAAGGCGACCGGGCCGGCGGTCGGACCGGGACGGCTAGAAAAACCGCCCAGCATTCACCGTCGAGGTCGGACGCCAAAAAATGAGGCCCCCCGATAGGTCAAGGATCCCAGGGGGCCCCCCTGTGCCGGACGGGACAAGGGGGGTCAGTAGATGTACCCTAACAGAGCCTGCAAATCACGGGAATGGCAAAAGAGCTTCACTGAATACTGAGAAATACATGCGTGAAACAAAAACAAAAATAAGTATGGATGGTTTCCCGGATGTACGAAGGTAGGTCCTCAACAAAAGAGATGTTTCTCATCTTAAACCCTTAGTTGAGAACCTACCTTCGTACATCTGGGATACCATCCATTTATTACAATGCTTAGAGGGTCTGCATATCTCACAGCAGTCCTTGTTAGTGGCCATTGATATTGAAGTGCTATACAGTTCCATCCCCCATCATTTAGGGCTGGCCGCAATCAGACATGTTATTACACAAACACACAGAGACGATAAGAAACTATGTGAGTTTATTATCATGGCTTTGGAATTCATCCTCCACCATAACATTTTTTCCTTTGATGGCTCCCATTTCCTCCAGGTACAGGGTGTTGCGATGGGGACATCATGTGCCCCTTCTTACGCCAACCTGTACCTGGGGGAATGGGAGCAGTCTTTTTTATCTGATGAGTCTCTCAAACCCCACACCCAACATGTAGCAGCTTGGTTTCGGTATCTAGACGACATTTTGGTGTTGTGGGAGGGCTCAGAGAAGGAGCTGGAGGAATGCATAAATTTGATGCAACATAACACTTTTAATTTAAAATTCTCTGTTATTCACAGCAGAAACAGTGTTACGTTCCTTGACACCCTCATTAGTAAGAATCAAGATGGTACTCTCTCAAGTGGCCTCTTTCGGAAGCCCACTGCGGGAAATACCATCTTGCATGCCTCCAGCTCCCATCCTCAACCACTACTTCGTTCAATCCCCTACAGCCAATATTTGAGGCTGAGGCGGAATTGTTCGGATCAGGAAGCATATTTAAATGAAGCGGCTGCCCTCAGAGACAGGCTTCTCTTGAGAGGCTATTCTCATTCCATCTTAAAAAAGGCATTTAGACGAGCCAACAGACGAACCAGAGGTGAACTCCTATTCAGTCACCGAGTGAAAACAGACGAGGGTTCTATAACCAGGATGATCATGAGGTTCAGCAACCAACATGAATCCGATAAATCAATTTTCAATAGACACTGGCACCTTCTATACTCTGATTCCACATTACGCCCACATTTATCTGAACACCCTGCGATTACTTATCGATGTACCAACTCGCTGAGGGACTATTTAGTCCATAGCGAATTTGTTGGTGATTTTCGCAGTGATCCATGCAAAAGGCTTGGCACCTTTACCTGTGGTGGATGCCCAATATGTAGATTTATGAATACCAGATTAGACGTGATTCTCCCGAATGGACGTCCCTATAAACCATGCCATTTTTCTAACTGCAAGACCGAGAGCGTTGTACACCTTCTTATGTGCCAGTGCCGACAATTTTATGTCGGCAAAACGAAACAAAAATTTTCGCTACGAGCCTCGCGACATTGCTGCTATGAGGAAAGCCAATCCTGACCTCCCGCTAGGAAGGCATGTGGCTAACGAACACCACGGTATTTTCCCCAATATCTATTTTCTCATCCTGGATAGAGTTCACCCTAACCCGAGGGGTGGGGATTGGAACAAGGTCCCCTTACAGCGTGAGGCCCGCTGGATTGTGGACCTTGCTGCCACCTCACCCCCCCCCCCCACCGGGTTAAACAAACAGTTGAGCTACAGACCCTTTCTGGAGGGATTCTCCTCTGGGGTATGCGAGAAGGAGTTAAAGGCTCCCGTATATTACAACTCTGTCAATTGTACATTTTCCCCCTCCCCCCTCTCTTTTTACAATCTTTGTTACCCTCTGCGATCTCTCCTATCCTTTATGATTTGCTGATGATCTGTCTGTACTTATCCACCCATATATGTTTCCTTATGTTTATGGTCTTGATGTGGTTGTGTTTTTTGCCTTGTTAATGTTGGCTACCCATTCATATTTATACTTATATTTTTGTTTTTGTTTCACGCATGTATTTCTCAGTATTCAGTGAAGCTCTTTTGCCATTCCCGTGATTTGCAGGCTCTGTTAGGGTACATCTATTGACCCCCCCTTATCCCGCCCGGCGCAGGGGGGCCCCCTGGGATCCTTGATCCATCGGGGGGCCTCATTTTTTGGCATCCGACCTCGACGGTGAGTGCTGGGCGGTTTTTCTTGCCGTCCCGTTCCGACCGCCGGCCCGGTCGCCTTCCTGCATCGGTGGGCTGTGGTTGCATGACCCCCCTCACGGTTTCACTGTGGGGAGTGCCGTGCAGCGGCGGCTCAGGGTCCCCCTTCCTCATTGGCGCTTTTGGCATTGCTCCTCGTGGGGATTATATGTATAATGTTGCTCAGTGCCTCGTCTTAGCCGAGTGATTTTCTGGCCCATTTTTTCCCCCTTATGTCTCCTATTCATTTTTGCTCCCTTTTTTTACTTTATGCCATTCCATACGGCCTGCTGCATCATTGTTTGTTGTTCTCTTTTCCCTATTTCGTTGCTAAGAGACCGTTCTGAAGCAATTACCCCCTCTCACGTACGTATGGGAGGAACCTCACGTGTTCCCCCTCCCTGCCACGTCATACCATTATAGGAGGTTGCCGCAGTGAATGCGAGGCCTCCTTGTAACTGGTGACGGCTCTTTTTTCTACCGTTGACGTCATGACGCACGGCGTCCGTATATCCATCAGCGTGACACCTGATCCCGCCCCTTTGAGCCTATATGAAGCTGCTCCGGACCGTGAGACACTGTCACTGCCTTGGCTGGTGGCAGTTTCATTCACATGGACGAGTAACATGCCCTCTAGCAGTGGGTGCCAGCTCCGGACCTTCATGGTAACTTTTCCCTCTTCTTTCGGTTTGTGGAAATGTAGTGTGCTGATGGCACAAATTGTTTGCCTGTCATCATTGCTTTTCCTCTCACTTGCAGACTCTGCTTTTTTGAAAGAACCATTTACCTAATTGATCAACTGGAGCTACCCACCCGTACAGGGCGGTCTCCTCCCTCCTACCTTTTGGCCTTTTTTCCTCACCTGCTTTTTATAGCCTCGAGGTTCAGTGCTATTAATTGGGTAAGATCTATACCTCTACTAATTTTTTTGTGTTTTGCTCTGATATAGTTTCATATGAGAGTCAGATAGCTTATATAGATATTGGCTTCGCCAGTTTTCTTTTTTCTTTTTTCTAGATGCCAACCTATGTTTCATCTAAATCATTGTCATTTTTTCTTCAGCTGAGCCTTGCCAAATCTGGCGTCATACGGGTGGACCAGTGTGGATAAGGCGGGGCCAGTCACACGCCCCGTCCTCTCTTGGTATCTCGGGGCGTCTCTGACGGGCTTGCCTCCGGGATCTGGCAGTGAGCTTCTCAATTTGAATATGTTTGTGTATGTTGTATCCCTTTTTTGGGTTAACTGGGCTGAATGGTCTGAGATATAAGCAGTTGTGGTAATACATATGATGTGTACTTACTTAAATCTACATTTTATTATGCAGTGTGACTCTTCCCACAAGTTGACCCTGATGAAGGGACTTTCTATTTAGTCCCGAAACGCATAGGTCCAAGTGGAAGACTGCACGAATATATATGTTTTCGATCATTACACCAGCATATTCATATTTTAGCTTTTTTGTATATATTACCTAATTGCATTTTACTACCCCGTTGCTGTTAAAGTCCCACCTACTATTTGAGGGGGTTATCTTATTTCCTTTACTAGAATTATGTGTTGGCTCCAATGACTTAGAGTATTCTCAGGCAACTAGTGAGATAAGAATGGTGGGACAAGTGAAAGGTAAATATTCCTTCAGGAACTTCATGGCACTGGATCTAACTGACTGGGTAAGGCTGGCCAAAGATGACCCGATTTTCTTCGCTCTCTTCCCCCATCAAGACATTCAGTGTCGATGGGGGAATTCCTCCAGTGGAGCTATTGTGTTCACACACAGTGATTATTGCTAGCGGCTAGGGCGCAGGCAATATTTGCATGAAAAATCCAACAGGCTGGTTGTACTCAAGTTCATCGATCTATCAACTTGGGTACAATCGGCCTGCTCATATATGGTTCGAATCTCGGCCGGTCCCTGTTAAACCGGTTGAGATTCGAACCATATATGGCCATCTTAAATTTCCTTTTCAACATCACAACAGCCCTGTACACTGCAAATGCTAATAATTTTGCAAAATGTCTGCTTAAAATGTAGTTCTAAATAGTAAAAAAAGAAATACCATTATGCTTAAAATTACATTTTAAAAGGATTTTATAAATATAATATACACATACAAAACAAACAACTGTGTGTACACTGTAGTTGACCGCACAAATTATAACTATTTAGTCGATATACGTTATATTACATTATATTATGTTATTGTTAATGTATCTCATTATATTTTATTTTATATTCGATTCCGCAGAGAGTGATTTTTTATGTTAACAAAGGAGATCATGGATTTGACAACAAAGAAATGGATATGCAAATGATATTCCGAGCATTTGGTCCAGATTTCAAGAAGAATTACACTTCTGAACCATTTGAAAGCATACATATATACCCTCTGATGTGTAAACTTCTGGGTATTAGCCCTGAACCCCACAATGGGTCCCTCACAATTACGCAAGATTTGCTTGCAATTTCAAATGACCTTGAAGACCAGCCTAAAGACCAGAAAAGTAAGTAAAAACCCAACTTTATTACTAGCTTACATATTTCTTTCAAAAATTATTACAAGGTCCAGCAAAATAATCTGTCTTCCCTAAGTTTGTACTATTTGAAGTATTGTTTTTTTGTTATGTGTCCTATAAGCACACTGTTCCCTACAAACCATCAGCTCTGGCTTTCAGTCAGGGCTTTGCTGGGTGTTTGCATATAATTCATTATGTATGCTTGAGCATCCCTATATTTGAATAGTATAACTTGCTTGCTGAACAGTGTAAATTAAAAAAATAAATACTAGAAAGTAAAAATATACAAAAGGGTCAGCAGCTGTGTTTTATGTAATTGAAAACTTCCCTAAAATTGTAAAGGTAAATGGTGCATTTTCTGCATTAAGGTAAAAAAACTTTTTAAGTGTAGCTTCCCCTGCAGCCCCCCTCTCCCAACTCTCATAAGCAGGAGCCAAAACCTGTGAGCACAGAGTGGGAGCAGGGATGAGCCGGGCTGTGTGTCTGAATAGACACATACAGCCTGGCTCAGGATCAAGCACGCATTAGTACCCCTATAGGAAGCAGCTTTCTATGGGGCCAATCAGCCAGTGAAGGAGCCAGGAGCACCAGCGAGGGACCAGAGAAAAGGATCAGGGCTGCTCTCTTCAAAACCATTACACAGCGCAGGTAAGTATAACATGTTTATTATTATAACGAAAAAAAATGAGGCTTTACAATAACTTTCAGGCATGACTATGAACATCAAGCAGTTCAATGTGTTCTCGCAAACGGTTGATCCCTAGGTAATACCTAGCAAGTGTATCCCTTTTGGGGGGGGAGTTGGGAATGAATATTGCACTAAACCTGTAGGTAAATAAGAAAACCAGAAGCTTCGCTAAGAGAAAATTAACCAGTAATCTAATTGGAAGCAGATGAACTTCATGCAGCCTCAGACAATAACACTCCCACAACCATGCTCAGTGGCGTCTCCAGCTTTCATATTTAGGGGGGGGCACATGGGGGGACAGGGACAAAAGTAGGGGGGCAACTATAAAATGCAATTATATATATCCTGGGGCCCTTTACTACGATCCCACAACGGCCCTTTCACATGTTCTGCAGTGAGCTCCATTCCTAATGTATTGGGGCCCCCCAGGGTGGCAGAAAACAAGAGATATATGTCACCAGCATACCAAGAAAATATAAGGATCCAAAGCAGTGGGAGAACTATCAGGGTTGCAAAGGTTGTCTTGCCTCCGGGCCCTGGTGTTCTGCCACTGTGGGGTTCCCCAGCCTCCTCTTGCTGTCCTGCCCCTGCTATTGACAGCGCTGGTCTGGCATCTCTTGGAATTTACAGGCTGGTTCTCCTGTCCTAAGGACGGGAGAAATCAGTCTGTTTTTTCAGTAACTGAGAGTCCTGATGGAGTCCTTCCTGCAACTCGCTCTTCTCCCTGCCAATGAGGATGCAGGGGAAGGAGCAGATCGGGCGGCCGTGGTTGTGTGAGCGCTCACATTATGCAGTGTCAGCGAGCAGAGGGAGGGGGGAGGAATCACCCGCAGGAGCTCACTGGGGACGCTCTCCCTCTTAGACATTGCCTTTTTTGTAAAAAAAAAAAATTTGGGGGGGGGGGGCACATGGTGGGGCACAGCATAATGTTGGGGGGTCAGGGCCCCTCTGCCCCCCCCTAGGGTCGCCATTGACCATGCTTGACTGTAGGCAAGACACACTTGTCTTTCTACTCCTCACCTGGTTGCCACCACACACGCTTGACACCATCTGAACCAAATAAGTTTATCTTGGTCTCATCAGACCACAGGACATGGTTCCAGTAACCCACGTTCTTAGTCTGCTTGTCTTCAGCAAACTGTTTGCGGGTTTGGTTTTCTTGTGCATCATCTTTAGAAGAGGCTTCCTTCTGGGACGACAGCCATGTAGACCAATTTGATGCAGTGTGCGGCGTATGGTCTGAGCACTGACAGGCTGACCCCCCCACCCCTTCAACCTCTGCAGCAATGCTGGCAGCATTCATACGTCTATTTCCCAAAAACAACCTCTGGATATGACACTGAGCATATGCACTCAACTTCTTTGGTCGACCATGGTGAGGCCTGTTCTGAGTGGAACCTGTCCTGTTAAACCACTGTATGGTCTTGGACACCATGATGCAGCTCAGTTTCAGGGTTTTGGCAATCTTCTTATAGCCTAGGTCATCTTTATGTAGAGCAACAATTCTTTTTTTCAGATCCTTAGAGAGTTCTTTGCCATGAGGTGCCATGTTGAACTTCCAGTGACCAGTATGAGAGTAAGAGCGATAACACCAAATTTTAACATACCTGCTCCCCATTCACACCTGAGACCTTGTAACACTAACGAGTCACATGACACCGGGGAGGGAAAATGGCTAATTGGGCCCAATTTGGACATTTTCACTTAGGGGTGTACTCACTTTTGTTTCTAGCGGCTTAGACATTATTGGCTGTGTGTTGAGTTATTTTGAGGGGACAGCACATTTACACTGTTATACAAGCTGTACACTCACTACTTTACATTGTAGCAAACTGTCATTTTTTCAGTGTTGTCACATGAAAAGATGTTATAAAATATTTACAAAAATGTGAGGGGTGTACTCACTTTTGTGAGATACTGTAAGTGCTTACAACAAAAAACATGGTGCTCCTAAAATAAAAACACTACATCCAATCAGTGATGCCTAAAAAGTTCCAATATGTCTATAACAATTCTTTGTGCGAATAGAAAATTTCACCATGCGAAATCCTCTTCCTTCAGATTTCTCGTACTCCACACAATTTTTCATCCAACATGCAAAAGACCCACTCTTCAGTGCTCTTCACACTTATATGCTCACCTGATGATTAGACCTCCAAATCCTAAGAGGTCTAACAGCACTCAGACTTGTGGTATGTTTCCCCGAAAATAAGCCCTGGTCTTATATTAATTTTGGCAACAAAAGACCCAGTAGGGCTTATTTTTGGGGTAGAGCTTGTCATGTGCTGTCTTCTCTCCCCATCTCCCTCCCTGCTTATCAGGAATCCCCACTTGCCAGTGTAACTGAGTTAAAAGTGCCTGTAAAATCCTAAAATGCACTGCGTTACAAACACTGTACCTTCCTACAGCGCGACCTGCCTGATCGGTCTTCCACACTTTGAGCACTGCAGAGGGAGGGGGGTCCAAGATCCCCCGCTGACAGCTGGCAGAAGAGGAGGAGAGCAGCGGGGGAGCAGCTGAGTGCCGCAACGAAGGTATTCACCACAAACAGACCACAGAAACATACAGTCTAGACCACACAACATTTTAGGACTTCATAACCCTTCCAAACTGGGGCTTATTTTCGGGGTAGGGCTTATATTGCAGCCCTCCCCGAAAATCACAGTGGGGCTTATTTTTGGGGTAGGTCTTATTTTCGGGGAAACACTGTATACATGGTCAGATATTCCAGTACACCCTCAATAAAATAATAATAATCTAGTGCTCTCTGTATATCTCTTTATTTAGAACCACAGCTATTATGCTCACAGAAAATACATATATGAAGGCGTTTCAGTTCAGCCGTTGATCTGCTCACATTTACAGCCAAAGGGATCTGTCACATACACAAGCTGGCATTGCAAACACAAGGCCAGTACTCTGACAGCCGGGTGTAGCTCCACCCTTACACATGACACCACAAAGCAGGGCTTCATCAGAGGGATCTGAGCAACTTTTATTTTTTATTGGGTGAAAGTGGCAGAGTCTCAGAAACCATTGACCTCCTGGGATTTTCACACAACAGATATTACTGCTGAGGTAACCACTGTTTGTCATCGGTGCTTGGCCTAACAAAAATGAATTTCCGTTGAGACTTGCAGATTATAGGGTAGGAATTTGATGCACATTGCATATATTACTGTATCCATCCTGACTTGTGTCATCAGTTTAGGCTAGTGGTGTAATTGTTTGGGAAATATGGCCTTAACATGTGTCTAGACTATGTACTCCGAAGTGTGCACACCAAAGTATTTGCATATTCTGAACAAGCAGTAAAAGCACTTTAGAACAAGCTTGAATTCACCTTTTTAGCAATAGGTTTTGTAGAGAAATTCTTCTTCACAGTTTACAACTTCACAGTCATGAAATCTCACCTATTGTTTGACAGCAGAATCGTGTCAGCCTGCCATCCCTCTAATGCAAGTACACAACAGATGCTTATAAGCTTTTAGAAATCAACTTGAAATATATCTAAGCCCAAGAACAAAAATGAAACATACTGCAGTGTACCTTTCAGTAGATGTGGTGGCTGAATTTGTTTTCACACCTTTTTCTTTTCAAATGCCAGGAATATGCTTCCTGTCTTAGGCCTCATGTACACTGCTGCTGGTAAACGGACGTTCAGAGGCAGTTGGCTGCTCTTTTCAGCTGCCCCTGAACTCATCCAATGTTATCTTATGTGTACACAGGTTCGTTTAATGTAGTTTTTAGGCAGTTGCGTTTATAGGCTTTTCTTTGAAGGCAATAAAATTAGTTCGGACGCTGAAGTTTGCAACGTTTCAGATGGAAAAAGCCGCTAAATGCGGTACCGACGTTTTGCTAAGATTTTGTTTGTAAGTGTTTTTACAGGTGCCCTATTTTTTAACATTACAAAACTTAAAAATGATAGCAAATAATGAAAAAACAAAAAAAATTTTAAAAAACTTGCTTGCTATGCTTCATAGACCATTTATATACCCCTAATGAGCATGATCCAATCCAATACACCCCTAGCATTGCTGTTAGCCAAAGTATAATTGGAATTTGACCTATATGTTAGATTTCAACCAGATGACCCCACCACGCTATACCCCTGACTTGATCAAACATAGTTGCATGAAATTTAGGATTAGGGGTTAGGGTTAGTGTTTCCTATTAAGGTTAGGGGGTTATGGTTAGAGTTTTCCCCTTGAAGAACAAGTTTAGGTTTATGGTAAGGGTTATGGTTTCCCTTTAGGGGTTAGGGGTTAGGGTTTCCAATTAGGGTTAGGGGGTTAGGGTTAGGGTTTCTGGTTAGAGTTAGGGGTTAGGGTTAGGGTTTTCCCCTTGAAGAACAAGATAGGGTTAGGGTTTCTGGTTAAGGTTAGGGTTTCCCATTAGGGTTAGGGGGTTATGGTTAGGGTTTTCCCCCTGAAGAACAAGATAGGGTTAGGGTTTCTGGTTAGGGTTTCCCATTAAAAGCACTTTAGAACAAGCTTGAATTCACCTTTTTAGCAATAGGTTTTGTAGAGAAATTCTTCTTCACAGTTTACAACTTCACAGTCATGAAATCTCACCTATTGTTTGACAGCAGAATCGTGTCAGCCTGCCATCCCTCTAATGCAAGTACACAACAGATGCTTCGAAGCTTTTAGAATTCAACTTGAAATATATCTAAGCCCAAGAACAAAAATGAAACATACTGCAGTGTACCTTTCAGTAGATGTGGTGGCTGAATTTGTTTTCACACCTTTTTCTTTTCAAATGCCAGGAATATGCTTCCTGTCTTAGGCCTCATGTACACTGCTGCTGGTAAACGGACGTTCAGAGGCAGTTGGCTGCTCTTTTCAGCTGCCCCTGAACTCATCCAATGTTATCTTATGTGTACACAGGTTCATTTAATGTAGTTTTTAGGCAGTTGCGTTTATAGGCTTTTCTTTGAAGGCAATAAAATTAGTTCGGACGCCGAAGTTTGCAACGTTTCAGATGGAAAAAGCCGTTAAATGCGGTACCGACGTTTTGCTAAGATTTTGTTTGTAAGTGTTTTTACAGGTGCCCTATTTTTTAACATTACAAAACTTAAAAATGATAGCAAATAATGAAAAAACAAAAAAATTTTAAAAAAACTTGCTTGCTATGCTTCATAGACCATTTATATACCCCTAATGAGCATGATCCAATCCAATACACCCCTAGCATTGCTGTTAGCCAAAGTATAATTGGAATTTGACCTATATGTTAGATTTCAACCAGATGACCCCACCACGCTATACACCTGACTTGATCAAACATAGTTGCATGAAATTTAGGATTAGGGGTTAGGGTTAGTGTTTCCTATTAAGGTTAGGGGGTTATGGTTAGAGTTTTCCCCTTGAAGAACAAGTTTAGGGTTATGGTAAGGGTTATGGTTTCCCTTTAGGGGTTAGGGGTTAGGGTTTCCAATTAGGGTTAGGGGGTTAGGGTTAGGGTTTCTGGTTAGAGTTAGGGGTTAGGGTTAGGGTTTTCCCCTTGAAGAACAAGATAGGGTTAGGGTTTCCGGTTAAGGTTAGGGTTTCCCATTAGGGTTAGGGGGTTATGGTTAGGGTTTTCCCCTTGAAGAACAAGATAGGGTTAGGGTTTCTGGTTAGGGTTTCCCATTAGGGTTAGGGGGTTATGGTTAGGGTTTTCCCCTTGAAGAACAAGTTAGGGTTAGTGTTTCCGGTTAGGGTTAGGGTTTCCGGTTAGGGTTTCCCATTGGGGTTAGGGGGTTATGGTTAGGGTTTTCCCCTTGAAGAACAAGTTAGGGTTTCCGGGTTAGGGTTAGGGTTTCCCATTAGGGTTAGGGGGTTATGTTTAGGGTTTTCCCCTTGAAGAACAAGTTAGGGTTAGGGTTTCCAGTTAGGGTTAGGGGTTAGGGTTTCCCATTAGGGTTAGGGGGTTATGGTTAGGGTTTTCCCCTTGAAGAACAAGTTAGGGTTTCCAGTTAGGGTTAGGGTTTCTGGTTAGGGTAAGGAGTTAGGGTTAGGGTTTCCCATTAGGGTTAGGGGGTTATAGTTAGGGTTTTCCCATTGAGAACAAATTAGGGTTAGGGTTTCCGGTTAGGGTTAGGAGTTAGGGTTAGGGTTTCCCATTATGGTTAGGGGGTTATGGTTAGGGTTTTCCCCTTAAAGAACAAGTTAGGGTTAGGGTTTCTGGTTAGGATTAGGGTTCATTTAAAATATTTAATAAATTGCAAATAAAATTTGCATAAAAAAGACAAAATAATTTAATTAAAAAAATGAAATTACACATACAGCTTTTAAAAAAAAATAAACAAAAAATATACTAATCAATTGCAATTTAAAAATTAAATATATTTAAAAATTTGCATTTTTTCCTCACATATGCTCATTATGGGATCCATAGTAAAAGTACCGAAATTGAGGTAGATACAAGTACACTACTGCTCTCTCAGCTGCTGCTACTCACTGTGGTCTCACAGAATGGCTGAAATAATTAAATAATACTGTTTTAGTGGGCTTTGGGAGGGTCCTATGATGTTATCTTAAATAAACGCTCCTAGGCGCCAACAGGGTAAAACACGGCAAAACGCCGCATAACGGGCGTTTTTAAACGCCAGTTTGAAGCTGTCAAAAAATTTGTTCAGAGGAGGTTGCCTCAGCGTCCCTTGTACATTAAGTCTAAGGCCCCATCATGCCCTGGGGGCGGTGACGTCATAAGGGACGGGGCCTCCGGATGACTTCAGCTGGTGACCCCGCCCCATGCCAATATATGTAGTGGCACACCGCGGACCCAGCATTAGAGCGGGAGAGAGCATCTAGTAAACAATCGGAAGAAGAACAGGAGGGAGAAGACAGCAGAGAAGACCCGGCAAAAGAGCGAGAAGACAGCGGAGAAGACCCGGCAGAGCCAGAAGACAGTGGAGAAGACTCGACAGAGTCAGAAGACAGCGGACAGAGGGAGAAGAACAGGAGAGGGCTAGAAGACATCAGCGGAGAGCGGAGAAGACCCGGAGAGGGGAGAAGAAATCGTAAGCGATGCCAGAGCTGCCTTAATAAATTACTTTAAAAACCTGTGTACTGCGTTTTATTTTTGACACTTTTTTTAGGTGAATGGGTAGTTCATTCACATAGGGTGGGGAGCCGGGATAAGGGGGCCCCCTTATTAAAGGAGGCTTTCAGATTACGATAAGCCACCGTCCACATACCCCGACAACCAATGGCCAGGGTTGTCGGGAAGAGGCCCTTGTCCTCATCAACATGGGGAGGGGGGCGCTCGCTCGTCCCCAACCCTTTCCTGACCTGCCGAGGCTGTGTATGTATGGATTTTGGGGGGACCCCCCACACCGTTTTTTCGGCATGGGGGTTTCCCTTAAAAACCATACCCCACCAAAGGGCCTGGTATGGTCTTGAAGGGGGAACCCATGCTGTTTTTTTGTTTGTTTTTTGGCGTGGAGTTCCCCTTTAAGATCATCAGAGCACAAGTCGCATGCCAAAGTCGGATCAGTTGAATCCGACTTCAGTGATATTCAATGGGCTGAAGTAGGATCAAATTCGGACCAAAGTAGTGCAGGGAGAATTTTCTTCATTAAACATAATTTTTTTTTGAGCAAAAAAAAAAGAGGATATACAACAAAAAAAGAGGATATACAACAATAAAACATTTGAGACAAATATCAAGAGTATCGTACAGTATTATATAACTTATATGGTACCCAGGCAATCCGCCCCTTCCTGTGTGCCAAACACTGCGCTAATGGTGCTCGCCCCTCACACTAAGCAGCTACTTAAAAAACAAAAACGTGTAATAAATAATAAATGATGCACTATAACTGCCCTCACCACTAGTGCAATCAAATAGCAGCGCTGAAAATACTATGTGATCTCAAAGGAACAAAATACATATGACCCTTAAATTATATATAATATCCAGCTGTTGTGCACAGCACTAAATAAACATGTGTTACTAATCAATAAACATAATGTGAATCAACCGTATAAACTACTTTAAATCAAAATTGCAAATAAATTACAAAAATGACCAGTGAACATATAAAATCCAAAGTAAAGTGAATAGTGAATAATGGTGAGAATATCAAACAGATACAAAATCTTCAGTGATAATATCTTCCACCACACCGCTGTGACTGTGACTTCCACTCCCCTTCAGCGAGTAAACTCACCAGCTCCTTTTGCCTTACACTCTCGTGTTCGGCTCACAGGCTTTTCCCACACAGTAGGGGGCAAACTGACAACCTCCAATCAATCTCCGTTTAGTACCCAGAGTGTGATTGCAAATGCTCTCTCCACATGAAAGAAAGGAAAAGCGAACCAATAGTGCAGTAACGCAAACACTTTATTAAAAATTAACACTCTCCTCCACCATTGAACTCACATTTCACAGAAAATATTCAAGCGAAGAGACACAGCAATCATGGTAATCACCAAAACAACACTCCAAACGATGATTAAGATGTATGGTGGTCACGGCGGACCCAGGTAATCTGATAGGTGGTGACACTCTCACCAGTTCCTGGAGTCTCCCGCGGCCGCTTCCCCGCTCACTCGTATGGCGCTCCCTGTCACAGCGTCCTACGTCAAGCTTCTTCGATCGCCGTATAGCCACGCCCCGACATGTTTCGTCACGAAGGACTTAATCATGGGATTGGCTAGACGGACCGGCAATCACTCTTATATACCCTCCCACCATATGACGCGCCTAAATGGTAACACTGCGCTTGCGCGCTTGCTGTGTCCCCGTTCGCACCATACATGTACATTGCTTGATACAACCAAGGCAGAGGGCATTTAAAATCCATTGTTGCTAAACATTTTGCAGTACATCACTGTCAGACAATACTAGCTAGTTGATGATCACGCTTATCAACCCTAGAAAACGCATATCACCATCCCTCCCAAAAAATCAACTATTGCCTGTATAGAGTGTCAACAACGGATTTATAATTAAGATATGACATTCAATATACTAAGAATCATAAAAAAGGATATAAAAAGGTTAAAAACATTATTATAAAACCAGATTGAATGGTTGGAAATATAGATATATAAACTAAATTCATTAAAACACCCCACAAGATTACTGCATCACATGGTCCTAACTCATCTATAACATAAAACCCACTTCCTCCCTCATAGGACAACCCATACCCACCATAGGGCACAGGTTCTCACGCATCTAAGGTCTCCACTGCCCGTCACCCTCCCTCATAGGTGGTCCCCTGGTTGCGTTTGGTGTTACAGAATTGGCACCTATCATTATTGGGTCAGGGTGACATGGAACACTGGGTCACAACTGTTAACTCAATAATCATTAATGAAACAGTTGAGGTCCAGCTCTATATTTAAACCCCCGGGGAAGAGACTTCTCAAAAGGTATATCCATCGAGTTTCACGTTGGGACAGATCCCTAACTCTATTGGACCCCCTCCATGATGGATATACAATGTCTATCCCACAAAACTGTAATAAGCTTGGGTCTTGATTATGCTTCTCCCTAAAGTGAAGAGACACACTATGGTACTTAAAACCTTTTTTAATGTTCGTTAAGTGCTCAGAAATACGAACCCTTAAAAGCCTTTTTGTGCGTCCTACATAGAACAGGCCGCAAGGGCACCACATCAAGTACACTACGTATGAGGAATTGCACGTAATGAATTCTTTTATTTCAAAAACTTCATTTGCTTGATTAGTGATGCTCTTCATATTCCTGTTCCTAATCCTCACTGTCCTACAGCACACGCATTTATTGCATGGGAAGAAACCACTAAGATTTATTCTAATCGATGGTCGGCATGGTGGATCCAGAATTTTTTTCACTACTCTGTCTCCAAAATTAGGGGCCTTTCTGTAAATGAACTTGGGGGTTTCCGGTAACACTTCTCCTAGGTGACGGTCCCTCCGAAGGATGTACCAATATTTTTTAAAAATCCTCTCAATATCTCTATACTGGCTATGATAGTTGGATATAAATCCCCACTGTTGTTTCTCATTGGATCCACTTTTTTCTTTATTTTTTAAAGTATCCTCCCTTGGTATACTGGCTACCAGCTCTATGGCCTCATCCACAGACTGTTCCGGATAGCCCCTCTGAAGGAACCTCTCCTTTAGCACATTAGCCTGCTCATAATATTTCCCTTGTTCTGTACAGTTCCGACGGACCCTCATCAGTTGTCCCTTCGGGATGTTCTTAATCCATACAGGGTGATGACCACTCCTGATGGATAAAAAACTGTTTCGGTCCGTCGGTTTAAAGTACACACAAGTAACCAAAGAGTGGCCCTTTCTTTCAATCAACACATCCAGAAAATGGATGCGTGTATCGCTAATCTGAGCCTCTAATCTAATATTGTTGTTATTTGTGTTGAGGCTCTTTAGAAATTCCTCAACTGATTCCCTAGACCCCTCCCAGATCAGCAGGAGGTCGTCTATGAATCTTCGGTAAAACTTGAGTTGGGGGAGGGGCCTACTGAAGATAAACCTGTCCTCCCACTCTGCCACTTGGTGGGATGTGTTTACTTTTACACACTATCAAAAAGAAAAATTAATTTTTAGAAGCCTGAGGTGGGATGTCCCACCCCAGGATGGTCTTGAGGACCAGTGTTTTATGACTGAATGGTTGGAATTTTTTAATAGAGTGGGGAGGGAGTTACAAGATTTGGTCCTTACTAGAAAACAGGTAAAATTGGGGAAACTCAATGAACAAATTAGCCTGATTAGAAAGAAACTGGAACCAATGAGTGAGTCAAACCAGATGAAAGAATTTAACAACAATATGAAGAAAAAACTTGAAAAGGTCGATCGTGATACACAAAAGAAAAAGGTTAGAAAGTACAATAGGGATGCGGCGGACTTTAAAAACAATAAGATCTACGCATGGCAGACACCCACCTCGAGTACCAATGAGGCCCCTGTACAGGTTAAAGGAAATAGTAAGTCAGGCTCTAAAAATGAGCACCCTAAAAAAACTGATAGTAAGAGGGGTGAGGATAGGGCTGAACAGGGTGCATGTGGACAGAGCAATCATCACCCCCCTTTACAGGTTAGAGGGGAACAACAAAGGGATAACTATTACACCCCAAAACCCCCTCAACCAAGGGGAGAAGGACAGTACCCTAACTATAGATGGGAGCAGTGGAATGGTCCCCATATGGAGAATACTGATTATGGAGGAGATCAGTATAGACAGCAGAATTATGATAGATACCAGCACTGCTCGCCATTTAAGTATGATGAAGGGAGAAGTCCGATTCCAGTTCATAATAGGTATCTCCCCTTGGATAGGGACTATTATGCGCCCCAATACCAACAGCAATATCAACAGCATGGACCCCCACCTTTTTTAGGTCAACGAGGGAGGAGGGGGAGGGGAGGGGGGACTCCGAGGGGAATGAGCCATCCAAAAAACAACAGGGAAGGGATGAAAGAGCAACAACAATATGGAAACAGGGGAATGGGGCCATCCCCAAGAAGCGAAGGGGTTGTCGGGCAGGACGACGGCAACAATCCAAAAAAGAGATTGAGGGACATGTAAATACTGGCTAGAGAGGACTGTGTGCGGGCCTGTTGCCCACCGATTATGGGCCCTAGCATTTGAGGTGAATGAGAAATCCAGTCTGAACTGTATTAATCGGACTCAGTCATGTATATATTGTATGGGGACTCCTTGCTGTGGATCTGTGTCCCTGAAGAGGGAGGGGGGGGTTCCTCCAGCAGCCCCCTGCTGATAATACTGATTCATTCTGTTGGGACACATCATGTGAGGAGATGCTGGTGTCAACCTGTGTTTATGTTAATGGAATGAGCTAATGACATTGTCCTCCATACAATGTAGGAGACGGGACGACTCCTATTGGAGCTCATGTTAATTAGGTTAGCTTTGAGTCATCCTGGTGTATAAATGTGTGTGAGATCTCAAATAAAGGGTAGTTCTGATGTACTCCAAGACTGGTGTTGTCTAGTTCTTGGGGTTCCTATAGCCAGATCCATTGGACTCGTGTTCCAGAACTTAGGAAGCGGTATATGACGGAAGCACTCAAGCGGAGTGTGGGACGTTCCGTGACATTGGTGGCAGCAGTGGGATAGCTTCCTGAAGTCTGGGACATCCAAACTTCCAACTGGATCCAAGATCAGCATAGCAGATTTCAGTCACCCCAGCGGAGATATGGACCTGGCATCAGAATTCCCGGGGCTGCTGCGGATCATCCTTTCAACGTACACCAGGACTGTGTCTGAGGATGAATACCTGGAGCTCAGGCAGCAAATTCGGGTGGAGCTCTGGATTGCAGCCCTCCGTCTCGCTGGTATAAAACAGGGCAAGTGCTTTCCAACCCAAGAGCAACGGGCCAGTGACCAACGGGCATTGCGGATGGCATTCCTGGGAGAGCAGCCCCAGGAGCAATGGGTGACTGAGTTGGACAGGTTGGTCCAGCAGGAGATAGAGCTGGACAATTGTTATCGGGCTCTGCAATGGCACGCAGAGGAGGGATATTTAGGGGAGACAACAGAATGCTCTCCGGAGGGATATGACTTTGGCGGCCCTGGATTGCTGTGGGAGAACCTTACAGATCTTTTTATGTTTGGCGATGAGGGGGAACCTGACCTTGAGGACATGAGAGACTATAGAGAGTCTATGCTCGGTCTTGCAGGGGTCTCAGAGCTCAAACCTGATCTGGACCATTTGCTAAGGAAGGAACAGCATCTGGAAAGGGCATACAGGAAACTGCTAGAACACGTTCAGCAGCATGCCAGAGAATCGGCAGTGGAAAATCCGGAGATTGCCGTCCCCAAACCTGAAGTGCTGACAACAGGGCAGAGCTCTGCTAACCTCTGCCCAGAAATGATAGCATCTTCTGGGTTCCATGGACAGGAGATGGTGAACCTCTATTCCAAGACATCAGTTGCAGAGACATGGGATTTGATAGACTTTTCTGCTGAGGAAGAACAACCTGATGAGCCTCCAGCAGAAGAGCTGCTATCAGGGCCAAAGTTCACTGTGTTCTGCCCAGCACCAACAGTGGCTTCGGCCTTCCTGAGAGAAGAGGTAGTCGGCCTTTCTCCCACAACACTGACAGGGACATGTGATTTTCTGCCAGCAGCATCTATAGGGTTAAAACAAACTTCTCCAGCTGAAGATCTGGTAACTGAACAGAGGGTCCAAGACCTCTGTCCCACACTTTTACCACTTCCAGAGACTGGGGATTTAATAGACGTTTCTGTAGAGGAGGAACCACCTGGCAAACCCCCAGCAGAAGTGCTGGCAACCGGACAGAGGGTCCAAGACCTCTGCCCCACACCTGCAGCAATTGTGGAGGCCCAGGGTGAGGAGGTGGCAGTCTATCGCGAGCTGCAGATCAGGATCCAAGGAGAGAATGCAGTCATCACCTCACAACTGCAGCTTGATCTGGTGTCGGTTGATGGGGCTTCAGTCCCCACCTGTATACCCCAGGGATGCTGGGCAGTCGGCCCAGATCCCCAACAGCAGGATGGAGTGAGCCCAGTCCCACTGTCTTCTCTCCAGCGGCAGAAAGGATTCCAGGGAGAAGGGCCAGTCTGGGCCTCTCCCCAGCGGCAGATATGTTCTCTGAGAGAGGCAGAGGTTGGCTGGGTGAGTAATACACTGTTTGGAATAATTTGTTTGGGGTACTGTGTGGGTACAGGCAGTAGAGGACTGGAGCTACTTACTAACTTCGGAGTCAACCCGTCTGGGGTCTCCTCCTGTGTTAGTCTCCTGCCGAAAGGGGAGAAATGTCACAGACATAGCCAGAACAGAGGCTGTTGGAGAGGACTGTGTGCGGGCCTGTTGCCCACCGATTATGGGCCCTAGCATTTGAGGTGAATGAGAAATCCAGTCTGAACTGTATTAATCGGACTCAGTCATGTATATATTGTATGGGGACTCCTTGCTGTGGATCTGTGTCCCTGAAGAGGGAGGGGGGGTTCCTCCAGCAGCCCCCTGCTGATAATACTGATTCATTCTGTTGGGACACATCATGTGAGGAGATGCTGGTGTCAACCTGTGTTTATGTTAATGGAATGAGCTAATGACATTGTCCTCCATACAATGTAGGAGACGGGACGACTCCTATTGGAGCTCATGTTAATTAGGTTAGCTTTGAGTCATCCTGGTGTATAAATGTGTGTGAGATCTCAAATAAAGGGTAGTTCTGATGTACTCCAAGACTGGTGTTGTCTAGTTCTTGGGGTTCCTATAGCCAGATCCATTGGACTCGTGTTCCAGAACTTAGGAAGCGGTATATGACGGAAGCACTCAAGCGAAGTGTGGGACGTTCCGTGACACTGGCATTTATAATTTGAGCGAAGTAACTCTGAACGCTAAGGAGATGAATATTTTAAACTTGGGTCTTAAATGTGCTCCCAGGAAAGTGTTAAATAAATTTGAAGTATTCATTGACACTCACAAATATATCAGGACTCTGAACATTAAGAAATACTTTTTGAGTCACCCAGTTGTTGCCTCTAACAGGGCCATGACACCCTTATGTAAGGTTGATAGTGGTTTGAGGAACAAATCCACTTTCAATCCCCAAAACTCCCACAATCACTTTGTGGAGGTATTCAAGAACCTCGTTTTAAAAGACTTAGATGCTATTAATGTTAAAGAAGAGGTAAATCCAAAATACATCAAGGATGGTATTAGATCATTGGAGAAACGTAATAATATCATTGTACGCCCGGCAGATAAGGGAGGTGGGGTGGTTATTCTGGATAGATCCTTTTATCATGAGCAACTTTCAAGCATGTTAAATGATCGTACTACTTATGAGAGACTAACTCGCGATCCCACTGAAAATTATAGGGAGCAATTAGATTCACTCATTGAGTGGGGGTATGCTATTAATGCCCTGAGTCTCAAAGAAAAAAGGTACCTGGTCCCTAGCGCTTGTAGGATTCCGGTGATATATACACTCCCGAAAATCCACAAGGACGCCAAATTACCTCCAGCACGCCCGATCGTCAACGGGATAGGGTCTGTCACAGCCAGGTTGGGAGAGTACCTTGATAAGTTTCTCCAGCCTAGTGTGAAAATCACTAGGGCGTATTTGAGAGACACCACCGACCTGCTTAACAAATTGGGGGATGTATGTTTGAATCCTGGGGCTGAGACCTTTTTGGTGACGGCAGATGTGTCCTCGTTGTACACGATCATTCAACATGAGGACGCATCTCTGTCACTAAATTGGGCCTTGAGTAAGAGGGAGGACATCCCTGACATGCAGAAGAGATTTGTGGGCCAGGCCCTAAACTTCTGCATGTCGCACAATTATTTTTGGTGGAATGGGCACTTCTTTTCCCAACGGGTTGGCGTGGCTATGGGAGCTAAATTTGCTCCAGGCCTCGCCAACTTGTTCATGGCAGAGTGGGAGGACAGGTTTATCTTCAGTAGGCCCCTCCCCCAACTCAAGTTTTACCGAAGATTCATAGACGACCTCCTGCTGATCTGGGAGGGGTCTAGGGAATCAGTTGAGGAATTTCTAAAGAGCCTCAACACAAATAACAACAATATTAGATTAGAGGCTCAGATTAGCGATACACGCATCCATTTTCTGGATGTGTTGATTGAAAGAAAGGGCCACTCTTTGGTTACTTGTGTGTACTTTAAACCGACGGACCGAAACAGTTTTTTATCCATCAGGAGTGGTCATCACCCTGTATGGATTAAGAACATCCCGAAGGGACAACTGATGAGGGTCCGTCGGAACTGTACAGAACAAGGGAAATATTATGAGCAGGCTAATGTGCTAAAGGAGAGGTTCCTTCAGAGGGGCTATCCGGAACAGTCTGTGGATGAGGCCATAGAGCTGGTAGCCAGTATACCAAGGGAGGATACTTTAAAAAATAAAGAAAAAAGTGGATCCAATGAGAAACAACAGTGGGGATTTATATCCAACTATCATAGCCAGTATAGAGATATTGAGAGGATTTTTAAAAAATATTGGTACATCCTTCGGAGGGACCGTCACCTAGGAGAAGTGTTACCGGAAACCCCCAAGTTCATTTACAGAAAGGCCCCTAATTTTGGAGACAGAGTAGTGAAAAAAATTCTGGATCCACCATGCCGACCATCGATTAGAATAAATCTTAGTGGTTTCTTCCCATGCAATAAATGCGTGTGCTGTAGGACAGTGAGGATTAGGAACAGGAATATGAAGAGCATCACTAATCAAGCAAATGAAGTTTTTGAAATAAAAGAATTCATTACGTGCAATTCCTCATACGTAGTGTACTTGATGTGGTGCCCTTGCGGCCTGTTCTATGTAGGACGCACAAAAAGGCTTTTAAGGGTTCGTATTTCTGAGCACTTAACGAACATTAAAAAAGGTTTTAAGTACCATAGTGTGTCTCTTCACTTTAGGGAGAAGCATAATCAAGACCCAAGCTTATTACAGTTTTGTAGGATAGACATTGTATATCCATCATGGAGGGGGTCCAATAGAGTTAGGGATCTGTCCCAACGTGAAACTCGATGGATATACCTTTTGAGAAGTCTCTTCCCCGGGGGTTTAAATATAGAGCTGGACCTCAACTGTTTCATTAATGATTATTGAGTTAACAGTTGTGACCCAGTGTTCCATGTCACCCTGACCCAATAATGATAGGTGCCAATTCTGTAACACCAAACGCAACCAGGGGACCACCTATGAGGGAGGGTGACGGGCAGTGGAGACCTTAGATGCGTGAGAACCTGTGCCCTATGGTGGGTATGGGTTGTCCTATAAGGGAGGAAGTGGGTTTTATGTTATAGATGAGTTAGGACCATGTGATGCAGTAATCTTGTGGGGTGTTTTAATGAATTTAGTTTATATATCTATATTTCCAACCATTCAATCTGGTTTTATAATAATGTTTTTAACCTTTTTATATCCTTTTTTATGATTCTTAGTATATTGAATGTCATATCTTAATTATAAATCCGTTGTTGACACTCTATACAGGCAATAGTTGATTTTTTGGGAGGGATGGTGATATGCGTTTTCTAGGGTTGATAAGCGTGATCATCAACTAGCTAGTATTGTCTGACAGTGATGTACTGCAAAATGTTTAGCAACAATGGATTTTAAATGCCCTCTGCCTTGGTTGTATCAAGCAATGTACATGTATGGTGCGAACGGGGACACAGCAAGCGCGCAAGCGCAGTGTTACCATTTAGGCGCGTCATATGGTGGGAGGGTATATAAGAGTGATTGCCGGTCCGTCTAGCCAATCCCATGATTAAGTCCTTCGTGACGAAACATGTCGGGGCGTGGCTATACGGCGATCGAAGAAGCTTGACGTAGGACGCTGTGACAGGGAGCGCCATACGAGTGAGCGGGGAAGCGGCCGCGGGAGACTCCAGGAACTGGTGAGAGTGTCACCACCTATCAGATTACCTGGGTCCGCCGTGACCACCATACATCTTAATCATCGTTTGGAGTGTTGTTTTGGTGATTACCATGATTGCTGTGTCTCTTCGCTTGAATATTTTCTGTGAAATGTGAGTTCAATGGTGGAGGAGAGTGTTAATTTTTAATAAAGTGTTTGCGTTACTGCACTATTGGTTCGCTTTTCCTTTCTTTCATGTGGAGAGAGCATTTGCAATCACACTCTGGGTACTAAACGGAGATTGATTGGAGGTTGTCAGTTTGCCCCCTACTGTGTGGGAAAAGCCTGTGAGCCGAACACGAGAGTGTAAGGCAAAAGGAGCTGGTGAGTTTACTCGCTGAAGGGGAGTGGAAGTCACAGTCACAGCGGTGTGGTGGAAGATATTATCACTGAAGATTTTGTATCTGTTTGATATTCTCACCATTATTCACTATTCACTTTACTTTGGACTTTATATGTTCACTGGTCATTTTTGTAATTTATTTGCAATTTTGATTTAAAGTAGTTTATACGGTTGATTCACATTATGTTTATTGATTAGTAACACATGTTTATTTAGTGCTGTGCACAACAGCTGGGTATCGTACAGTATTGCAATAGTTATCTTACCACGGCATTCCATATGTTATATGTATTAACACAGGGTGTCCCCTCCAGCAACATTAATATATAATAGTATTCTTTCATTGAATATACTATGCCAGCATGTTTATCAACTCCTCACTATGAACCTTAAATGTGGAAACAGATGGACCCGTATATCCTATTGTGTCCGTTGTCCACTCATAGGCAGGTTTCAGGCGCCTTAACCCATCTATCCCATATTTTTTCATACTTTGAAGGGCACCCTCTATGAGAGTATATAAGTTTCTTATAGGGTAAGAAGACAGTATTGACTTCCACTATCCAGTGTGTAAGCTCCGGGGGGGTTAGGTCTCATCCAGACTCTAGCTATGACCTTCCGTGCAGAGAAGATGTGTTTCATTTAGAAATATCTTAGTAAATTTATTTATCTCTGGGTCTGGAAAAATCCCCAGAAGGCATATTTTGGGCTGTAGTGTTATAGGGGAGCCCATTGTGTCATGCAAGAATCACACCACCTGTGTCCAAAAGGCCTGGATTTTAGTGCATTGCCACAGTAGGTGGAAAAGGTGCCCACTGCTTGATTGCACAATGGGCAAGTTGCAGGTTGACTACGCTTGTATCTGGAGATTCTGAGCGGTGTGAGGTAAGATCTGTGGACCACAAAAATTTGGTCCGATAGCTTGGGGGATACTAGTTTGCACGTATCTAGGGCATCACTCCATTCTTCACCTTCCATGGAGCCCACCTCCCCCTCCCATCTAGACTTTAAGGCATAGGCCGACATGGTTGCCTGCAGGAGTGTCAGCATCGACTAGAATTGAGAGATCAGCTTTTTAGAGTCAGGGCATTTTATTGCTTCCATTAAGGGATTGCTGGCAAGGGTGAGGTTGTCTAAGGGGAACTGTGTGCGAAAGGCGTGGCAGAGTTGTATATACCTAAAGAACATCTGATTCGGTAGCGTGAATTCAGATTTTAATCTGTTGAAAGTCTTAATTTTGCCGTTACAGGTGATGTGGGACAAATAGAATACTCCCCTCGAACTCCACACCTCACTATCCGGGAATAAATTGCGTTCAGAGAGATTCGTGTTGTGCCACAGGGGGGTGAAGTCATGCATTGACGGCAAATGTAGCCTATCTGAAGCTAAATTCCAATTCCTTGTGTAATGATACAGTAGTGATCTGCGGTTGATCATCCTTCCCTCGCTTCTCGCTCCTCCTGTTATGGCCAGTAAGGTATCTATCTTGGGTTGTCTGTGACCACCTAGGACATAGGAAGCAGAGAAACCTCTCTCTGTCCACTTTGTCAATGTGAAAGATTTGTGACAATTGAGCGGCAAGATAATATGCATTAAAGTCAGGTAGGACCGTGCCAGCAAGGTCCGTGGGGTTTTTTAGTTTGTGCCATGGGAGTTTGTGCCTACTGTTGCCCCATATAAACGGTTTCAGGATAGTTTCCATTAATTTGAAAGGCCTGAGCACTAAGTACACTGGTGAGTGCCAGATCATGTACAGAATTTTTTGGCAATAGAACCATCTTTACTAGATTTATACGGCCCATAACTCCCAGTGGGAGACGGGTCCATATCTGAATCTTCTGTTTAAGCATTTCATACAGTGGAACTATATTGAGTGGAACGTAATCTGCCAGGTCCCGAGTAGTCCGTATTCCTAAGTATTTGATGGCATCCACTCTCTGTATGGGTAGCATGGCTCTATCTCTGGGCAGTGGGAAGCTGTCAAGGGGAAGCATCTGGGAGTTGTCCCAATTTATCTTGAAGCCAGAGAATGTGCCATAGCTTTAGCGAAGGCTAAGGCCAGCGGTAGTGAGTTGTCCGAGTCATCTAGGTACAATAAGGTGTCATCCACATATGTACTAATGCAGGGAGCATTTTCAATGTCTGACTGACTTGTGTCAGGCCAGTTAAGATGGCTCTCATAGAGAAACATTGATTTTCACACGTCATGCGACATGAGCTCCCTGTCATAAACCAGGTGTGACCAGACTGTATGGATTGCAAAGAGGAAACCAAAACGCATGTAAGTGAATATAAATGTTTATTAAGATTAGTGATATATAAATACACAAACACCTCCAATACCAAACAGTGACAATAAACCAAACAGTGACCCACAAATAACAAATAACCATACACAGTAGATGGGGAATACCATAATCAAGAACGTAAGCAAGGCCACGGTCATACACAGAGAATGAGCAGATAAACAAGGGCAGTTCCAGAATCACAAACGTAAGCCAAGCCAGGGTCATACACAAGAAATCAGCAGATAGGGAAAAGTGAAAAGTGAATGGGAATCAGGGCACAAGGCAAGGATGAAAGGGAACTGGAACACAGGAGGGACAGGATCAGGACAGGCTCGGGATGGGTATCAGATACGGGATCAGGTACAGGTTCAGGTCACAGGCTAGCAGGTCAGGGCGCAAGGACAATACCAAGGCGATGAGAGCAATCATCAGCCGGGTATTTATACACCTGAACGCAGGAGGTGCTGTCTGCTCCACACTGCCGGGAAACCCCTCCGCTGGCGGACACCGTTACTACAGCCCAAGGATCCAACAATGCCACCAGCAGGTGAATCCCTCCACTACAGATCCTGAGTGTTGGAAGACACCCGGTGGTGGACACTGGTACTGCGTTTCAAGAGACCGCTAGCATCACCAATGGGAGAACCCTTTCCTGACACTCCCAATGTTGGAGCGTTTGTTGTACCAGTGTGAATCCAGCCTTAGTGCTGCTTATAAACCATCTAACAGCTGTTCAACTTATTAATACCAGTAAACTGAGCCACCCCCAGTACGTTTCTTCATTTCCAAAAAATTGTGACAAACATTAGCTCACCTTGGGTTTTTGCTTTCCATTGGTCATTTTGGGGGGTTTTCTTACTATGCTAGCATTTTTATTTTAACATAGAGTAAAGGAAGTTCTTTATACTTTAAAATTTCTGATCCTTTTGTTCTTTATATAGTAACAAAAACATTGGTTAGTAAATACGATGAAAAGCAAGTTCTATTTGTTTCGAAAAATTATATAAATTGCCTTTGGGTACAGTGTTGCATGACGGAGTTATTGTCAGTCAAAGCGTTACAGCACTGTAAAATGAAAACTGATCTGGTAATGAAGAGGAATTACAATGAGGTATTACACTGGTTAATTCTGATTGAGCAAGCCAGTGATCACTTTAAGCTGCTGTTCTGTACATAGTAAACTTTTTTTTGTAAGACTTCCCTTTACAAAAATGAGCTTTTTTTCTGGAAAGTGGTATTTTGGGGAATTTATTTATTTTGAAATATATTCATTTTTCTATTTTATGTTGGTATTATTTTTTATTTTATTTATTTATTTAATTTTTGCAGCAAGGCTTCCCTAAAAAAAGTGGGTTTTTGTTTTAGGGGTGGTATCTTAGGGCTATTTCTTTTTAGGTTTTAGTTTATTTTTATTTTATGTTGATAGGAACATTTTTTAAGTGTCAGGTGTTCAAAGTGTAGCACTCATTTGTTATCAACCATCTAATTTTGGAGCTCCCCTTTGTTTGTAGCACACTGCTGGAAAATAAAGAAAAATAAGAGCAAGAATAGAACACATTATATCACTTACATTCACATAATTTTACATTGTTGTTTAAAATGGGCTTATACTGATCTTTGGAAAATCTACTTCTGTCAAGCACGGAGTCCACACACTGGTCAAATTGTGAACAGTGTATGCCCAGCTTTAGACTTCAGTGAGAAAAACAGCAAAATGATGTAAAGAAATCATGTACTGTATGTGGTCCAGTGTATTGTATGTTGTAAATGTTTTTTTTTTTTTTATTATCCGGTGGAGTAGTTTTTATATGGAGTGCCACCAACAGAGGAGACAATGGTTGAATGTGGTTGAATGGTTAAATCTCACTAATGCCCCGTACACACGATCGGACATTGATCGGACATTCCGACAACAAAATCCATGGATTTTTTCCGACGGATGTTGGCTCAAACTTGTTTTATGTACACACGTCGCCAAGAATGCGGTGACGTACATCACGTACGACGAGACTAGAAAAGGCCAGTTCAGAACCAAGCGCGGCACCCTTTGGGCTCCTTTTGCTAATCTCGTGCTAGTAAAAGTTTGGTGAGAGACGATTCGCGCTTTTTCAGACTCGTGGTTTTCAGATCGTTTTCTGCTGTTCAGTTTGTGCTTGTGGGTTTGTATCTGCTCTTCAGTGCGTGCAGCGAGTGACGCGTGACTCTTGTCCTTGTGTTCTTGTTCGTTCCTTACTGTTTTTCAGGTCGCTCTTCACAGGCCTTGCTGTTCTTCAGTGCGTTCTGTTACTTCGTTCTGACCAGCCGACCGTTTTCTAGCCATGTTGCGTATACGTACTCCTCGTAGAGTTCGTGCTGTGCGGGGGCTTGGTGTTGGGGTCCTGACCTTGACACAAGTCCAGTCCATGAACACAGTGGGGAGGAGTTCATGGACCAAGAATTGGTTGCTTCAGCATGACCAGTTCTGTCATATGCCTTTGCTCTGTGAGATCCGTGAGAATAATCCTGATGATTTCAGGAACTTTTTCCGGATGACGGACCCCGTATTTCACCGTTTGTTGGCTTTGCTGACCCCCTATATCAGCAGGCAGGATACCTGCATGAGGCAAGCCATCACTCCGGAACAGAGGCTCGTCGCCACCCTGCGGTACTTGGCGACGGGGAGAAGTCTGCAGGACTTGAAGTTCTCAACAGGCATCCCCCCCCCCCAGGCTCTGGGGATCATTATCCCAGAGACCTGTTCTGCCATCATCCAGGTCCTGCAGAAGGAGTATATTAAGGTAAGATTTATCCTTTAATATCACATTTTATTGTATTTAATGTTTGATAATATATTGTATTTCTTTCCTCATTCCCAAATTACCATGATTGGAATATGCTGTGAATGTCCCCTTTGTCCTCATGCATGCTGGATTTTTATGTAATTATTTTTTTTCTCCTTCATACATATTTGCCTTCACTTACCTCCCCAGCATGGTCTCCTGGCCCTGTATTCACCTCATGTAGTCACTTAACAATGTATTTTATCAGCTCCATAGTAGTGCTTTACCCCAAACACCCCCTAAAATGTTTTAAAATGTGATTTGTGCTTTAAATTCAGGCAGAGTGCCAGAGGCTTTTTTTGGGGGTCCCCAAATCATTTGGAACCCTCCCTCCCCCCAACTGCTAAGTCAGCTGATACCAATTCTCTATCTATCCTCAATCATCTATCTGGTGACTTTGCCAAACCCATACACACTATTCCCATCTCTTTAGTGGTCAGATTTATGGATGAATTCCCCAAAGCATGTAGTGCAAGGGCCTGCCTGTATACTTTCAAATGGTACTGTTTAAAGTTTTTGTATACTATTATTATCTTGATAGGTAATAGTAGAATTTCCAAATGTGCTCAAATGTGTACAATGTGTATTTATATCTTTGTATTATGACACTGCTTACCTGTCCAGTGGGCTATCAATAGTGTAACTAAGGAGGGGCTGGCCAAAGTAATACCCATTATTTAGGCATTCATCTCTCAATGAAGTGGAGAGGGTTACCTGTCCAAGAGCTCCCCCCCTAAAATGTTAGAAATGGCCCATTAGAGGGGGGAGGGGGAATCTGATAGGTGTACCTTATACTTTGGTCTTTAAAAACTCCCTCAAATAAATGTTATCTTGATGTTGGCCAAGAATGTTTGTGTCTAATCTGCTTTCCCTGTTTATGTGGAAAATGACTAATATTTTTTTTGTTGTTTGACTCCACAGTTTCCTTCCACGCCACAGGAATGGCAGACTGTGGCCTCCCACTTTGCCCAGCGGTGGGACTTTCCTAACTGCGGAGGGGCAATTGATGGGAAACACGTCCACATTGTCCCACCACCCAACTCGGGGTCATACTATTATAATTACAAGGGGTTCAATAGTATTGTGATGTTGGCGGTGGTGTCGGCTACTTACGAGTTCCTGTATGTGGACGTGGGGAAGAATGACCGGATGTCCGATGGTGGAGTCATCGCCCAGACGGAGTTCTACAGGCATCTCCAGAATGGCAGCTTGGACTTGCCACCTCCATAAGACAATGTGGAAGGACTCCCATTCGTCTTTGTTGCAGATGAAGCGTTTGCGCTGGGGGACCATCTTATGCGGCCATTCCCGATGAGGACCCTCACCCCGGACCAGAGGGTTTTTAATTACCGGCTGGCCAGAGCCAGAAGAGTGGTGGAGAACACGTTTGGAATCATGGCCAGCCAGTTCCGCCTATTTCTTACACCCATACACATGGCGGAGTACAAACTGAATCATATTATCCTGGCGTGCTGTGTTCTACACAACTTTTTACGGCAACATTCTGCCAACTATGCTGGCTCAGTTGGGCCTGAGGCCGGAATTCTAAATGAAACAACCATGACGGCGCTTGAAAGTGGCTGTGCTGGCTTGCCCCCCCTGAGTGCCCGTGATGTCCGGCTAAGATACCTTAAATACTTTGCGGGTAGGGGGGCTATCAATATGCCAGACAATGTCTGAAACCTTTTTCAAATAATAATAAAAAAAAAAAAAAAACTACTCAAATCTTTGGTGACATTTACTGCTTGTGTTTCTTTTAGCTGACCCTGACAGAAATGTGGTGAGTCCTGAAAATGGCGTGATTGTGTAACCTTACAAAGCACTGTTGGGTGTTATTTACTAAAGGCAAAGACACTTTGCACTACAAGTCCACTTGAAACTGGACTTGTAGTGCAAAGTGGATTTGCCCTTAGGAAATAACACCCATTGTCACAGAAAACACCAATTAGAGCACCACAAAAGTGTTGGAGCGTTGAGACAATAATTCACACATTCTTGATTAACAATCTTTTTAATACCAGCACAATCACATGTGCATTTAGAAAAGGTTTTTAAAACAAACCAACATGTTTGTTGTATAACAATTTTTGGGGTCACATTAGAAAAAGTAGAAATGTCCATTTAAGATAAAACAGGCATGCTTAAAACCAACAAGAAAGACACAAATCTTGAACTTACAAAGTTTACAATTGATAGAACTTGAAGGCAATATCAGACATGAGTATTTACAAACTGTGTTTGATATTGCGTTCAGGTGGGGTGAAGTCACCCCAGGAAAAGCCAAATTTTGAAGATGCACACAAATTGCCGAATGTCAACATGTGCTACCTGCCATCACGGGGGATCAAGGGACGTGTTTTTGGGGTGCAACCCCTTCCTCACAGCTACTTTATTATTGAGGAAGGGGTTGCACCCCCAAAACGTGTCCATTGATCTCCCGTGATGGCAGATAGCACATGTTGACACAATGTGTGCATCTTCAAAATTTGGCTTTTTGCAAATATGTCAAAAAATGGTACAAATTTTTAGCACACAAAAAACCAAAGGGATTTGGAGGGGTTTTAAACTCTGTTTTCCAAGTCCCTATTACACCCCATGATCTCCCTGATCAGGATCTGTGCACTTTCCGAGGTGAAATGCCCTGGATCCACAACATCACGATCACCTAAAAAGATAGAAACAAAAAGACACCGTGTATTATAAATATGCCGGCATCCATATCTTACCTGAGCCTGTGGTCGCAGACACTCACCTGTTGTGGTGCCAATTTCCACCACGTCTTCCTCTTCCTGCTCTGCTTGGCTTGGGTGGATTTCCCCTTCTTCCAGAGGTGGGGGGTCTGTGGTCTCCTCGGATGAAGGGTGTCCTCCGAGTCTTTTCTCCCCTATGTAAAAAAAAATAGGTATACTTAGCACACAGATATTTGATGGCAGAAATAGGAATATGAAACATTGCTTGGAAGTGGGGTACAATTGTCTATTTTGGCAGAGTTCCAAGATGTAGAATTGTTATTGTCCTTTGTCAAGCTTCAATGCTTTACCTGTTTTGTACAAGCTTCACAGATGGAGACACCCCTATAGTATACACTGGAGCACCTGTGTGGGCCCCCTAATAAAAAGGGTGTTCTTGTGTCCCACACTAGTGCTACAGCGTCCAGATGTGTAAACAGCTGCTGAGTGTGCTTTCCTTACATAGAATCTAGTTTACATTTCATTCTAGTTACAAACCCATCTACACAACCAAATTATTTTCAGACAAGTAGGCCATAAAAAATGTGGGCAAATGCATATGGCCAAAACAATGGTGTTTTCTAGGCCGAACGAACAATGTTTTATACGAACGAATAATGTGCCCATGAACATGAAAGTTGCCATTTTAAACTGGATAATTGTTAAGAAAAGCACATGGAGCAGCATGAACGTAATAAACATAAAGAATAGGAACACAGGACAACTACTTACTTTTTTGCAGCACTCTCCGGATCTTTCTGTACTGCTCGTGCTCTCTTAATTTGAGGTCCGACCACCACTTCCTGAGCTGATCCTTGGATCATTGTACCCCAAAATTCCGGTGCAGACTCTTGACCACTTTCGCAATGACCTTGGCCTTTCTGACATTGGGGTTGGGGTAAGGTCCATACTTCCCGTCATAGTCGGCCCTCTTCAGGATGTCCACCATCTCTAACATCTCCCCAAAGGACATATTTGAAGCCTTAAATCGTCTCCTACTGGATCGGGACGTTTCCGGCTCTGGGCTTTCCTCCTCCTCGTTGGTGTAATTATCTGACACCTGCTGTGTCTCCGCCATGTGCTCTTCCCCCACTGCGACGAACGAGAAGGGGCGGGGAATAGACTAGAAAGAACATCAGGGGCAGGCGGAGTTTCACGCATGCGCAGTGTCTATAAAGCGTAACACGCGTGCGTAGTACGTACAATCTGTGAGCGGAGGAAGGAGTAACGGAGGCGCCGATCGTGATTGCGAAGATAAGATTTAACATTGGGCCTATACTGCTTCTAGATTGAGGCCTGTATTTGCACAAGTTTAGAAGACTTTAGGCTGACATTAGGGTTTGTCTTGTGTTGTGTCTTGCAGTGAAAATGGATATCTTGAAAGATAAGGACTTTATGCCAATCTTCATTGATATGTTCAGGGAGCTGCCCTGTCTGTGGCAGATAAACCACCCTGAATATAAGAACCAAACAAAGAGGAAGGCAGCGCTGGATAATTTGTTGGAATTTGTGAAGACGGTGATCCCCACGGCAGACATCACCTAATTGAAGATCCTAATTGGTGGCCTGAGGAGCACTTATCTAAGGGAGCACAAGAAGGTCCAGGATTCCCAGAGATCAGGAGCTGCAGATGACATTTATGTCCCCAGGCTGTAGTACTATGACAGGCTGCATTTTCTGGCAGGTCAGACTTAACCCAGGCCAGCACTCTCCACTCTTCCTTCCACGCTTCCTTCCCCCCCAGCTGAGGCTTCTGACGCCCAACCTGGGCCTTCCAGGCAACAACATGTGGAGGAGCCCAGCTTGAGCCAAGTACAGCATTCTTCTAAATATTTATGGTTGTCCAATCAATGATGTTAAATAGATGTTAGTTTGGATTGCTAATTTATGATTGTGATTGATGAAGCAAAAACTAAAACCATGTCCCTTTTTCATACACAGGGAAGTCTCAGCCAGGAGGTGGCCGGGCCAAGCAGGCTGCTTGATATCCAGGTCCCTCCCCTCCACCTTCAAAGAAAAAGTGGCAGGAAGAGGAGTAACCTGGAGGAGGCTGCCATATGCCTCTTTTGGAAGGCTACTGAGGCCCTCAGAACACCCCACAGTGTGGAGGAGGACTTTGCTGGCATAACTGCCTGCAAAATGATGCAGATGGAGGAGGGCCAACCACTCCTGTGTGAGTTCTTAATTTTGGAAGCTCACAATAAGGGGTTGAGGGGCCAAATAACATGTGCTACCCACATTTTTGACCTCACACATAGTCCTCCTCCTCCAGGTCCTACTCCTCCTCCTCCTCCAGGTCCTACTCCTCCTCCTGACACATCTCCAACACCAGAGCTACAGCCGGGAAGGAAGCGTGGAAGGAAGACCAGAGAGTGATGGCCCTGGGTTCAGTCTGGTCTGGCAAAATATGCAGGCTCTTGTAGTACCAAAGCCTGGGGACACAGATGTCATCTGCTGCTTTCCGTATCTCTGGGACTTCTGGACCAGACTGCACTCCCCTAGATAAGGACTCCTCAGGCCACCAATTTTGCTGGAAAATAATTGATGTCTGCCCCGGGGGTCAAAGGCTTTGCCAATTTATGATGGATATCCAGCGTTGCCTCCCTCTTTGTTTGGTTCTGAGCCCTTAATAAAGGAATTTTTGGTTCAATTATACTTGCCTATGTGTGTTTTCCTTCAAAAAGGACAGTTTGTTTGTGAGGAGGCAGGCACATTTCAAAAATACAATGTGAAATTAACAAGAGACACCAACACCAAGCAATCTCCTTGAGATTAAATAATACAAGATACCAATGGTGTTGTGGTAACTTGACACACACAAAAATATTATGGAGTCAAAAATAAAAAAAACATCAGCCTTGAAACAAATACAACCCCCCCCCCCCAAAAAAAAAAAAACAGCCTTGAAAAAAATACAAAACAAAAATAAAACAACAAAAAACAAATTTGGTCAGATGTGACAAATCAAAATATATTGAGGGAATCATGATAAATAATAAAGAAAGAAGTTTGTGAGAAGTCTGTGTGAATATGAGCAGCAAAACTACTTCATTCTTCTCACATTATAAAGAACAAGAGAGTGCGCTGTATTAAACAATTTTAAACATTGCAGCGTGATGAAAGTGCTCTATCCATTCCGAACGCTAATTTTACCAGACCGAGCTGTTCCGTCTCGGAATTTCTTCTGAGCATGCATGGCACTTTATGCGTCGGTATTGTCCACACACAGTCGGAATTGACGCGATCGGATTTTGTTGCCTGCTCTCAAACTTTGTGTGTCGGAAAATCCGATGAAAAAAGTCAGATGGAGCCCACACACGGTCGGAATTTCTGACAACACGCTCCGATCGCACATTTTCCGTTGGAAATATTCGACCATGTGTACGGGGCATTACTGTCAGAAAGCATGAATCAGACCGAGACAGAAGTACAGTTAAATCACACTTGTTTAATAAAAAAAAGTAAATAGAACAGACGTAGTCAAAGCATAGCCAAGGTTCGGTAACCGGAACGGATAGTCAGACAAGCCAGAAAGACAGGGATCAGCGTAGTGGAAAAGAAAGCAGGATCTGAAGCCAGAAGGAATGTCAGCCAAGCAAGTCTTTAACAGGAACGCAGGATATAGTCTCTGTGATGTTGACCATGGCGAAGGCAGAGATCATCTGGGCTGGACAACTTAAGTAGGCAGGACTGATAAGCAGGATATCATCAATAGGGATAAGCCGAACACCCCCCGGTTTGGTTCGCGGCAGAACATTCGAACACCGTAAAAGTCTATGGGACCCAAACGTGAAAAATCAAAAGTGCAAATTTTAAAGGCTAATATGCAAGTTATTGTCCTAAAAAGTGTTTGGGGACCCGGGTCCTGCCCCAGGGGACATGTTTCAATACAAAAAAAAGTTTTAAAAGTTTTTCGGGAGCAGTGATTTTAATAATGCTTAAAATTAAAAAAGAAAAGTGAAATATTCCTTTAAATATCGTACCTGGGGGGTGACTATAGTATGCCTGTAAAGTGGCACGTGTTTCCCATGTTTAGAACAGTCCTTGCACAAAATGACATTTCTAAAGGAATAAAAGTCATTTAAAACTGCAGTATACAGGCGGTCCAAACAAGACAGGGACTGTAGGTTTGTTCTTAAGTTGAATCTGTTTGTAATTTGGAACAGGTACATTTTGTAAGTGTAGCTTCAGCCAAAAAATCAATTTTAAGCTTTTTGGATAACATAGGGAAGGGTTATCACCCCTGTAACATTTGTTTTACTGTCTGTGCCCCTGTTCAGAAGATTTCACCTCACTTTCTGTCCCAATGACAATTGGATTTAGAAAATTTGGGGTTATTAGGGAAACAAGGATTGGTGATAAAGCATCAGTGGAGACACCTTTTTCCCATATTAACGCTTACAGGAGAGAATTTCCCTTCCTAGGGTTAGATTTTCTCTCACTTTGTGTTGTCTCCCTCCGTTTGTAAGTAGGAGTCGTTTGTAAGTCGGATGTTTGAAAGTAGGGGACCGCCTGTATATACTATACAGCCTGCCCTATATACTCTGCAGAAAATTGGGTCTTAGGTGTTGGTGGTACCAGAACACTGTAAGCCCTCACAGTTATAGGGCGTACACACGGTCGGACTTTGTTCGGACATTCCGACAACAAAATCCTAGGATTTTTTCCGACGGATGTTTGCTCAAACTTGTTTTGCCTACACACGGTCGCACAAAGTTGTCGGAATTTCCGATCGCCAACCACGCGGTCACGTACACCACGTACGACAAGACTAGAAAAGGCCGGTTCAGAACCAAGCGCGGCACCCTTTGGGCTCCTTTTGCTAATCTCGTGTTAGTAAAAGTTTGGTGAGAGACGATTCGCGCTTTTTCAGACTCGTGGCTTTCAGATCGTTTTCTGCCGTTCAGTTTGTGCTTGTGGGTTTGTATCTGCTCTTCAGTGCGTGCAGCTAGTTCCGCTTGACTTTAGGTAGTCATTGTATTCTTGTTCGTTCGTTACTGTTTTTCAGGTCGCTCTTCACAGGCCTTGCTGTTCTCCAGTGCGTTCTGTTACTTCGTTCTGAGCAGCCGACCGTTTTCTAGCCATGTTGCGTATACGTACTCCTCGTAGAGTTCGTGCTGTGCGGGGGCTTGGTGTTGGGGTCCTGACCTTGACACAAGTGCAGTCCATGAACAGGGTGGGGAGGAGTTCATGGACCAAGAATTGGTTGCTTCAGCGTGACCAGTTCTGTCATATGCCTTTGCTCCGTGAGATCCGTGAGAATAATCCTGATGATTTCAGGAACTTTCTCCGGATGACGGACCCCGTGTTTCACCGTTTGTTGGCTTCGCTGACCCCCTATATCAGCAGGCAGGATACCTGCATGAGGCAAGCCATCACTCCGGAGCAGAGGTTGGTCGCTACCTTGCGGTATTTGGCCACAGGGAGAAGCCTGCAGGACTTGAAGTTCTCGACAGGCATCTCCCCCAGGCTCTGGGGATCATTATCCCAGAGACCTGTTCTGCCATCATCCAGGTCCTGCAGAAGGCGTATATGAAGGTAAGATTTTTATCCTTTAATATCACATTTTATTGTATTGAATGTTTGCTAATATATTGTATTTCTTTCCTCATTCCCTAATTACCATGATTGTAATATGCTGTGGATGTCCCCTTTGTCCTCATGCATGCTGGATTTTTATGTAATTATTATTTTAGGTCCTTCATACATATTTGCCCTTCAATAACCTCCCCAGCATGGTGTCTCCTGGCCTATATTCACCTCATGTAGTCACTTAACAATGTATTTTATCTGCTCCATAGTAGTGCTTTACCCCAAACACCCCCTAAAATGTTTGGTAATGTTATTTTTGATTTAAATTCAGGCAGAGTGCCAGAGGCTTTTTTTTGTGGTGTCCCCAAATTTTTAGTAACCCTCCCTCCCCCCAACTGCTAAGTCAGCTGATCCCAATTCTCTATCCTCAATCATCTATCTGCTGACTTTGCCAATCCCATACACACTATACCCATCTCTTTACTGGTCAGATTTATGGATGAATTCCCCAAAGCATGTAGTGCAAGGGCTTGCCTGTATAATTTCCAATGGTACTGTTTAAAGTTTTTGTATCCTATTATTATCTTGATAGGTAATAGCAGAATGTTCAAATGTGCTCAAATGTGTACAGTGTGTATTTATATCTTTGTATTCAGACACTTCTTACCTGTCCAGTGGTCTGCCAATAGTGTAACTAAGGAGGGGCTGTTCCAAGTAATACCCATTATTTAGGCATTCATCTCTCAATGAAGTGAAGAGCGTTACCTGTCCAAGTGTCCCCCCCCCCCCCTATAATGTTAGAAATGGCCCATGAGAGGGGGGAGGGGGAATATGATAGGTGTACCTTATACTTTGGTGTTTTTAAATTCCCCTTAATAAATGCTATCTGGAGGTTGTCCCATAATGTTTGTGTCTAATCTGCTTGCCATGTTTCTGTGAAAAAATAGTAATGTTTATTGTTTTTTCCTCAACAGTTTCCTTCAACGCCACAGGAATGGCAGACTGTGGCCTCCCACTTTGCCCAGCGGTGGGACTTTCCTAACTGCGGAGGGGCAATTGATGGGAAACACGTCCACATCGTCCCACCACCCAACTCGGGGTCGTACTATTATAATTACAAGGGGTTTAATAGTATAGCGATGTTGGCGGTGGTGTCGGCTAATTACGAGTTCCTGTATGTGGACGTGGGGAAGAATGGCCGGATGTCCGATGGTGGAGTCATCGCCCAGACGGAGTTCTACAGGCGTCTCCAGAATGGCAGCTTGGACTTGCCAGCTCCAGAGGACAATGTTGAAGGTCTCCCATTTGTGTTCGTTGCTGATGAAGCGTTTGCGCTGGGGGACCACCTGATGCGGCCATTCCCGATGAGGACCCTCACCCCGGAACAGAGGGTTTTTAATTACCGGCTGGCCAGAGCCCGAAGAGTGGTGGAGAACACATTTGGAATCCTGGCCAGCCGGTTCCGACTATTTCTGACACCCATCCATATGGCGGAGTATAAACTGAACCATATAATACTTGCCTGCTGTGTTCTCCATAATTTTTTAAGAAAACATTCAGCCAACTATGCTGGCTCAGTTGGGCCTGAGGCCGGAATCCTACATCCAACAACACTGACGGCGCTTGAAAGTGGCCGTCCTGGCTTGCCCTCCCTGAGTGCCCGTGATGTCCGGTTACGATACCTGGAGTTCTTTGCGGGTAGGGGGGCTATCAATATGCCAGACAATATGTGAAACCTTTTTCGAATAAAAAACAACCAAAAGAAATTCTTTGTGGACATTTACTGCTTGTGTTTGTTTTAGCTGACCCTGACAGAAATGTGTTAAGTGCAGAAAATGTCGTGATTGGGTAACCTTATAAAAAACACTGTTGGCTGGTACTTCCTAAATGCAAAAATACATTTCACTACAAGTGCACTTGCAACTGCACTGAAACTGCACTTGTAGTGCAAAGTGTATTTGCCCTTAGGAAATAACCCCCATGTTTGCATAAAACAGCAATTACATCACCCCAAAAGTGTTGTAGTGTTGAGACAATAATCCACACATTCTTGAGTAACCAACTTTTTTATAGCTGCACAATCACTTGTGCATTTACCAAAGGTTTTTAAAACAAACCAACATGTTTGTTGTATAACAATTTTTGCTGTAGCATAATCCAAAAACAAAATGTCCTTTTCAGATAAAACAGGCCTGTGTAAAACCAACAAGAAAGCCAAAAAACTTGAACTTACAAAGTTCACATATGGTAAAACCTGAAGACTATATCAGACATGAGTATTTAGGAACTGTGTTTGATATAGCGTTCAGATGGGGGGAAATCACCCCTGGAAAAGCCAAATTTGGAAGATGCACACCAAGTTCAGAATGTCAACATGTGCTATCTGCCATCACGGGGGATCAAGGGACGTGTTTTGGGGGAGCAAGCCCTTCCTCACCACTACTTTATAATTGAGGAAGGTGTTGCACCCCCAAAACGCGTCCATTGATCTCCCGTGATGTCAGATAGCACATGTTGGCACACTGTGTGCATCCTCCAAATTTGGCTTTTCAAAACATTGCAAAAAGATTTAAAAGATTGGACCACAATCCAAAAAGTGATTTTGTGGGCTTTTAAATTCGCCCCAAAACATCAATGATGTTATTATTTCTGGGCACTTTCTGAAGTAAAGCGTTCTGGATCCCTCACATCATGATCACCTAAAAAGAGATAAAGAAAACAAAAACACGTATCAAAAATCTGCCACCATCCATCTCTTTTACCTGAGCCTGTGGTCGCAGACACTCACCTGTTGTGGTGCCAATCTCCACCACATCTTCTTCTTCCTCCTGCTCTTCTTCTTGGGTTGGGGGTATTTCACCTTCTTCCATAGGTGGGGGGTCTGTGGTCTCCTGGGATGAGGGGTGTCCTCCGAGTCTTTTCTCCCCTATGTAAAACAAAAATGGTATACTTAGCACACAGATATTTGATGGCAGAACTAGAAATAGGAAACATTGCTTGGAAGTGGGGTACAATTATCGATTTTAGCCGAGTTCCAAGATGTAATTTTCTTATTGCCCTTTGTCAAGCTGCAATACTTTACCGGTTTAGTACAAAGTTCACAGATGGAGACCCCCCTATAGTATACACTGGAGCACCTGTGTGGCCCCCCTAATAAAAATGGTGTTCTTGTGTCCCACACTAGTGCTCCAGTGTCCAGATGTGAAAACAGCTGCTCAGTGTCCTCTCCTTACACACAATCTAGTTGGCATTTCATTCTAGTAACAAACCCATCTACACAAACAAATATTTGGCATCCAAGTAGGCCCAAAAAAAATGTGGGAAAATGCATATGGCCTAAACAATGGTGTTTTAGAGGCCCAAAGAAAAATGTTTGATACAAATGAATAATGGGCCCATGAACATTAAAGTTGCACTTTTAAACGTTACAATTACTAAAAGCATATGGAGCAGAACGAACGGAATAAAGACAGAAAGAATAGGAACACAGCACAACTGCTTACTTTTTTGCAGCACTCTCCGGATCTTTCGGTACTGCTCTGGCTCTCTTAATTTGAGGTCCGACCACCGGTTCCTGAGCTGATCTTTTGATCTTCGGACCCCGAGATTCCTCTCAAGACTCCTGACCACTTTCGCCATGATCTTGGCCTTTCTGATGTTGGGGTTGGGGTAAGGCCCATACTTCCTGTCATAGTCGGACTTCTTCATGATGTCGACCATCTCCAACATCTCCCCAAAGGACATATTTGTGGCCTTAAAACGTCTCCTTCTGGATCAGGACGTGTCCGGATCCGGGCTTTCCTCCTCCTCCTCCTCGTTCCTGCAATTAGCACGCACCTGCTGTGACTCCGCCATGTGCTCTTCCCCCACTGCGCCGAATGAAAAGGGGCGGGGAATAGACTAGAAAGAACGTCAGGGGCGGGCGGAGTTACGCGCATGCGCAGTGTATATAAAGCGTAACACGCATGTGTATTACGTACGATCTGTGAGCGGAGGAAGGAGCATTGGAGGCGCCGATCGTAAGAAGGAAGGTAAGAGACAAACTTGTGCCTATACTGCTTCTACATTGAGGCCTATATTGTAACAAGATTAGGAGAGTTTTGTCTGACATTAGGCTTTGTCTTGTGTTGTGTCTTGCAGTGAACATGGATATGGTACTCAAAGATAATGACTTCATGTCAGTATTCATAGATATGCTAAGGGAGCTGCCCTGTCTGTGGGAGATTAAACACCCCCATTACAAGAACCAAGCAAAGAGGAAGCAAGCACTGGTGCAATTGTTGGTAATTGTGAAGCAGGTGATCCCCACGGCAGACATCACTTATTTAAAGATCTTAATTGGTGGCCTGAGGAGTACATATCTGAGGGAGCGCAAGAAAGTCCTGGATTCACAAAGATCCGGAGCAGCAGATGACATCTATGTCCCCAGGATGTTGTACTACGACAGGCTGCATTTTCTGGCAGGCCAGACTGAACCCAGGCCATCCCTCTCCAGTCTTCCTTCCACGCTTCCTTCCCCCCTGGCTGAGGCTTCTGATGCCCAACCTGGGCCTTCCAGGCCACATGTGGAGGAGCCCAGATTGAGCCAGGTATAGCATTCTTCTAAATATTTCTGCTTGTCCAATCAATGATGTTAACTAGATGTTAGTTGAGAGTACTAATTTATGATTGTGATTGATGAAGCAAAAACTAAAACCATGTCCCTTTTTCATACACAGGGAAGTCTCAGCCAGGAGGTGGCCGGGCCGAGCCGGCTGGCTGATATCAAGGTCCCTCCACCCCCCCTGAAAAGAGAAAGTGGCAGGAAGAGGAGTGCCCTAGAGGAGGCTACCGGAGGACTCTTTTGGAGGGCTACAGAGGTCCTGGGAGCACGACAGACCGTGGAGGAGGACATTGCTGCCGTCATTGCATATAAAATGCAGAGGATGGAGGAGGGCCAACAAGTAATGTGTGAGGCCCTCCTATCGGAAGCTCTGGAGAAAGGTATGAGAGGGCAAATTACACCTGAGACACACCTTTGTGATGGTCCTCCTCCTCCTCCTGCAGGTCCTCCTCCTCATCCTCCCTCTCCTCCAGGTCCTCCCAGTCCTCCTCCTCCTCCAGGTCCTACTCCTCCTCCTGCCACCTCTCCAACAGCACAGCCACAGCCGGGAAGGAAGCGTGTAAGGAAGACCAGAAAGTGAGGACCCTGGATCCAGTCTGGTCGGCCAAAAGATGCAGCCTCTTGTGGTACCACAGCCTGGGGACATACATGTCATCTGCTGCTATCCGGATCTCTGCGAATCCCGGACCAGACTGCCCTCCCTTACATATGGACTCCTCAGGCCACAAATTTTGATGTTGAAGAATTGATGTCTGCCATGGGGGTCCCAGGCTTCGCTAATTTCTCATGTTGATCCAGTGTTGCCTTCCTCTTTGTTTGGTTCTGATACCTTAATAAAGGATTTTTGTTTTGAATTATACCCTCCTATGTGTTTTACTTCAAAAATGATGGTTTGTTTGTGAGGATTCAGGTACATTTCAAATATACAATGTGAAATGAACAAGGGACACCAACACCAAACAATCTCCTTGAGATTAAATAATAAAAGATGTCAATGGTGTTGGGGTAACTTGACACACAAAACACACACAAAAATATTCTGGAGTAAAAATAAAAATAACATTGAACAAAGATCAGCCTTTGAAAAAATCCAAACATTACAGAAAAAAAAAGGCGTAAAATAATAAACAAAAAAATATATAAAAAAAAAAACTGTCAGATGTGACAACTAATAACAATATATTGAGGGAATCCCAATAAAAAAACACAAATAAAAGTTTGTGAGAAGTGTGTGTGAATATGAGCAGCAAAACTACTTAATTCTTGTCACATTATAAAGAAGAAGAGAGTACGCTGTATTAAACCATTTTTAACATTGCAGCGTGACGAAAGTGCTGTATCCATTGCGAACGCTAAGTTTACCAGAACGAGCTGTCCCGTGTCGGAATTTCTTCTGAGCATGCGTGGCACTTTGTGCGTCGGAACAGGCCACACACGGTAGGAATTGATGCGATCGGATTTTGTTGTCGGAAAATTTTATCTCCTGCTGTCCAACTTTGTGTGTCGGAAAATCCAATGGAAAATGTCCGATGGAGCCCACACACGGTCGGAATTTCCGACAACACGCTCCGATCGGACATTGTCCATCGGAAAATCCGACCGTGTGTACGGGGCATTACTCTTGGTGGGCGCTGGAACGGGCCCTGCTGCAAAATATTATATCAAGAATTGTAATTACACGCCCCTGTTAAACAGGGGCAGAAAAATTGGGCCTTAGGCAATAGTGGTGGTACCACAACACTGCAACCCCTCACAGATACTCTAGTTGAGCGCAAGAACAAGCCCTGCTGTGAAATATTACAGCAAAAATTATAGTTATATGCCCCTGTTAAACAGGGGCAGAAAAATTGGGCCTTAGGCACTGGTGGTGGTGCCCTGAAACAAAAATATTCTTAGAAGCTATCAACATGAACATTGAGGAGGAATAGGATAGTCACTCAGCATAACAGGATAGTCACTCAGCATAGGCAGTCTTCAAGGGATCTCATATTCATAGAAAAATTAATCGGTTACATCAGCATCAGGTGCTTGGTAGATGGTGATCCAAGACTGATTCATTTTTCTGAAGGTGAGCCGATCAACTGAATCTGTGGACAGGTGCACTCTGATCGGTTACAAAGCCTCCAGCAGCACTAAATATGCGTTGGATGCAGGACAGGCCAGTAGCTCAATTGCATATTGTGCAAACTCTGGCCAGTGATCCAGCCTCAAGACCCAGTAACCCAGTGGATTTTTGGTTGGAAAGATCTCAGAGTCTGATTTTTCTCCGAGGTATTCCTGCACCATGTAAATCAGACACTGGCGATGGTTGCTGGAACCGATCAGACCTTGGGGCTGCGGACTAAAGAATTGTCTGAACACATCGGTCAGACGGCCACCTTCTCCGCCGCTCCTTTTGTGACTGACTGAAGCCTCAGCAACACGTTGTCCAGGAGGACCAGCAAATTGTAACCTCCCAGGCTCTGGAAACGCATTGCACAAACCTTTCTGCAAGGCCTCCCAAAGATGTTTCATCCTCTGCTCCCTCTGCGAAGGCTGGATAAGTTCCACAACCTTACTGTCAGAGAATCTAATTGACCAGACTGTGTGGACTGCACAGAGGAGACCAGAAACACATGTAAGTGAAATGGTGTTTATTAACAAGTGATAAGTGACAGGAACAAACAGTGCAAAAACCCACACAACAACCCACTACAAACAACAATGTATATATATATATAAGTAAAGGGAGATACCGTAATCGTAAACAAGCCAAGCCAAGGTCATACACAGGGAAGTCAGCAGAAGGGTAAGGACGGGAACCTGAACAGGACAAGGAGAGGATGGATGGATGGGGTTCAGGGCAGGGATCCAAGGGAGCCAGGAACAGAAGGGACAGGACTAGGAAGGCCTCAGGATAGGGATGGGATCAGATCAGGACAAGGCAGATAGCAGGCTCAAGGTCAAACAGGCAGCAAGGTCAGAACGCAGGGAGAGAGAGAGATACCAAGGCAAGCCTATGAGGGCTTGCCGGGTATTTGTAAGGCTGTGGTAATTGACCTCACGTTACAGCTGAGCGCAGTGTGACCTGTTTGCTCCACACTGCCAGAGTGCACCCGCTGGTTGACGCCGGTACTACGGCCCGAGGATGCAACAGTGCCACCAGCAGGAAAGACCTCTTACTGCAGGTCCTAGGTGTTGGGAGACACCTGCTGATGGACACTGGTACTGCGATCCAAGAGACCGATAGCGCCACCAACGGGTAGACCTTCTCATGACAGTACCCCCCCCTAAAGGAGCGGCCTCCGGACGCTCCAACAAGGTGTATCTGTTCAAAGTTCATGGCCTTCAACTGGACAGGTGAGGGCACATCAGGCCGGGCATCGGGTACATCAACCTGGACAGTGGGTACTGCTGGCATGTCAGAGTCATTAAACTGGGCAGCAGACGACAGGAACCACTTGAGCTGGGCAGCAGACGACAGGAACCACTTGAGCTGGGCAGCAAACGACAGGAACCACTTGAGCTGGGCAGCAAACGACAGGAACCACTTGAGCTGGGCAGCAAACGACAGGAACCACTTGAGCTGGGCAGCAAACGACAGGAACCACTTGAGCTGGGCAGCAAACGACAGGAACCACTTGAGCTGGGCAGCAAACGACAGGAACCACTTGAGCTGGGCAGCAGACGACAGGAACCACTTGAGCTGGGCAGCAGACGACAGGAAACACTTGAGCTGGGCAGCAGACGACAGGAAACACTTGAGCTGGGCAGCAGACGACAGGAAACACTTGAGCTGGGCAGCAGACGACAGGAAACGCTTGAGCTGGGCAGCAGACGACAGGAAACACTTGAGCTGGGCAGCAGACGACAGGAACCACTTGAGCTGGGCAGCAGACGACAGGAACCACTTGAGCTGGGCAGCAGACGACAGGAACCACTTGAGCTGGAGGGCAGACACCCGAACATCAGGCTGGAGGGCTGGAACATCAGACTGGAAAGCTGGAACATCCGACTTGGAAGCTGGCACATCAGACTGAGAAGCTATCTTCGAGGCATCAGGCTGAAAGGCAAGCTGCAAGACATCAGGCTGGGAAGCTGGGACAGCAAACTGGGAAGCTGGCACATCAATCTGGGAAGCTGGCACATCAATCTGGGAAGCTGGCACATCAATCTGGGAAGCTGGCACATCAATCTGGGAAGCTGGCACATCAGACTGGGAAGCTGGCACATCAGACTGGGAAGCTGGCACATCAGACTGGGAAGCTGGCACATCAGACTGGCAGGTAGGCATCAAGACATCAGGCTGGAAGACAAGCTGCAAGGCATCAGGCTGGGAAGCTGGCACATCAATCTGGGAAGCTGGCACATCAATCTGGGAAGCTGGCACATCAATCTGGGAAGCTGGCACATCAGACTGGGAAGCTGGCACATCAGACTGGGAAGCTGGCACATCAGACTGGTAGGTGGGCATCAAGACATCAGGCTGGAAGGCAAGCTGCAAGACATCCGGCTGGAAGGCAGGGACATCGAGCTGGAAGGCAGGCATCGGGACGACAGACTGGGAGGCAGGCACATCAGACTGTAAAGCTGGAACATCAGACTGCAAAGCTGGAACATCAGACTGGAAGGCTGGAACAGCAGACTGGAAGGCTGGGACATCAGACTGCAAAGCTTGAACTTCAGACTGCAAAGCTTGAACTTCAGACTGCAAAGCTGGAACACCAGACTGCAAAGCTGGAACATCAGACTGCAAAGCTGGAACATCAGACTGCAAAGCTGGAACATCAGACTGCAAAGCTGGAACATCAGACTGCAAAGCTGGAACATCAGACTGCAAAGCTGGAACATCAGACTGCAAAGCTGGAACATCATCCTCTAACAACCATACCAGGGATTCCACCTGGTCACAACTGAAAGGAGGGGAGAAATCGTCACTACCTTCGGGAATGCATGACAAGGCCGACTCTGCACACAACTGGATCAAAGGCTGAACATCCTCAAATAACGCATGACCCCGATCTACTAGTAAATGGGCTGTTTGGATCGTTTCCAGCAGTTGGTCACGGGTCCAATCTTTAAGAGTCTGACGGCAATATTCATTATCCTCTGCCGCCAGCAGAGAATAATAGACAATTTCATCAAAGTCCATTTTGCGCGCCCACCGTAACAGGACGGTTTCTCAGTGCAGCCACGTCTGGTCAGGGATGGCCTTGGTATACTGTCAGAGAATCTAATTGACCAGACTGTGTGGACTGCACAGAGGAGACCAGAAACACATGTAAGTGAAATGGTGTTTATTAACAAGTGATAAGTGACAGGAACAAACAGTGCAAAAACCCACACAACAACCCACTACAAACAACAATGTATATATATATATAAGTAAAGGGAGATACCGTAATCGTAAACAAGCCAAGCCAAGGTCATACACAGGGAAGTCAGCAGAAGGGTAAGGACGGGAACCTGAACAGGACAAGGAGAGGATGGATGGATGGGGTTCAGGGCAGGGATCCAAGGGAGCCAGGAACAGAAGGGACAGGACTAGGAAGGCCTCAGGATAGGGATGGGATCAGATCAGGACAAGGCAGATAGCAGGCTCAAGGTCAAACAGGCAGCAAGGTCAGAACGCAGGGAGAGAGAGAGATACCAAGGCAAGCCTATGAGGGCTTGCCGGGTATTTGTAAGGCTGTGGTAATTGACCTCACGTTACAGCTGAGCGCAGTGTGACCTGTTTGCTCCACACTGCCAGAGTGCACCCGCTGGTTGACGCCGGTACTACGGCCCGAGGATGCAACAGTGCCACCAGCAGGAAAGACCTCTTACTGCAGGTCCTAGGTGTTGGGAGACACCTGCTGATGGACACTGGTACTGCGATCCAAGAGACCGATAGCGCCACCAACGGGTAGACCTTCTCATGACACTTACCCTTGTAACGTGGATCAAGAAGGGTTGCCAGCCAGTAATGATCCCTCTCCTTGATACCACATATCCGAGGGTCCTTTCGCAGGCTTTGCAGGATCAGGGAGGCCATGCAGCAAAGGTTTGCTGAGGCATTCGATGGAGTCCTCTGGGTCACTAAGGATGACATGATCCACAGCCACCTCCTCCCTGCCACGTACAAATCCATGGGTTTCTGGGGACTGAAAACTATCCTTTGAAGACTGCTGGTGATGCTGAGTGCTAGGCTCCACCTCCATGCTGACACAATCCTCATCCTCCTCCCCCTCTTCCTGTGTGATCGGCGGGCCCACAGAAATACTGGCTGGATAAAGGGGGCCTTGAGAGGTAAGGAAGTCCTCCTCTTCCTCCATCTGTTCTGCCTCAAGTGCCCTGTCCATTATTCCACGAAGTATGTGCTCCAACAGGAAGACAAGAGGGACAGTATCACTAATGCATGCACTGTCACTGCTCACCATCCTCGTGGCCTCCTCAAATGGTGACAGGACAGTGCATGCATCCTTGATCAGTAGCCACTGGCGTGGCAAAAAAAAAGCCAAGCTCCCCTGACCCTGTCCTGGTGCCATACTCACACAGGTACTCATTGATGGCCCTCTGCTGTGTGTGCAGCTGCTGAAGCATTGCCAGCATTGAGTTCCACCTGGTGGGCATGTCACAAATGAGGCGGTTCTTGGGCAGGTTGCATTCCTTTTGAAGGTCAGCCAGCCAAGCACTGGCATTATATGACCGGCTAGAAATGCCCACAGACTTTCCTGGCCTGCCTGAGAAGATCCTGTAAGCCCAGGTACCTGCACAAGAACCGCTACACCACCAAATTAAGGAGGTGAGCTAAACAGGGAACATGGGTCAAGTGTCCCTGTCGGAGGGCGGAGAGGAGGTTGGTGCCATTGTCGCAAACCACCATTCCTGGCTGAAGCTGGCGTTGCGTCAACCACCTCTGAGTCTGCCCCCGCAGAGCTGACAGAATCTCTGCCCCAGTGTGGCTCCTGTCCCCTAAGCAGACCAACTCAAGCACCGCATGGCATCTTTTTGTCAGAGTGCTTGCGTAGCCCCTTGAACGCTGACGGAGCACCGCTGGTTCCGAGGACAAATCTGCAGAGGAAGAGGCCATGGAGGAAAAAGAAGAGGAGAGGGTGGAGGAGAGAGGTGTGGCAGAATCACCACTACTAGCATTTTGGATGCATAGTGACGGAACAAGCTTCAACAATACTGCACCCTGTCCTGCATCCTTCCCAGCTGCCAGCAGAGTTACACAGTGCACCGTGAAAAAAAAGTAACATCCCTGTCCATGCCTGCTGGACCATGAGTCAGTGGTAATATGCACCTTACCGCTGACCACCCTGTCCATCGAGGCCAAGACTTTGCCTTCCACATGCCAGTAGAGAGCCGGAAAGGCCTTCCGTGAAAAGAAATGGTGTTTGGGAACCTGCCACTGAGGTACCGCACATTCCACAAATTCACGAAAGGGGGCAGAGTCTACCAGCTGAAAAGGCAGCAGTTGGTGTTCTAGCAATTTAGCCAAGCTAGCATTCAGCCGCTGAGCATGTGGATGGCTGTGACCGAATTTCTTTAGACAGTTTAGCAACTGGGGTAGGGAAATTTGCCTGCTACAATCAGGATGTTGGTGTAGCGATAGCAGATTGCCCGCAAGTACTTGGCACACCTAATTCCACACCTTCATTCCTCTCAGTGCAGGTTTCTGAGAGGACTGAAGGTATAGTGGGGTTGGAAAACCCAACTGATGAGGAGCAAGGAGAGGCTCGCCTTGTTCTTTGGTGTGGGTCTTTTAAGTACTGTTGCCAACGGACTGTATGGGAGGTCGACATATGTCTGTCTGATCAAGCATGTGGTGCCCAAGCGGCTGCTGTTTTGGCCACGCTTGATATGCTTCAGACATATGTTGCAAACAGCAATGGTGCGATCTTCTGCACACGTATCAAAAAAGGCCTACACCAAAGAACTTTTCAAAATATGCGGGGAGTCAGCAGCGCCCTGCACATGCGGAGCTCTGCGGTGTGATGCAGTCGGGTGGCTGCCCTTAAGCTGGCCCCTCGAGGGAATCCTGCCTCATTGGAGATGTGTCTCCTCATCCTCCTCTCTTCTATCAGGCACCCATGTAGAGTCAGTGACCTCACCATCCCCTCCCTCCTTGTCACTGGAGCAAACCTGGCAGTATGCTGCAGCTGGGTGAACATGACTGCCAGTTTCTTTTTGTTTACAAAAGTTTTTATTAGGAAGATTAATAAAAAGGTTACATAACATCGAGTACAGTATATAATAGGGTTACAGAGTTGAGCATTAGAGTAATGTACATATTCTTTAAGATGTTCGATAAGCAGAGATACTGAACAAACATTAGGAGGTGAGAGTTCCAATAAAAATCGAATGTGGCAGACTATCACAAATGAGTAGAGTATAGTCACCAAGTAGAAGGAGAAGGATTTAGGTGTGTGTGTATTATTGAGTTGGTGAGAGATCTATATATCTCATTAGTATAAAGATTAATTGTCAGACCAATACAACCATTTAGCATTAAAAATGTGCATACTATCGTGTAGAGTATGATGAATTCTTTCAGATAGCTTGAGTAATTCCATCCTAGTCAAAGCCTGTGACCAAGGTAGGTTGCTAGATTTCCAATTGAGAGCAATCATCCATTGAATGGAGCTGAATAAGGAATGAATCAATCTAATACATGGGGATGGTATGTCAGGGATATTCGCATATAATAAGCAAATTTGAGGTGAAAGACTAATTTCTTTTTTCGTAATTGAGTTTATTTTCAAAGAGGCAGCATTCCATATTTGATCTAGGTGCTTACAACTCCAGAAGATATGGAGATAAGTGCCAGATTCAGAACAACCTCTGAAACATTCTGGAGGAGCTGATGGGTAAAAGGAGTGTATAATGGAAGGGGTCAGGTATAGTCTAGAAAGTAGTTTAGTTGGTGTTTCCCTAAACGAGACTGCTAGGTTGCATTTACGGCAGTTATCAATCATCTTGTTCCAAGTTTCTATGGGGAAAGTACAACCTAACTCAGATTCCCATTGTAGCATTGGTCTAGATTTTTCATGTATCATATTATTGTTGATATGTCTATAAAGCAGAGAGATCAAACCTTTATCTCTTGCGGTATTCATGCAAATATGTTCAAGTAAGGTCGTGGGGGGTTGGTAGTTTAGTGAATAGTGTTCTATATAAAAGTGTTTGATTTGTAGATAATTTGTAAGTTCAGAAGAAGGGGAGATTATGTTTGGATTGGAGCTCAGAAAAAGTAGAGAACCCCTTGCTTGATATCAACGATTTCAGGGTAATCAAGTTATTGACACGCCAATGAGGGAATGGATTACTGTCGTTGATATTCTGAGATAGTCTAGGGTCACCTAAAAAGGATGCTAGAGGGGGGGTATCTGAGGAAAGTTTAATGGATTTGTTAATTTTAGTCCATGTTTGTAGAGTGTGGGCTACTATGATATTTAGTTTAATGATCTTATGGTAAAGGTTAGTAGTGCACCATGGAAGGCCCTGTAGGTGGTAAGGGGAGATTGAGGATGTTTCAAATTTAAGCCATGGAATGTGCAGGGAGGGTGCAAACCAATGAGCCAGCTGTGTAAGTTTGGAAGCTATAAAGTATTGCCATATATTGGGCATTCCAAGTCCGCCTAGCTTTTGGGGTCTAAACATGAGAGTATAGCTGCATCTTGGTTTTTTATTCGACCAAATAAATTTGTTAATCTCCCTTTGTAGGGCTTCAATTTTGGTTTTAGGTACATTGATGGGTAGAGAACGGAAGTAATATAGTATTTTGGGGAGGATTTTCATTTTGAAAGCGCAGATCCTACCCAAAAGGGAGATATGATATGTAGACCATGTTTTAAGTAGTGCGCTAATGTGTGAGAGAAGGGGAGAATAATTGGTCTTATATAGTGATTTGTAGTTGGGTGTGATGTGAACACCAAGATATCTGAATGACTTGGTGCACCATATAAATTTAAAGTTTCGTTGTAAGTTTATGATCGAATCGGGGGAAAGATTGATAGGCAGGGCCGAACATTTATTCAAGTTAATGCCTAAACCTGAAATGGAGCGAAAGGAATTGAGTTCGGAAATGAGATTTGGAATGGATATGAGTGGGTTTGTGATAAATAATAAGGCATCATCTGCGTAAAGACTTAATTTAAATTCATTTGAGTTTTTAAGGTATCCGCAAATGTTAGTGTTGTTTCTTATAGCTTGTGCTAGGGGTTCAATGGCTAATGCGAATAGCAATGGGGAGAGGGGGCAGCCCTGTCTAGTGCCTCTACTTAGGGAGAAAAATTCTGAGTTGTGGCCTGGGATTTTAATTCTGGTTTGGGGGAGGTGATAGAGGGCATTAAAACCATGGATAAATTTGTCAGAGATACCAAATTTAGGGAGTAAATGGTTCAAATATGACCAATTCACGCTGTCAAATGCCTTATGGATATCTAGGCTGAGTAGGCAGACAGAGCGGGAAGAGAGGTTAGCATCTTGGACAATGTTAGTAACCAGTCTAATGTTATCAGTAATCTGTCGGCCCGGGATGAAACCAGTTTGATCTATGTGTATGAGGGATGTGATGACAGATGCTAGTCTGTCGGCGAGAAGTCTGCCGAAGATCTTGAAGTCGTTATTGAGGACTGAAATGGGGCGGAAGTTTTGTGGTAGGGTATGATCTTTAAGAGGTTTGGGAATAAGAGATAAGTTCGCTAACAGCATATCTTCAGGGAATTGTCCGCCATTAAGGATATGATTAAAAAGTTTGGTTAGTCTGGGTACTAAGAGAGGTGCAAACTTTTTATAATATGATGAAGTGAAACCGTCTGGGCCAGGGGCAGTCGATGTTTTAAGTGATTTGATAATATTGGTAATTTCCTGATCTGTGCAGGGATCACTGAGGGTGGAGGCTTGGTGAGCATTAAGTGTGGGTAGATTTATATTATTTAGCCAGTTGAGCGAAGTGTGGTGGGGTTGAGATTGGGGACCTGAAAGAAGATCTTTATAAAATGTAGAGAAAATATCTAAAACAGCACGAGGGTGAGTGACCAGGTTACCAGTGCGGTCACGCAGCTTATATATATGAGGGGGTTTGTGTTCCTGATTAAGCTTTTTGGCAAACATGGTGGAAGTAGAGTTGCCATGTAATAAAAATTTGGCTTTTGAGAATCTAAGTGACCTCTCAGTGTTTGATGAAAGGATAGAGTCTAAAGCTTGACGTTTAGATTGGATTTGAGATGTAATCTCAGGAGAGGGAGAATGGCTTAGCTTTATGTATAAGAGGTCTAGATCCTTAGTAAGGGACTTGATTTCTGTAAGTTTAGATCTGTTTTTGGCAGCTGCGATACTGATCAAGTGTCCCCTGAGGACCGCTTTGTGTGCAGACCAGAGTACAGTGGGGGATATGTCTTCAGTTGAATTATTGGTAAAGTAGTCCTCAATATGTGTATGGATGTTTTGAATTATGGATGGATCAGAGAGAAGCGAGTCGTTCAGGCGCCAGTTAAATGGTGTAGGGGTAAGGCCTATGTGAGAAGTATCAAATGCAACCATGTCATGGTCAGACCATGGGCAAGGGTGGATTCGAGCTCTCGAGGAGTTAGCTAAAAGGATGGGGGTGCTAAAAATATAGTCGAGTCTGGCATAACAGTCATGTGGGTGAGAGTAATGGGTATACGCTTTTATGCCAGTATTGTGAGCTCTCCAAGAGTCAATCAGTTGGAATTTACTTAGTGAGCGGTTGATTGATTTGGAGAAGGCTTTAGAGGATAGAGAAACCCTGCTTCTATCTAGAGAGGGATGTGCAGTTAAATTAAAATCTCCTCCTACTATCATATGGGGGGAGCTGAAACGGTCTAGGGTTTCAAAAAATTTGTTGAAAAATGTTGTTTGGGCTTCGCTGGGGGCGTATAAGGACGCGATTGTTAGTGAACGTTTGTTCATTGTGCCTTTAAGGATAATATAACGGCTATCCATATCTCTATATATGTGTGTTGAATATCGAAAATAATAGAGTTACGGATAAAAATTGCTACGCCTCTAGATTTATTGGCGTATGTGGTAAAATAGTGTTGGTTGTATGTTTTATCGAAATAGAGGGGATGATTTGCTGTGGAGAAGTGTGTTTCTTGTATAAGAATGATGTCTGCACCCAGTCTTTTATAGTGTCTAAATGCCTTTTTGCGTTTGTGGGGGGAGTTAAACCCTTGAGTATTATGTGAAAAAACTCTAATGCCGCGTACACACGAGCGGACATTACGGCGGACTTTGCCCGGCGGACTGGATTTCGTCGGACAATTCGATGTGTGTGGGCTCCAGCGGACTTTGTTTTCTCAAAAGTTCGACGGAATTAGATTTGAAACTTGTTTTAAATTTATCCGTTGAAATCGAGTCCGGTCGAAAAGTCCGCCGTCTGTATGCTAGTTCGACGGACAAAAAGCCACGCTAGGGCAGCTATTGGCTACTGGCTATGAACTTCCTTGTTTTAGTCCGGTCGTACGTCATCACGTACGAATTCGACGGACTTTGGTGGATTGTGTGTAGGCAAGTCCGTTCATTCACAAAGTCCGTCGGAAAGTACGTTGAAAAGTCCGCCGGGCAAAGTCCGCCGTAATGTCCGCTCGTGTGTACGCGGCATAAGACCCATTTTTAAGAGAGAGATACAAGCTAAATATATTGTTTAAGCAAGTGGGGTATCTGACAGGGTATTGAACCATTAGGACATAGATATTGAAAAGTATATGTCTATGGTTGCCGTCAATTTCAAATCTAGAAAAAGGCAGTATGTAATGTAGTTCAAGACAATAATTTATGTTAAGTGAACATCTGTAATACAGTGTAAAGTATTTTCTAATCTGTAAACCTCCAAAAAAGTAAAAATGAAATCTTCCTGAGAACATTCTGAATAGAACAAGTGCCATAAGGGCAAAACCTAGAATTATGTAATATGTCATAAAGGAGCCAGAAGACAGAAAGTCGTCTGACTAATACAAACTTAAGGAGGGACACTAAGGTCCAAAACTCTCAAACCAGGTCCCGCGCGGATCCCCTAAAATTGAGGGGGCCATACTGAGCCGGGAATGAGAGTAGGGGGTCAAACCAGCAGTGGCGGATGTGCCAGGCAAATATAACAGATGGAGTAAACAGTAAGCATGGTTATTGTAAAGATCTAAACAAAATCATAAGCAAAAAAAAAAAAAAAAATTTTTTTTTTTCTCTTTTTTTCCCCTTCCTTTAACCACTTCCCTACCCGCCCATAGTCATATGACGTCCACAGATGGGATCTCCCATCCTGGGTGGGCGTCATATGATGCCCTGGGATTCCCGGCCGCCTAGGGGGCGTGCGCGCGCCGCCGGGAGCGCGCGCGCGCGCCCGCCGCGTTCCTCGGGACCCGGTGCGTGTGCCCGGCGGCCGCGATGTCCGCCGGGCACCCGCGATTGCCGGTTAACCGGACCGGCATGTGGATCTGTGTGTGTAAACACACAGATCCACAGCCTGTCAGCTCTGAGGAGAGCGATCTGTGTTCCCAGAACGGAGGAACACTGATCGGTCTCCTCCCCTAGTGCGTCCCCTCCCCCTACAGTTAGTAATCACTCCCTAGGAAACATATTAACCCCTCCCCGCCCCCTAGTGGTTAACCCCTTCACTGCCTGTCACATTTACACAGTAATCAATGCACTTGTATAGCATTGATCGCTGTATAAATGTGAATGGTCCCAAAAATGTGTCAAAAGTGTCCGATGTGTCCGCCATAATGTCGCAGTCACGAAAAAAAATCGCGATCGGCGCTAAAAAAATAAATAAATATTTTTTTTTAAAAACGCCATAAATCTATCCCGTATTTTGTAGACGCTATAACTTTTGCGCAAACCAATCAATATACGCTTATTGCGATTTTTTTTACCAAAAATATGTAGAAGAATACGTATCGGCCGAAACTGAGGAAAAAATTAGTTTTTTAAAAAAAAAATTGGGATATTTATTATAGCAAAAAGTAAAAAATATTGTGTTTTTTTCAAAATTGTCGCTCTTCTTTTGTTTATAGCGGAAAAAATAAAAACCGCAGAGGCGATCAAATACCACCAAAAGAAAGCTCTATTTGTGGGGAAAAAAGGACGTCAATTTTTTTTGGGTACAACGTTGCACGACCGCGCAATTGACGTTTAAAGTGCGACAGCGCTGAAAACTAAAAATTGGCCTGGGAAGGAAGGGGGTGAAATTGCCCTGTATTGAACCGGTTAAACATTAAGCTCAAATTGAAAGTTGGTGGCTATAAGGCACAGTAGTGAAACGTATATCTAATAAGTCCTCTTTGAAAAAAAAAGAAGACAGAGGACCAACTATAAAAGTTTAAAAAAAAAAAAAAAAAGGAAAAAAGGGGGGGGGGGCCACAGCAGCCCCTCTCATTTATATGAATCCCCAAAACACATTTAGGGCAGGTAGACCCCATCTAATGTTAGGGATGTTCAAAAAACTTTTACCTGTGGGGAGAATTGGAATTTGATAAAACTAGTTGAGAGAAGGGATGGTGGAGCCCCCAAAAATAAAAAATAATATTAGCTGCTTAAAATTAAAGTAGGAGAGTCCTGTGTTAACTGGGTAGTAAACATAGAAAGGTGGGTGACGAGAGGGTGTACATAGTCTGTAAGACCAAGTTGACCTGATCAATGTGCTGCCCTCTTGACAAAACAGAAAAATTAAATAATAATTAAAAAAAAAAAAAAAAAAAGGAAAAAAGGGGAAAAATAACAGTTATTTTAAGCCGGGTCTTGAGAAGGTTGGCGCCATCTTCTTTGTTCTCATGAGTTTCGACGTGAAGAAGGGGTGGACCAGATAGGAGAAGCCCGGGGTGTTACAGGGAGGCGCTTTGGGGGTTCAGGTTCCAGCAGTCCTAGTTTGACGAGTAGTTCTTTTCCTTCTATAATGTTGTAGACTGTGTGAGTGGAGCCATTATGCATTACCGACAGCTTGAAGGGGAAACCCCATCGATACTTAATTCTGGCTGTTTGCAGGATAGAGGTGACTTCTTTCATCCTGCATCTGCGATCCAGGGTGGCTGGAGAGATATCAGGGTAAATTTGCAATCTGGAGCCATCTAACTCAATATTTGGTGTGTTTCTGGAAGCCCTCATGATGTCCTCTTTGGTGAGGAAGTCCTTCATACACATTATGATGTCGCGGGGAGGTCTGTCTGGGGGTGGTTTGGAGCGAAGGGCTCTATGGATCCTGTCGCAAGCAAATGCTGACATGGGTCTGTCAGGTAGCAGAGTGTGAAAGACTTTTGATACTGCAGGAAAGAACTCAGTGACAGACTCTGGAATACCACGGACTCTGATATTGTTCCTGCGATTACGATTGTCCAAATCCTCCACGTGCGCTTGCATGTAGGAAAAGCTATCAGCCAGAGTTTCATAATCTCTTCTAAGGTCACTATGAGCCAGAGAGAGTTCGTCATGCTTAGTCTCTAGTATATCTGTGCGACTTCCAATATTAGCAATTTCCTGAGTCAAAGCATTAGTGGTTTTATGGAGCTCATGCTGTATCTTATTAGCTAGTTTATCATATATAGCTGACAGGCTAGCGTCCAGATCTGCCTTGGACAAGGGAGGATTGTACTCACATTCTTTATAGGAGGGCTGCTGTAGTGGTGTGGAGCTGTTAGAGGCCGCACGTGTGCCTTCGCCATTTTGGGACATCTTCCTCTGCTTTAGCTCCAGGCTGAGCAGATAGTTGGTGATGGAGTGTCCGGAGCGGCGTTTTCCCTTCGTTTTTTTTGCGGATTGCATGCACCGCTATGTTCTCCGGGGGTGATGGAGTATTTCAGGCCGTTTTGAAAGATAATAGCCCCGGGAATTGTGCCTGGCAGTTCCGGACCGACGGAGCTCTCAGCACTCGCGTCTATCCAGCATCGTGCCGCGCATGCGCCCCCCCATGACTGCCAGTTTCTTGTCCTTCTTGGGCACCCCCCTATCTGGGCTCACGTTACTGCCTTCCTCAACCTGGATACCATCATCGGAGCCTTCAAAACTCTGCGCATCCTCCTGCAGCATGTACCCGACACTGTGGTCGAACAGTTCGGGGGACTCCTCCGTGCATGATGGTGGGGCTAGGGAAGGAGTGACTGATGACATTGAGCTGATGGAATAGGCCACTTTGGCAGCTGCATTGGCAGGCAAACTACTCTGAGCCTGGGTGACAGAGGATGAGAAGGATGAGGACAGCTTAGTTATCCACTCTAGCAACTCTTCTGCATGTTGTGGATCAACACAGCCAGCTGCTGACAAAAAGGACAAGCGTGCCTCACGGCCACGTGCTGAGGATGCACCGTGTCCACGACCAGCACTGTTGGCTGTAGACACAGAGCCTTATTGCCCTCTTTTAGTGGCCTGTGAGCGTCTGCCTCTCCTTGGTTGCCTTCCAGACATGCTGTAAAATTTTATTAGCAAAACACCGCCTGAAGTTTACTAGAAAAAGTAAACCAGGAATGGCCTGTAGTCAGATATAGGCTTGGCTAGACTGGAATGCAGTGGATATATATGTAGGAGACTGTATATATATATATATATATATATATATATATATATATATATATATATATATATATATATATATATATATATATATTTAATGCACTGCAGCTCACTGAATCACCCGCCTGCCTGAAAGTATATTTGAAAACGTACACCAGGAATGGTCTGCTGTCAGATATAGGCTTGGCTAGACTAGAATGCAGTGGATATATATATGTAGGAGACTGTATATATATTTTATGCACTGCAGATCACTGAATCACCTGCCTGCCTGAAAGTGTATTTGAAAACGTACACCAGAAATGGCCTGCAGTCAGATATAGGCTTGGCTAGACTAGAATGCAGTGGATATATATGTAGGAGACTGTATATATATATTATGCACTGCAGATCACTGAATCACTTGCCTGCCTGCCTGCCTGAAAGTGTATTTGAAAACGTACACCAGGAATGGCCTGCAGTCAGATATAGGCTTGGCTAGACTGGAATGCAGTGGATATATATGTAGGAGACTGAATATATATTTTATGCACTGCAGCTCACTGAATCACCTGCCTGCCTGAAAGTATATTGGAAAACGTACACCAGGAATGGCCTGCAGTCAGATATAGGCTTGGCTAGACTAGAATGCAGTGGATATATATGTAGGAGACTGTATATATATTTTATGCACTGCAGATCACTGAATCACCTGCCTGCCTGATAGTGTATTTGAAAACGTACACCAGGAATGGCCTGCAGTCAGATATAGGCTTAGCTAGACTAGAATGCAGTGGATATATATGTAGGAGACTGTATATATATTTTATGCACTACAGATCACTGAATCACCTGCCTGAAAGTATATTTGAAAAAGTACACCAGGAATGGCCTGCAGTGAGATATAGCTAAACTGTATGCAGTGGATATATGTATATATATACAAGACTGACTGTATATATATATTAAATACACTGCAGCTAACTGAATCACCTGCCTGCCTGAAGTATATTAGTAACAGTACACCAGGAACGGACTGCAGTCAGATCTAGCTAAACTGGATACAGTGGTTATATATATATATATATATATATATATACAAGACTGACTGTATATATATATTAAATACACTGCAGCTAACTGAATCACCTGCCTGCCTGAAGTATATTAGAAACAGTACACCAGGAATGAACTGCAGTCAGATTTAGCTAAACTGGATACAGTGGATATATATATATATATATTTATATATGTGTGTATATATATATATATATATATATATATATATATATATATATATATATATATACACGAGACTGTATATATATATATATATACACTGGTCCAAGTTCCCTCTGGGTTTTCCAGTGTTTTACAACACCACTGGGCAGCTGGGTAAAAGGACCCTAAAAGCTCCTATCACTATACAAAAGCCCAGCAGTCCACTCTCTCCCAGTCCTAGCCTCCACATGGCTGCCCTAGCTATATGAACAGCACAGTTCCCTTTTCCCCTCTGGTCTGGTGGGCAGGGTTACAGTCCTAGCCATTCAGCAACCAATCATGATCCACCTCTGCCATTGCTAGGGACGATCTTATCGCTAGGCTCAGCAGCCATCACAAGCCTTCCTTCCACTCTTGGTCTCCACCAAAATGGCTGCCACTCCTCTTGTGTTTAAGACACTTTCCCATCCTTGCCCTTTTCATCAATAGTATGAAGGGAGAAAAGAGATGCATTGGAAAGAATTTTCTGTTGGGTGACTATAAGGGGGCACCAGCCAGTCTTTGGTCCATGAAAGAATCGTAAAGGATAAGTTCACCTTTCATTACATGTTACTTCCAAATTCAAGGTGTAACATGTAACATGGTATGAAAGGACCGGTCCATCCGGATCTTCTCCCCCTGCTAGCTGTCACAATTTAAAAAAAAATATGGCCATGTGGGGCTCCGTCCTCCTGGCCATGTTACTTATTCACAGTGTTCTGTGAATGGAAAACTACAAGTCCCGACAGCCTTAGAGGCTGGCAGCTGTAAGTTCTCAATGAACTACCACGGCGCTGTGAGCATTATGGTAGTTCATTGATTCTTCCTGTCAGCATGTATTGGCTTGCTCGTATGAGGTACGAGCATGCAGATACACTGGCAGGTCTGCAGGAGACCTGCATGGCATCAGCAACGCGCTGATCGCTGGTGCAATGTTTTACAGGCTCCTGCAACAAAAAATAATTAATGCACATTTTTTACCTGCAGGATGCCTGGCAATTGCTTATAGATGTAGTGCTAGAAACACGATTGGTCAGTTTACTCCTTTTTTTTTAGGAAGACACACATTCCTCAACAGCACCCAATCCCCAGGCTGCAAAAATTAAACCCATATTCTCAAGTCATAGTCCTTCTTGTTCTATGCATCAGTTGCTGTTTGAGCCCTCTAACAGTCTTTAAATTCATCCTAAGTTGATCCACATAGTCTTTGTGAGTCACAAGTTACGGTCCATTCATGGAGTTACTGAAGGCCAAATCCACTGGCAATTGGGCTTCTTTCACAAACATGAACAAATAAGGAGGGTACCCAGTCACAATACTCTCTGTACTGTTGTAGGAATGAACAACCACCAAGAAGTGACCACACTAATGCTGCTTCTTCTGCCTTGTGTGAGTCGCAAGCATGCAAAGGAGGATGTGATTAAACCTCTCAGGTTGTGGATCTGCTTAACGATGATTGATGGGTTGTCCATGACTTCCAACATCTCTAACAACCACCTAAAAATTCTGATTTCAAAGTCTCTGCCTTAATCAGAGTGGATATTTTGAGGCAGTCTGTAACAGATGAAGAACTTTTCCACCAGAACTTTGGTCACAGTTAAAGTCTTTTGGTCTTTCTTTGGGAAAGCTTGGGTATAGTGAGGTTTATTTCCTAAAACTGGAGAGTGCAAAATCTGGTGCAGCTGTGCATGGTAGCCAATCAGCTTCTAACCTCAGCGTGTTCAATTAACCACTTCAGCCCCGGAAGGATTTACCCCCTTCCTGACCAGAGCACTTTTTACAATTTGGCACTGCGTCGCTTTAACTGCTAATTGCGCGGTCATGCAATGCTGTACCCAAACAAAATTTGCGTCCTTTTCTTCCCACAAATAGAGCTTTCTTTTGATGGTATTTGATCACCTCTGCCGTTTTTATTTTTTGCGCTATACACGGAAAAAGACCGAAAATTTTGAAAAAAAATGATATTTTCTACTTTTTGTTCTAAAAAAAATCCAATAAACTCAATTTTAGTCATACATTTAGGCCAAAATGTATTCGGCCACATGTCTTTGGTAAAAAAAATGTCAATAAGTGTATATTTATTGGTTTGCGCAAAAGTTATAGCGCCTACAAACTAGGGTACATTTTCTGGAATTTACACAGCCTTTAATTTATGACTGCCTATGTCGTTTCTTGAGGTGCTAAAATGGCAGGGCAGTACAAAACCCCCACAAATGACCCCATTTTGGAAAGTAGACACCCCAAGGAAATTGCTGAGAGGCATGTTGAGCCCATTGAATATTCATTTTTTTTGTTCCAAGTGATTGAATAATGACTAAAAAAAAAAAAAAAAATTACAAAAAGTTGTCACTAAATGATATATTGCTCACACAGGCCATGGGCATATGTGGAATTGCACCCCAAAATACATTTAGCTGCTTCTCCTGAGTATGGGGATACCACATGTGTGGGACTTTTTGGGAGCCTAGCCGCGTACGGGGCCACGAAAACCAATCACTGCCTTCGGAATTTCTAAGGGCGTACATTTTTGATTTTACTCCTCACTACCTATCACAGTTTTGAAGGCCATAAAATGCCCAGATGGCATAAAACCCCCCCCAAATGACCCCATTTTGGAAAGTAGACACCCCAAGCTATTTGCTGAGAGGCATGGTGAGTATTTTGCAGCTCTCATTTGTTTTTGAAAATAAAGAAAGACGAGAAAAAAAAATTTTTTTTTTCTTTTTTCAATTTTCAAAACTTTGTGACAAAAAGTGAGGTCTGCAAAATACTCACTATACCTCTCAGCAAATAGCTTGGGGTGTCTACTTTCCAAAATGGGGTCATTTGGTGGGGGGTTTTGCCACCTGGGCATTCCATGGCCTCCGAAACTGTGATAGGCAGTGAAGAGTGAAATCAAAAATTTACGGCCTTAGAAACCCTGAAGGCGGTGCTTGGTTTTCGGGGTCCCGTCGCGGCTAGGCTCCCAAAAAGTCCCACACATGTGGTATCCCCGTACTCAGGAGAAGCAACAGAATGTATTTTGGGGTGTAATTTCACATATTCCCATGGCATGTTTGAGCAATATATCATTTAGTGACAACTTTGCGCAAAAAAAAATAAAAAAAATAAAAAATTGTCTCTTTCCCGCAACTTGTGTCACAATATAAAATATTCCATGGACTCGACTCAGCAAATAGCTTGGGGTGTCTACTTTCCAAAATGGGGTCATTTGGGGGGGTTTTGAACTGTCCTGGCATTTTATGCACAACATTTAGAAGCTTATGTCACACATCACCCAAATAAATAAAAAAGATGATCTTAGGCCGAGTACATGGATACCAAACATGACATGCTTTAAAATTGCGCACAAACGTACAGTGGCGACAAACTAAATACATTTTTTAAAGCCTTTAAAAGCCTTTACAGGTTACCACTTTAGATTTACAGAGGAGGTCTACTGCTAAAATTACTGCCCTCGATCTGACGTTCGCGGTGATACCTCACATGCATGGTGCAATTGCTGTTTACATTTGACGCCAGACCGACGCTTGCGTTCGCCTTAGCGCGAGAGCAGGGGGGACAGGGGTGCTTTTTTTTTTTTTTTTTTTTTTTCTTTATTATTATTTTTTTTTTATCTTATTTTTAAACTGTTCCTTTCATTTTTTTTTTTTTTAATCATTTTTATTGTTATCTCAGGGAATGTAAATATCCCCTATCATAGCAATAGGTAGTGACAGGTACTCTTTTTTGAAAAAATTGGGGTCTATTAGACCCTAGATTTCTCCTCTGCCCTCAAAGCATCTGACCACACCAAGATCGGTGTGATAAAATGCTTTCCCAATTTCCCAATGGCGCTGTTTACATCCGGCGAAATCTAAGTCATAAAATGCTCGTAGCTTCCGGTTTCTTAGGCCATAGTGATGTTTGGAGCCACTCTGGTCTCTGATCAGCTCTATGGTCAGCTGGCTGAATCACCGGCTGCATTTTCAGGTTCCCTGTTGAGACAGGAAGGAGAGCCAGAGAAAAACACGGAAGACGTTGGGGGGGGCATTCCCTCCCACGGCTTGTAAAAGCAGTCTAGAGGCTAATTAGCCGCTAGGATTGCTTTTACATGAAAGCCGACCGCTGGCTGAAAAGAATGATACCAAGATGATACCTAAACCTGCAGGCATCGTTCTGGTATAACCACTCAAAGTCGTGAATGGCGTACCTGAAGACAAAAAAATGGTTAACAATAAAGCACAGTAAACGGTAAAGTATAAAAAATTGCATACCTGAAAAGCAAACATGATAAAACATAATAACAATAAAACATTGCAGAATAGAATACAGTAAAAAAGAGCAGAACAATAGAGAGAATAGAGAGAGAGAGAACAATAAAACGACAACTATTTTTTTTTATTTTATATTTTTGTATGTGTTTTTTTTTTTTTTTTTTTACACTTTTATAACTGTAACCGGTTCCAGGTTCGGGTCTCTCAAAATGCGATGGCATCTTGGGAGACCCTGTGAAAGTGTGCCTAGTCTGTGGAATGCTGTACCCTACGCTAATACTCAACTAGTGAATGGTAGCGTTCAAAACCTTCACCAATGCAAAGACCAGGATTGTCAGGACAGGAGGGACAATAATAGCGGGTGTCACGCCTATATACACGCTTGCTGCAGACATAACATCTTTTTTGGGGGGGGTTCGTTGGGTAGGGATACTCGGGAGGACATAAAGAAAATGCCTTTCATGCAGCCGACTGCATTTGTTTGGGGATGTGAATGGGGGAAGTACGGGCGCTGCAGAAGCGGTGGGTTCCCAATTAGGATTGGCGAATGCAGCAGGAAGGGCACTATGGGCACGACGGGCCTGTGTTTGTCTTTTTGGTGGCAGCGGGACACTACTTGTGCTTGCCACCTCACCAGCTTGAACTGCACTTATGGGACTAGCCACGTCACCAAGTGTTACTACAGTGCGGGTTTGACTACGACCGGGGTGTACTAGGCCGCTGGTGTTTGCCAGTTCACCAAAACGCTACAAAAAAAACTGTTAGCGATCGCAGGGATCAGGCCTGACTCTGCGAACGCTGCAGTTATGCGTTTAGTGTTTGTAAGTGACAGTGATCGATCGATACTGCACTTGGGTGGGCTGGGCCGGGCGGAGGGGCAAAACGCAGGTGCTAGCAGGTATCTGGGCTGATCCCGCTAACACTGCGTTTTTGGGAACCCTAAACTGCTGGGGACGCTAGTATAGATCTGATCGGATCAGATATTGATCAGATACTATACCACTAAGGGAGGTGTACGGTGCGTGCGTGGGTGTTAGCGGTACTGGCGCTAACCTGACGCTGCCTGGGGCTGGTGCTTGCCAGTTCACCAAAACGCTACCAAGAAAACTGTTAGCGATCGCAGGGATCAGGCCTGACTCTGCGAACGCTGCAGTTATGCATTTAGTGTTTTGTAAGTGACAGTGATCGATCGATACTGCACTTGGGTGGACTGGGCGGAGGGGCAAAACGCAGGTGCTAGCAGGTATCTGGGCTGATCCCGCTAACACTGCGTTTTTGGGAACCCTAAACTGCTGGGGACACTAGTATAGATCTGATCGGATCAGATATTGATCCGTCCAGATACTATACCACTAAGGGAGGCGTATGCTGCGTGCGTGGGTGTTAGCGGTACTGGCGCTAATCTGACGCTGCCTGGGGCGCCGCATATCACCGCCGGGCGATCAGGGGGCTAAACCTTTATTCGGTAATAAACGGCGGGTGCCCTGACACTATAAAAAATAAACGAACTAACCAGCGTCACCCGTAACACTTATACGGTGATCAGTGGTGAAAGGGTTAACTAGGGGGCAATCAAGGGGTTAAAACATTTATTAGGTAGTATATGGGGGTCCCTGAAGCTATAAAACGCTGACGGCGAACCTAAATATTTACCTCCCTAACTAGCGTCACCAGCGACACTAATACAGCGATCAGAAAAATGATCACTTAGTGACACTGGTGACGGGGGGTGATCAAGGGGTTAAAACTTTATTAGGGGGGGTAGGGGGGTATCCTAGACCTAAAGGGGGGTAATACTTACAGCCCTAACACAGTAAGGGTCGGTTCACACTGGGGCAACACGACTTCAGCGCGACTTTGCACGGCGACTTCAACGCGGCTTCGACGCGACTTCGACGCGACTTCAGCGCGACTTTAGAAAATTACAAGGCGACTTGAAGTCGCCTCCATGACAGGCGACTTCGCCTGTGGCCAATCAGCTCTCTGGGAGGGAGGGGGGGAGGGAGGGGTTTTCCCTGCAAAGTCGCTTGACTTTACAGAGATATCCGACTTGGAGGCGACTTCCATAGATTTCTATGGTACAGGTCGCCTACCAAGTCGGATCAAAGTAGTACAGGGAGTACGCTCTGAAGTCGGAGCGACTTCAGTAGCGTCTATTAAGACGCTAGCGTTCACTCCCATTCAAACTATTTCTGGGGCGACTTGGGGCGACTTGAGGGCGTACAAGTCGGATCCCAAGTCGCCCCAGTGTGAACCGAGCCTAACTGTCACAAACTGACACTATGCAGTAATCAGGAAAAAAAAAAAAAAAAACCTGCTTGGTGTCAGTTTGTGACAGGGGGGGGTGATTGGGGGGGATCGGGGGGCGATCGGGGGGGGGGGATCGGGGTGTTTTGTGTGCCTGGCATGTTCTACTGTGTGTGTGTGTGTTGTGCACTCACATTCCAGTCTTCTCTCCTCGGCCCGGAACGGAAAATACCGAGCCGAGGAGAGATGACATCATTTCCTCTGCCTCTGTGTACAATACAGAGGCAGGGAAATGATCCCATTGGCTGGGAGCGATCGCGAGGGGGGGGCCACGAATGGATGGCCTCCCCCTCACCACCGATCGCCGGGGGAGATTTGCCGACCGCCGCAGGCACCGGGGGGGCCGCAGACATCGGCGTGCGGCGGTCGGCAACTGGTTAAGCTTATGCAGAGCTGCACCGGATTTTGCACTCTCCAGTTTTAGGAAATTAACCACAATGGGTGAAGTAATCAGTCACCATGAGGATGTTCTCATGTCCACTCATATCAGGCTCCAAACACAGAAAATAAAACTTCGACTTTGGAGATGGATTCTGAATGCAAAATAGACAGGAGCGAAAGTAACTCTCAACTTCAGCCTGCATACAAGGCTAATAAATACAGACCCTGACCAATTTAGAGCTTCTATTTGATCCCAAATAATCATGCTCATTGCATAAGGCCATTAGTATAGTACCTTAATGCATCTCAGGAAGAAACACCCATGGAGGTTCATTCACAAATCTACCCATTATGAATCTGCCACTGTTCCCACTCTTTATGAATCAGTTGAGCCCTAAGAAATCTGTCTTTAAAAGCTCTAGATAATAGCTCTCTAGGGCTTTTAAAGTCAGACAACAAAGGGGATCTTCTGCTTGGTCTTTTCCCCAAATCTTTCTTACTGAGAGTAGGCAGGCGTCTGTCTTTCACTTGAGTTAAATTATAGTGGAACTTTGTGACACCTGCAGCAGTGACCCCCAATAGTCAACACTTGTTGCACCCTGGAGTCGATGTTCAACTCACTGACACAGTGCTTGGATCCCCTCCTGTGTCAGTCAAGTTCATTTCTTCAAGGACTTCAGTGTTCTGTGGTCTTCTAGACAAAGTATCTGTATCTCTGTTTCCAACACCCAGTTGATATATCAGACTCACGTGCAATTCAGACACAGCAGCTAACCACCAATGTCATTTGGCATCCAGCTTAGCCGTTGTGAGAATGCATTTTGGAGGATTATTGTTTGTTTTGACTTCAAATTCAGCTTATGCAGAAACTCTAACTTTTGGGCAGGGCAATTCTTTTAAGCAGACTCCGCTCACATAGGTGTCAGGCATCAAATTTCCATTGCGTTCCTTATACAAGATTCTTCCATGTCCCTCTCTACTAGCATTTACATGCAACTCGTACAGCCCATCAGCGACAGCATAAGCCAAAATTGAGGTGTGAGTCAGGCTCAACTTCAACCACTGAAAGGCCTGCTCACACTGTTTAGGTCAACCTTCTTGTATTGACTCTCTGAGTTCCTAGGACCTTTGACTTGACAGGCCTGGTCAGGCAGTGCCAAGACATCTTCCTCTCCTTCGTTCCTCAGTAGTTCCTTTGTGGTTTGGGCTAAAGCCTCAAAAAACACAATCCCAAAAATAACCTCAGCTCTGTAACATATTGGAGCTTTGGCCAAGGGGCAACAGCCTCTTACTTCTTATGGTTGGTTGCCATGCCTTCCGTAGAGACAACATTTCCCAAATAAGTGACAAACGGCTGAGAGAACTGACACTTCTTGAGGGAAGTATTGATGTGGCTCTTTATAAAGCCACATCAATACTTTTTTCCAGTAGCTGTTCTTGCTTTTCCAGCATTCTCCTGAAGATTATTAAATCAAGATATGATAGCACTTCTATTATGTTCATGTCCCCTACATTTTGCTCACTCAGAGGCTGAAAAATCACAGGGGCCCTGGTTAGCCCTTAAGGCATTCTGTTGAACTTGTAGGAGGGCAGTCCCCCTGTCAGAATACAAAGGCACAGCGGGGGAGACCACCACACTAACATTGCTTGTGTTAGTATGACGATCTGTCCGTTTTTTTTCCTTCAGCCCCCTGGGTAAAAGAAAAGAACATTTCATGTGTGTACCAGGCATTAGGATTTTGGCATATGTTACCATGTATTCAGTGAGAAGGCTCAAATTATAACCCCCTAATTGTTAGAGCAATTTTGCCACACTTATCATACTTATAACTTGCTGCAGTGCAGTTGCGCATGCCGCCTAACTATTCTCCTCTGGGAGCCACAGGCTTAAAGTGATTGTAAGGGTTCGTTTTTTTTTTTCTTTTAAATAACAAACATATCATACTTACATCCACTGTGCAGCTCATTTTGCAGAGAGTGGCCCCGAACCTCATCTTCTGGGGTCCCCCGGCGGCTCTCGCGGCTCCTCCCCACATCAGATAGCCCCCTAGGAGAAGCGCTCTCTGGAGGGGGTTACCTTGCGGGTGCGTCCATAGCCGCCGAATGTATGACTCGGCCCCGCCCCCCCCCCCCCCGGCGCCCGTGTCATTCGGGAGCCAATGGCTTCGCTGCTATCAATCTATCCAATCAAGAACCGAGAACCCCGGGCAAAGAGACAGCGCATCTCCGCTAAGTCATGTTCCAGGGCTCAGGTAAGTAAAACGGGGGGGATGGGGGGCCAGTCACTGCCAGGTGTTTTTTTACCTTAATGCATAGGATGGCTCTCGCTGCTGTCGATCAGATGTAGTGAAGAGAAAGTGGGGGGTGGGCCTAAGTCCCGCAGTGTAAGTCTATGGAGCGCAGCTCCAAAGACACACAGGTCGGGAGCGCGCAGACTACGCTCTCTCCGTAGCCAGCAGATGGCTATGGTAGTCCTAAAAGGAAGAGTAGGAGCCAAGATCGCCGCCAGGGACCCCAGAAGAGGAGGATCAGGGCCACTCTGTGCAATACCACTGCACAGAGCAGGTAAGTATAAAATGTTTGTTATTTTAATAATAATAAAAAAAATGACTTTAGTAAAACTTTAACTGACCTTAAAGGAGAAGTACAGCCAAACTCAGCTCAGCGAGCCGCTGAGAGCCTGAGCCAGCTGCTCCCACCCCCTCCACAGCCCAGCGCTCCAGTGCAGGGGGGGGGGCAGAGCGGAGACCCGGTGACTGAGTAGTCACTGACTCTCTGCTCAGGGAGCACTGAAAACCGAGCGATCTACAGTGTTTTATAGATCGATTCTCAGTGTTAGAGCTGGCAGGGGACAGATGCAGCATCAGACCGATGCTGCATCCACCTAGGTAAGTATAGTTCCAAAAAATAAAAAATTCCTATACTTCTCTTTTAGCTGATTTCAAATACCTTTGCAGGTTAATCCTTGAAGCTGACTTAAGGTCAGAAATATTTTTTTTTACCACAATAAGTGCCTGCCTGGTAAATATGTAATTTACTGGCCCCTTCCTTTTCCGAAATTATACAGTGAGTAATAGGTACCCATCACTCACTGTGTTCATTCATAATAATTGAAGCAGCGTAAACTGCGTTTACTCTGCATCAGTTTGTGAATGAACAGTAAGTTGCTCAGCAACTAGGAATGGGCGAACGGTTCGGACCGAGCAAACATTTGGGCCGAACTTTGGTTGTTCGGATATTCTGGCGAACACCGAACAATATGCGGTGTTTGGGGAAAATTCAAAAGCCGCCAGAACACCGCTAAAGTCTATAGGACAAGAACATGAAAAATTAAAAGTGCTCATTTTAAAGGCTTATATGCAAGTTATTGTCATAAAAAGTGTTTGGGGACCCAGGTCCAGGGGACATGTATCAGTGCAAAAAAAGTTTTAAAAATGGGCGTTTTTTTTTGGGAGCAGTGATTTATTTAATGCTTTAAGTGAAACAATGAAATATTCCTTTAAATATTGTGCCTGGGGGGTGTCTATAGTATGCCTGTAAAGTGATGCTTTTTTTCCGTGTTTAAAACAGTACCACGGCAAAATGATATTTTCTAAAGAAAAATTGTCATTTAAAACTGGTTGCAGCTGTAATGAATTGTCCATTTTACACAGGGGGAGGCCGGAATCTGGGGGTCCAGATTCCGATAAGTCCCCACCCGCAGACCCCCACAGCCACCGGACAAGGGTTGTGGGGATGAGGCCCTTGTCCTCATCAACATGGGGACAAGGTGCTTTGGGGGGCTACCCTAAAGCACCCTCCCCATGTTGAGGGAATGTGGCCTGGTACGGTTCAGGAGGAGGGGTGCTCTCTCGTTACCTAACAGTCACCCCATAAAGTACACCTGTCACATAAGAGACTGCCATCAGTGACCGTCAGCGGCGCACCCATCAGTGACGTCACCTGTCACCCATCAGTGACCATCAATTGTCACCCATCAGTGACCGTCAACTGTCACCCATCACCCGTCACCCATCAGTGACCGTGCCCTGTCACCTATCACCCATCAGTGACCGAAAGCCATCACCCATCAGGGACCGTCAGCCATCACCCAGCAGTGACTGTCAGCCATCACCCGTCACCCATCAGTGACCGTCAGCCATCACCCGTCACCCATCAGTGACTGTCAGCGGTGCACCCATCAGTGACTGTAGCCTGTCATCCACCACACGTCACCCATCAGTGACGGTCAGCGGTGCACCCGTCACCCATCAGTGACCGTGGCCTGTCACCCGTCAGTGACCATCACCTGTCACCGTCCATGGCCTGTCACCATCAGTGACCATCGCCTGTCACACCGTCATCACCTATCAGTGAACGTCACCTGCCACCTGTCACACAGCCATCAGCGTCATGTCCAAAAGATTTTATACTAGTGAGGAGGCATTCCAGATCCTCTCCATGACTGATGAGAGCAGCAGGGAGTTCTCATCAGATTCCAATTCTGATTCCGAATCAAATTTGGCATTTGAACTGATTGAGAATAGTGAATCGGCAAATGATTCGGAGGAAGAATGGGTCCCTCCTAAAAGGGCACAGCACTCTGGAAACCAGGCAGCTGCCAGCAACCAGGCTTATATTCTCAGGCCCAGTACTAGCGCTGCCGCCAGCAATAGGCCCCAAGAACAAATTCCCAGGCCCAGTACCAGTGCTGCCGACAGCGATAGGCCCCAGGAACAAATGCCCAGTACCAGCGCTGCCGCCGGCGATAGGCCCCAGGAACAAATGCCCAGGCCCAGTACCAGTGCTGCTACATCATGCCTGAGTACCAGCACAGGTAATTCAAATCCCCCAACTACTGGAGTGTCACGTCCCCCAAGAGCCAGGGCCTCTACATGCATGCCAGATGGTCTTGCCAACCCAACATGGCTGCCTTCCAACTCGGGATCACCAATTATTCCCCCTTTTACAGCACAGCTAGGTGTGCAGGCCAACACCCAAAATGTATCTGTTTTTGCCCGACACTTTGCTGCAATTCATTGTGGACCAGACAAATTTATATGCCCAGCAGTATATTGCCAACAAAGCCCAATCATCATATGCCCGTCCGTTTGAGTGCATAGATCTGAATTTTGAGGAGTTCAAATTGTTTATCGGCCTCACCATAAACATGGGGCTTACAAAAAAAAATGAAGGACATGCCTATCGGTCCACCAACCCCATCCAGCACATGCCCATTTATTCTGCCGTAATGTCCAGGTCCCGATACGAGATGATAATGCGCTTTCTTTATTTTAGTGACAACACCCAGTGTCCTCCCCGCAATCATCCAAATTACAACAAGTTACATAAAATTCACCCACTGATAAATTTCTTTTCCCAATAATTTGCAGAACTCTATGTCCCCGATCAGAATATATGTGTCGATAAGTCCCTGGTACCCTTTTCAGGCTAGCTAGGAATAAAGCAATATATTCCTAGCAAAAGAACCAGATACGGAGTAAAATTTTACAAGCTCCGTGAGAGAGTCACGGGATATCTGTATGCGTTCCGCATATATGAAGGAAGAGATTCCCAGCTCCAGCCCCCTGAGTGCCTGGGCTACATGGGCACAACTGGAAAGATTGTATGGGACCTGGCATACCCACTTCTGAACAAAGGCTATCACATATACCTAGACAACTTCTACACCAGCCTGCCCCTTTTCAAACACTTATACATTGCAAAAACCCTGGCCTGCGGAACCTCCAGAAAGAATAGGAAGGGCGTTCCACAATCTCTAGCGAACAAAAAGCTGCAAAGGGGGGAAAGAGCAGCATTGAGATGCAAGAAAGTGCTGGCCTTGAGGCGGAAGGATAAAAGGGACGTGCACATGATGTCCACCATCCATGACGACACTACAATTTAGGTTCAAAGAAAACAAGGTCCCACTGAAAAGCCAACATGTGTCCAAGATTATAATCTCTACATTGGGGGGGGGGGGGGGTTGGATTTCAATGATCAAATGATTCAGTCCTATTTGTCAATAAGGAGATCCTGATTCTGGCACAAGAAGTTAGCAATTTATCTCATCCATTTGGCCATTTATAATTCCTACGTAGTCTACACCAAATCCACGGAAAGCCCCGCCCCTTCCTAAAATTCATAGAAGAAGTTGTCACGTCCCTCATCTATCAAGACCCCCCCCCCCAGAAGACATTCGCTCTGATGCTGTTAGCCGACTTCATGAGCGCCACTTCCCCTTCAACAGTCCACCATCTGAAGCAGGCAGAAGACGGTAAAAAAAGTCGCGTGTGCAGCAAAAGAGGATTTCAAAAATATACCAGCTACCATTGTCCCCAGTGTCCCTCCCAACCTGGCCTTTGCATTGGTGAATGCTTCCAACTTTATCATACATCTCTAAAATATTAGCCCATATTTTTAACCATTTCCCCATTTTCATCATCTGTGCTGACAATTTTCCATGCTTCCCCAAATAACCATGCCACTGCCTTCCATGTGAACTGACCCTGGCCTGTTTTGTGACTATGCCTCTGCCTACCGTTTGGACTGCTTCCATGTGAACTGACCCTGGCCTGTTTTATCAACTACGCTACTGCCTACCGCTTGGGCTGCTTGCACGTGAACTGACCCTGGCCTGTTTTATGGACTATGCTTTTGCCTACCGCTTGGACTTATCTGTTGCCCTGCTACTGTAGTACACAGGGGTCTCACAAATGTGAGGGGCTCCAGAATTGTTTTTCCGCATGGAGAAAACTATTTTTTTTTTGTTTTCTCCGGGTTTTGGAATTTCCGGATTAGGGTCTGGAGTCCGGAGGCTTCATAGATTTGGGTGGGTCAAAGCGTCTACCCCTGTGCCCCTGTGCACAGGTCTTACCTGATTGCGGCCTTCAGCCTGCTGCTGACTTACTACCATCATGCCTCTGCCTGCCGCATGAACGGACCACACCGCAACCTGGACTATGCAAATAATTAGCTGTAGCAAGAGGCAGCATGTTTATGAAAGGCTGGAGAGTGGTACAATAATGAGTGTCTGCAGGTAACAGTGTACCAGGACCAATATTATGGCTGTGCTGGCTGTCTCTGCCTGGACAATTTCTATGGACTGTGCTGTGCTGACAATATCCTTGTGCTGACTATAGACAATATTCCTGCCTGCTGCCTGGATAATTACTATTGCTGTTGCTAAGCACATCCCTGCCTGCTGCCTGGACCAGTGCTCTCCTCTGTGGATACAACTAAAAGCACAGGTAATGCTTTTTTTTTTTACCCTTTCTGCAATAGAATTTTGTATTGTAATTCTTGGTATGTACATGCTATGTATTATAAATATGAAGGGCCTTCAAAAATGATAGGTTGCCAGGAAATGATATATGTAATTTATGCTCCTAGAACGCCTGATGGTGCTAATTGGATGTTGGGCCTCTGTATGTGGCCAGGCTGTGTAAAAGTCTCACACATGTGGTATCGCCATACTCAGGAGGAGTAGCAGAATGTATTTTGGAGTGTCATCTTTGCCATGTACATGCTATGTGTTGGAAATATCTGATACCCTGTTTCCCCGAAAATAAGACCTAGCGTGATTGTTGGTGATGGCTGCAATATAAGCCCTACCCCCCAAATAAGCCCTAGTTAAAGTCCTTGTAGGTCTTATTTTCAGGGTAGGGCTTATTTTCGGGGAAACAGGGTAGGGCTTATTTGGGGGGTGAGGCTTATAATGCAGCCATCACCGACAATCACGCTAGGTCTTATTGTCGGGGAAACAGGGTAAATAGACAACTTTGTGTAAAAAAAATGCGTTTTCATTTTTCTTTCACATTTTCCAAAAACTTCTGGAAAAAAACGAACCGTTCAATAGACTCATTATGCCTCATAGATTATACGTTGGGGTGTTTGCTTTCCAAAATGGGGTCATTTGGGCCCTTGTATGTGGCCAGGCTGTGTAAAAGTCTCACACACGTGGTATCGCCATACTCGGGAAGAGTGGCAAAATGTATTTTGGGGTGTACTTTGTTGTATGCATATGCTCTGTGAGAGAAATACCTGTTAATATGACAATTTTGTAAAAAAAAATTAAAACATTTTTTTTTTTTTTTTTAATCTTCATTTTGAAAAGAATTGTGGGAAAAAATTACAACTTAAAAAAAACTCACCATGCTACTTACTTAATACCTTGGAATGTCTACTTTCTAAAAAGGGGTCATTTGGGGGGTATTTGTACTTTCCCGACTTGTTAGTGTCTCAAGAAATTAGATTTTTCAGTGATTGGCACCATAGTTTGTAGACTCTATAACTTTCACAAAGACCAAATAATTTATACTAATTTGGGTTATTTTTACCAAAGATATGTGGCAGTATAAATTTTGGCCAAAATTTATGAAGAAAAATTACTAATTTGCTAAATTTTATGAAAGAAACAAAGAAAAAGGCATTTTTTTTTTACAAAATTTACGGTCTTTTTTATTTATAGCACAAAAAATAAAAAACCCACTAGTGATTAAACACCACCAAAAGAAAGCTCTATTTGTGTGAAAAAAGGACACAAATTTCATATGGGTACAGTGTTGCATGACTTGAGTAATTGTCATTCAAACTGTGAGAGCGCTGAAAGCTGAAAATTGGTCTGGGAAGGAAGGGGGTGTAAGTGCCCTGTATTGAGGTGGTTAAGCATTAAAAAAATCACTGCTCCCGAAAAAACTGACGTTTTTAAAAAAATATTTTGCATTGATACATGTCCCCTGGGGCAGGACCCGGGTCCCCAAACACTTTTTATGACAATAACTTGCATATAAGCCTATAAAATGAGCACTTTTGATTATTCATGTTCGTGTCCCATAGACTTTAACGGTGTTCGTGTGTTCTGACAATTTTTTTACCTGTTCGGTATGTTCTGGTGCGAACCGAACCTAGAGGTGTTCAGCCCATCCCTACTCAGCACAGAACACTTCCCATTCATTCATTGTTCAGTGCAGCTAAGACTGCTGAGAAAGGGACTAGGAAATCTCTGTCCTTAGTCCTTTTCTCTTTCACAAAAAGGTGAGACATTTGTTTAGACCCCTGATACTTCACCAAAGCCCCCCAATGGGGCTCCTAAAAAAAATGCTAAAAAAATAAAATAATTATAATTATTGTAAAAATAATAAAAAATAAATAAACTACTGACACTGTCCACTGCCCTACTCACACCATCCACTGCTCTACTGGCTGACACCGTCCACTGCCCTAAAGACACCGTCCACTGCTCTACAGATACTGTCCACTGCCCTACAGACACCGTCCACTGCCCTACAGACACCGTCCACTGCCCTACAGACATATTTTAAAAAGTTTATTTATAATACTGTACATAGAAATAACAGGGAAAACCTCTGAGTGAACTTCATTTTGTTTAGCACCTGACTGGCTGTAACTGTCCCTTACATATATGTATCTATGTTACTCCAATTATCCACATGTGGAGCATCAGTGGGTCATTTGACGGTGGTGCAGGGTAAGGCTCCATTCACAATTGTGCGACTCTAAAGTTGTGCGATTTACATTGCAACTTTGGTGCAACTTTGGATGGGTGCGACTTGGATGCGACTTTGGCTTTGACTGTTGCACAACTGTTGCATTGATAAAATTAAGATGTGACTTTCATGTGGCTTTTGAGAGTTTACATTGCAGTCTATGGCACTCAAGTAGCATGAAAGTCTCATGAAAGTTGTGCAGGAACTTTTTTAAAGTCGCTGTGACTTCATTGAAATACATAGGTTGTGTCTTGTCATGTGACTTTATGTATCCAAAGTCACATGAATAGTCGCACAAGTGTTATTAGAGCCCAAGAGAAAGGCTGCTGCCCACCCCAACCTTATCCTACACCAGTGGCGGCTGGTGCTCCATTTTTTGGGAGGGTGGCAACAAACCGACCGGGCTCTGCGGCCCGAGCCCACCCTTTTTTGAAGCCAATTAGAGTCTCTGGCTCTAATCATGTGCTTCAAAAAAAGAAAAAAAACTCATTGAAACTCATGCGTCTGGCGCCCTGCATGTAGATTAGGGGCCGGGAGCATTGATTAGGGGGGCGGCGCCCCTGCACCCCTAATGGAGCAGCCACCACTGCCTTACACTACTCCTGTGTGTTTGAGCACAGCACTGTTTTTACTATTTTGTGTGATTGAATAGCTGAAGTAATCTGAACTTAGCTTTTTACAACTATAAAGGATATTGTGTTTAATTTATAATTTGTTTCATTTCATAGCTGACTCCGTGAACGTGGCTGCGATTGTGTTGTCTGCAATAACCGGAGTGATATTTCTAGTTTTCCTTTTCTATGTCCCATACATTTCTATAAAAAGAAGAAAACAGTAAGTACTAAAATAATCTTTATCACAATTAAGCTGCAATTGTAAATGAAAACATTCTATTTGCTGCACCTTAATGATCCTAGAGTGGTGGATTACTGGTATAGCAAACCACAAAGCTGTTATCTATATAGTAGACAAGAAAATAAGATTTTTATAACTAATATAAAATCTTTTTCTTACAGTCCATAGAGGGGCACAGGAATGTAGCAATTCTTATATACACTATATTGTCAAAAGTATTGGAATGCCTGCCTTTACACGCACATGAACTTTAATGGCATCCCAGTCTTAGTCCGTAGGGTTCAAGATTGAGTTGGTCCACCCTTTTCAGCTATAACAGCTTCAACTCTTCTGGGAAGGCTATCCACAAGATTTAGGAGTGTGTCTATGGGAATGTTTGACCATTCTTCCAGAAGCGCATTTGTGAGGTCAGGCACTGGTGTTGGACAAGAAGGTCTGGCTCGCAGTCTCCGTTTGACCATTCTTCATTGGGAATGTTTGACCATTTGTGAGGTTAGGCGCTGATGTTGGACGAGAAGGCCTGGCTCGTAGGCTCTAATTCATCCCAAAGGTATTCTATTAGGTTGAGGTCAGAACTCTGTGCAGGCCAGCCAAGTTTCTCCACCCCAAACTCACTCATCCATGTCTTTATGGACCTTGCTTTGTGCACTGGTCCAAATCATTTGTTGTAGGGGATAATGGCATGGGGTTTTTCAGGGGTTGGGCTTGGCCCCTTAGTTCCAGTGAATGGAAATTTTAAGGCGTCAGCATACCAAGACAATTGCATGCTCCCAACTTTGTGGGAACAGTTTGGGGATGGCCCTTTTCTGTTCCAACATGACTGCGCACCAGTGCACAAAGCAAGATCCATAAAAACATGGATGAGCGAGTCTGGGGTGGAGGAACTTGACTGGTCTGCGCAGAGTCCTGACCTCAACCCGATAGAACACCTTTGGGATGAATTAGAGCCTACGAGCCAGGCCTTCTCGTCCAACATCAGCGCCTAACCTCACAAATGGTCAAACATTCCCAATGAAGAATGGTCAAACATTCCCATAGACACACTCCTAAACCTTGTGGACAACCTTCCCAGAAGAGTTGAAGCTGTTATACCTGCAAAGGGTGGGCCAACTCAATCTTGAACCCTACAAACTAAGACTGGGATGCCATTAAAGTTCATGCGCGTGTAAAGGCAGGCAGTCCAATACTTTTGACAATATAGTGTATATAAGAATTGCTACATTCCTGTGCCCCTCTATGGACTGTAAGAAAAAGATTTTATATTAGTTATATCAAATATCGAACTCTACGAACTAAGACTTGGATGCCATTAAAGTTCATGTGCATGTAAAGACAGGCGTCCCAATATAGTGTATCTAAGTTATAATGCCACATTAAGCCAGATCTCATATAACCCTGCCTCCAACCATCATGCCTGTCATAGGCGTACATTGTCACTCCGGGCATGTGCAGTTGCTCCAGAGCTTAGTAAACGAAGTAAATCTTCATTTTGCAAATAATACCCAATTATGTGCAAGAATAAAAAAAAACAGCATTTTTGCACATAATTGGATGATGGAAGTCAGCAGAGCTTCTGTTCATTTTTCTAAGTTCTGGAGCAACTGCTCTTGCAGAGTGCAACTGCACTTTACAAACTGCATAGTCTATTTGCCTTCAAATCAAAACCCCTCTGTGTGCAGACGGGGAGATGGGAAAGATCTCCCTGTATCTGCTCTGCCATAAGAGAAGTTGTTACGCACTTTTCTTTCACTGCCCCGGCAGGGAGATCAATGTGGCGGGGTCATATATGTAGACACACATGCACAGTATTTGTGTTTGAGCTTTGGGGTGCACACCCTAATGCAATAGGCTGCACACACACCTATGATATCTCTTATTTTCTTTATCATCATTTAAAGTACACATGAATGAAATTCTGAGACATACAGTATGTAACATCCACCTGAGATACTTCACCTCCCTACCTCCACCCCATCACAAAGCTGGTTTTCCAGCATCCCCGGCTTCTGTTGAACAGAGACAGATACACACACATCGAAAATCGATCCCTACTGAACCGGCCAAATTTTGATATGTGTATACCCTACTTTTTGCCCTTGTTCACATTGAATGTGGCTTCGATATTGTGCAACTTCATCTGAAATCACACGATTTCAAAGCCGCACGCCAGTGCAACTTTTGGTGCGACTTGGATGACATCTGTGCGACTTCATGCACAGATGTCTTTGCAAGTCGCTCCCAAAATCGCCAAAAGTAGTGCAGGAACTACTTTTTCAAATCAATGCAGCACCGTAACGTCAGCGTTGCTTCGATTTGAAAAGTGCCATTGCCAGAAATAGGGTGAGATTTGTCATGCGATTTGAGAAACCTCATGACAAGTCACTCTGGTGTGAACAGGGGCTTAAGGTGCCCAACAAGAAAAGATATTTGTAAAGAAAGTTGGACAGACAAGTCATGGTCAAACAAAAACTCCAACCAGGTAACAGCCAAAGGCTAAATTGGAGCACCCTACACCGTTGACATCAGGGAAGGAAAGCTTGGATAAATAAGATAAAAAAAAGGATTTTTAAACATTAAGACTAACCAGATAACAACAGCCAGATGCTAATGTTAAAACCCCTAACTCTATGTTATGATTGCATAACTGTCTGTACTTATTGGCAGTGACTCAGATCTGTAAATCCATTTCAGTGTGGATCAATTATATTAATTAAACTGACCCATCTCGAAAACATTCATGTCTTGGAGCTTTTGGAATAATTGTCTAGTGCCCTGCATTTCAGCTGTGATGGTCTCTTGCAAGCATCTAGGCTTGTGTCTCACATGGGCTTGATGTCTATTCAGATGTGTAGGATGCTTTAGTACCATGCCTGACTTGCAGTGATCGGCCAAAATGAACATTTAATTTACGCACCCTTTAAAGTGGAAGAAAAGTCTACAAAACATACAATCACTTCCAGAGATTAGAGTTCTGCTATAAAGTCTCAAAAAGCAGCTGGCCATCATTAGCCATGGAATAATGTCCTTCAGGTGTGCTTTGTTGGTGCAGCCCTCTTCAGATCGAGGAATCTAGTACACGACTGTAAAAGAACACACAGGAGGGTGCAAACGCCCCCCGCGTTACCAAAGGTTTATTATGTAAAAACATACAGCCAAATACAGTAAATATTCACAGAGGAAAGATATATAAAAACGTTGTATAACTCAAAATCGCAATCCACGTGGCCTAACACACTGTACCACTGCGCTGGCAAGCTGACCAACCTTCAACAATGCACTAGGCATGTGCCCCCTCATGTGCTGGAAGAAAAGCCCAGCTATTATTTTTTAAAAATGTTTCCTCCCCCTCCTTCTACATATCCTGCCTACCCTGTATAAAAAAAGATTTGTGCGCTTACCTTTTTTTTAACCTGCTCCAGTATGGTCAGGTAATTCTGCAGCTCTGGCTCCCCTGTATAAAAGAGTGCTCAACAACATATGTAAATTCCAGGAGCAGTGAGATCTCCCATAGGCTACCGCGGATCAACTGTTGTCGGTGCTCCCTCCTCTCCCCTGCAGCAGCATCTCACTGATGCAGGGGAATTGGGGCTGTAGGATCATGTAACCAAACTGAAGCAGAATAAAAATAGATAGGAGTAAGAGGAAGAGAACATTTAAGAATAGTTATGCTTTTGTTCCACTTTAAGGGTAGACGTCTCTTTTCTTCTACCCTTGATACTGTTAACCTTGAGGACTCTAGTGCTCAGGATACTCATACTCACCTGCCTCAACCCCTTAACACAGGAGAGCTTGGGATGGGAGGAAGAACCCCATTATTCATCTACTACTTCAGTAGTACTTCATAGATGATCTCATTCTACCTCCTTCTAGGAAAAGGCTGGGAAAACTTGAAGTGTGAAGATATGAATTGGAGACAGTAATAGAATAGTGGAGGTTCAGTAAGGTCAGAATTGAATACTGTTGTGGAAGGTGCCAAAGCATGCCTGCAAAGAACCCCTGCAAGCAGATTGCTGCATTACTCTTATACAGTCTGATAAAAAAAAAATCTAAAGAGAATATTAAGGGTCTTGCAGACATACACAGCCTCACAATGCAGAACAGTATAAGACTCCAATAAAGATGAGCTTACAGTATTAGGGATTCCAAAATTTATATTGCAGGCATTGGTTCCTTTTGGAAATAGCACAAAATCACCCCTATTGACAATGGAGGAGTATGAACTGAGGTCACCCATTGCAATGGAACAAACCTTTGTGTGTCTTGTGAAACATCTAGGCCCCAAGTGAGGAAATTTGTAAGGCTTTGTGTACTCACAAACCAAGGAAGCTGATATTAATGAGGGTCACAGACAGGCAGAGGAGACAAAGTCACTTTAAGCGGACAGTGAAACAGAAATGGAGACCAAATGATCCACAGGATGTCTAGAAGCAGAAGCAGCAACAGGAAGGTGCTTCCTCAGGGCTGAATGGCAGGGGAAGGAACACAGAGCATGTGCACCTGACAGTCCATCTAGTGGATGCCACCAGTTCTCCGTTACCTCAGCTTTAACCATTGCTCCACTATAATGGGTAGGGAAAATGTAAAATGCCACCCAAGGGAAGCACCTGTGGGGTATAGCTACCTGTACTTCAGTCTGACGGGCCGACCTGAATGTTTGTGTCCTCAGAGACTGGGTCACACTAGAGGCTCTGCTATGTCTCTGGACCCAGGGAACATTCTGTGGCGAACAAACACAGAGCGCAAGGGTCTGGAAAAAGCCACAATGCAGAGCCCAGTGCTCAAAAGTTACATTCCAGGCTAGGCTTCATTGGGGTCCAGATAAGGCTTTTAATTGTCAATCTTCTTTAGGATAACCCCACAATTTTAGTTTAGTATATTTTAGGTACAGCTTCCAAAGCTGTTGCTGAGGATACCCCAGTCTGAATATTTGCTGTGTATAGAAAATCTCAAGCAGCATTTCTCAAAATCCTAATTGAAGTTACCAAAGAAAAGTATTAGCCCAATATTTTAAATGAAAAATAAAGGCACATAAAAGTTATTTTTTTCCAATATCCAAACTTCCTGTCGGGAGCAATTTAACCTAAATATTTGAAAATTTACTACATTCCTGTGTTCCTTCATGGACGATAAAGGAAGGATGTTGGCAGAATCACTTCTTCATATCTCTAGCTAATGTGCTTAAAGAAAACATATTCTAAACTTTAGAATCTGCTTTTGCTGGGTTCTGACCTCTTTGTGAATATGTTATTTGCCTAGCTGTCTCTTACCTTCACTGTAAGTTGTCTTTACAACTGTAAATGTTAAAAAAGTGGCCCATTTGCAACTCCTCCCCTCTGACAGATGAGTGAGGGTGGGCATAATGACTTCTGTAATCAAAAAAGATGCTGGGTAGTTTGCTTCCATCATCAACCTGTTACCTGGTTGGGCTGGCCCAAGATACAGTACTCAGTGAAAGAAACAAATAAGACATTTTCATAAGGGGAGACAGGTGTGACTGTGGTGCCTTTACAGCAGCCTCCTGGCTGGTGTAATTATTTGATCATATAAGAGCCCATTCACACTACCCTAGACAGCTGCCACACACTTAACCATAGCGGTTTAGTGTGCAGCAGTTGTCTGTTCTGGCTGCAGTGAGCCAGTGGTAGGAGGTTGTGTGATGTGCATTTTAGCACACTTTAGTGCATCACACATTTCTCCTAGTTTTTTTTATCAACTTTATTTAAAGTGCACAAAAGTGACAATTCATTTGATAACATTCATGTCACTGTACAGCAGCGTGGTGCATTGTGCTGATGTACAGTGACATGCTATCCTGTCCTGTATGCTGCGATAAAATGCAACATATTGGCATTTTATCTCTGTGCACTACACTGCATTGCCGGGGTGCCTTGCAGTGTAAATAGGACACAGAAACCAAATGTTGAATTTATGTGAAAAGTGAAGAAGGTGTATTTTTTGGGCATGTGGAGCTAGAGTGCTGGGTTTACACAGGTTTCATATTAGATCTGTACAATGAGAATGTCAGATTCAGGTATTATTCTTTAACCTCAATCCTGGTTAGAGGGTTATAGCACTCTTTTGAAATGTTTTTGGAGGACTCATACTGCAGGAAATGTTTTTAGTGCAGTGAATTTTCAGACTTATAGGGGTCTTCTGTAAGTATATGCATTGCTCGTGTTTATTGTGTTTGGTGGATTTTTTTTGCTGATTTTTTTTAATTCTTTTTTATCATTGTTATTATAAGTAATCATTATTATAGTTTACTGATTGTTTTATTATTTCTGCTTTTTAATATAACTTTATTGTTGACACAAAAGGGCTGAGAAGCAACGCTGTATGACAATTTATGCAAGTAAGGAAAGGTTCACTATACGGAAATAGAAGTCTATAAACACCTGATGGAGAAAAAGAGTGTGCGTTCGGAGTTCAGCTAAAGATGACTTTGGAGGATGACCAAGCTCATCTCTAGCTGTACTCAATTTGTCGTATCTCTTGTTTTAATTTGACATGGCACTTATAAAGTAGAAAGTGAAATATGAAATGTATCTACCATAAAAACAGGAATAATGAGAAAATGTGCAGTAGTTTGTTGATCTGCCAGTGTTTGGATTACTGTAGTCCTATGGTTTCAAATCATGTGTTATGGTGGATGAGTAGTTAAAGATTATTTATCTTTCTTTTCTTTTTTTCCTGCAGAGGCAAAAAACAACAAAAAGATGAACACTAAAGGATTTGGAAAAAATCAAACTAAAGATATCCTTTGAAAATGTACTGAAATGGAAATTATTTTCATTTAGCCAAATGACACATCTCAAAATTCACATCAGTAGATGTGATAATCTGCTTACAGTTTTGCCAACTGTTTCTTTCCTGAGACTCATGAAAAATATAAAATACTTTGTAAGATTTTATCTTTTATTTTAAATTAAGACCACATATATAAGTATACACTAAGATCTGTCAGTAATCCAAAGAATAAAATAAAGTTTGCAATCTGCCTTTTTTTCTCTGGTTCTTTCTTAACCTAATTAAGTTAATATTCAGATCTGGTCCTCCTGTCATGCTACAAGAACACTGTAGCTGTTTGAAGCCACTCTTTTGACTGAGATTTTAACAAAATAGTGCCATGTAAAAAAGAGGGGGGATATTCACCCCTCGTTGAACGTGCTCTCGAATGACAATCCTTTATAGACGAATTATCTTAGTAGTACCCATGGGGGGAGGGGGTCGTGGCACGAATTTCCAAGTGCAGTGGTGGACCAAGAGATCAGCACTTCTGGTAAAGTTGGTTTCTGAAGAAGACTTTGAGGGAAGATTACTCGTAAAAGAAGTGGCATTCGGCAACAGAAGAGGTAAGTATCCACTACCTTTTTGTATATTTATATGTCATCTGTAAAGAAGATAGTGAATACACACCTTTCCCACTGTACATGCTGCTGAATGATGCTTCATTAAAGGGAAATCATCAAACAGTAGTGACTATAGTTTCTGAAGAAGACTTCAGGTGACAATTTCTCTTCAAGCACCAGCTTGAGCGCCACAGAGTTCAGCACCACAGAGAGCGGAATGGGAACAGTCATGTGAAAAAGTAAGTACAATCAATGGAAATGTTTTTTTCAATACATCTGAACCAGATGTTATGGTTTGGGGTTGCTTTGCTGCTTCATGACCTAGGTGCCTTGAAGTAATGAGCTCAAAAAGAAGAACTAGAGGATTGTGGATTGGCCTAGTCCAGTGATGGCGAACATTGGCACCCCAGTTTTGAAACTACATTTCCCATGATGTTCAAATACACTGCAGAGTGCATGAGCATCATGGGAAATGTAGTTCCAAAACATCTGGGGTGCCAAGGTTTGCCATCACTGGTCTAGTCAGTCAAGCCCTGATTGAGTCCCATTACATTGTTGTGGGGGTATTAAAGTGTTAAATAAAGCCTAGGTTTTTTTTTCAATTAAAATACCATACATGTCTATACTAACCTGCTCTGTGCAATGGTTTTGCACAGAGCAGCCCTTAGCCTCTTCTTCTGGGGTCTCCCGCTGGCGCTCCAAGCGCCTTCCTCTACAGCAGATGCCCCCACAGAAAGCTACATTGCATGGAGGCACCGTGCATGCTCGCTCCTGACTCCCTCTGCTGAGTCCATTGACACAGACAGCACGACACGGCACACCGCTCCCGTGTCACAGCTGTAGATTGACAGCAGCGGGAGCAAATGGCTCTATCAGGAACCATGAATCAGACCAAGACAGAAGTAAAGTTAAATCACACTTGTTTATTAATAATAATAATAATAAGGTAAACAGAGTAAGCACACGCGCCAGTGTGGGTCATTAAATCCTACTTTAAGAAACTAGATGGTCATGTTAGCACTTTTCTTTGGTCCCCTCACCACCTCCCATAAGTCTTAAGGTGCTATAAGAACCCTGGGGCCAAGGGGGTTTGGCCTTACCGGACTGGCATAAGTACTACCTTGCGGGCCAAATGGTATTCGCACGCCGATGGCTTCTGGGCGATGAGAGTGATTCAGCTACGGTATTAGAAGCGGCGGTTTTAGGATCATATGAAAGCCTGCGTTTGGCTCTATTTAGGGGATGGGATTGATGCAACCTGATTTTAAGGGTATATCACCTTCTATCCCACTATGGATGAACCCTTGTTTTTACAGTAGTTTTACAGGAGGGGAATTTACTCTCCTTTGACCATTTAAAAATGTAATTTAATCTACCAAACAAGTATTTTTTCCAATACCTACAATTGAGGCATGCATACAAGTCACAATTCCGAGCCCTGACAATAGAGGCTCAGCCTTCGGCCTTGGACAACTTATTACAGGATGATTCTTTAACCACTTCAGCCCCGGAAGGATTTACCCGCTTCCTGACCAGAGCACTTTTTACAATTTGGCACTGCGTCACTTTAACTGCTAATTGCGCGGTCATGCAATGCTGTACCCAAACAAAATTTGCGTCCTTTTCTTCCCACAAATAGAGCTTTCTTTTGATAGTATTTGATCACCTCTGCCGTTTTTATTTTTTGCGCTATAAACAAAAGAAGACCGAAAATTTTGAAATAAAATGATATTTTCTAATTTTTGTTATAAAAAAATCCAATAAACTCAATTTCCTGACAGACTCCATGGCAGCCTACGTGTGGGGTTAACCCCGCCTCCTCTCCAATGCTATAGGACCCCATTCCCATAAAAGAGTACTCACCACTAGCTACTGCGTTCCTTTTTTGTCCTCCTCCAATGGACCTATTCAAGATGTTCACGTCCGGTCAGACGGATCCAGGATTATGGCATACCTCCTGCGGTGTAGCTCAGGGCCCAGCCACGGGCGGGCGAGTAGCGTTTGAGGCTGAAGATTTTCCCCTTGTGGTGGAGGGATGGTTGCCTCTGTATGCTGAAAACTTCTAGACGTACCAAACGGCTGGCAAGGTCGGAAGCATGTTTGTCTCCATGGCAGTGTTTTCTATGTATCCTGTCTTTCCCCAGGTATCTCCAGTCTCTATGTCAGCGAAACCGGTCGTTTTGGGTCCTTTTCCGCCCCTCATGGCGGCTGGAGCGCTGGTGCGTTCCAGCCTGCCTCACTACTTCCGAATCAGGTCATCCGGGTGACATCATCAATGAGAAACAGCCTCTTCTGGTGGCTCCAACGCAAGAACTTGCTGACATGTCATTCCATTGCTCCCATCGCCTGGATCACGGTTACGACCGATGCCAGCGGGACGGGCTGGGGAGCCCTCTGCGGTTCGAACCTTGCACAGGGCAAATGGGATCCATGCCTGCCAGTCCCGGGTTCGAACGTCCTAGAGCTCAGAGCGGCCTGGTGTGCACTGCAGTCCTTCTCTCACCTACTGAAAGGGAACTCAGTATTGCTAAGAATGGACAACACAACGGCAGTCGCCTATGTGAAGAGGCAGGGGGGTACCCGGAGCCTCAATCTCCTTCGGGAAGTCGAGCCCATCCTTTCCTGGGCACAGAAGAACCTATGCAATATCTCGGCAGTGTTTGTCCCAGGGGTCCAAAATACCCAAGCAGACTTCCTTTCTCGCACCAAGCTGGACAACAACGAGTGGTCCCTGAATATGGAGACATTCAGATGGGTCTCATCACTGGGGATCGAGCCCGAGGTGGATCTATTCGCCTCACGCCACAACTGCAAGTTGAAGAAATATTATGTCAGAGGTCATTGCAGCCAGGCTCTCGGGTCGGACGCACTGACGGATCCCTGGAGATTCAACAAGGCCTATGCCTTTCCACCGCTTCCAGTCATCCTGAGGTTCCTGCAGAGGCTCAGTTCAGAAACAGCCGAAGTGTTGATGATAGCTCCATACTGGCCGAACAGGCCATGGTTCCCTCTCCTTGTCCAGCTCAGCTTCAGGGACCCGGTGCCTCTCCCTCTCAGGCCGGACCTTCTTTCTCAGGGGTCAGTTCTGCACCCATGTCCGGCAGTACTGAGACTGATGGTCTGGTTCTTGAGAGGGAGAGGCTAATCTCGCTTGGTTGCGCTCCCACAGTGATCTCAACTCTTATGAGCTCAAGAAGACCTAGCACGAATAAAGTCTACAGTAGGATCTGGTCCAAGTTTGTGGATTTCTGCTCTTCTAACGGCAGGTCTTGTAGACACCCGGAGGTGCAAGACGTCCTCAGCTTCCTTCAAACAGGTTTAGACCTACCATTATCCATCAGCTCGCTTAGAGTCCAGGTATCTGCACTGTCTGCCTTCTCGGGGTCCTCTTGGGCAAATAATCCGTTAATCCGGCAATTCTTTCGTGGCGCTTCAAGGCTTAAGCCCCAAAGAAAATCCAGGTTCCCCAAATGGGATCTGCCACTAGTTCTGGATTCAATCTCGGGACTCAGTACTAGCGGGCCTTCCCCGCTCTCTATTAAGGACTTCTCGGCAAAGGTGGTCTTTTTAGTAGCCGTCACATCGGCAAAAAGGGTCTCTGAGATTGGCTCTCTGGGTTGTGAAGAACCCTTCCTGACGTTCTTCCCGGACCGGGTAGTACTCATCCCTATGCTGGGTTTAAATCCAAAAGTGTCCTCAGTGTTCCATGACAATCAAGAAATAGTCCTTCCCACGTTTAGGTCTCCAGGATCCTCCGAAATTCATCCTCTGGATGTAGGGGAAGCAATTAAAGAATACTTGAGAATAACTTCTCCCTTCAGACGTTCTGACCATTTATTTAATTTACACTCAGGAAGCAATAAAGGGAAAAAAGCTTTGATTAGGACACTCGCTACTTGGATTGTTCAGACTATTCAACAAGCGTACAGGGCGAAGGGCTTGGCTCCTCCACAGGCGGTGACAGCTCACTCCACCAGGGGAATGGCGGCTTCATGGGCGGCAGCTCGACAAGTGGCCCCGGACACCATATGCAAGGCGGCCTCGTGGGCCTCTATCAATACTTTCATGTCTCACTATTGTATTGAGCCTGCTTCATTGTCCTCTGTAAACTTTGCTTTGAGAATCCTATCGGTTGATAGGGCAAATTAAAATTTTTGGTTTGATTCAACATACCCACCCGTGTGGTCGGCTAGTTATTTCCCACACGTAGGCTGCCATGGAGTCTGTCAGGAAAAAGGAAAATTTATTATCAAATACTTACCGTAATTTTCCTTTCCTGATGGACTCCATGGCAGACGGAGTTCCCACCCATTGGTCATAGAGTAGGCTAGTTACGGAACGCAGTAGCTAGTGGTGAGTACTCTTTTATGGGAATGGGGTCCTATAGCATTGGAGAGGAGGCGGGGTTAACCCCACACGTAGGCTGCCATGGAGTCCATCAGGAAAGGAAAATTACGGTAAGTATTTGATAATAAATTTTCCTTTTTTAGTCATACATTTAGGCCAAAATGTATTTGGCCACGTCTTCGGTAAAAAAAATGTCAATAAGTGTATATTTATTGGTTTGCGCAAAAGTTATAGCGCCTACAAACTAGGGTACATTTCTGGAATTTACACAGCCTTTAATTTATGACTGCCTATGTCATTTCTTGAGGTGCTAAAATGGCAGGGAAGTACAACCCCCCCCCCCCATGACCCAATTTTGGAAAGTAGACACCCCAAGGAAATTGCTGACAGGCATGTTGAGCCCATTGAATATTAATTTTTTTTTGTCCCAAGTGATTGAATAATGACAAAAAAAAAAAATTTAAAAAGTTGTCACTAAATGATATATTGCTCACACAGGCCATGGGCATATGTGGAATTGCACCCCAAAATACATTCAGCTGCTTCTCCTGAGTACGGGGATACCACATGTGTGGGACTTTTTGGGAGCCTAGCCGTGTACAGGGCCCCGAAAACCAATTACCGCCTTCAGGATTTCTAAGGGCGTAAATTTTTTATTTTACTCCTCACTACCTATCACAGTTTTGAAGGCCATAAAATGCCCAGATGGCACAACCCCCCCCCCCAAATGACCCAATTTTGGAAAGTAGACACCCCAAGCTATTTGCTGAGAGGCATGTTGAGTCCATGGAATATTTTATATTTTGACACAAGTTGCGGGAAAGTGACAATTTTTTTTTTTTTTTTTTGCACAAAGTTGTCACTAAATGATATATTGCTCACACAGGCCATGGGCATATGTGGAATTGCACCCCAAAATACATTTAGCTGCTTCTCCTGAGTACGGGGATACCACATGTGTGGGAATTTTTGGGAGTCTAGCCGCGTACGGGGCTCCAAAAACCAATCACCGCCTTCAGGATTTCTAAGGGCGTAAATTTTTGATTTCACTCTTCACTGCCTATCTCAGTTTCGGAGCCATGGAATGCCCAGATGGCACAACCCCCCCCCCCAAATGACCCCATTTTGGAAAGTAGGCACCCCAAGCTATTTGCTGAGATGCATGGTGAGTATTTTGCAGCTCTCATTTGTTTTTGAAAATGAAGAAAGACAAGAAAAAAAATTTTTTTTTCTTTTTTCAATTTTCAAAACTTTGTGACAAAAAGTGAGGTCTGCAAAATACTCACTATACCTCTCAGCAAATAGCTTGGGGTGTCTACTTTCCAAAATAGGGTCATTTGGGGGGGTTTTGTGCCACCTGGGCATTCCATGGCCTCCGAAACTGTGATAGGCAGTGAAGAGTGAAATGAAAAATGTATGCCCTTAGAAAGCCTGAAGGCGGTGCTTGGTTTTTGGGGTCCCGTACGCGGCTAGGCTCCCAAAAAAGTCTCACACATGTGGTATCCCCATACTCAGGAGAAGCAACAGAATGTATTTTGGGGTGTAATGTCACATATTCCCATGGCATGTTTGAGCAATATATCATTTAGTGACAACTTTGTGCAAAAAAAAAAAAAATTTGTCTTTTTCCCGCAACTTGTGTCACAATATAAAATATTCCATGGACTCGACATGCCTCTCAGCAAATAGCTTGGGGTGTCTACTTTCCAAAATGGGGTCATTTGGGGGGGCGTTTGAACTGTCCTGGCATTTTATGCACAACATTTAGAAGCTTATGTCACACATCACCCACTCTTCTAACCACTTGAAGACAAAGCCCTGACACTTTTTGTTTACATGAAAAAATTTATTTTTTTTTTGCAAGAAAATTTGAACCCCCAAACATTATATATTTTTTTTAAAGCAAATGCCCTACAGATTAAAATGGTGGGGTCTATTAGACCCTAGATCTCTCCTCTGCCCTCAAAGCATCTGACCACACCAAGATCGGTGTGATAAAATGCTTTCCCAATGGCGCTGTTTACATCCGGCGAAATCTAAGTCATGAAATGCTCGTAGCTTCCGGTTTCTTAGGCCATAGAGATGTTTGGAGCCACTCTGGTCTCTGATCAGTTCTATGGTCAGCTGGCCGAATCACCGGCTGCATTCTCAGGTTCCCTGTTGGGACAGGAGAGCCAGAGAAAAACATGGAAGACGGTGGGGGGTATTCCCTCCCACTGTTGTAAAAGCAGTCTAGAGGCTAATTAGCCGCTAGGATTGCTTTTACATGAAAGCAGACCGCTGGCTGAAAAGAATGATACCAAGATGATACCTAAACCTGCAGGCATCATTCTGGTATAACCACTCAAAGTCTAGCAACATACCAGTATGTTGCTGGTCCTTGTTGGGCATATATTGTAATCTTTTTTTTTTCATGCAGCCTGTGGGCTGAACGAAGAAAAAAAGAGATTGATCGGTGGGGATGCTCACCATTAGAATACCTCCCTTCATCCACCCACTCCTAATGATGGGCATACATGCACCGTTTATATATGCCGAAGCATGGGGGCATCCTCCCGCAAAAGGTAGGAGCAAATCGCTCCTCCGCCCCTGCTGCCCCCATGCTTCAGCATATATCACCTCCGCTGGAGTCACGGCTTTATATATCGTGGGAGCAAACGCTGTTGCTGTCAAGATAAATAAATCTGCGCTGCAGCTGAATGGCGTACCTGAAGACAAAAAAATGGTTAATAAAAAAACACAGTAAACGGTAAAGTATAAAAAAATTGCATACCTGAAAAGCAAACATGATAAAACATAATAACAATAAAACATTGCAGAATAGAATACAGTAAAAAAGAGCAGAACAATAGAGAGAGAATAGAGAGAGAACAATAAAACAACAACTATTTTTTTTTATTTTATATATTTTTTTGTGTTTTTTTTTTTTTTTGTAACTAACTTTTGTAACTGTAACCGGTTCCAGGTTCGGGTCTCTCAAAATGCGATGGCATCTTGGGAGACCCTGTGAAAGTGTGCCTAGTCTGTGCAATGCTGTACGCTAATACTCAACTAGTGTATGGTAGCGTTCAAAACATTTACCAATGCAAAGACCAGGATTGTCAGGACAGGAGGGACAATAATGACGGGTGTCACGCCTATATCCACGCTTGCTGCAGACACATCTTTTTTGGGGGTGTTCGTTGGGTAGGGGTACTCGGGAGGACATATAGAAAATGCCTCTCATGCAGCCGACTGCATTTGGTTGGGATGTGAATGGGGGAAGTACGAGTGCTGGAGAAGTGGTGGGCTCCCAATTAGGATTGGCGAATGTAGCAGGAAGGGCATTATGGGCACGACAGGCCTGTGTTTGTCTTCTTCTTGGTGGCAGCGGGACACTACTTGTGCTTGCCACCTCACCAGCTTGAACTGAACTTATGGGACTCGCCACGTCACCAAGTGTTACTGCAGTGCTGGTTTGACTACGACCAGGGTGTACTAGGCCTCTGGTGCTTGCCAGTTCCCCAAAGTGCTACCAAAAAAACTGTTAGCAATCGCAGGGATCAGGCCTGACTCTGCGAATGCTGCAGTTATGCGTTTAGTGTTTTGTAAGTGACAGTGATCGATCGATACTGCACTTGGGTGGGCTGGGCGGCAAGCAGGTGCTAGCAGGTATCTGGGCTGATCCCGCTAACACTGCGTTTTTGGGAACCCTAAACTGCTGGGAACGCAAGTATAGATCTGATTGGATCAGATATTGATCCGTTCAGATACTACACCACTAAGGGAGGTGTACGGTGCGTGCATGGATGTTAGCGCTACTGGCACTAACCTGACGCTGCCTGGGGCTGCGTTTGCCAGTTCACCAAAACGCTACCAAAAAACCGTAGCGATCGCAGGGATCAGTCCTGAACTCTGCGAACGCTGCAGTTATGCGTTTAGTGTTTTGTAAGTGACAGTGATCAATCGATACTGCACTTTGGTGGGCTGGGCTGGGCCGGGCGGAGGGGCAAAATGCAGGTGCTAGCAGGTATCTGGGCTGATCCCGCTAACACTGCGTTTTTGGGAACCCTAAACTGCTGGGGACGCTAGTTTAGATCTGATCGGATCAGATATTGATCCGTTCAGATACTATACCACTAAGGGAGGTGTATGCTGCGTGCATGGGTGTTAGCGCTACTGGCACTAACCTGACACTGCCTGGGGTGACGCAGACCCTATCTGACCCTAAAACCTAAGTTATATCACTGCCGGGCGATCAGGGGCTAAACCTTTATTCGGTAATAAACGGCGAGTGCCCTAACACTATAAAAAATAAACTAACTAACCAGTGTCACCGGTAACAGTTATACGGTGATCACTGGTGAAAGGGTTAACTAGGGGGCAATCAGGGGGTTAAAACATTTATTAGATAGTATATGGGGGCCCCTGACGCTATAAAACGCGGACGGCGAACCTAAATATTTATCTCCCTAACTAGCGTCACCAGTGACACTAATACAGCGATCAGAAAAAGGATTGCTTAGTGACACTGGCGACGGGGGGTAATCAAGGGGTTAAAACTTTATTAGCGGGGTTAGGGGGTACCATAGACCTAAAGGGGGCCTAACACTAACTGCCCTACCACACTAACTGTCACAAACCGATACCAATGCAGTAATCAGAAAAAAAAAAAAACTGCTTGGTGTCATTGTGACGGGGGGGGGGGGGGCGGGGGTGATGGGGTGTGTACAGTATGCCTGGCATGTTCTACTGTGTGTGTAGTGTTTGTGCACTCACTCGGATGTCTTCTCTCCTCGGTGCCGGAACGGAAAATACAGAGCCGAGGAGCGATGACATCACTTCCTCCGCTTCTGTTTACTATACAGAAGCCAAGGAAGCATTTCATTCACCAGGAGCTATCGCAAGGGGGGAGCCACGAATGAGTGGCCTCCCCCTCACCTTTGATCGCCCCTGACGAGAATCCGACCGCCGCAGGCACCGGGGGGGTCCGATTGGACCCCCCGCCCACCCGCGGGCAGGCAAGGACGTACAGGTAAGTCCTTATGCCTGCCCGTGCCATTCTGCTGACGTACATCGTCGTGCGGCGGTCGGCAACTGGTTAACTAAAACACTGTCAACCCATAAAGAGTTGTTTAGTATAACTCCTGATAGGATGCTCCGATGTAGGGAAAAATGGCAGATAGAGGTACCAAACATAGATGGAGAAAGCTGGGATGACATTTGGGACCGCCCATTTAAATACCTAGTTTCAGCTAGAGATAGACTGATACATTTCAAATTTCTACACCGAATTTACTATACCCCAGCCCGGCTGGCAGGGATTTACCCATCTTGCATAGCAGTATATTGCAGATGCACACACTCCCCTGCCAATTTTGAACATATCTTTTGGAATTGCCAAGGCATTAGTGCTTTCTGGAAGGTGGTCCTGAAATGCATAACTGATATCCTTACCATCCCGATTCCGCAGTCCATCTCGGTGTGTCTTCTAGGTTTAGTGGATGCTGTGGTCCCGGCTAATGCACACAGAACCCTTCTTAATTCTGTCATAACTATTGAGGTTAAAAAGGATTAATTTAGAAGGCCAAAATCATATGTAAAATAATATGTTTTTGTAGACATAAGAAAAGCCATTTTGTTCCTATATATTGTTTCTTGAGAGGTCAAATTGAGTTCATAATAGTGGACAGAGATTTTCTCAAGAGACTTAAAGGCCCCATGCACGTTACCCCCAATCGTTTAGTAGCCTCCCTGGCGGTTTTCCCGAGTGTGGCTCGGGGTTAAAATTTCAGTCCCATTAGCGGTAACCCCGAGCCACACTCGGGATTACATCGCAGGATCCTGGTGTGGCTTTACTTACCTTGTCCCCGGGATCCTGCGATGTCCCCCGCAATGTCCGTGGGCTCTGTCCTCCTCCGAAGCCTCTCCTTGCCAGGCTCTGTTCCCTGCGAGTGTCGCGACGCACGGGGGCGGAGCCTGGCGTCAAATTCAAAAAATTGTAAAAATCATAACACAAACAGTACTGTAATCTTACAGATTACAGTACTGTATGAAATGATTTCACATCCCTTTTGTCCCCAGTGCTTTGGCCCATGCCCTGCATGCAGTTTTATGTTATATATACTGTTCTTTCTGCCTGGAAACTGGAGATTGTCCATAGCAACCAAAAATTGTCCCTTTACGTCAAAAGTGGCTTTAGACCAGCTAGAAAACAGCGATAGTAAATTAGAACACTTGCAGAATTGAGCGATAGTGAATCGTGGGGAAATTTATTTTATTATTATTATTTTTTTTTTTTTTTAATTACTTATTTTTATTTATTATACTATAATTTATGTTTTTGTGTTTCAAACTTTATCATACCCGGGATATCTACTAGACTCTTGTTTGGACAGATTTAAGTGTGTTATTGTTAAGAATTACAGACCTACAATATAAAACGCCAAATTTCCATGCAAAATAATTGTACCGCTTTCAGCACCTAAAATCCGAAAGAATCATACCACCAGTGAGGTTAAGTGTCTGGACATGTGGACACTTAAAGATAAGAGCCATGGGCTAATGTGTATTGCCAAAAGGAATGTTTATGTTAGAAAAGAGAATGTGGGTTAGGTTTCAAATAACGCTGGCTAGAAACACATATTTTTTTTTCTCTTTCCTTGACTGAGGGATAGAGAAAGACATATTTACAAATTGTGTTTTGAAATGATCTATATTAATTACTGCAAATACACAAATTAGCAATAATTCTCTGTATCTTATTATTATATTATATTGGAGAGATTATATGCTAATTGAGTGAATAATTTTACATATAAATTTGGTTTGTGCATTTTTTTATATAATATTCATACAATACTATTTATGGCTATAGTAGTACATTTATTAAAATGGATATAGCATGTTTGTAAGGCTATGAAAAGTTGTAGGGTATAGAAACTATAGTTGTGTAATGAGGTATAGGGGGGGAGGTGCTGCACTAACCAGAAGAAAGCTGTAAATCTCTGTCTGTGGTCAATTAATAAATGACAAAAAAATCGCATAATAAATCACATAAATAAGTGTTGACACTAAAAACATTCAGGTCTTAATAATCAGAATCATGTGTATATGAAAAAAAGTGCAAAAAAAATCCTTTTCAGTTGGTATATACTAAATGACAAAAAAATCGCATGTAAAATCGCATAAATAAGTGTTGACACTAAAAACATATAAATCTAGATAATCATGTGTAGGTGCACAAAGGGACATAAACACTACTTAATGTGAATAATTCTAAATAAAAATACATAGAATAAATCAGAAATAACCATCAAAAACATATCCTTATAAATGGTGCAAAACGTACAAAGTGCCAGTGCTTAAAGGTGATCTAGATATCGCAAATAAAACACATCAATCCAACGCAATATGGATAATAAATAATATAAATAAATGTCCCAATAATAGTGATATGAAATATATTGTGCTGGCCTGCGAAACAAATGACCAATGACATGCCAGTAAGTGCAGCAAACTTAAAGTGCCAGTGTAAAAGTCATTGAAGGTGCAAAAGCAAGTTCTGGTGTATTCAACAAAACAACAGTGGGGTGTCTGGGATGCGATTCACTCAGTGTCCTCTTCGTGCATAAAACACTAATGTAAGCAGTGGCCCCTTACCTAGCGGTGCTAGGTCAACCGCTGGAATTGTAGCTAAAACGCCAGGTCCTGAGCCTCCATTGCGTCCCTATATCCACGCTTGCCGGTGTTGGGTTATCCTAATGGCAGCTGATTACAAGTGGCTATGGTCCTATCAGGGGTCCTGGACCAGCGCGGATCCTAGCTCAGCCTCCACATCTCAGGTATGTATGTACAGGAATATGGAGGACAAAGGTACTTGATAGTGAAGTATGTCTTAACCAGGAAAAGGGGGACAAGAACAAGGGGGTGGGACTTTATATGAAGCGTGTGGTGGCAAAAGAATGAAAGGTGAACAATATGGAATCTTGTTGTTAAGTAATTTGTATTGAGGTCGATTGAGGTTCCTTTCCACTCACACCTAGGTGGCCTTGTGTTCCATGGCCTATTCTGGTGGGCGCTCTTTGGGGGAGTCCGGGCGAGACGTCTGCCGCAGCTCCCGGTGGGGAGCACCCCTTCGGACGGCAATGGTACCTGGCACCACATGGCCAACATGCGAACCTCAGTAAGTCCCTAGCCTTGGGTTAGGGGGTTGTTACCCTATTATTATTATTTTTTTTTTTTTTTTATTTTGTACATACTTTCCACCAACTGGTCAATCCTTCTCACCTACAGATACATCTTGTGCTTGCTCCTGATGAGTGGCCCTCTAGCCATGAAACGCGTAGAGCTGCCATATGCTTATGACTACAACACATATTACCTGCATACCAAGCTTAACCGTATTTCCCTCCTCTTGGACCATAGAGGTCATAGACCTTGCAAATACTATCATGATTTACTGTTTTATTCAACAACATTTGGGTGTCCTATGAATGAATCTTTGTTTGCTATTTATGCAATATTATTTATGCAATGTTGGTCATACTGTGTTACCCAATGGTAACACCATGGAAGAATCTTATATGTGATACTGCTTGTATGATATCATGCATCCTGACTACCAATGTACTATTGTTACATATTGTACCTGTTGTAATTGATTGCACTCTGTGGCAATCGACCTCAATACAAATTACTTAACAACAAGATTCCATATTGTTCACCTTTCATTCTTTTGCCACCACACGCTTCATATAAAGTCCCACCCCCTTGTTCTTGTCCCCCTTTTCTTGATATATGACAGGGATGGAAACATGTGACCCTACCTGGCCACATTTTCATTTAAAGTCCCAAGGGATGGAACAGTTGGCCTTACCAGGCCACAGGTTCACTCAAAGTCCCTTAAACCCCCATTTTTTTATTCCTTTATGTCTTAACCAGGTAATGCTTTAAAAATCTTTAAGTAGATGTACTCACATAAAAACAATGCAGAGCAAACCTCTCTCCTACGAGCAGCAAACTAAACAGCCTATTCCGTCCCTACGCGTGTCATCACCGATCACATGACTTCTTCAGGGGATGCTAGAAGAAGTCCCGTGATCGGTGATGACACGCGTAGAGACGGAATAGGCTGTTTCACATTGCTAGACACAGAACGAGTTCGCTGAGAGAGGTTTGCTCTGCATTGTTTTTATGTGAGTACATCTACTTAAAGATTTTTAATAAAGCATTACCTGGTTAAGACATACTTCACTATCAAGTACCTTTGTCCTCCATATTCCTGTACATACATACCTGAAATGTGGAGGCTGAGCTAGGATCCGTGCTGGTCCAGGACCCCTGATAGGACCATAGCCACTTGTAATCAGCTGCCATTAGGATAACCCAACACCGGCAAGCGTGGATATAGGGACGCAATGGAGGCTCAGGACCTGGCGTTTTAGCTACAATTCCAGCGGTTGACCTAGCACCGCTAGGTAAGGGGCCACTGCTTACATTAGTGTTTTATGCACGAAGAGGACACTGAGTGAATCGCATCCCAGACACCCCACTGTTGTTTTGTTGAATACACCAGAACTTGCTCTTGCACCTTCAATGACTTTTACACTGGCACTTTAAGTTTGCTGCACTTACTGGCATGTCATTGGTCATTTGTTTCGCAGGCCAGCACAATATATTTCATATTACTATTATTGGGACATTTATTTATATTATTTATTATCCATCTAGATCACTTTTAAGCACTGGCACTTTGTACGTTTTGCACCATTTATAAGGATATTTTTTTGATGGTTATTTCTGATTTATTCTATGTATTTTTATTTAGAATTATTCACATTAAGTAGTGTTTATGTCCCTTTGTGCACCTACACATGATTATCTAGATTTATATGTTTTTAGTATCAACACTTATTTATGCGATTTTACATGCGATTTTTTTGTCATTTAGTATATACCAACTGAAAAGGGTTTTTTATGCACTTTTTTTCATATACACATGATGCTGATTATTAAGACTTGAATGTTTTTAGTGTCAACACTTATTTATGCGATTTATGCGATTTATTATGCGATTTTATGTCATTTATTAATTGACCACAGACAGAGATTTACAGCTTTCTTCTGGTTAGCGCAGCACCTCCCCCCCATACCTCAGTTTGATTTTGGGCTTATGTCTGACCCTTGCTTCGGTGCATGCAGCTGTCCAGTCGCATATGTGCGTTTTTACTATTTTTCTGAGTTCTTGTTTTCTTTTCTTTTTCCAATTGGATAGCGCAGGAATATTCTTATTACATATAGTTGTGTAATAATTTTTGTATTTTGAATAACCAGGATGTTTCTTATACCATGACTTAAAGTGGTCATAAACTCACCCATATAACTTTTTCCCATTTAAATCAGTGATAAGCACTGTACAAATTGCTTTGTATGAATCAGTTCTAACCTGCTCAATTTGCTTATAATCTGCCTTTTTCATTTTCATGACGTCAGCAGCACATGAGCATATTTCGCCCGATTCACGGCATTTTTCTTGTGCTGTCTGTCCATTCATTCATATGCATCTCTTCTCTGCGGCACAGCTCCGAGATCCCGCAAGATTACAGTGCTATTCACAAGTTCCTGAAACACCCCATGTGACTTGCAATATCACAGGGGGTGTAAACATCAGCACTTTGCATGGGACACAGGAGCAAGGAGATCAGCTTCATCAAGTAGATTGTGTCAAAAACATATTAACCACTTCAGCCCCGGAAGGATTTACCCCCTTCCTGACCAGAGCACTTTTTACAATTTGGCACTACGTCACTTTAACTGCTAATTGCACGGTCATGCAATGCTGTACCCAAACAAAATTTGCGTCCTTTTCTTCCCACAAATAGAGCTTTCTTTTGATGTTATTTGATCACCTCTGCGGTTTTTATTTTTTGCGCTATAAATGGAAGAAGACCGAAAATTTTGAAAAAAAAAGATATTTTCTACTTTTTGTTATAAAAAAAATCCAATAAACTCAATTTTAGTCATACATTTAGGCCAAAATGTATTCTGCCACATGTCTTTGGTAAAAAAAAATGTCAATAAGCGTATATTTATTGGTTTTCGCAAAAGTTATAGCGTCTACAAATTAGGGTACATTTTCTGGAATTTACACAGCTTTTAGTTTATGACTGCCTATGTCATTTCTTGAGGTGCTAACATCGCAGGGCAGTACAAACCCCCCCAAATGACCCCATTTTGGAAAGTAGACACCCCAAGGAAATTGCTAAGAGGCATGTTGAGCCCATTGAATATTCATTTTTTTTGTCCCAAGTGATTGAATAATGACAAAAAAAAAATTACAAAAAGTTGTCACTAAATGATATATTGCTTACACAGGCCATGGGCAAATGAGGAATTGCAGCCCAAAATACATTCAGCTGCTTCTCCTGAGTACGGGGATACCACATGTGTGGGACTTTTTGGGAGCCTAGCCGCGTATGGGGCCCCGAAAACCAATCACCGCCTTCAGGATTTCTAAGGGTGTAAATTTTTGATTTTACTCTTCACTGCCTATCACAGTTTCGGAGGCCATGGAATGCCCAGGTGGCACAACCCCCCCCCCCCCCCAAATGACCCCATTTTGGAAAGTAGACACCCCAAGCTATTTGCTGAGAGGCATGGTGAGTATTTTGCAGCTCTCATGTTTTTGAAAATGAAGAAAGACAAGAAAAAAATTTTTTTTTTCTTTTTTCAATTTTCAAAACTTTGTGACAAAAAGTGAGGTCCGCAAAATACTCACTATACCTCTCAACAAATAGCTTGGGGTGTCTACTTTCCAAAATAGGGTCATTTGGGGGGTTTTGTGCCACCTGGGCATTCCATGGCCTCCGAAACTGTGATAGGCCGTGAAGAGTGAAATCAAAAATTTACGCCCTTAGAAAGCCTGAAGGCGGTGCTTGATTTTTGGGGTCCCGTACGCGGCTAGGCTCCCAAAAAGTCTCACACATGTGGTATCCCCGTACTCAGGAGAAGCAACAGAATGTATTTTGGGGTGTAATTTCACATATTCCCATGGCATGTTTGAGCAATATATCATTTAGTGACAACTTTGTGCAAAATAAAAAAAAAATTGTCTTTTTCCCGCAACTTGTGTCACAATATAAAATATTCCATGGACTCGACATGCCTCTCAGCAAATAGCTTGGGGTGTCTACTTTCCAAAATGGGGTAATTTGGGGGGGGGGGTTTGAACTGTCCTGGCATTTTATGCACAACATTTAGAAGCTTATGTCACACATCACCCACTCTTCTAACCACTTGAAGACAAAGCCCTGACACTTTTTGTTTACATGAAAAAATTATTTTTTTTTGCAAGAAAATTACTTTGAACCCCCAAACATTATATATTTTTTTAAAAGCAAATGCCCTACAGATTAAAATGGCAGGTGTTTCATTTTTTTTTCACACAGTATTTGCGCAGCGATTTTTCAAACGCATTTTTTGGGGAAAAACACACTTTTTTCAATTTTAATGCACTAAAACACACTATAATGCCCAAATGTTTGATGAAATAAAAAAGATGATCTTAGGCCGAGTACATGGATACCAAACATGACATGCTTTAAAATTGCGCACAAACGTGCAGTGGCAACAAAATAAATACATTTTTAAAAGCATTTAAAAGCCTTTACAGGTTACCACTTTAGATTTACAGAGGAGGTCTACTGCTAAAATTACTGCCCTCAATCTGACCTTCGCCGTGATACCTCACATGCATGGTGCAAATGCTGTTTACATTTGACGCCAGACCGACGCTTGCGTTCGCCTTAGCGTAAGAGCAGGGGGGGGACAGGGGTGCTTTTTTTTTTGCTTTTTTATCTTATTTTTAAACTGTTCCTTTCATTTTTTTTTTAATCATCTTTATTGTTATATCAGGGAATGTAAATATCCCCTATGATAGCAATAGGTAGTGACAGGTACTCTTTTTTTGAAAAAATTGGGGTCTATTAGACCCTAGAGCTCTCCTCTGCCCTCAAAGCATCTGACCACACCAAGATCGTTTTGATAAAATGCTTTCCCAATTTCCCAATGGCGCTGTTTACATCCGGCAAAATCTAAGTCATGAAATGCTCGTAGCTTCCCGTTTCTTAGGCCATAGAGATGTTTGGAGCCACTCTGGTCTCTGATCAGCTCTATGGTCAGCTGGCTGAATCACCGGCTGCATTCTCAGGTTCCCTGTTGAGACAGGAGAGCCAGAGAAAAACACGGAAGACGGTGGTGGGGGGGGGGCTTTCCCTCCCACTGCTTGTAAAAGCAGTCTAGAGGCTAATTAGCTAATTTGCTTTTACATGAAAGCCAACCGCTGGCTGAAAAGAATGATACCAAGATGATACCTAAACCTGCAGGCATCATTCTGGTATAACCACTCAAAGTCGTGAATTGCGTACCTGAAGACAAAAAAATGGTTAACAATAAAACACAGTAAACGGTAAAGTATAAAAAATTGCATACCTGAAAAGCAAACATGATAAAACATAATAACAATAAAACATTGCAGAATAGAATACTTTAAAAAAGAGCAGAACAATAGAGAGAGAATAGAGAGAGAGCGAGAGAACAATGAAACGACAACTATTTTTTTTTATTTCATATATTTTTTTGTGTTTTTTTTTTTTTTTACACTTTTTTTGTAACTGTAACTCTTATAAACCAAAAAATATGTAGAAAATGGGATTTTAAAGGTACCCCTGATATAGGAAAAGACATTATCTACTAAAAATATCTCAAATATTTATTAAAGCAGTTTTACAAAAAAATATATACGATAAAATGTGAGAACAGTTTTACATTCACAGTCAAAAGGTATACATCCTCAACCTAATATTGACAATGAAAAAAAACTGTGGTCACCAAGAGTTCAAAGGATAACCACGTCCACATAATTTCAACATGTTTCACCCAGAAGGCTTCATCAGGAAAATGGACGAGGCTTTCCAATTATTCAACAACAATATTCACGATAAAAACAACCTTGGATGTTCAAAAGAGAAAGAGAAAAAAGGGTAAATACACAGAAAAAAATACATAAAACATTTACATTTATGTAACTTGAAAGCTCTTTAGCTTGTGCAACCACAACTCCACCAAAGCCACCCTCCAGAAACAAAAACAAAAACAGGAACAAAAAACATCCCACCCCCCCCCCACTATAAAAAAAAAAAAAAAAAAAAAAAAAAACACCCAAGAACCCCCATTACACAGGCTCACACCCAACCCTCCCCTAATATTCCCACCCAACACAACCACCGCATCAACTCCATACCTCTGTAATAGAGTTCTGGGGAAGTCGCAGGATACGAGGCGTCAACTGAGAGAAGAGGGGTGCCCCCAGAAGTGACTCCCCCCTGTGTAGTCCAGATGGATGCCTGATCACCCGTAGGGAGGGATGTATATTCTCATGGATGAAAATCATCACAAGCAAAAAGGATGATTACGGTATCTGTAACAGATATCATAGATAATAAAATTTCACACATATTGCGGGTGAAGAGAGAGGTAGACCACAAGATAAACTAGAGAGTGGACACCACTCACCAACCCCCCGAAGAGTATTTGTATTGGGAGCTCATGAGCACTGAATGGCACAATATAAATTGTAAAAAAGCTCCTGTGTAGGTGAAGACAAAGCTGCTCCACAGTTTCTGAAAAAGTATATAAAAAAAAAAAAAAAAAATTGCATGTAGCTATATTAAACTTCAATGCGACGAGGAACATATGTACGCTGCAGTTTTAAATCTTCAAGAGCACCTGCTCACCTTGAAAAGATATCACATCGTTATGTAAGAAGCTACGTCACATTTTTATTGGCGCTGCTGAAGGGGCACCCTAAAGTAGTGGGCCACAAAAAAGTCACTTCCTATGAAAAAAAAAAAAAAAAAAATAGATTTGTTTAAAAGGAAATAGAGCACCAAAAGTGGTGCTTTAGTTTACAATTAGACATATCACAGAGTGTTGAACCGATTAACGGTCAATGTTTAGTTTTACCTGGTGCCAGCGTCCATGTTTAGCATGAGCTCCCTGACTGCTAGCAAGCATCTGAATGTGTGGGGTTTAAATATCCCTCCCCATGGCGCCAGAATGCTGTGCGTGTCATCACACTGCACTGGAGCCAAGCGGACGCAAAGGGGAAGTTCCTGGTCCAAGGACTAATGACCCGGAACCGGAAACGACAGACAGGAAGTAAAACTACTTCCTGTGTGCCCAAAACAGCACTAACTTTACTTCCTGTCTGTCGTTTCTGGTTCCGGTTCATTAGTCCTTGGACCAGGAACTTCCCCTTTGCGTCCGCTAGGCTCCAGTGCAGTGTGATGACACGCACAGCATTCTGGGGCCATGGGGAGGGATATTTAAACCCCACACATTCAGATGCTCATGTTTTTTGTTCCTGTTTTTGTTTTTGTTTCTGGAGGGTGGCTTTGGTGGAGTTGTGGTTGCACAAGCTAAAGAGCTTTCAAGTTACATAAATGTGAATGTTTTATGTATTTTTTTTCTGTGTATTTACCCTTTTTTCTCTTTCTCTTTTGAACATCCAAGGTTGTTTTTATCGTGAATATTGTTGTTGAATAATTGAAAAGCCTCGTCCATTTTCCTGATGAAGCCTCCTGGGCGAAACATGTTGAAATTATGTGGACGTGGTTATGCTTTGAACTCTTGGTGACCACAGTTTTTTTCATTGTCAATATTAGGTTGAGGATGTATATCTTTTGACTGTGAATGTAAAACTGTTCTCATTTTATCGTATATATTTTTTTGTAAAACTGCTTTAATAAATATTTGAGATATTTTTAGTAGATAATGTCTTTTCCTATATCAGGGGTACCTTTTAAAATCCCATTTTCTACATATTTTTTGGTTTACTACTTCAGGGATGATGGTACATATATAAAACGTTTATAAACACTGATCTCTACCCATATAGTCTATTGTAACTTTTATAACTGTAACCGGTTTCAGGTTCGGGTCTCTCAAAATGCGATGGCATCTTGGGAGACCCTGTGAAAGTGTGCCTAGTCTGTGCAGTGCTGTACGCGAAAACTCAACTAGTGTATGGTAGCGTTTAAAACATTCATCAATGCAAAGACCAGGATTGTCAGGACAGGAGGGACAATAATAGCGAGTGTCACACCTATATCCGCGCTTGCTGCAGACACGACATCTTTTTTGGGGGGGGGGGTCATTGGGTAGGGGTACTCGGGAGGACATAAAAATGCCTCTCATGCAGCCGACTGCATTTGGTTGGGGATGTGAATGGGGGAAGTATGGGTGCTGCAGAAGTGGTGGGTTCCCAATTAGGATTGGCGAATGCAGCAGGAAGGGCACGACAGGCCTGTTTGTCTTCTTCTTGGTGGCAGCGGGACACTACTTGTGCTTGCCACCTCACCAGCTTGAACTGCACTTATGGGACTCGCCACGTCACCAAGTGTTACTGCAGTGCTGGTTTGACTATGACCGGGGTGTACTAGGCTGCTGGTGCTTGCCAGTTCACCAAAACGCTACCAAAAAAAAACTGTTAGCGACCGCAGGGATCAGGCCCGACTCTGCGAACGCTGCAGTTATGTGTTTAGTGTTTTGTAAGTGACAGTGATCGATCGATACTGCACTTGGGTGGGCTGGGCCGGAGGGGCAAAACGCAGGTGCTAGCAGGTATCTGGGCTGATCCCGCTAACACTGCATTTTTGGGAACCCTAAACTGCTGGGGACGCTAGTATAGATCTGATCAGATCAGATATTGATCCGTTCAGATACTATACCACTAAGGGAGGCATATGCTGCGTGCGTGGGTGTTAGCACTACTGGCACTAACCTGACGCTGCCTGGGGCTGGTGCTTGCCAGTTCACCAAAAAAACTGTTATCGATCGCAGGGATCAGGCCTGACTCTACGAATGCTGCAGTTATGCGTTTAGTGTTTTGTAAGTGACAGTGATCGATTGATACTACACTTGGGTGGCTGGGCCGGGCGGAGGGGCAAAACGCAGGTGCTAACAGGTATCTGGGCTGATCCCGCTAACACTGCTTTTTTGGGAACCCTAAACTGCTGGGGACGCTAGTATAGATCTGATCGGATCAGATATTGATCCGTTCAGATACTATACCACTAAAGGAGGCGTATGCTGCGTGCATGGGTGTTAGCGGTACTGGCGCTAATCTGGCGCTGCCTGGGGTGACGCATATCACCGCCGGGCGATCAGGGGGCTAAACCTTTATTACGTAATAAACGGCGGGTGCCCTGACACTATAAAAAATAAACTAACCAGCGTCACCCGTAACAGTTATACGGTGATCACTGGTGAAAGGGTTAACTAGGGGGCAATCAAGGGGTTAAAACCTTTATTTGGTAGTACATGGGGGTCCCTGACGCTATAAAGCGCTGACGGCGAACCTAAATATTTACCTCCCTAACTAGCGTCACCAGTGACACTAATACAGCGATCAGAAAAAGGATCGCTTAGTGACACTGGCGACGGGGGTGATCAAGGGGTTAAAACTTTATTAGGGGGGGTTAGGGGGGTACCATAGACCTAAAGGGGGCTAACACTAACTGCCCTACCACACTAACTGTCACAAACTGACACCAATGCAGAAATCAGAAAAAAAAAAAAAAAAAAAACTGCTTGGTGTCAGTGTGACGGGGGGGGGGGGGGAGGGGTGATTAGGGGGTAGTCGGGGGTTGTAATGTATGCCTGTCATGTTCTACTGTGTGTGTAGTGTTTGTGCACTCACATTGAAGTCTTCTCTCCTCCGGCGCCGGAACAGAAAATACAGAGCCGAGGAGAGATGACATCATTTCCTCTGCTGCTGTTTAGCATACAGCAGCAGAGGAATGATCTCAGTGGCCGGGAGCGATCGCGAGGGGGGGCACAAATGGATGGCCTCCCCCTCACCTCCGATCGCCGGGGGACAAACGCCGACCGCCTCGGGCACTGGGGGGGTGTCCGATCGGACCCCCCGCCCGCGGGAGGCAGATCACGTACAGGTACACGATTCTGCCTGCCCGTGCCATTCTGCCGACGTATATCGTCGTGAGGCGGTCGGCAAGTGGTTAAACAGTCACTAAATATGTGTTGCAAAGCTTGCTCTCTTCTCTATGCTTCAACATGTGGCACAATATTGCTATACTAAATCGGGAATGAAAACAAGGCTTGGCTACAACATTACTAGCATGTGTGAGGTTACAGCAGGTTCAAACAGAATCACAGTAAGGGTGGATGTAAACTGCTCTTCAGACTCAGAAGACAGTAGTTAAGATGGCGCTGGCTGCAACCAGGAAGTAGGGATTACAAATCAACTGGAAAAATGTAAGAAACATCCTTAGGGGGGAAAGAATGATGCAGAATGTTATGGAAAGCTTTATTACACTGGATTTATTAAGAAGGAGCATTTGAGAAGCTGAGTTTACTTCCTCTTTAACTTTCAAGGTATGTGAGAAGTTAAATTAATGACCTTATCCAAATTGGCTCATAACCATATATCGTTGTTTTAGACGCAAAGTCTACCAAGTTTGACATATGTTTGACAGTTCATGGTACTTTATAGTTTTTATTTAAGCTTAAGTCAAAAGGTTATTCAGGAATTCAATTTGGTATGTTAAAAATATTTAAATGTAAATTGTAATACAATACCACCCCTTGGTGATGAAAATCTTAAGAGTTCAAAATGGCCGCCCAAAGATGTTGTCATGGTTACATGAAAACAACACATCATTTGACATCATTAATTACGTAGTACTGACACACACACACACTTTTTGGGTGGGATATAAGTGTATACACCTAGCCTAGAGGGGGGAGAAAATCTTGAGAGCTGGAGACGAAAAGATCGAGAGAGGAGGAGGAAAACAGAACAAAAATGTAGGAATTGTAGAGATCTCTTTTGGGGATATCTCTCAAAACAAAAGTTTATTATATCTCAGGTAAAGTATTAATTTTCTATTTTATCTTTTGGTATTGAATTATTTAGCAAATACCTTACTAAACCATTTCCACTTTGTGGAATAGCATTAGAGATGTGTTATTTCTACCTGTAGCATGACATAATTATATTCCAATTATAAGAGAAATACACATCTTTGTATAGCTCAAAAAAAAAGCTAATTCTAAAGTTTGTATCAATGGTTTTGTTATCATATATGTATAAACATAAAATTCATTAGAGCATTATCTTTAACGTAAATAAATTATCAAGCTCTATGCACTGTATAACATTTTGTCCGTGCATTTTGAAAGTGTTAGCTTGAAGGTCTATTTGTTTGAGAAGAAATCACGTGTTGAATTAACACTTAGTTTGTTTTCGTAAGTCTGTAAAGCCATGGAAAGCTATTTACTAAGCCGTCATGAAGTGTTGAGACATGGTATTTTTGTAACAAGAGCTTGTGGTAAAATTTATATCCGTATCACCCATATATTTGATAATTATATCATTTTGTATTTTTCACCAATTATAGTTGATTTTATTTTGCACTGAATTTTTAGTTAATAAATTTTATATATATTTTAGCACATCACTGTATTCATTTTTGTCTTTAACCACTTGCTTACTGGGCACTTAAACCCCCCTCCTGCCCAGACCAATTTTGAGCTTCCAGCGCTGTCGCACTTTGAATGACAATTGCGCGGTCATACAACACTGTACCCAAATGAAATTTTTATCATTTTTTTCCCACAAATAGAGCTTTCTTTTGGTGGTATTTAATCACAGCTGGGGTTTTTATTTTTTGGTAAACAAACAAAAAAAGATGGAAAATTTTGAAAAAAAAAAAAATCATGTTTAATAGTTTGTTATAAAATTTTGCAAACAGGTAATTTTTCTCCTTCATTGATATGCACTGATGAGGCGGCACTGGTGGGCACTGATAGGCTGCACTGATGGGCACGGATAGGCACAGATAAGGCGGCACTGATAGGCACAGTTAAGGCGGCACTGATAGGCACAGTTAAGGTGGCACTGATGGGCACAGTTAAGGCGGTACTGATGGGCACAGATAAGGCGGCACTGATGGCCATGGATGGGTGGCACGGATAGGTGGCACGGATACGTGGCACAGATAGGTGGCACTGATGGGGGGCACTGATGGGCGGCACTGATGGGCACTTATGGGCACTGGTAGGTGACACTGATGGGCACTGATAGGTTGCACTGATGTGGGTGCTGATGGGTGGCACTGATGGGTGGCACTGATGGATGGCACTGTGGGCACTGATGGGTGGCACTGTGGGCACTGATGGGTGGCGCTGATTGATGGCACTGTGGGCACTGATGGGTTAATCTGGTGGGCACTGGTAGGCAGCACTGCTGCCTATTGCTTTTTGTTATAAGATCGCCGTGATCGGGACTGATGTCCCGATCACGGCCGCCGGTGATCGGGTTTTTTTTTCCTCCTCACGCTGTCAGCGCGAGGAGGAAAAATAGCCGATTACCGGCTCTGTTTACATCACATGATCAGCTGTCATTGGCTGACAGCTGATCATGTGGTAAGGGGTTGGGACCAACCCCTTACTCTGATCTGTGATCAGGCGAGTCTCAGACTCGCTGATCACCGAGCGCGCCGCGCGCGCCCTGCAGGGGGCGCGCAGGCCGCTCGTGCACGGGACGACGTCAATGGACGTAGTCCCGGCAATTTAGATCCGCGCTGTTGCCGTCATTTGGCAATGGCCCGGCTCTGAAGCAGTTAAACTAGCAAGGATAAACTAATTTGAATTTTTTGGTTGATTTGTGGAAAGACGTGAAAATCTCCTTAACCATAGATTTTTGCATACAATACTGTTAATATTTCAGTATAAACATCTAACAATGTTTTATTATTTTACGCCCGCAAGGCTATTCTGCTGCATTAGAAAAAGCCTATTCCTCCAACTGTGTCCTTCTGGAAGGGATTGGTTAATACAATGAACCCCTTCTATAAAGCCACCTATATCTCCAGAGGTTGTTAAAAGAAATTTTATGAAGGTTTGGCAGGGATGGCTGGACGACTTCTCTACTGTAGGGTGATTGTAGGATGAGGAGTGCAAAAACTAGTAGATTTACTCTTGTATGGCGGGCCGGACAGGGGCTAATATAACAATGATTGATAGATAGTTTAACATTAAGGTCCTGTACTTCGATGGTATCAGAGATAACGTTCGCAACTATTGGCTCAGGTGTATGATCAGTGTTAATTATGGCAGCAAATTTCGATTCAGTTTTAATCTTAGGACTAAAATGGCATTTTAGTTTTAGTCCCAATTTAGTCTTCTGCAATTGTTTTAGTCGTATTTAGTCAACTAAATCTCCAGTACATTTTAGTCAACTAAAATGTCCAACGTTTTAGTCGACTAAAATCTCCAGTACATTTTAGTCGACTAAAACTCATTTTAGTCGTCTAAAATCTAATGGGTGTAATTAATTGTAATGCATTAGTTAACATTTCTCTACACTTTCCAAACTCATATACTGCTGGAGTGAAAAATCTAATATGTTATTATTTATGGTATTGAGGTATGAACACGCACTACAGACCAGTGTTAATTTTGAAGTTAAATTTCTATTTAGTTTTAGTCTTAGTCTTTTGACTAAAATGGCATTTTAGTATTAGTCCCATTTTAGTCTTCTGACTAAAATGCCATTTTAGTTTTAGTCGTATTTTAGTCGACTAAAATAATATTCATTTAGTCGACTAAAATGTTTTAGTCGACAAAATTAACACTGGCTCACAGCAGGGGGTTGGTGCATCCCTGTTCTCAGTTTCAGGCCCAAATTTTTGCCTGAATTCGGACCTGAAATGTACCTGCAATTTGCTCCGCAGACGCATAGAGAGATGGTCACAATCTCCTGTCATGTGAATTGGCAATTCGCACTAGTGTAAACCCAGCCTAAGGCTTTAGAACTACTTTAAAACACTTCAATACTGGGCAACTTCACAACATTCCCGCCCAGGCCAATTTTCAGCTTTCAGTGCTGTCACATTTTGAATGACAATTGCGCGGCCATGTAACACTGTACACATATGAGTTTTTATGATTCACACAATTAATGATTATTTTATTTTAAAGTTTTCAACAATACAAATCATAAATAAAAAGGAAAAATAAAACAGAAATGAGAAAAGTAGTCATGGTCCGCAATTCTGAAACATATTATCGAAAAACATTGAGCTATATCATCAATAAAACCAATAAAGGACACAACCCTTCTCCCGGAGGGAATATAGCTTTCTTTTATCCCTGGGTTTTTTTTTATTTTTTTGCTAAATAAACGAAAGACAAATTCTTCATTTCTGTTATAAAATTTTGCAAATACATCTTTCTTTTTAAATTTAGGCCAACATATATACTGCTACACTTCTTTGGTGTGTGTTTGTATATATACACACACAGTATCTCACAAAAGTAAGTACACCCCTCACATTTTTGTAAATATTTTATTATATCTTTTCATATGACAACACTGAAGAAATTACACTTTGCTACAATGTAAATTAGTGAGCTTGTATAACAGTATAAATTTTCTGGCCCCTCAAAATAACTCAACACACATCCATTAATGTCGAAAACCGCTGGCAACAAAAGCAAGTACACCCCTAAGTGAAAATGTCCAAATTGGGCCCAATTAGCCAGTTTCCCTTCCCGGTGTCATGTGACTCGTTAGTGTTACAAGAGGTCTCAGGTGTGAAGAGGGAGCAGGTGTGGTAAATTTAGTGTTATCGCTCTCACTCTCTCATACTGGTCACTGGAAGTTTAAAATGGCACCTCATGGCAAAGAACTCTGAGGATCTGAAAAAAAAGAATTGTTGCTCTACATAAAGATGGCCTAGGCTATAAGATTGCCAAGACCCTAAAACTGAGCTGCAGCACGGTGGTCAAGACCATACAGCAGTTTAACAGGAAAGGTTCCACTCAGAACAGGCGTCGCCATGGTCGACCAGAGAAGTTGAGTGCACGTGCTCAGCATCATAACCAGAGGTTGTCTTTGGGAAATAGACATACAAGTGCTGCCAGCATTGCTGCAGAGGTTGAAGGGGTGGGGGGTCAGCCTGTCAGTGCTCAGACCATATGCCGCACACTGCATCAAATTGGTCTACATGGCTGTCGTCCCAGAAGGAAGCCTCTTCTAAAGATGATGCACAAGAAAGCCCGCAAACATGTCCTGGGGTCTGATGAGACCAAGATAAACTTAATTGGTTCAGATGGTGTCAAGCGTGTGTGGCAGCAACCAGGTGAGGAGTACAAAGACAAGTGTTTCTTGCCTACAGTCAAGCATGGTGGTGGGAGTGTCATGGTCTGGGGCTGCATGAGTGCTGCCGGCACTAGGGAGCTACAGTTTATTGAGGGAACCAAGAATGCCAACATGTACTGTGACATACTGAAGGCGAGTATGATCCCCTCCCTTCGGAGATTGGGCCGCAGAGCAGTATTCCAACATAATAACGACCCAAAACACACCTCCAAGACGACCACTGCCTTGCTAAAGAAGCTGATGGTAAAAGTGATGGACTAGCCAAGCATGACTACAGACCTAAACCCTATTGAGCATCTGTTGGGCATCCTCAAACAGAGGGTGGAAGAGCGCAAGTTCTCTAACATCCACCAACTCCGTTATGCCATCATGGAGGAGTGGAAGAGGATTCCAGTGGCAACCTTTGAAGCTTTGGTGAACTCCATGCCCAAGAGCGTTAAGGCAGTGCTGAAAAATAAGGGTGGCCACACAAAATATTGACACTTTTGGCCCAATTTGGCCATTTTCACTTAGGGGTGTACTCATTTTTGTTGTCAGCGGTGTGTTGAGTTATTGTGAGGGGACAGCAAATTTACACTGTTATACAAGCTATACACTCACTACTTTACATTGTGGCAAAGTGTAATTTCTTCAGTGTTGTCACATGAAAAGATATAATAAAATATTTACAAAAATGTGAGGGGTGTACTCACTTTTGTGAGATACTGTATATATGAAAATTGATCAATTCTGATTTACTGACAGCCTCTCTCATTTCTTGAAGCCTGAAAATGCCAGGAGAGTACAAATATCCCTCAAAATGACTCCTTTTTTTTGAAAAGTAGACAGTCCAAGATATTTAGTAAGGGGTATGGTGAGTTTTTTGAAGTTGTAATATTTATAACTGGAGAGGTTAAAATGTTTTTTTTTCACAATTTTGTTTTACATACTGTCACCAGTGCAGTACAGGATCATTATGTAACTGGTATGTGATAGTATGTTAAAAAAAAAAAAAAGTTACTTTTTTTATTACTTTTTTATGATTTTGTTTTACATACTGTACCATAGTAACACTGTACTACTCCGGGAAGGTGATCAGGATTTTTTTTTTCTTTTTACACACACACACCATGATGATTGTTTTTAACAGTGAATTTCACTGTTCATTTTTTTCTTCATGAAATCCATTAATTTAGCGTTTACTATTGTGATTAAAACACAATAAAAACCCAGCGCCAATGGTGGGCTACCTGGAGTGCTCTATATAGGACGTGTGATGCCTGACTCATATGTAACTATCATGCCAGGTGTCAGACATTATGTAAATAGACACCATAATCTATAAAGAAAAATGGAGGGAAGAAAAAAAAAGAAAAAGAAAAAGGACACCCCGTGCGGCTGGACCAACCGTAGCTGGTGGATACAGATCATAACAGGAAGAGAACAAATACAGCCCAGCGCTCAGGATGTGTTAAAAAACTAGCTGCAACAGACATAAAAAATATAATGATTTAATAAACCAATAAAAACGGTAGTTTGATAGTGGTAACTATTGAATGATTGAACCACAATGTGTACAAAAATATATGTAGAAAAGCTGTTGCAGAGAGCACCACAGTAACACAGAATTAAAAAACAATAACCAAAAATCATTACACAGATAAAAGGTAATGCATTTACATAATAACATGTGAAAGGCACTTGCAATAGCGGACAGTCAGCTCTCTAACGACAGGAGACCAGCACAGGAGATTCGTCCAGAAAAAAACCTCAGCACAAAGCAATGGGTAGGATGACAAGAGTGAAGTATAGAACTTGGAGCAAGTGACAATGGGTAGAGTGATGGAACATCTTTCTCCGGTATTACCCGAGTTCCCACAGGTAACGTTTCGTAAAGGTCGCACTATAAAGAATTTGTTAGCACCAAGCAAACAATAGACAAAACATTCAAATCCCCCCTTGATATCAGATCTTATTTTCATGATATAAAGGGCATATTTCAGTGCAAAAAGAGGGGTTGTTTGACATGTCAGTTTATTGCTCATGGCACCAAAATTATCACAACCATTACAGGCAAAAAATATGAGATCAGGCAATTCATCACCTGTTCCACAGATTTTGTTATATATGTTTTGCGTCGCATATGCGAGCTAGTCTACGTTGGCCGGACCATTCGGGCATTACGGGCCAGAGTGGGCGACCATCGTCGACTTATCTCTAAAGGAAATGACGAACACAGTGTGCCTCGGCACTTTCTACGTTTCCATAGCAAGGACGTCAGACTCTTGGAGGTATTTGTGATCGAAACGATCCCCAAGGGCACACTAACCAATAATGAGATTTTCCTTGCTATGCAAACGTGAGGTTTTTTGGATCTACATGTTTGACTCGCTTGCCCCTAGGGGGTTGAATGAAGAACTAGAAACTTGTAGTTTTGTGTAGAGTTGGAAATGTGTGGATTTTGTTGAGAATATACCAAAGTTTTTAAAGGAAATCAATAAGATATGCCCAATAAGAATTTCTTGTCGTTGAATATTTGTGCATTTGTACATTTGGGTATTTTTGTATCTGTGTATATATATATATATATATATGTATTTTAGGATTTTTGTATTCTTGATTAATTGTTTTAATGTAACCTTTCTAAGAGAATTCTCTTGAAAAATAGTGTTGAGTGACAACCCAATTTAAGGTTGTTTTTGATTACTAATTAGGTGTCTCATATATGTTCATATATATGTTTTATCTATATATATCGGTATTGTGTTATTGCATGTTTTTCCATTGTCGGGTAGTCGGAACTACAGGGGGTTAACATTGGAGATTGTGTTCCCTTCCCCACGTCCCCCACAATGGGTTAAAAAAACTTTCTTTTTTTTTCCCCCTCCCCTTATGTTCCCTCCCCTAATTTACACTCATCTATTTAAACGTTGTGAGTTGCCTACTCCCTTGACTATGACAAAGCGCTGTGCGCGAAACGCGTCGTCAAGGCAACCCCAGGACAGCGGCCCAAGCCAGGACACGGTCACAGTGTGCAGTGATCCATCCGTCCATCCATCCACCATCCCTGCATAGCTTTCACAATAGCTAACAGTGGTTACCCCAGCAACATCATCCTCCATATCCCTTCCTTGGCAGATGATTTTTGATCAGTTTTTATTTTGCTTCACTTTTTTACTTTTACTGACTCTGCGCTTCTTTGAGGAGTCTGAGGTCCTCCAGGCTGATGTGAGCTCCATCAGCCTGCCGGCTCTTCCACTTTCCCCTCATCAAGTCCTCACGTTCAGCGTTGGCTGTAGGGCAGTGACACCAGGTCCTACTGAGGAGCGTTCACCCTTGTGGAGACATCATCTGGAGACGCAGCGGTTCAGTGTTCCACCTGCTGACATCCCGGCGGCTCTCCCCGTGCTGACGTCATCAGCCGTCGCCGCGGAACTCCAGCCGGGCTGTTCTCCGCATGACAGAGCGTCGGCTTTCACATGTTATTATGTAAATGCATTACCTTTTATCTGTGTAATAATTTTTGGTTATTGTTTTTTAATTCTGTGTTACTGTGGTGCTCTCTGCAACAGCTTTTCTACATATATTTTTGTACACATTTTGGTTCAATCATTCAATAGTTACCACTATCAAACTACCGTTTTTATTGGTTTATTAAATCATTATATTTTTTATGTCTGTTGCAGCTAGTTTTCTAACACATCCTGAGCGCTGGGCTGTATTTGTTCTCTTCCTACTATTGTGATTAGCCACAGCTAATCACGTGGTACAGATGGGCTGTGATTGGCCCTGTCTGTACTATGTGATTACTGTGACCAATCACAAAGATCAATACAATAGTTCACAATGAATGGCATAAATGGCATCATGTATTCTGCTATGATTGGACACAACGATCACATTGTACCGGCAGCGGGCCGGTACACTTATCTGTCACCTGCTGTGTCATATGACATCTACCCAGAACGGCGAATGTCCCACCTGGCTATCATTTTACTATAGGCCGGACAGTAAGCGGTTAAAGTTTATTCAAGGACACCCACACACATCTATGAATGAAGGAAGGGTAGGTGAAAGAAGGATCTGCCTCCTCCATTCACAGATCACGTTTTATTCATAGAAGCTATAATACAGCTGCTATGGATGAAAGAGCTGAAAAGAAAGGGCAGGCATAGTTTTTGGTGAGTGCCCGCCCCAGGTCCCCACCGAACCAGAAGATTGCAGTGATGGGTAAAGGGAGGGTTTCAGTGAATTTCACTGAATTCAGGAGCCAGCAGCAGAAGAAATACATCAGATTACTTACCATTAATAATCTTTGAGCTCATGTTTGTTTTTTCATTTATAATAAACTTAGGCTTTAGGCTGGGTTCACACTATTGCAAATTGGAATGCAGGTTTCCCTGCATCCAATTCGCATGTCAGGTGATTGTGACCGGCTTTTAATGAAGTCGGTACACACATCTCCGCAGCGGCTTCGGAATGAATTGCACAGGAGTTCCCGTTGCATCTTCTGGTCCATTTCAGGTCTGAATTCAGCCCAAAATTCGGACTGAATTGGACCTGAAACGGTGAGCAGGAACGCACCGGACCCCTGCTGTGAGCCACTCCGTACGGCTAAGTTCACCTTTTCAGGCAGAATTTCACTTTTCATAAAAAATAGAAGCAGTTTTTTAAGTTCATCTACCCCGGCTATCCCTATGTGCTCATCTCTCACTTACCTCATCTATAGAAACTTTCAATTTTCATCTGTCTATTTGGAATTTAAAAAATGCTTGTTGATTCCATGACTTGGGTGTGATAGGTCGTGTTCACCACTCTGGACCACACCTCCCTCATTGCCATTTACAACCAATTTCTGTACAATCTCCTTTAGATGTGCCATCAGCTATGTATTGCAAGAGCTTGTCTGATACAAATTGAATGGATTATTCAGGTGGGTCCCCCTGTTCCATAGTTCTGGTAAATCTAAAGTAAATTGTACAGAGATTGTACAATCAGATTGCATAGTGTATGGCCAGCTTTACACAGGTACATAGGAGGGAGTGGACAGAGACACTCAGCAGTCAGGCCCCATTCACATCTCCGCATAGTGGGAACTCACATTCCTACATGCGTTTACTTTGCATTTCACTTGGATGGGCTGCCCTATGCGAGACAATTGCTCCAAAAAAACTCCAGAACTTTTTTTTGGTGTCGAAGGTGGTGCATTTTTACTGTACCTTTTGGTGCGTTTGCAGTGCATGCCTGCTACCCATGCTTGGGGTGCCTTTAAAATGTAATGACAAAACCAAGATATACCAGTGCTCAAATCCTAATAGCTTGTACATGTACAGTATATAATCTTTCAGGTGCTAAAGGGGTGTGACCACATGTTAATACTACCAATTTTGAATGAACCCTCTGCACACTGCTATACACCTTTTCCAGCAAACTATGCAATGATAAACAGAGATTTTTAGTTCACACATATTGCAATACATGTTTAAGCTGGCCAGCTGCGTCAAAGTAATTCCTCTTAGGACCAGTCCTACTCTTCTTTGCCACTGCAAATGCTCTGGTGGACACATTGCCAACATGGGGCACACAAATAAATGTTGGCATCGTGTCCACCGTAGCATTTGCAGTGGCAAAGAAGAGTAAGAACGGCCATAAGAGGGAAAGCTTTGACGCAGCTGGCCAGCCTAAATATGTATTGCAATACGTGTGAACGAAAAATCTCAGTTTTTCATTGCATAGTTTTCTGGAAAAAGGTGTATAGCAGTGTGCAGAGGGTTCATTCAGAGTTTGTATTTTAACATGTAATGACAACGCAAGTATGATGCGCATTTGCAGCGCATTTCATATGGCATATTGCTATGCGTTCGGAAAAGGCACAGACGTCGATAAGCTCAATAAGGGGTGCAACCCCCTTAAGAATAGCTTGGTTGTAGTACTGGCAACCACCAAAAGGGGTGCAATCTTGCTGACGCTTGGTGACAATTGCACCCCGTTTTGGCATTGATATTGAAAATATGACTGATCGTTGCAAAAAACTATCTTTTTAAGGATAGTGATCATATGAAACCATTTCATTTCACATACTTGTTTGGCTTCTTTTTATATCATAATGATAACAGAAATCGACCAAATGGCCCTGATAAAACGTTTATATACCCTGAAGTGTTTGACCTTGGTACAGACACACAAGGTGACACACACAGGTTAAAATGGCAATTAAAAACTTGCTCACTAAAATAGCATTGCCCACAAGAATAATAGACTACTGTAAAATACGTCCATTAACAAAAGAATGGACCAAACAAGGCTTCCAAACTTTTTATTGCCTACCAGCACACTTCAAGAACATAGTGGAAGGGAAATTCAGCAAATGTGCATCTCTTAAAAATATAATCCTTTCTGACAAAATTGATATCCCAACAGAAATATGGCAATATTTCACACCACAAATTTCAAAAAGTAAGAGGAATTAGGCTTTTCTAAAACCTTCTCTCCCCTTTTTCTCCAGAAGAAAAAAATCCCAACATGTTAAAATGGGAAAAGGACCTTTCACAAACCTTTACATGGGAACAATGGCATAAAGCCCTACTGATCACTAGTATAGCATCCTCATGTATAGAACATTGGGATAATTCACAAAAAAAAAAAATCTTAACAGATGGTACCTGACACTTTACAGATTATCCAAATTATTCCCTTCCACCTCTTCCATCTGCTGGAGATATGAGGAATTAGTGGGAAACCTATACCATATTCTTTAGTCATGCAAGAATCTTTCAAGTTTTTGGAACTCAGTTTCCTCTTTTATTGCAGAACTTACAGGTAATTTGACAGAACTGACACCGGCAACAGCATTATTATGCCCCGTACACACGATCGGATTTTCCGATGGACAATGTCCGATCGAGCGTGTTGTCGGAAATTCCGACCGTGTGTGGGCTCCATCGGACATTTTCCATCGGATTTTCCGACACACAAAGTTGGACAGCAGGAGATAAAATTTTCCGACAACAAAATCCGATCGCGTCAATTCCGACCGTGTGTGGCCTGTTCCGACGCACAAAGTGCCACGCATGCTCAGAAGAAATTCCGAGACGGGACAGCTCGTTCTGGTAAACTTAGCGTTCGCAATGGATACAGCAATTTAGTCACGCTGCAATGTTAAAAATGGTTTAATACAGCGCACTCTCTTCTTCTTTATAATGTGACAAAAATTAAGTAGTTTTGCTGCTCATATTCACACACACTTCTCACAAACTTTTATTTGTGTTCTTTTATTGGGATTCCCTGAATATATTGTTATTAGTTGTCACATCTGACAGTTTTATTTTTTTTTGGATTTATTTTTTTTTTGGATTTTAAGCCTTTTTTTTTCCTTTAATGTTTGGATTTTTTCAAAGGCTGATCTTTGTTCAATGTTATTTTTATTCTTACTCCAGAAAATTTTTGTGTGTGTTTTGTGTGTCAAGTTACCACAACACCATTGATATCTTTTATTATTTAATCTCAAGGAGATTGTTTGGTGTTGGTGTCCCTTGTTCATTTCACATTGTATATTTGAAATGTACCTGAATCCTCACAAACAAACCATCATTTTTGAAGTAAAACACATAGGAGGGTATAATTCAAAACAAAAATCCTTTATTAAGGTATCAGAACCAAACAAAGAGGAAGGCAACACTGGATCATCAGGAGAAATTAGTGAAGCCTGGGACCCCCACGGCAGACATCAATTCTTGAACATCAAAATTGGTGGCCTGAGGAGTCCATATGTAAGGGAGGGCAGTCTGGTCCAGAATTCGCAGAGATCCGGAAAGCAGCAGATGACATCTGTGTCCCCAGGCTGTGGTACCACAAGAGGCTGCATCTTTTGGCCGACCAGACTGGATCCAGGGTCCTCACTTTCTGGTCTTCCTTTCACGCTTCCTTCCCGGCTGTGGCTGTGCAGTTGGAGATGTGGCAGGAGGAGGAGTAGGACCTGGAGGAGGACTGGGAGGACCTGGAGGAGAAGGAGGAGGAGGAGGAGGACCTGCAGGAGGAGGAGGAGTACCATCGCAAAGGTGTGTGAGCTGTAATTTGGCCCCTCATACCTTTCTCAAGAGCCTCCGATATGAGCGCCTCACACATGACTTGTTGGCCCTCCTCCATAATCTGCATTTTATATGCAATGATGGCAGCAATGTCCTCCTCCATGGTCTGTCGTGCTCCCAGGACCTCTGTAGCCCTCCAAAAGAATCCTCCGGTAGCCTCCTCTAGGGCACTCCTCCTACTGCCACTTTCTCTTTTCAGGGGGGGTGGAGGGACCTGCAGATCAGCCAGCTGGCTCAGCCCTATAAAACAAGGAGAGAGAGGCGCCTCTGGGTGCAGACGTTTAAAATAATTTATTAAAAAAACAGCAACAGCTGATATTGCACTCACATTTTGGAAGTAAAAAGTAGGCAAAAGAATGTCCCAAAGCAATCGAGGGGATCCGTGAGGTCATCTGATCCCGGCTGATGGATGGTGGAGACTCTGGACAGTCTATGGACGCTGGATGTAAACCGGCCGAGCAGCGAAGACAGGACCCAGAGAGAGGCTTGGATGGCATCCGATCAGGCGAGGGATGATGACGTCACTCTGTATGCGACGCGTTTCCTGAGCTAGCTCGCCGTGAGTGGTGTGACGGCGGCGCTCCTTTATCAAGCTGATTGGCTGGGAGCTGAAGAGGGAGTTAAATAGAGAGCAATGAAGGGGAAGGGGGCGGAACGGGGGCGGAATAGAGGATGGGCCTGGAATCTGATGTATAGAAGTGTCAGCAGAGGGGGGAATCGAGGAAATGGACGATGAGAAGGGATATGTGGTGCTAATGTGGAAAGGAAGGAAACTAATAAGCTACAATGGGAAAGAAGAGGAAGGGGGACAATGTGAGAGAGAACAGGAAAAATTGTATCATATCACGATATACACAGATGTAAGGATGGAGGCAGAGGGCTGTGGCACAATAGTGAGGGAAAAACTGGAACTGAAAAATACGCATGTGCATAAACATATATATATATACACACAAGCGATTATATACATATATATACATATACAAAAAGATCAATTCTATACATGTATATACATATACAAATGAATGGTGACCACATGTGTCACCCATTGGACATAAAACAGATGTGTGTAATACATGTATGCAATGTTGTGCATCCATATATAATGTTGGTATTGATATATACATATGCGTATGTATATATGTGGGGAGGGGGAAAGGGAAAGGGAGATAGATGGGAAAAAGAAAAAGAAAAGGGGGGAGGGGGGGAGGGGAGGAGAAAAGAAAGGAAGGAAGGGGGGGGCGGGGACGGATATGGGGGGCGGGGAAATGGGAGGGGCTAGAGAACCTAACATGTTATGACGTACAGAATCTAAATAAGAATAGGTAGCATATCCACATATGATAATATATACACATATACATTACACAATGCAAAAAAATGATAATAAGATAGAATTCAAATCCATAAAACTATAAGTGAAGAAGTATGAAAATGAGATGAGGAAGATGAATAAACTTAAGAGTATGGGTATCATATTAGTTTGTATTCCTGTCTGCCTTACAAGATGGTGGAGGTTTCGATGCATTCGTTAATTCCCCCGGGCGAAAGGACATCTAGACGGTAGATCCAATAGGTCTCTCTAGCACACAATTTTTTGAACCTTTCGGCTGGTGGGAGAGACCTAGGGATCTGTTCTATAACCCAAACTGAGAGTCCAAGGGTGGAGCCCTTATGCACTGCAGCAAAATGTTTTGGTACACTGTGGGGGTCTGTACCACCCTCAATGTATCTTCTGTGTTCCCCGAAACGCTGTCTCAGGGGCCGAATAGTGCGGCCGACATAAATAAGGCCGCATGGGCAGATCAAGCCATATACAACGTGGTCAGATGAACAATTGTAAAAGTCTTTTAGAATGTATGTCTGGCCTTTTGTACAAAAAGATTTTTGGCCATGTTGAACAAAGTGGCAAGTCTTACATAGTTTTTTCCGACATTGAAACATCCCTACTAGAGGGATGAGTGGGGTGATAGGTGCAAAGGTTGGGGTAATCTTGAGTTTACTGGGGGCAATTTTGTTTTTGAGGTTGGGTGCCCTTCGATAAGTGACCTGTGGATGTGTGGGGAGAATGGATTTAAGGTGGGGGTCTTGTTGAAGGATGACCCAATGTTTTCGCAATATCTTCTCCATCTTGTTATGTTGGGAATGAAAAGTGGTAATGAACCGGATGGGGCAACTAGTCGGAGGCGTGTTGTTGCGTGGAGGTTTTCCATGGAGATAAGATTCATAAGCGGTCTCCACTAAATCTTTCGGATATCCTTTCTCAGAAAACTTTTGTTTAAGATGAATACTGGCATCTATATAGTCCGCTTTTTTAGTACAGTTTTGTCTCAAACGACAAAATTGGCCTTTGGGGATATTTTTTATCCAAGGTGGGTAGTGGCAACTTTTAAAGTGAAGATACGAATTGCCACTAGTGGGTTTGGTATAGTTCTTGACGTATATCTCCTGATGGTCGTGTCTTAATTCCAGATCAAGAAAGGCTAAAGAAGTCTGATTGCTGTCATGTGTAAAGGATAAACCATACTGGTTGTTATTGCAATGACGGGTGAATAGTGGGATGAGGTCTAAAGGTCCATCCCAGATGATTATAATATCGTCAATATATCTTCCAAAATAGACGATATTGGCCGAAAAGGGGTTGTTGTGGTAAATGTACTGCTGTTCCCAAAACCCCATTGCCAAGTTCGCGTACGAGGGGGCAAAATTTGCCCCCATCGCCGTCCCTTGTAGCTGTAAGTAGAAGTCACCGTTGAATGTAAAATAGTTGTGTGTTAAACAGAACTTGGTGGCTTCTATGATAAAGGTGGCCTGGCGGGGATTCATAAGTGGGTCTGTGGAGAGAAAGTACTCAAGGGCCATAATTCCAAAATCATGGGGAATGGAAGTATACAGGGAACTTACGTCTAAAGATAACCAAGAGTACGTAGGTTCCCAACTGTACGGTGAAAGTTGTTCCACAAGATGTGTCCCATCTCGTATATAGGACTGGAGTTGGTGAACTAAAGGTTGTAAGTATCTATCAACGTATAAGCTGAAACCTGAAGTAATGCTGTCCATGGAGGCCACGATAGGCCTACCTGGGGGATTCTGTTGGTTCTTGTGGATTTTGGGTAAATGGTAAAAATAAGGGATGGAATAAAATGATTTACGGAAAAAAAGACACTCCACCTTGGAGATGATGTTATCCCTGAGAGCCGTGGAGATCAGAAGCTCAGCTTCTGATGTGAAATCATTAGTGGGGTCTTGAGATAATTTCATATAGGTGGTCTGATCTGACAGAAGCCTTTCAGCCTCTGCAATGTAATCGACTTTATTTTGGAGAATGATACCGCCTCCTTTATCAGCAGGCTTGATAATGATATCTTCTGCCTGAATGAATTGTTGCAGGGATCTGGTTTCAGATGATGAGAGGTTGTGTGATGTGAAGATAGATGTAGTATTACAGAGTTTGGTCATGTCAGAAAAGACCACTCTGTAAAAACTCTCTATATAGGGTCCTTTTGAGTGTGTAGGAAAAAAGATGGATTTGGGCTTTAGACCGGAATGTATGATAGGTGGAGATGTGGCAAGATGTTGTGTAAGTAGTCTGGATAGGTCATCTTCTGTATATGAATGATTGTCCATGGTGAGTGAGATGTCTGAACAATCATGGTCAAGGATGTCCGAGACATAGTCGGCATCTAGTGGTGGGGGTGAAGATGGGGTAATATTGATCTGTGAGATGGGGGTTAGTGAATCTTTCGCTTTTTGGATATTAAAATGTCTTTGGAGGGTTAAGTTCCTGATGTAGCAATTCAAGTCTTTGAACAACAAGAAAGGATTTGGCTTATTGATGGGGGCGAAATTTAAGCCTCGACTAAGAAGTGCCGTGTCGGAGGAGGACAACGTATAGTTGGATAAGTTGAAAATTTTTTTTACCGTTTTTTTGGGTTCTGAATGTAACCCGGCTCGTCTAGTTCGTCCCCCTCGGCGGCCTCTTCTGTGAGTTTTCTTTTTCTGGATATGGTTGCCGGAGGGGGACTGAGAACTAAAAAAGTATCCTGGGAAGAGGTCGTGAGGGGACCAACAGTAGTGTGGCCTCCTGAGGTATGTAAGACTGAGGTGGATGAGTCAGCATGACAATTGGCCATATCTGCTAAAGGGTTTCCTGAATGGGAATGTATGGCATCCGCATGCACAATGATTGACTGTGTGGGGCCACTAGCTTCATTATGAGTATCCACATTCGTGGTCTGGCTGGATGAAAATGTGGGAGTGTGGCTCTGCCTATTGTAAAATAGGGTTAGAGAAGTAATTAATTCTCTATTTTTTTGTATATATTTTCTAGGATATTTGGGATCATGTCGTTGGTTATTGTTCTTCCGTATAGGTGTGGGGTGATGGATACCTGAAGGATGTGAACCATGTATGCGGGAAGGAGGTTGGGCTTTTTGAAGTGTGGGAAATGATTTGGATCTCTGAGGTGTACAAAGTTGTATACTCATAAGGGGAGGTGGATAGGGGGTGGGGATGGGTGGTGGTAGACTCATGAGAGGTGGAGGGGCTGAAACAGAGGGATCTGGGGGAGGAGGTACCGTATGTCTAGGGGCCTGGCTGGATAAAGATTTTTTGTTCCACGTGAAAATTCTGTCAGAATTATAATCATCCAAGTCTCTTTTGAATTTACTCATTTTGGAACTGACAAGAGAATCTTCATTTCTTTTGGTGTTACTCTGAAGTATATTGAACCATGTTTGGGGAATGATGGTAGATGTAGTTTTTATGTCATTAATAATAGAGAATATTTGATCCTGCAGTTTGTCAAATCTATTTTTCCTATGGGATATTAAGATTCCCATCCATTTGGCTGTACAGAACTCGGCTAAGCTAGCCCATTCTTTGGTGTGCTCAGCACCCAAAAAGGACGGGCTTTCTTTCAGAACCCTGAGGCCTCTGGGTGAGATCCGAGTTTTGGTATACTGTTCAAGGAAAAATTGATCCCACCACTGTTGGTTGGCAGAATGTATCAATCTTTCCAATTGTTTGAACTTGCCACAAAGGTGTGATCGAGTTTTACCTGTGAGTGTGGCCTCCTGGGAAAAAGTGACCTGGAGTAGTCTGGAGGAGATTTGGTCTAAAAACTTGTATCTATGATCATTTATGATGGCTGGAAGGTCCATAGTTATTGGTTTAAGAGAGAATACCAACAGATGTACATATACATGGAAAAGAAGTATAAACTGTAATAAGGAAAGCTGGCTCAGCCCGGCCACCTCCTGGCTGAGACTTCCCTGTGTATGAAAAAGGGACATGGTTGTAATTTTTGCATCATCAATCACAATCCTAAATTAGTACTCCAAACTAACATCTAGTTAACATCATTGATTGGACAAGCAGAAATATTTAGAGGAATGCTATACCTGGCTCAATCTGGGCTCCTCCACATGTGGCCTGGAAGGCCCAGGTTGGGCGTCAGAAGCCTCAGCCAGGGGGGAAGGAAGCATGGAAGGAAGACTGGAGAGTGATGGCCTGGGTTCAGTCTGGCCTGCCAGAAAATGCAGCCTGTCGTAGTACAACATCCTGGGGACATAGATGTCATCTGCTGCTCCGGATCTCTGTGAATCCAGGACTTTCTTGCGCTCCCTTAGATATGTGCTCCTCAGGCAACCAATTAAGATCTTTAAATAGGTGATGTCTGCCGTGTGGATCACCTGCTTCACAATTTCACACAATTGCACCAGTGCTGCCTTCCTCTTTGCTTGGTTCTTGAAATGGGGGTGTTTAATCTCCCACAGACATGGCAGCTCCCTTAGCATATCTACGAATACTGACATGAAGTCATTATCTTTCAGTATATTATCCATGTTCACTGCAAGACACAACACAAACCAAAGCCTAATGTCAGACAAAACTCTCCTAATCTTGTTACAATATAGGCCTCAATCTAGAAGCAATATAGGCCTCAATCTAGAAGCAGTATAGGCACAAGTTTGTCTCTTACCTTCGTTCTTACGATCGGCGCGTCCAATGCTCCTTCCTCCGCTCACATATCGTACGTAATACGCATGCGTGTTACGCTTTATATACACTGCGCATGCGTGTAACTCCGCCCGCCCCTGACGTTCTTTCTATTCTATTCCCCGCCCCTTTTCGTTCGGCGCAGTGGGGGAAGAGCACATGGCGGAGTCACAGCAGGTGCGTGCTAATTACAGGAACGAGGAGGAGGAGGAGGAAAGTCCGGATCCGGACACATCCCGATCCAGAAGGAGACGTTTTAAGGCCACAAATATGTCCTTTGGGTAGATGTTGGAGATGGTAGACATCATGAAGAAGTCCGACTATGACGGAAAGTATGGGCCTTACCCCAGCCCCAATATCCGAAAGGCCAAGATCATGGCGAAAGTGGTCAGGAGTCTTCAGAGGAATTTCGGGGTCCGAAGATCGAAAGATCAGCTCAGGAACCGGTGGTCGGACCTGAAATTGAGAGAGCCAGAGCAGTACCGAAAGATCCGGAGAGTGCTTCAAAAAAGTAAGTAGTTGTGCTGTGTTCCTATTCTTTCTGTCTTTATTCCGTTCGTGCTGCTCCATATGCTTTTAGTAATTGTAACGTTTAAAAGGGCAACTTTAATGTTCATGGGCCCATTATTCGTTCGTATCAAACATTTTTCTTTTGGCCTCTAAAACACCATTGTTTAGGCCATATGCATTTTCCCACATTTTTTTTGGGCCTACTTGGATGACAAATATTTGTTTGTGTAGATGGGTTTATTACTAGAATGAAATGCAAACTAGATTCTGTGTAAGGAGAGGACACTGAGCAGCTGTTTTCACATCTGGACACTGGAGCACTAGTGTGGGACACAAGAACACCATTTTTATTAGGGGGCCACACAGGTGCTCCAGTGTATACTATAGGGGGGGGGCTACATCTGTGAAGCTTGTACCAAACAGGTAAAGTATTGCAGCTTGACAAAGGGCAATAAAAAAAATACATCTTGGAACTCGGCTAAAATAGACAATTGTACCCCACTTCCAAGCAATGTTTCCTATTTCTAGTACTGCCATCAAATATCTGTGTGCTAATTATACCATTTTTGCTTGACATAGGGGAGAAAAGACTCGGAGGACACCCCTCATCCGAGGAGGCCACAGACCCCCCACCTCTGGAAGAAGGGGAACTAACACCAACCCAAGAAGAGCAGGAGGAAGAAGAAGACGTGGTGGAGATTGGCACCACAACAGGTGAGTGTCTGCGACCACAGGCTCAGGTAAGAGAGATGGATGGTGGCAAATTTTTGATACCTGTTTTTGTTTTCTTTATCTCTTTATAGGTGATCGTGATGTGAGGGATCCAGAACGTTTCACATCAGAAAGTGCCCAGATCCTGATCGGGGAGATCATGGGGTGTAATCTCGAATTGCACAACATACAGCAAAAAATGAATGATGTGATTAAAAAAAATAACATCATTGATGTTTTGGGGCGAATTTAAAACCCCACAAAATCTATTTTTGGGATTATGGTCCAATCTTTTAAAACTTTTTGCAATGTTTTGAAAAGCCAAATTTGGAGGATGCACACAGTGTGCCAACATGTGCTATCTGCCATCACGGGAGATCAATGGACGCGTTTTGGGGGTGCAACCCCTTCCTCAATTATAAAGTAGCAGTGAGGAAGGGCTTGCTCCCCCAAAACACGTCCCTTGATCCCCCCTGATGGCAGATAGCACATGTTGACATTGGTAAATTGGTGTGCATCTTCCAAATTTGGCTTTTCCAGGGGTGATTTCCCCCCATCTGAACGCTATATCAAACACAGTTCCTAAATACTGATGTCTGATATAGCCTTCAGGTTTTACCAAATGTGAACTTTGTAAGTTCAAGTTTTTTGGCTTTCTTGTTGGTTTTACACAGGCCTGTTTTATCTGAAATGGACATTTCGATTTTTGATAATGCTACTGCAAAAATTGTTATACAACAAACATGTTGGTTTGTTTTAAAAACCTTTGGTAAATGCACATGTGATTGTGCAGGTATAAAAAAGTTGGTTACTCAAGAACGTGTGGATTATTGTCTCAACACTACAACACTTTTAGGGTGATGTAATTGCTGTTTTCAGCAAAAATGGGGGTTATTTCCTAAGGGCAAATCCTCTTTGCACTACAAGTGCAGTTTCAGTGCAGTTGCAAGTGCACTTGTAGTGAAATGTGTTTTTGCATTTAGGAAATAACAGCCAACAGTGCTTTGTATAAGGTTACACAATCACGCTATTTTCTGCACTCAAAACATTTATGTCAGGGTCAGCTAAAACAAACACAAGCAGTAAATGTCCACAAAGAATTTCTTTTTTTTTATTATTCAAAAAAGGCTTCACATATTGTCTGGCTTATTGATAGCCCCCCCTACCCGCAAAGAACTCCAGGTAGCGTAACCGGACATCACGGGCACTCAGGGAGGGCAAGCCAGGATGGCCACTTTCAAGCGCCGTCAGTGTGGTTTGATGTAGGATTCCGGCCTCAGGCCCAACTGAGCCAGCATAGTTGGCCGAATGTTTCCTTAAAAAGTTTTGGAGAACACAGCACGCAAGTATAATATGCTTCAGTTTATACTCCGCCATATGGATGGGTGTCAGAAATAGTCGGAACCGGCTGGCCAGGATTCCAAATGTGTTCTCCACCACTCTTCGGGCTCTGGCCAGCCGGTAATTAAAAACCCTCTGTTACGGGGTGAGGGTCCTCATTGGGAATGGCCGCATCAGGAGGTCCCCCAGCGCAAACGCTTAATCAGCAACGAACACGAATGGGAGTCTTTCCACATTGTCCTCTGGAGCTGGCAAGTCCAAGCTGCCATTCTGGAGACGCCTGTAGAACTCCGTCTGGGCGATGACTCCACCATCGGACATCCGGCCATTCTTCCCCACGTCCACATACAAGAAGTCGTAATTAGCCGACACCACCGCCAACATCATTATACTATTAAACCCCTTGTAATTATAATAGTACGACCCCGAGTTGGGTGGTGGGACGATGTGAACGTGTTTCCCATCAATTGCCCCTCCGCAGTTAGGAAAGTCCCACCGCTGGGCAAAGTGGGAGGCCACAGTCTGCCATTCCTGTGGCGTGGAAGGAAACTGTTGAGGAAAAAACAATAAACATTACTATTTTTACTCTGAAACATGGCAAGCAGATTAGACACAAGCATTCTGGGGCAACCTCCAGATAGCATTTATTAAGGGGAATTTAACAAGGCCAAAGTATAAGGTACACCTATCATATTCCCCCTCCCCCCCTCTCATGGGCCATTTCTAACATTATAGGGCGTGTGTGGAAATCTTGGACAGGTAACCCTCTTCACTTCATTGAGAGATGAATGCCTAAATAATGGGTATTACTTTGAACAGCCCCTCCTTAGTTACACTATTGGCAGACCACTGGACAGGTAAGAAGTGTCATAATCCAAAGATATAAATACACACTGTACACATTTGAGGACATTTGGACATTCTGCTATTACCTATCAAGATAATAATAGGATACAAGAACTTTAAACAGTACCATTTGAAAGTATACAGGCAGGCCCTTGCACTACATGCTTTGGGAAATTCATCCATACATCTGAGCACTAAAGAGATGGGTATAGTGTGTATGGGTTTGGCAAAGTCAGCAGATAGATGATTGAGGATACATAGAGAATTGGGATCAGCTGACTTAGCAGTTGGGGGGAGGGAGGGTTACTAAAAATTATTTGGGGACACCACAAAAAAAGCCTCTGGCACTCTGCCTGAATTTAAATCAAAAATAACATTACCAAACATTTTAGGGGGTGTTTGGGGTAAAGCACTACTATGGAGCTGATAAAATACATTGTTAAGTGACTACATGAGGTGAATATAGGCCAGGAGACACCATGCTGGGGAGGTTAGTGAAGGACAAATATGTATGAAGGACCTAAAATAATAATTACATAAAAATCCAGCATGCATGAGGACAAAGGGGACATTCACAGCATATTACAATCATGGTAATTAGGGAATGAGGAAAGAAATACAAGATATTAACAAACATTAAATACAATAAAATGTGATATAAAAGGATAAAAATCTTACCTTCATATACTCCTTCTGCAGGACCTGGATGATGGCAGAACAGGTCTCTGGGATAATGATCCCCAGAGCCTGGGGGGAGATGCCTGTCGAGAACTTCAAGTCCTGCAGGCTTCTCCCTGTGGCCAAATACCGCAAGGTAGCGACCAACCTCTGCTCCAGAGTGATGGCTTGCCTCATGCAGGTATCCTGCCTGCTGATATAGGGGGTCAGCGAAGCCAACAAATGGTGAAACACGGGGTCCGTCATCCGGAGAAAGTTCCTGAAATCATCAGGATTATTCTCACGGATCTCACGGAGCAAAGGCATATGAGAGAACTGGTCACGCTGAAGCAACCAATTCTTGGTCCATGAACTCCTCCCCACCCTGTTCATGGACTGGACTTGTGTCAAGGTCAGGACCCCAACACCAAGCCCCCGCACAGCACGAACTCTACGAGAAGTACGCATACGAAACATGGCTAGAAAACGGTCGGCTGCTCAGAACGAAGTAACAGAACGCACTGAAGAACAGCAAGGCCTGTGAAGAGTGACCTGAAAAACAGTAACGAACGAACAAGAATACAATGACTAAGTCACGCGGAACTTGCTTGCACGCACTGAAGAGCAGATACAAACCCACAAGCACAAACTGAACGGCAGAAAACGATCTGAAAGCCACGAGTCTGAAAAAGCGCGAATCGTCTCTCACCAAACTTTTACTTTTTACACAAGATTAGCAAAAGGAGCCCAAAGGGTGCCGCGCTTGGTTCTGAACCGGCCTTTTCTAGTCTCGTCGCACGTGGTGTACGTGACCGCGTGGTTGGCGATCGGAAATTCCGACAACTTTGTGCGACCGTGTGTACGCAAAACAAGTTTGAGCCAACATCCGTCAGAAAAAATCCTAGGATTTTGTTGTCGGAATGTCCGAACAAAGTCCGACCGTGTGTACGCCCTATTAGGATTAAATCTAGATATATACCCACATTGCTATAGAACAATAGTATCACATATCCTGGTAGCAGCGAGACTTACCATTGCCAATATGTGGAAATGCACAGAAGAATTTTTTTTTTTTAAATTTTGGTTCGGGGTTCCCCTTAATATTCATACCAGACCCAAAGGGCGTGGTAATGGACTGGGGGGATGCCATGCTCTTTTTTTCAATGAGTTTTATCTAGATTGCCAAGACCCGACAATTCATTACAGCCGCAATCGGTTTTAAATGACAATATTTTTTCCTTTTTCGGTCCATCGGGCGGCGTGATAGAAGATGAATGGACATTGTGGGACATTTTTATTTTTTAATAAAGGATTGGTCCCAAGCCGTCTCTTGTCTTTACCATTTTTGACACTTTTTTTGTGAAATGGTAGGGTTACGTGGTACCCTATTACCAATTCAAACAGGGGGGGGGCGGGATCTGGGGGTCCCCTTGTTAAAGGGGGCTTCCAGATTCCGATAAGCCCCCCACCCACATAACCACCGTGGGGGTTGTGAGGATGAGGTCCTTGTTCCCATCAACATGGAGACAAGGTGCTTTGGGGTCAGACCCCAAAGCACCCTCCCCATGTTGAGGGCATGTGGCCTGGTAAGGTTCAGGAGGGGGGGGCGCTCTCTCATCCCCCCTCTTTTCCTGCGGCCTGCCATGTTGTGTGCTCGGATAAGGGTCTGGTGTGGATTTTGGGGGGACCCCTACGCAATTTTTTTAAAATTTTGGCGCAGGGTTCCCCTTAAAATCAGCTCTGGTATGGATTTGGGGGGACCCCTACGCCATTCTTTTTTAAATTTTGGCGCAGAGTTCCCCTTAAAATCCATACCAGACCTGAAGGGCCTGGTATGGATTTTAGGGGGACTCCCACGGAATTGTTTTTTTAAATTTTGGCTTGGGGTTCCTTTTAATATTCATACCAGACCCAAAGGGCCTGGTAATGGACTGGGGGGATCCCATGCTGTTTTTTTCAATGAGTTTTATCTAGATTGCCGAGACCCGACATTTCATTACAGCCGCAATCAGTTTTAAATGACAATTTTTCCTAAAGAAATGTCATTTTGCTGTGGTACTGTTCTAAACACAGGAAAAATGCGCCTCTTTGCAGGCATACTATAGACACCCCCCAGGCACGATATTTAACCACTTCAGCCCCGGAAGGATTTACCCCCTTCCTGACCAGAGCACTTTTTACAATTTACCACTGCGTCGCTTTAACTGCTAATTGCACGGTTATGCAATGCTGTACCCAAACAAAATTTGCATCCTTTTCTTCCCACAAATAGAGCTTTCTTTTGATGGTATTTGATCACCTCTGCGGTTTTTATTTTTTGCGCTATAAATGGAAAAAGACCGAAAATTTTGAAAAAAATGATATTTTCTACTTTTTGTTATAAAAAAAATCCAATAAACTCAATCTTAGTTATACATTTAGGCCAAAATGTATTCGGCCACATGTCTTTGGTAAAAAAAAATGTCAATAAGCGAATATATATTTGTTTGCGCAAAAGTTATAGCGTCTACAAACTAGGGTACATTTTCTGGAATTTACACAGCTTTTAGTTTATGACTGCCTATGTCATTTCTTGAGGTGCTAAAATGGCAGGGCAGTACAACCCCCCCCCCCCAAATGACCCCATTTTGGAAAGTAGACACCCCAAGAAAATTGCTGAGAGGCATGTTGAGCCCATTGAATATTAATTTTTTTGTCCCAAGTGATATAATGACAAAAAAAAAAAAATTACAAAAAGTTGTCACTAAATGATATATTGCTCACACAGGCCATGGGCATATGTGGAATTGCACCCCAAAATACATTCTGCTGCTTCTCCTGAGTACGGGGATACCACATGTGTGGGACTTTTTGGGAGCCTAGCCGCGTACGGGGCCCCGAAAACCAATCACCGCCTTCAGGATTTCTAAGGGTGTAAATTTTT